>OY987326.1:65411833-66140802 GCA_963920685.1 Polydrusus tereticollis | reverse complement strand
AAATTGTATACTGAGTGTTTAGAATTTAGTAAAAAATTAAAAAAAATGTTTTAACGTTATTAAGCCCTGTGAAACTTTGTAAAAAATGACTAAAACAGTCGCAAATCGTCCTATTTTCTTAAAAGTGTATACTGAGTGTTTAGAATTTAGTAAAAATTAAAAAAAAATGTTTTAAATTTGTTAAATCATGCGAAATCTTGTATAAAATGACTAGAACCGTTCTTAATCATGGCATTTCTGAAAATTGTATACTGAGTGTTAAAAATTTAGTAAAAAATTAAAAAAAATGTTTTAACGTTATTAAGCCCTGTGAAACTTTGTAAAAAATGACTAAAACAGTCGCAAATCGTCATATTTTCTTAAAAGTGTATACTGAGTGTTTAGAATTTAGTAAAAATTAAAAAAAATGTTTTAAATTTGTTAAATCATGTGAAATCTTGTATAAAATGACTAGAACCGTTCTTAATCATGGCATTTCTGAAAATTGTATACTGAGTGTTTAGAATTTAGTAAAAAATTAAAAAAAAATGTTTTAACGTTATTAAGCCCTGTGAAACTTTGTAAAAAATGACTAAAACAGTCGCAAATCGTCCTATTTTCTTAAAAGTGTATACTGAGTGTTTAGAATTTAGTAAAAATTAAAAAAAAATGTTTTAAATTTGTTAAATCATGTGAAATCTTGTATAAAATGACTAGAACCGTTCTTAATCATGACATTTCTGAAAATTGTATACTGAGTGTTTAGAATTTAGTAAAAATTAAAAAAAATGTTTTAAATTTGTTAAATCATGCGAAATCTTGTAAAAAATGACTAAAACAGTCGCAAATCGTCCTATTTTCTTAAAAGTGTATACTGAGTGTTTAGAATTTAGTAAAAAATAAAAAAAATGTTTTAAATTTGTTAAATCATGCGAAATCTTGTATAAAATGACTAGAACCGTTCTTAATCATGGCATTTCTGAAAATTGTATACTGAGTGTTTAGAATTTAGTAAAAAATTAAAAAAAATGTTTTAACGTTATTAAGCCCTGTGAAACTTTGTAAAAAAATGACTAAAACAGTCGCAAATCGTCATATTTTCTTAAAAGTGTATACTGAGTGTTTAGAATTTAGTAAAAATTAAAAAAAATGTTTTAAATTTGTTAAATCATGTGAAATCTTGTATAAAATGACTAGAACCGTTCTTAATCATGACATTTCTGAAAATTGTATACTGAGTGTTAAGTATTTTAGTTGAAAATAAGATCATAAATCATCTATACAAAACAAGCGCCCCTTATGGATTTGAACGAAAATCATAGATTCGACTATTTTCATGAAAAATAAATCTAAGTACGGAATAATGCAGGAAGATTATCTATTTTCTTGGTTTAGAAAGTGATGTAGTTAAGATTTATAACTTAGGAATAAATAAATTATTATTAATCTTTTCGACCTATTTCTCTTGCATATTTAATTTCTTTGATAGTAAGAACTAATCTTTTTATTTTACAAAGTAAAAAAAAAAAAGCTAAAGATCGGCGTTGTCAGTCAGGTATAAGAACTGATTTAACACGATGGTTTTTGTACAAACGTTCACATACAATTGTATGCTTTTTAACCGATTGTGTCGGAAAAAAATGACGATTTATAGATTAGATATTTAGACGAAGAGCTAACCTTCTCAATAAAGTATTGATTATTGCCCTGCTAGCTAGACAACACTTTTTATGTTAGTCAAAAAAAATTTTTTTTTTCGGACGCTATTACAGATTTCATCGTTAACTAACAAACATTAAGACCAAAAAATTAGCGTGCAAGATGAAATGTATAGGTTCACTTCATTTCTACATTATTTTACAACTCTCAATCGCATTAAAAACAAGATCGAATAAAAAATAACTTATGACATATGGACGAAAAATGTTTTTCGGGCTATTTAGGTTAGCGACCGCATTACGTCTGAAATACTACATTTTTCGAGCTTATAACATAATTTACTATTTTAACGTTAAAATAGGGGAAATGATGTATCGAAGTGGGTACTTTTTTTTGTCGGTCACGAGATTATAGTTTCTTTTAAAATGAGCTCTAATATTTACAACACAAATTATCCTTTAAGCCACATTAGTTTAAAACTCGTCTGTCGCTTTCCCTCTATCGTGAGATTGATTAAAGTATAGCGTAGTATATATTTAGATGAATTTCGTAAATGTTGAATACTTTCAAAACTGAAAAAGCCGCCCTTTGCAATAAATATCTCCGTAGAGTTAGGTATCCTGCAGATTAAGGGTATTTCAGCGGATAATCATATACAAATTCAAATACCTCATTTGTTTCGGAGCAGTAACCATCAACTTTTACACCATTTAAAACAGCTTCTTTACCATTAGCAGCATGTAAGATGTTGATTTTTCTGTGATTCTCGGTCCAAAGTAACCAATCTATGGCAATTTTGCTCTGCCTGTTTCTCCATCGGTATCCATTTTTTGGTATGATTCCTATAGTATTAGGCTTCAAAAAATGTCTTCTAAAAATTGCATTGCATGCTGAAGCAATAGTTGTAGCTTCAGTAAATGGACATACATTGGTAGTTTGTATAAGTTGTTCTCTAAACTTTAAACATGATTGCGCAAGGATTTCGACATCCGATACGCAGTAGTCTACCAGATCTCTTTGCATATCGAAACCTTCATTTTCATGTTCTACAAACCATTTAAGAAATTTGGCTCTGTCTTCTTCTTTCATACTATCTGAGGAGTAATATTGAATTGATGGTAGAGGTCCTATATAGTTTTCATTTGCCTTTGTATTAAATAGGTGCGGGAAGTAGCCTTTTTTAAAAATATCCTCAAGTCCAAATGCCTTTGGTAGTTTGGCTTAAGGCATAGGGAAATAGTTAAGTGAGTCGATAAATTTTACATTTTCAAGTTGCATCGTAATTATTTTGGTACCTCTCATGATTAACTCAGGTGTAAAATCTGTCTTTGTCATAATATAGTTTAATATAAACTGGTGATCAAAAGCCTGACCATTATGGGCTATTACAATAATTTCTTTAAAGTTTTTCCTCATTTGTAACAAATGGCTAGTAAATGTTCCCGCTGGGTCTATACCTCTGACTTTTTGTAACTTTAGACCACATTTTTTTACAAGTATCTGCTTCAGAATCCATGCACTCATCGCAGTATTGTTTGAAAACACAGAGATTGACTTGATGTAAAAACGTTGAATTTTCCAATAGTTTGTCTTGGCTCGTCTCTAAATCGTAGAATACAAAAAAGATCATCTTTAATCTTAGCTTTTCCCTTATCAGACCGAATATAACATAGATGATCCTCGGATGCATGTTTATTACAAATTTTACAATAAATTTCACCACATGCATGTGCTCTTTTGGCTTTAATGGTTTTTAATCAAATAGAACATAGTTTAATTTGTTCGCATACTGTAAATTTGCCTGACGAATAATCCTTTTTATGATTTTCGTAACAGTTTTGACTTCTAAAAAATCATAGACAGTCCTGACATTTAATTTTTATTGCTATTTCACAAGCAGAGACTTGCTGACATGCCTGACAGCTTCCACCACATCGGTGCTCATTTTTGTGATCATATGGGACGTAACACTTTTCACAAAAATAGTTAGAACAAAAAGCTGCTGTCAGCGATGTAATTACATTAAAATGGCTTTTGTAATGTAATAAGTTCAGCCGTTTATTGCTTTCAGTTGAACCTTCAAATATAATATTTCGTCCTTTTGATCCATAGCTATAAACAACTAATTTATATTCTTTTAGATGATTTTGAAATTGTATTAACTCGGGAATTCCACCTCCTGCCTCAGGAATGCTAATTTTAGCTCTCTCCAACAATGATCTTGTTCTTTCGGTTTGAATTTTACTAATATCTCTTCCAACCTTACTGAATTCGGGATCTCTTTTATTATGGGCAATGGCGACTACCAAAGCATGTGCTAAACACAGGTTATCGGTATTTTTAATACTTATAATACCTCGTCGCTTGTCGCATTCCTCGTGAAAGCTGTTATAATTTTTTCCTCTTCCCCCACCAACAGGTAATCTAACAGTTGTCACACTAAGACAAAATGATTCTGTATTAAGACCTGCTGAGTTTGACTGATAAATGCCACTTATAACACTCCAAACATCTTAAAAGGTTATGTCTTTAGCTGCTTTGAAGCGAATCCAACCTTCTCCTCGGTTGAAGTCTTTAGAGCAAAAACTAAAAGCCGCACGATCTAAGGGTTGTAGGCCTTCTGTAGCGTTTTGAATAATTTGATTAATTCCTTTTTCCGCCCAACCAACTGGTTCAACTCCCTGTGGAACAGGTTTTAACTTAAACTCTAGAGTGCGTCCTGTAAGGTTAAATTCTCGTAACTTTTTAACAACGTCTTTAACAATAATAAACTTCTCCATCTTTCTTTTTTTTTTTTTTGTTGTTTTATAATCTACTATCTACCTACATAAAAAAAAAAAAAACAAGTATATTTTCATATTTTTATCGGTCTTAAGTTCGATTTCAAAAGCACACTCCCACTTTTTGATAATTTCACAGTCTAAGCACATAGATCTTATATTTTTTATTTACGATCAATTCATCTTTATTCGCCAATCGTCTCAAACGAGTCTGCTTTTGAAAGTAATATAACCTTAGTATTCAGAAAATATTAATGATATCGGAGCCTAAAACATCCTTAACACTAAAAAATCATTATGTTTCCTAACAAAACCCATCATCTTGTCTATTTAGCTTGCTTTCCTATTGTTTAGCAGGTTAAATAAAATTATTATTTCGCTCTTTTTGTCTGTACTGAATCGTTAGGGAAATACGATTCTAGTCCTATAAGAGAGACAGTTAAAATTTATGTAAGCAATCAGAAATCCTACACTATGAGCTACTTAGTTAAAATTTCATATTTCCTTCCTGGATCAGCTAAAATTTGTGTTGTGTCGGTCAAAATTTATAAAATACGAAAAAAATGCTAGATACATTTTTATCATGACTTTCTATCTAATTCCATCTTATTTCAAGGTATAATTCGGTTGTCAAAATGAGAATCTAAAAAATCCTCGTGTTTCCTCACAAAACCCATCATCTTGCCTATTTAGCTTGCTTTTCTATTGTTTAGCAGGTTAAATAAAATTATTATTTCGCTCTTTTTTGTCTGTACTGAATCGTTAGGGGGGATACGTTTCTAGTTCTATAAGAGAGACAGTTAAAATTTATGTAAGCAATCAGAAATCCTACACTATGAGCTACTTAGTTAAAATTTCATATTTCCTTCCTGGGTCAGAAAAAATTTGTGATGTGTCGGTCAAAATTTATAAAAATACGAAAAAAATGCTGGATACATTTTTAGCGTGACTTTCTATTTAATACCATCTTATTTCAAGGTATAATACGGTTGTCAAAATGAGAATAAAATAATTTTCCCATGGTTTATGTCATCTTAAAAAAGTCAAAAGGTTATATTCTGTAGAGGGTCAGATACATTCAAATTTAAAAATTTTCTACAAGAAGAATTTTAAGATAGTATTATAGTAAATAAAAATTCTATACCTCCAATATTTCTTGGAAACATATCGTGTTCTAGCGACATAACCCAAAAGTACCTCTATTCAGAAACGCATCGTACTTTTCTTGTCAAACTTGACTTTGTTGTAATGTTGTATGCAGAGCACTTTGAAAACAAAAATTAGATTAGAAACCGCCGCCTCTTAAGGTATACTTTTTTAGGTCTTACATAGGGTACACTGGTATACAGAACAAATGTCATCTTTAATTGTCTCATTGTCCCATCCATTACATTATTATAATCTTAAAGCACCTGTTACCAGCATTATCTATTTTTATGGTTTTCATAAAACATAGCGATTACCGATGAAAATTAAACGAAAACTCAATAAATAACTTTTTTTCAACTGAAATAGACTGATTTTCGATGGAAAAATGTTACTTATAACTAAAAATGAATATAAGACATATACGCAATGATATTTAGAATAAATCAATCTTTTCTAAAATTACTATGAAATATTCACAAAATCGTTTCGTTATAACCAAAGTAGCAAGGCTTGCAGATTTCGTATAGAGTTCAAACGCGATACTGAGATGATCTTTTTTTTATATTTTTGTAGGATAATTCACCACTACGTTGTAAGTACTTGAGAGAGGACTTTCTTGAAAAATCCTCAAATTTCTCTGCAATTTTGTTCCTTCTAGAGTTAAATTCACACAGAAAACCCCGTATTCTTATCTTTCAGGTTGGTATATTAAAAAGGGCTTATTAGTATGGTTTAGAAAACAAGCAATATTAATTAACGGATGTTTTTTCGTCGTATGAAGAGTTGAAAATTTTTTTTTTTTTCCACTCCAATGGTTGCGATGCAGAGAGTCGGGTTTCATCATAATCTTTCAGGGTAGCTCAGGTTTGATTGCATGTAGAGAGTCGGATTTCATCATAATTTTTCAGGGTAGCTCAGGTTTGATTGCATGTAGAGAGTCGGGTTTCATCATAATCTTTCAGGGTAGCTCAGGTTTGATTGCATGTACTAAGGTTAGTGCTCCTTGCAATCGGTTTCAGGTTTGACGCGCCCCCCTCAGGTTTGTTCAGGTTTCTCAAACACTTGAGAAACCTGAACAAACCTGAGGGGGGCGCGTCAAACCTGAAACCGATTGCAAGGAGCACTAACCTTAGTACATGCAATCAAACCTGAGCTACCCTGAAAGATTATGATGAAACCCGACTCTCTACATGCAATCAAACCTGAGCTACCCTGAAAAATTATGATGAAATCCGACTCTCTACATGCAATCAAACCTGAGCTACCCTGAAAGATTATGATGAAACCCGACTCTCTGCATCGCAACCATTGGAGTGGAAAAAAAAAAAATTTTCAACTCTTCATACGACGAAAAAACATCCGTTAATTAATATTGCTTGTTTTCTAAACCATACTAATAAGCCCTTTTTAATATACCAACCTGAAAGATAAGAATACGGGGTTTTCTGTGTGAATTTAACTCTAGAAGGAACAAAATTGCAGAGAAATTTGAGGATTTTTCAAGAAAGTCCTCTCTCAAGTACTTACAACGTAGTGGTGAATTATCCTACAAAAATATAAAAAAAAGATCATCTCAGTATCGCGTTTGAACTCTATACGAAATCTGCAAGCCTTGCTACTTTGGTTATAACGAAACGATTTTGTGAATATTTCATAGTAATTTTAGAAAAGATTGATTTATTCTAAATATCATTGCGTATATGTCTTATATTCATTTTTAGTTATAAGTAACATTTTTCCATCGAAAATCAGTCTATTTCAGTTGAAAAAAAGTTATTTATTGAGTTTTCGTTTAATTTTCATCGGTAATCGCTATGTTTTATGAAAACCATAAAAATAGATAATGCTGGTAACAGGTGCTTTAAGATTATAATAATGTAATGGATGGGACAATGAGACAATTAAAGATGACATTTGTTCTGTATACCAGTGTACCCTATGTAAGACCTAAAAAAGTATACCTTAAGAGGCGGCGGTTTCTAATCTAATTTTTGTTTTCAAAGTGCTCTGCATACAACATTACAACAAAGTCAAGTTTGACAAGAAAAGTACGATGCGTTTCTGAATAGAGGTACTTTTGGGTTATGTCGCTAGAACACGATATGTTTCCAAGAAATATTGGAGGTATAGAATTTTTATTTACTATAATACTATCTTAAAATTCTTCTTGTAGAAAATTTTTAAATTTGAATGTATCTGACCCTCTACAGAATATAACCTTTTGACTTTTTTAAGATGACATAAACCATGGGAAAATTATTTTATTCTCATTTTGACAACCGTATTATACCTTGAAATAAGATGGTATTAAATAGAAAGTCACGCTAAAAATGTATCCAGCATTTTTTTCGTATTTTTATAAATTTTGACCGACACATCACAAATTTTTTCTGACCCAGGAAGGAAATATGAAATTTTAACTAAGTAGCTCATAGTGTAGGATTTCTGATTGCTTACATAAATTTTAACTGTCTCTCTTATAGAACTAGAAACGTATCCCCCCTAACGATTCAGTACAGACAAAAAAGAGCGAAATAATAATTTTATTTAACCTGCTAAACAATAGAAAAGCAAGCTAAATAGGCAAGATGATGGGTTTTGTGAGGAAACACGAGGATTTTTTAGATTCTCATTTTGACAACCGAATTATACCTTGAAATAAGATGGAATTAGATAGAAAGTCATGATAAAAATGTATCTAGCATTTTTTTCGTATTTTATAAATTTTGACCGACACAACACAAATTTTAGCTGATCCAGGAAGGAAATATGAAATTTTAACTAAGTAGCTCATAGTGTAGGATTTCTGATTGCTTACATAAATTTTAACTGTCTCTCTTATAGGACTAGAATCGTATTTCCCTAACGATTCAGTACAGACAAAAAGAGCGAAATAATAATTTTATTTAACCTGCTAAACAATAGGAAAGCAAGCTAAATAGACAAGATGATGGGTTTTGTTAGGAAACATAATGATTTTTTAGTGTTAAGGATGTTTTAGGCTCCGATATCATTAATATTTTCTGAATACTAAGGTTATATTACTTTCAAAAGCAGACTCGTTTGAGACGATTGGCGAATAAAGATGAATTGATCGTAAATAAAAAATATAAGATCTATGTGCTTAGACTGTGAAATTATCAAAAAGTGGGAGTGTGCTTTTGAAATCGAACTTAAGACCGATAAAAATATGAAAATATACTTGTTTTTTTTTTTTTTTATGTAGGTAGATAGTAGATTATAAAACAACAAAAAAAAAAAAAAGAAAGATGGAGAAGTTTATTATTGTTAAAGACGTTGTTAAAAAGTTACGAGAATTTAACCTTACAGGACGCACTCTAGAGTTTAAGTTAAAACCTGTTCCACAGGGAGTTGAACCAGTTGGTTGGGCGGAAAAAGGAATTAATCAAATTATTCAAAACGCTACAGAAGGCCTACAACCCTTAGATCGTGCGGCTTTTAGTTTTTGCTCTAAAGACTTCAACCGAGGAGAAGGTTGGATTCGCTTCAAAGCAGCTAAAGACATAACCTTTTAAGATGTTTGGAGTGTTATAAGTGGCATTTATCAGTCAAACTCAGCAGGTCTTAATACAGAATCATTTTGTCTTAGTGTGACAACTGTTAGATTACCTGTTGGTGGGGGAAGAGGAAAAAATTATAACAGCTTTCACGAGGAATGCGACAAGCGACGAGGTATTATAAGTATTAAAAATACCGATAACCTGTGTTTAGCACATGCTTTGGTAGTCGCCATTGCCCATAATAAAAGAGATCCCGAATTCAGTAAGGTTGGAAGAGATATTAGTAAAATTCAAACCGAAAGAACAAGATCATTGTTGGAGAGAGCTAAAATTAGCATTCCTGAGGCAGGAGGTGGAATTCCCGAGTTAATACAATTTCAAAATCATCTAAAAGAATATAAATTAGTTGTTTATAGCTATGGATCAAAAGGACGAAATATTATATTTGAAGGTTCAACTGAAAGCAATAAACGGCTGAACTTATTACATTACAAAAGCCATTTTAATGTAATTACATCGCTGACAGCAGCTTTTTGTTCTAACTATTTTTGTGAAAAGTGTTACGTCCCATATGATCACAAAAATGAGCACCGATGTGGTGGAAGCTGTCAGGCATGTCAGCAAGTCTCTGCTTGTGAAATAGCAATAAAAATTAAATGTCAGGACTGTCTATGATTTTTTAGAAGTCAAAACTGTTACGAAAATCATAAAAAGGATTATTCGTCAGGTAAATTTACAGTATGCGAACAAATTAAACTATGTTCTATTTGATTAAAAACCATTAAAGCCAAAAGAGCACATGCATGTGGTGAAATTTATTGTAAAATTTGTAATAAACATGCATCCGAGGATCATCTATGTTATATTCGGTCTGATAAGGGAAAAGCTAAGATTAAAGATGATCTTTTTTGTATTCTACGATTTAGAGACGAGCCAAGACAAACTATTGGAAAATTCAACGTTTTTACATCAAGTCAATCTCTGTGTTTTCAAACAATACTGCGATGAGTGCATGGATTCTGAAGCAGATACTTGTAAAAAAATGTGGTCTAAAGTTACAAAAAGTCAGAGGTATAGACCCAGCGGGAACATTTACTAGCCATTTGTTACAAATGAGGAAAAACTTTAAAGAAATTATTGTAATAGCCCATAATGGTCAGGCTTTTGATCACCAGTTTATATTAAACTATATTATGACAAAGACAGATTTTACACCTGAGTTAATCATGAGAGGTACCAAAATAATTACGATGCAACTTGAAAATGTAAAATTTATCGACTCACTTAACTATTTCCCTATGCCTTAAGCCAAACTACCAAAGGCATTTGGACTTGAGGATATTTTTAAAAAAGGCTACTTCCCGCACCTATTTAATACAAAGGCAAATGAAAACTATATAGGACCTCTACCATCAATTCAATATTACTCCTCAGATAGTATGAAAGAAGAAGACAGAGCCAAATTTCTTAAATGGTTTGTAGAACATGAAAATGATGGTTTCGATATGCAAAGAGATCTGGTAGACTACTGCGTATCGGATGTCGAAATCCTTGCGCAATCATGTTTAAAGTTTAGAGAACAACTTATACAAACTACCAATGTATGTCCATTTACTGAAGCTACAACTATTGCTTCAGCATGCAATGCAATTTTTAGAAGACATTTTTTGAAGCCTAATACTATAGGAATCATACCAAAAAATGGATACCGATGGAGAAACAGGCAGAGCAAAATTGCCATAGATTGGTTACTTTGGACCGAGAATCACAGAAAAATCAACATCTTACATGCTGCTAATGGTAAAGAAGCTGTTTTAAATGGTGTAAAAGTTGATGGTTACTGCTCCGAAACAAATGAGGTATTTGAATTTGTATATGATTATCCGCTGAAATACCCTTAATCTGCAGGATACCTAACTCTACGGAGATATTTATTGCAAAGGGCGGCTTTTTCAGTTTTGAAAGTATTCAACATTTACGAAATTCATCTAAATATATACTACGCTATACTTTAATCAATCTCACGATAGAGGGAAAGCGACAGACGAGTTTTAAACTAATGTGGCTTAAAGGATAATTTGTGTTGTAAATATTAGAGCTCATTTTAAAAGAAACTATAATCTCGTGACCGACAAAAAAAAGTACCCACTTCGATACATCATTTCCCCTATTTTAACGTTAAAATAGTAAATTATGTTATAAGCTCGAAAAATGTAGTATTTCAGACGTAATGCGGTCGCTAACCTAAATAGCCCGAAAAACATTTTTCGTCCATATGTCATAAGTTATTTTTTATTCGATCTTGTTTTTAATGCGATTGAGAGTTGTAAAATAATGTAGAAATGAAGTGAACCTATACATTTCATCTTGCACGCTAATTTTTTGGTCTTAATGTTTGTTAGTTAACGATGAAATCTGTAATAGCGTCCGAAAAAAAAAATTTTTTTTGACTAACATAAAAAGTGTTGTCTAGCTAGCAGGGCAATAATCAATACTTTATTGAGAAGGTTAGCTCTTCGTCTAAATATCTAATCTATAAATCGTCATTTTTTTCCGACACAATCGGTTAAAAAGCATACAATTGTATGTGAACGTTTGTACAAAAACCATCGTGTTAAATCAGTTCTTATACCTGACTGACAACGCCGATCTTTAGCTTTTTTTTTTTTACTTTGTAAAATAAAAAGATTAGTTCTTACTATCAAAGAAATTAAATATGCAAGAGAAATAGGTCGAAAAGATTAATAATAATTTATTTATTCCTAAGTTATAAATCTTAACTACATCACTTTCTAAACCAAGAAAATAGATAATCTTCCTGCATTATTCCGTACTTAGATTTATTTTTCATGAAAATAGTCGAATCTATGATTTTCGTTCAAATCCATAAGGGGCGCTTGTTTTGTATAGATGATTTATGATCTTATTTTCAACTAAAATACTTAACACTCAGTATACAATTTTCAGAAATGTCATGATTAAGAACGGTTCTAGTCATTTTATACAAGATTTCACATGATTTAACAAATTTAAAACATTTTTTTTAATTTTTACTAAATTCTAAACACTCAGTATACACTTTTAAGAAAATATGACGATTTGCGACTGTTTTAGTCATTTTTTTACAAAGTTTCACAGGGCTTAATAACGTTAAAACATTTTTTTTAATTTTTTACTAAATTCTAAACACTCAGTATACAATTTTCAGAAATGCCATGATTAAGAACGGTTCTAGTCATTTTATACAAGATTTCGCATGATTTAACAAATTTAAAACATTTTTTTTATTTTTTACTAAATTCTAAACACTCAGTATACACTTTTAAGAAAATAGGACGATTTGCGACTGTTTTAGTCATTTTTTACAAGATTTCGCATGATTTAACAAATTTAAAACATTTTTTTTAATTTTTACTAAATTCTAAACACTCAGTATACAATTTTCAGAAATGTCATGATTAAGAACGGTTCTAGTCATTTTATACAAGATTTCACATGATTTAACAAATTTAAAACATTTTTTTTTAATTTTTACTAAATTCTAAACACTCAGTATACACTTTTAAGAAAATAGGACGATTTGCGACTGTTTTAGTCATTTTTTACAAAGTTTCACAGGGCTTAATAACGTTAAAACATTTTTTTTTAATTTTTTACTAAATTCTAAACACTCAGTATACAATTTTCAGAAATGCCATGATTAAGAACGGTTCTAGTCATTTTATACAAGATTTCACATGATTTAACAAATTTAAAACATTTTTTTTAATTTTTACTAAATTCTAAACACTCAGTATACACTTTTAAGAAAATATGACGATTTGCGACTGTTTTAGTCATTTTTTACAAAGTTTCACAGGGCTTAATAACGTTAAAACATTTTTTTTAATTTTTTACTAAATTTTTAACACTCAGTATACAATTTTCAGAAATGCCATGATTAAGAACGGTTCTAGTCATTTTATACAAGATTTCGCATGATTTAACAAATTTAAAACATTTTTTTTTAATTTTTACTAAATTCTAAACACTCAGTATACACTTTTAAGAAAATAGGACGATTTGCGACTGTTTTAGTCATTTTTTACAAAGTTTCACAGGGCTTAATAACGTTAAAACATTTTTTTTAATTTTTTACTAAATTCTAAACACTCAGTATACAATTTTCAGAAATGTCATGATTAAGAATGGTTCTAGTCATTTTATACAAGATTTCACATGATTTAACAAATTTAAAACATTTTTTTTAATTTTTACTAAATTCTAAACACTCAGTATACACTTTTAAGAAAATAGGACGATTTGCGACTGTTTTAGTCATTTTTTACAAAGTTTCACAGGGCTTAATAACGTTAAAACATTTTTTTAATTTTTTACTAAATTCTAAACACTCAGTATACAAGTTTCAGAAATGACAGGATTTAGAACAGTTTTTACAGATATTTACAAAGTCTTAATAACATTAAAATATTTTTTTTCTAATTATAATTGCTATTTTCATCTTTTTTATTCCTTAATTATCTAACATAATGTATACAATTTCAAGAAATAGTAGATTTTTAATCCATGTACAAAATTCAAGAATCTAAAATACAATTAAATGTAGGCTTTTTTTAATTGGCATCTCAGGCAAATTATTTCCCCCAAAATTATCTAAAAAAGATATACCAAAAACATTCTAAAGCGGTTTTTTACCTCTATAAGCATGCAGGCCGATCCGACCCTTGTCGGTTTTATTACCCGCATAAATTAACACAGTAGAGAGATATTGACAGAGCCGCCTCACGAAAGCACCCGGGTTAGCTCATAAACAGCACCACCGAACCATCCGGGTTAGATCATAAAACGCACCACCGAACCACTTGGGTTAGATCATAAAACGCACCACCAGCACCACTGGTCTCGTAAAACAGCACCACCAGCACCACTGGTCTCGTAAAACAGCACCACCAGCACCACTGATCTCGTAAAACAGCACCACCGAACCATCCGGGTTAGGTCATAAAACGCACCACCGAACCGCCCGGGTTAGATCATAAAACAGCACCACCAGCACCACTGATCTCGTAAAACAGCACCACCAGCATCACTGGTCTCGTAAAACAGCACCACCGAACCACCCGGGTTAGGTCATAAAACGCACCACCGAACCGCCCGGGTTAGATCATAAAACAGCACCACCAGCATCACTGATCTCGTAAAACAGCACCACCAGCATCACTGGTCTCGTAAAACAGCACCACCGAACCACCCGGGTTAGGTCATAAAACGCACCACCGAACCACCCGGGTTAGATCATAAAACGCACCACCGAACCACCCGGGTTAGATCATAAAACGCACCACCGCACCACTTGGGTTAGATCGTAAAACGCACCACCGAACCACCCGGGTTAGGTCATAAAACGCACCACCGCACCACCCGGGTTAGTTGCACCACCAGCACCACCAGCACCACCTGAGCCAGAACTGTCCGTTTTCCTCTACTTAACTCCTCTCGATTTTTATTTATGGGGTTATGTAAAAAATGAAGTATATGAGTTTGAACCCCCGGAATCTGTACAAGAATTAGAAGAGAGAGTGAGGAATGTGTTTACGAGCATAAATGGCAACACGCTTTGCAGGGTCATCAATACTGTGTTAAAAAAAGTGTCAAAAATGTATTAATAAAAACGGCCAACATTTCGAATAAGTATAGTAAGTTAGATATTTTTTCTTATTTTCTTTTCAAAACAATAATTATTATTCATTGCGTTTTTAGTTTTCTTTATTTGAAATGTTAATATGAGATTTTTAACCATAAGGAAAAAATAAAATAATGTATTATACTATTATGATATTTTAAACAAATTTAACCCTGCCTAATGTGTTCTTCTCAAATTTGACGTGTTGCGAAAATTAATTTTCTTTATTTTTCAAGTCAATTTCATTTATTTTTCAACAAATAATACATCGTTGAAAAGCTGACGTCATAAGCTACCTTTTAAGTATAAAATACAATATGGCGCCCATAAGAAAAAATGAACCTGATGATGGTATAAAATAACTGAAACGTCGTGTTCAAAATTAAATTGCAGAACTGAAATCTACTTAAAAAGTTGCTTTAAAAATGTTTTTACAGATTGCCAAAATAGTGAATAATAAGAAATCTACAGCATATTTTCGAAAATACATCTTTTTGGTTTTTTCAACATATTTCAAAAATCAAAAAAGATAGGGCCGCGTACTAAACGGTTTTCAGTTAGAAATATAATTGTCAAAAACTTTCCCCATTTAACCGTTTCTCTATCTTCTATAGTTTCCAAGATCCCCATACATGTAGGCCCAATTTGGGTCACACTGTATAGTCCTTTATTACTCCTTATATTGCTATGGAAGATATTACCTCTAGACCTTGTATTGTGTGCACGAATATTTTTCGAGTACACAATGTTGACATTTAATTTTCTCATTTTATAATGTTCAAATCTCAATAACTTATTTAATTTAGAAACCCCTAAATCTCTATACAGTTCTATAGTATGAGTTAATCGGTTATAATTGAATTTAACTTTTAGTATTTTGTTTTGTAATACCTGCATTGTTATAGAGTTTGTAACGTCACATGTGCCCCATACATGAATTAAGTATCTGAAGTGGTAAAAAAATGCGTTATATACGTTTAGGTTGCTCTGGTATGACAGATAGACTCTGTATTTTTACAGGCAATACCATTGGCAATATTTATATCATATAATATATACAGTGTGTGCATAAAGTCTGGAAACGGCTTAATAACATCACAATTTATTTGCCGATTTAAACCAAATTTGGTACAGTTATGTAAGAGGATCTGACGCACCGAATGACGATATTGGCGTTGTTGGCTGCTTTTTAGTTTGTCTGAAATACGAACAAATTTTATATTTTTAAATGTAACACCCTGTATATTTTTTCATTTATAGTTTTTACTTTAAACTTGTTACACTTTGGTATAACATACTTTGTTCCTAATATCAGTAATTTTCGAAATAACGACGTGTTTTGAAAATATTAAAAAATTGTGTTTAATTTACCAGTTCAGTTTTGATGTAAAGTCATAAAAGCTGTCATTTTTACATGCAAAAATGTCTTTAACTGAAAGTGAAAGAATTACAATTCTTATGATAAGAGGATATGGCGATAGGATCAAGTCTTACGAAGAGGTTAAAAATCTATTTAATGACGCATTTCCAAACCGAAAGTCAATTTCAAAAGCAACTGTTCTAAAAACTGTCTGACGGTTCGAAGAAACTGGAAATTGTAGACATAGGCGACGAGATCAGGACGACCAGCAGTAGTAGATGAAGAGAAAAGTTTAGAAGTTTTACAACATGTTGTTGAAATCCCTGTTTCTTCATTAAGAAAAAATTTTCAAGTCAGTGACGTCTGCTTAAAATCCGTCCATAATGTTTCAATAAAACATAAATATCACCCTTTTAAAATACATGTAGTTCAAGAGTTATCAGAAGATGATTATAAGCGAATAATTGAATTTTGTGATACTATGATGTCAAGCTTTGACCAAAATAACCAGTTTTTAAAATTTATAATATTTTCGGACGATGCAACATTTATGTTAAATGGTAAAGTCAATAGACACAACTGTAGGTTTTGGGCAAATGAAAATCCCCACTGGATGAGAGAAAGTCGCAACGCCCTGGAAGATTAAATGTGTGGGCTGGGCTTCTGGGTAATCACAAGATCGGTCCATTTTTTATTGATGGAAATTTGACATCACAACTTTACCTTCAGCTCTTGGAAACGCAAATAGTGCCTACTATACGAAATGTGATGGGTCCAAATTGTGCAAGTACATTCTTTCAACAGGACGGAGCTCCTCCCCATTTTGATCGAATTGTGCGCGAATTTTTGAACACCACTTTGCCGAATAGGTGGATCGGTAGAGGGGGTATAATCGAGTGACCACCTAGGTCCCCTGATTTGTCGCCTAACGACTATTTTTTATGTGGACACTTGAAGAACAGAGTTTATACCACAAAACCTCAACATTTGGCCGATTTGCAGCGTCGAATTTTGGAAGAATTTTAATTAATAACGCCAGAAATGATTTACAAAACAATTGAAAAATTTTATTTTAAATTAGCACACAGTTTGAACATTTAATATAAAAAATATATTTTTTCTAAATTGTACTCGTTACTTCGAAAACTACTGATATTAGGAACAAAGTATGTTATACCAAAAGTGTAACAAATTTAAAGTAAAAACTATAAATGAAAAAATATACAGGGTGTTATATTTAAAAATATAAAATTCGTTCGAATTCCAAACAAGCTAAAAAGCTGGCAACAACGCGAATAACGTCATTCGGTGCGTCAGATCCTCTTACACAACTGTACCAAATTTGGTTTAAATCGTCCAATAATTTGTGATGTTATTAAGCCGTTTCCAGACTTTATACACACACTGTATGTTCTGTCCAATAAAGTTGATTGTCAATAATTTATCCTAAATATTTTATTTTTGAGACTTTTTCTTGTTATTAAATTTTAAGTTTGGTATTTCTACATTCTTATTTTTTTTTTGTTTAAATAATATTAATTTAATTTTACCTATGTCAATTTCTAATTTATAACCTAGTCTGCATATCTCCTAAGATCTGAATTTACAATGTTATCTATTTCGTTTGCATTTCCAAAGCTATACACCAACATTGTGTCATCTGCAAATGTATAATTGCTACCAATCCTGCGTTTTTTAAGCTCAGTACTTAAAGGGAATAGAACAGGTGGCCGATACCAGAACCCTCTGGCACCCCACACTTACTCATTTCAGTTTGACTAATATTAGAGCCTAATTTTACATACTGCTTCCTATTTGATAAATACGATTTAATTATGTTATACAGATTGCCCCTAAATTCCATTATATTTAACTTATTTAACAATAATACTTTAAATGCTTTTTGGAGATCTGTAAATACTGCAACTTATGATTTCTATCTTTGCAAAAGAATACTTAGGACCATAGGCGCCGGAACCTCGGAATTCCTTTGGATAAACTTTTACTTTTTACGAAAACTAGATTGTTTAGAAATTTAACGAGAACAAACGAAATTATATTTATTACCGTTTGTTCGAGTTTAAATTGCTAAAAAGTGATCTAGTTTCAATTTAAAAAATAAAAATTTATCCGATCTTAAAAAAAAGATCAAGTGATAGCTAGATAAATTCACGAATTTTAGCATGAATAAATACTTAAAACAAATAATACTTCACTAAAAAAATGTTTGACAGCATCAAATTAATTTGTAACAATATGTCAGGTTGCCGAGCAGTGAAAAAGATAATTCACCTCACTTTTATTGAACCAATCAAAACGCTCATTTTCATAGCAACCACCTTGGTAACGGTCGTCTTACCCGATAAGACTACCGCTAGCTCGAAAAGACGCTTTCGAAAAGACGCTTGTAGCTTTTTTACTTAAATAAAAAATTAGTAACACCTCTAACTTGTATATTTACCTTTATCAGACGGCCTTCATTTTTATGTTCAGTAAATTATCCAATAAAATACACCTCTAGAGGCGGTTTCTTATCTTCATACCTTCGTTTTTCACTCGAAACTCGATTTTCCAAGAAAATTTTCACTCAATGTAATTTTTACTTATAATCAAAGATAAGACCCTCGAGCTAAAGCTCTCGGGATCATATCAGATTATAAGTAAAAATTACATTTCGTAAAAATTTGTCAGAAAATCGATTTCTTGTTAAAAACATCGGTATTACCGATAAGACGCCTCCTCTATCGGTATATTACCGTTGAAAAGCTACTCGATTTTGAGCTGGATAGGTTTTTACCATTTAATTTTTAGCTGGAGAGGGTTTTATCGCGATAAAAAAGGATGCACCTTTTTTATTGATGTCAAAGTGATAAAAATGCAAATGTCAAATGGACATTTTATTGTAGGAGTGAATTTATCACAGTATATATTACTTTTATTTTTTGTTGAAATAACTTTCAAAAATATTTCGTATTGCATTTTTTTCGGGTAAATTTATAACTTAAAGAGGAATCAAAACGATTATACATTTAATTAATGTAACTTGCACTTATATTTACTTAAGTGACAACGTTATTGCATGTTAATTTGAATACACTATTATGTTAAAACGACTCCTCAAAACGTTCCTAAAGATAGATTTTTACTAAACATAAAGGAGTTCAAATAACTTTGTATTTTAAGTTAGCTTTGATTCATTCAAATTGACTATGAAATTTTTTGATTAACACGGCCACGATTTCTAACAGTGTGCTGATAAATTTTGTAGCGAAAAATGAAATTATCAAATCACAAATCACACACGCTTGTTCTAACACTTGTAACAAATTATTAACTGTTAACATAATTATTATATAATTAAGCAGTAGGTAGGGATGCAGGATGTTTTTCGACACATCAAAAGCATCGGGTCAAAACATCGATGGATTTTAACTCGATAAAAAATTAGATTATTAGTTAAAGCAGTATTTACTTTTAAAAATATTTGATGTTATTGTTGCAAACGTCAAACACGTCTAGGATAACAGTTCTTTGCTTTTTACTTGGATACCCACACAGCACAATCATGTTTCAGAAATATTTCATTTTATGTTTCTGAAACATTACATTTCTGAAATATTTCAAAAATTTTCTTGTAATATTTCTGAAATTATATTAAATGGAATAATATATCATTCAATATCAACAACATATTTATTAAAAAAAGCATATAAACTATTATTAAGTTTGCTTATTTATCTCTACAATTCTTCTTTCTATGGGGCCCTGAAAGCAGAAATTTGACAATTTTATGCATGCACAAAGGTGCATTTATATTTCTGAAACTTTTCGTCACCGTTCCCGCTCGTCGCCACCATTATCGTCGCAGTTTAACCTAAAGGGGAATAATGTATGCATTTATAAAAGCCGCCACCGTTCTTGTTCATACTTCCAACATGACGCTAGCCTTGTGCTGTTCGTCGTTCATCGTTCGTACTTTAGCCAATAGGAAGAGAGAAATTTGACACATTTGATAAAAAACATAGAAATATTTGTAAATGAAACAATGCAGTCTTCCTCCACAGTTTAATGTCAAAATAAATTTTAAGTTCCCAACATGTTTCGAATGCTTAAGAATTCATCATAAGGGGATACTAAAAGGATAGTACAGGATTGAGAATGAACAGTGAATATAAAATAAAGTTTTAGGACTTACCTAACATCCAGTTTAAAAGCGATGTAGGTTGTCTCAAATTAATAAGTACAACTTATAATGTGATATATACCGGGTGTTGCATCGTCGAGCGGGACATAGGAAATCCCATGTAATTTTAAATGGGGTCAATTATTGGCTTCCCTAATTATTTTAGAGAAAAATTCTATTTAGGTTTATTAAAGGGCACTAAAACCCACATTCAAAAGAATAACTTTAGATATTTTTGATGAGCCCGTTTACGGGTAATCGCCGGTTTCTTTTTAACTATTTCTCCTTTTTATGGCCCCGTATTTGCGGGCACCAGTCAAGGTAAAAGATGACTGTCAAATAAAGTTGTCATTTTGAAATGTGTGCTTTATTGTTATAAAAACTCGTACATCGAAAATATGAAAGGTGTATTTTTGGGTACAAATTAATCTGAATAAAACTAAAATAAAGTATCCAATTACAAGGTTAATTATGACATTTTACATGTTTCAATATTTTACTAATTAATAGGTAGGTACTATTGAATTGTTAGAACTTTAGGATTTAAGAAGATGTTCAAATATTCCTCCATTGACTGCTAGACAATAACCGAGGCTATCATAAAATTCTCTTCTTACATTCGCTAGTTGGTAAACTGAAATTCTATTGCATTCGGCAGAAATAGCATTTTTTAACTCGTCTAGATTTGGGTATTTTTTATCTTTGTATATCCTCTTTTTTAAATGGCCCCAGAGAAAGAAATCATTTGGCGATAAATCAGGAGACCTGGCTGGCCAATTTACTGTATGATTTAAGCCAATAACATTTCCATTAAAAGCACGGTTTAAATATTCCCGGACAGCCAGGGTACTATGTGCCGGGCAGCCATCCATTTGGTACCAAACTTCCTGATTTTCCCTGGCGGCATCATGTAAAGTAGGTAAAATATGATCTTCAAGTAGTTCCAAAAAATATTCTGCATTTAAATTTCGTGTAAGAAATAATGGCCCGATAATATTTTCTCCGAAAATCCCAGCCCATACATTAACTTTTTGTGGATATTGCGTCCTTGTTTCCACAAACCTGTGTTGGTTTTCTTTGCTCCAATATCGATAATTTTGAACATTGGGTTCATTGTTTAAGGCAAATGTGCATTCGTCAGTGAAACAAATGTTTTTTAAAAATTCCCTATCCATGTTTGCTCTTTCCATCATACCAAAACAAAACTCCTGTCGTCGTATTTCGTCCCTATCTCTTAGCTCTTGGTGCTTTTCATATTTGTATGAATAATATTTATGTCGTTTCAAAGCTCGTAACGCTGTGGTGTGATCTAATCCTATGTCATCCTCAAGTTTCCTTGTGCTGATCTTCCCATCATTTTCTTCCACGCACAATAAAACTTGCAAGTCCCTATCATTTCTTGCATCTCTTCTTTGTTCCTGCCTTTCTTCACATCTGCAGTTATTTATTACAGTGCCTGTTGTCTCAAATTTCTTGATAGTCCTTTCGACTGTAGATTTTGCAGGTATCGGTCTATTCGGATACAGAGCAGCAAACATGTCAGACACATTTTGATAACTATTTCCTTGATAATGCCATTTAATCATCAATATTTTTTCTTCAGAAGTGTAATTCATGGCTAATATTTTCGATGTACGAGTTTTTATAACAATAAAGCACACATTTCAAAATGACAACTTTATTTGACAGTCATCTTTTACCTTGACTGGTGCCCGCAAATACGGGGCCATAAAAAGGAGAAATAGTTAAAAAGAAACCGGCGATAACCCGTAAACGGGCTCATCAAAAATATCTAAAGTTATTCTTTTGAATGTGGGTTTTAGTGCTCTTTAATAAACCTAAATAGAATTTTTCTCTAAAATAATTAGGAAAGCCAATAATTGACCCCATTTAAAATTACATAGGATTTCCTATGTCCCGCTCGACGATGCAACACCCGGTATAATAAGATGTGAAAGTTGAAGACTTGGTATGAACTAGTTAGTTGTGTTGAAATTAAGGAAATTCCATATTCCTACGATTTCACCATTTATACCTAAACAATACACAGGGCTTAACTTATCTCATAGTTTAATAATATTATATATTACTCACATTATCCACTTTTTCAAAGAAATTAATATTTTAACCGCAAAATACGTTACAATTTACAACGGTGCAGTTCGTGTTTTATAAATACCCTAAGAACGGTGGCGACAGTGGCGTCGTAGCGTAAGATTTTTTTGGGGGGGGGGGGGGTCACAGTAACATTCATAGTTCAAACTCTGTATATTAACAGCATAAATTTCGTAGGGTGTGTAAACGTTTAAAGTTAGGACATTTTTAATCATATTGAATGTTCGGACAAACCCCCCCCCCCCCCCCCCCGTTACTACGCCACTGGGTGGCGACGTGCGGGAACGGTAACAACGAGCAGGAGCGGTGGCGAAAAGTTTACAAATCCACCTTTACATTATAGGTCCCTGGTAGAAAAATACCAATCTCTAATATATCAAGGACGCTGCGTATATCAATGTTTGATACATATAAACACTAATAAAACTACATATTCCATTATAAAGATATGAATGTTTAGCCAGAATTTGTTATCAACTTATATAAGTATTTAAATTTCTTATAATTCACGAGACAAATGAAGTTTGCACTGCGACAGCCACAGTGCAACAATTTGTATCTCTAGTTCTGTCCCGGAGGGAGATGATGCCTTACTACATATTTTATTATTCTATTAATGTTTTTGTAATTTAAAAATGTTTCACCCTTCTTCTGTCCCTTAACTGTTCAATATTCACAACAGTAACAAGTCAAGTTTAGGTTAGTTCAGGTTCAATAAATAAACTAAAGTTCATGAAATGCACCTAACCTAAAATTAATAATATACCTATTATTAAAATAGAGACTTCACCCACAAATAACAATGCCTAATAACAATTATTGTTAATTGAACATTACACGACCAAACATAAAATAAGGGGAATCCGTAACGGGAACAGCCTGGTTTTTCTGCATCTGGTTCATCAAGTGTCAAATTGTGTCAACTTTCATTTTGGGTGTAATGAATCTCAAATCACATGCAACCAAATTGCATTCTTTTCTGCAAAGTGCACAACGATTTTTTGATGACCACTTTATTAAATCCCGAAGTTACGCAGTTACGGATGGCGCTGTCCAGTCTTTTATGTATATGGTTGTTGGTATTGATATTGAATGTTGCCATAAACACCAACATTTAACAAGCGTAAAATTGAAATTTTTTGCTCCACAACCAAAAATATGGATATAGGTATATTTTGCAATAAAAAATACATTGATAAATTAAGGTCGCTGTTTCTGCTACATCGATGGATAAAAATTTGATGCATCGATGTATTTTGAATTGTGTGCATCCCTAGCAGTAGGCCAAGATGTGGAGGCTATGCCCCCAGACAAAAACGGCTCTGGGCGCTTAAGCCCCAGATCCCCCATCGTTCCGGCGCCTATGCTTAGAACTCACTCTATTAATTTTTAACGGGAAAATAGCCGTTTCAAGACACTACATCAAGAAAATATCTTTACATGTTAATTAATTAACGGAATTAAAGCTTGAACCAGGAGATTGGCTTAATTATTTAAGAATGGACAAGGAAATTTATTTATAGTTATTAAGTTTGGTAACTCCTTTGATAGAAAAAGGAAAGTAACCATTTAGGGGAAGCAAAATTAGAAAAAAAGGGTGTAATTTTTTAACACGTGACCATTTACACAGAAGGTGAGGCGACGCGGTACTGAGTTTAAACCACAAAACAGATAAGAGGTTAGAAATGCGAACTACGTAGAAAACCAGAGAAACAAAGATTCAAGTTGGCCACCAGTCCACCCCAAGCGCTACGGTAGGAAATTTATTGCGGATGGAGGGTATAGTTCAAATAACTCGTTTTCAAATTACTGGTTTACTGTTTAAACAATATTTGAGATTCTTAAAGACGTTTTATCGCTTTTTGAGTTAATTCACTCTAAAATATCATGTATTCAATAAATTTTAGAATTTAATGAATGTATTGTTAGACGTCAAAATAAAAGTACAATTTCTTGTAAGACAATTCAAAGTATAATTCAAGTTTGTGGAAGGCTCAATGAATAACCACGCCGAAAAATAAGTCAAGCTCGACTGCCCGAGTTGCGGTATATCCTTCTCTTTTGCCGTTTGCTTACTCATCACCCGCGCTTAATCATATAGGACCATTCATTCGGCGTAATATAAACATTGGCGCCATACTAATAATAACAAAAATATTCGACTTTCATTCGGCTATCCTGATAAATATGACGTCCCCGTCACCCTTTGACTTGAATATACAGAGTGGTTCTTAACTCTTACAGTTCTGGTATTCTGGTGCAACTATTTTTGTACACTAGACAAAAAAAACATACAGACCTAAATTATGTCCATGGTGTGAGATGATGCACTGGATCATCCTAATTTATGGTACACTAGACCATGGGTGCACTAGACCTCTTTCGACGATACACTAGGTTACCGTCGCATATGATACACTAGATCACCTACTTTTATGATACACAGGATCATAGAGGTTCACTGGACCTAAAATATGCCGATGATACATTGGATCATCGTCACCTAAGATACACAAGATCATTGTCTCCTATGATACACAGGATCATAGGGGTTCACTAGACCACAAATGTGCACAAAACGTCAATATTGTTGCACTGATGATGATGCACTAGATCATTATTGTTTGGCCAAACAAAAATACAATTTTAAAACAAAATAAACTTTTCAATATGTTACATATCGATTACAATAATAATGTTGCTTCTTCAACTTTTAGGTGATACACTAGATCACAAAGATACGCTTGATCAGAATAACATTTATTTTCTGTTTAAAATACTATACTTCTTAAAACTAAACTATTATTTTTTTTGTTGGTCGTTGTTGTTTTCTATACTCGTGTACTACATCGATTGGGCTTTAAACATTCTTAACTTATCACTCGATACAACTCCTTTAAATTTTCTTTTATCTTTTGAAAAGGAATTCACTCTGTATCTATCATTTGACATTATTTCGGAAATCTTTACTGGCCCAATGTATTTTGGCACTAGCTTGCCACTAGTTAATCCTCTTACTAACATGGTTCTCTTCACCAGTACAACGTCGCCTTTTTGATACTTTTTGGCTTCCAGACGATTTTTATCGAATCTTATCTTCATTTTTATAGCGTTTTCGTCGCACCGCAGTTTGGCTTTTTGACGAATCTCTTTTAAATCTTTGACAGTTGAAAAAATTCTTATTTCATTTTTTACTTTAGGTCTAAAACCATATAATAATTCGCTGGGTGCGAAACCTGTAGTAGCGTTTCTAGTACTATTTATTCCTGTTTGGACTTGTGAAGTTTTTAAGTCCCACTCGTAGTGTTTTCCTTTTATGCTGGCTGTTAAAGCTTCTATTATTGTTCTATTTGAACGCTCAACTTGTCCATTACTTCTGGGAGACGCTATGGCATTTTTAACGTGTTTTATGTTATGGTTTGCGCAAAACTCTCTAAACATTTTACAATCGAAAGCTTTTCCTCGATCTGTTATTACCCTCGTAGGAGCGTGAACTAGTTTTATTAACTTTTCCAATGTGGAACAAACATGCTGACTATTTGCACTGGGAACTGGTTCAATCCAGATAAATTTTGTAAACGCATCTATTATCGCTAAAATTTGTGTATTGCCATCTGGAGTTTTGCAAAACGGCCCTAGATGATCCATATGAAGCGTATGAAATGGTTCTGAAATTTTCTCTATAGGGTGAAGTTTAACATGCTGCTTTCCAGTAGATTGTTTTGCTGTCAGACATTCGAAGCAACTCGTAACAAATTTCTTAACGAATCGACGCATCTCGTTAAACCAGTATGTATTTTTAATAGCGTCCAAGGTTCTCTCCCATCCAGGGTGCCCGTTGTCATCGTGAAACATTTTTACCACTCTCCATCGTACTTCTCTCGGAATAATTATTCTAGGTTCATTATTCACCAGCCGACAAACCTTCCCATCAATTAACTGATAGCATGGTTCGGCATTTCCATTTTCTATTTGTGATTTAATAACTTGTAAATCTTCATCTTGTGATTGTATGCCATAAACCCAGTCATTGGTATGAAGCATTTTAACACATATCGGATTTCGACTCAAAGCGTCGACATGCTGCATTTTTGTACCTGGTCTGTGTTCTATAGTAAAATCATACTCTTGAAGCCCCATCCACCATCTGCCAATACGAGGCGTAAGATCGCGTTTAGACCATGTTAAACGTATAGCGTTGCAGTCTGTCAGTATAATAAAATGACATCCATATAAAAAATTTCTAAATTTTTTTACAGCTTCATATACTGCTAAAGTCTCCAACTCATAACTGTGGTACCTAGACTCTGGGGCGGTCGTTTGCCTACTCATAAACGCGATCGGCTTCCAATCTCCGCTGTCTGTCTGCTTTTGCATTAAGGCGCCACCCAATCCTATTTTACTTGCATCGGTATGAAGTTGACTATCTGCGTGTGGATTGTACACGGCAAGAGTTGGTTTTGACGTTAACTCACATTTTAATTGTTCAAAAGCGGTTTGTTGTTCATTCCCCCAATTCCAGGTAGTATTTTTCTTAATCATTGATGTAAGAGGTTTGGCTTTAACTGCAAAATTTTTGATATACTTGCGAAAATACGAGGCGAGTCCTAAAAATTGCCTAGTTTGGTGAATATCTTGCGGGGTTGGAAAGTTATTTACAGCTTCTAGTTTTTTTGAAGAAGGACTAATTGTTCCATTGCAAATTTCGGTCCCCAAATATTCAATTTTACTTTTCAAAAATTCGCATTTTTGTAAATTCAAAGTTAACCCAGCTTGACTAAGGACTTCCAGAACATTTTCTAATCGCTCGAGACCTTCTGTAACTGATTGCGACAGGATGAGGATGTCATCAAGGTAGACTATTGCGTATTCATGACGTAACTGTCCCAATACCATGTTAATAGCCCGTTGGAACACTGCAGGGGCGTTTGATAGACCAAAGGGCACTCGTGTGTATTGGTAGTGTCCATCTGGTGTAATAAAAGCTGTAAATTTGCGGCTCTCCGCTGCGACTTCTATTTGGTGATAGCCTGATTTAAGGTCCAATGTAGTGAAAATTTTGCTACCACTTAATCTTTCCAAGTGATCTTCTAATAATGGCAAAGGATACCTGTCTTTTACCAAAATGCCATTAATTTTTCTGTAATCTACGCACATGCGCAAATCGCCGCTTTTCTTCTTCACCAATAAAATAGGACTGGCGTAGGGTGAGATGGTGGGCTCTATAATTCTTTTAATTAACAAATCACTAACAATTTCTTGAACAATTCTGCGCTCGTACAATGATAGGCGGTAAGGCTTGTAAGTAATTGGAATATTGGAGGTCAGTTCAATATGCATCTGGATATCGATATTACTTAACAGGTCAGTGTTTTCGATAAAACAATTAGGGTATCTATTAATTACTTCTTTTAAACATATTTTTTCATGTTCGTTAATGTTTTCTCCGCATTGTGAAGTAATACTCTCAATTTCGACGGCTCTTGCTAAACACGTACTAGCTGGTATACGAATATCTCCCTGACAAATATTTAAAATCCTTAGAACCCCTTTTGTATCGCAAATATTAAGCTTATTTTCGGGTATTACGAGAGGCATTCCATCGTGAAACTGTTCAGAGAGGCTAGAATATAAAATGCCCTCCTTAAAATCAGTTTTTACCTTAATCAAATTAATGCCTGGTTTTATCACTTGCTCATTGTCACTAAAAATTTTAAACTTATTTTCATTAATTATAGTCTCAGGTAAATATTGAAAAAGATTCTCATATGTCAACTTTAAACTTTGTGCTGTTTTATAAACAAATATTCCATTCCTTTCTGTAACAGGTCTGCCTATTAAAATATCAGTTGTTTGTAAACTATTTGGTATCACAAAAAAGTCAGTAATAATTTTTATTTCATCTACTTCAATTTCTGCCTGCACTACACCCATAGGCTTAATTACTGCACCCCCGTATCCCTCGATGACAGATTTATTCTTATCCTCTTTTACGGCAAACCCCAGCTGATTTACAATATCGAATTTCATAGTATTACAGGCACTGCCGAAATCGACGTAGGCGGTGAGTGACTGGTTGTTTATCAAAACAGTTTTATAATATTTGTTATTGCTTTGATCATTATCAACACAAAGAGTATTCACTTTTCTTGACTGATTTTTCTTTTTGTAACATTCGTTTTCAAGGTGACCTTTAAGGTTACAAAAATTACATTTTTTTGTGTTTGTAAATTTTGGACAATTAACTTTTTTATGACCCTCTTCATTGCACAAATAGCAGCTAAGTTTTGGTGACCGGTGTTTGTTTTTATAATACTTCTCGGTATTTGATTTATGACCATAGCGTTCCCTATTCCTATCGATATTTTTAATGGACTCCGTCGGCTCTGTATTTGTAATCAAATACTTCAGCAAATCGTTAGAACTCTGGCAATTAGCGGCCCTAGCACCTGACTTTAAAAAAGGATCATTGACAGTATTAATGATAATGTCCACAATGACATTATCCTCTAGTTTGCAACTTTGCCCTAATGCCAGTTTTCTATAATAGAAATCTACTAAATTGTCATGTTTTTGTCTTTCTACATTGACTAACTCCTTAAGTCTTACGAAAATACCTGATTGTGGTGGAAAGGCTTCTAACAATACTTCCTTCCATTGTTTCCAAGTAAAGTTTAAGTCCACTTGGTTATTGTACCAGCTCCTAGCATTGCCCCGAAGTCTATTGGCCATGCAAAAGATCCTGGCTTTGTCATCCCAATTGAACATATCACCTGTTGAATTAATTGTGCGCAACCATTGTCCCATAGTAAGGTCGTCTGCTCTTCCACTAAATATTGGTACACAATCTAATTTGCCCTCGTATCTATTTGTTTTTGCACGTAATTTTCGTTTTAACCGTTTTACTTTACGTTTCAATTTTTCTGAACGCTTGCGCAACCGTTTGTGTTTTTTTAACTTTCGAAGAAGCGGAACTCGAGCTACTAGAGGAGCTTCTAGATGAACCACTAGCACGGGCGGAATCACTAGTACTGTCCGAATCACGGGAACTGTTTCGAACACAGTTCCTTGGAGACTTTTCCGGCGGCGTTAATAAAACACTGAGTTCACGGAGTTGGCGTTCCGACTTAGCACGCGGATAAAAATCCCACTTCTGATATGTTAGACGTCAAAATAAAAGTACAATTTCTTGTAAGACAATTCAAAGTATAATTCAAGTTTGTGGAAGGCTCAATGAATAACCACGCCGAAAAATAAGTCAAGCTCGACTGCCCGAGTTGCGGTATATCCTTCTCTTTTGCCGTTTGCTTACTCATCACCCGCGCTTAATCATATAGGACCATTCATTCGGCGTAATATAAACATTGGCGCCATACTAATAATAACAAAAATATTCGACTTTCAGTATGTATTTTATATAAAATTATACCAAAAAAGCAATAAATGCCATTAAAAACCAAATATTGTTGTTATTTATGAATGCCGATGTAAATAACAAACAAAGATTATGAAAAAAAATTTAAAATTTATTTAAACTTTACCATAAAAATAATGTGAACAAACTCTGACCAAAATTGGTATCGAAACAATAGAAATACTTTATAGCTACAAATAAAAAATGTTCTGTATAAAAATAAACCAAAAATATAACTAATAACAATAACGTGACTAAATGGTTCCAAGTGTTTCATGAACCCGGGCTTGCTCGAGGCAAGTAGGTGAATTCTTGACATTTGGGCGTTGCTCCAAAAAAAGTGTTTGCGACACAGGCCATCATAGATACTGATAGAGGCAAATAAGGAAAATACACTTAAAGTATTAAATGGCAAAGAACAAAATGAAAAACTTACACGAGGCTGGACATTAGAGTCCTTCGGCATGACTTATCATACAGTTCTATTTGCATTCGCTTGGGCTGTGGATATGGACCTCTTCTATAAACTACGGTTGGTAGATCTTTTTGAAGAGTATGCTAAAAATATACGAAAAGATCCTATTTCAATTTCAAAATTCGGCAAACCTAACCTTCAAAGCGCACATTTTGCATTTAGGTTACATACCTGTGATATAAAGTCGCGTAACCATCCCAAAATTCTTCAAAACGTGTAAAACGGTCTGTAAGGATTAAAACGGTTACTTAATTATAATATAAAGAATAAAAAAAAATCAAGTTCTTACCAACAATTTGTTCGGGGTTCACATTTCACAAAATTGACAGAACTTTTCTTCCTGTTTTTTATCCACAAAACGGATAATAAAATCCTCCAGTGAGGTGGCGCAGTATATATTGTGTTTTTAACAAGGTCTATCTCTTTTTTGTATATATTAATATTATGAAAGAGAGATAGTCGAGAGACTAATATGCAAGTCTGATGTGTTAAAGAACACATGGTAGTGACCGCTCGAAGAGCCCTCTGGTGGACTGGTGGCCCTAACTATTCAAACAAGGTTTTGTAACGGTTTTCTTGTTGCACAGTCGCCCATATTAGTTTCACCCATGTGGTTTAAACTGTCACGTTGGAAGGAAATCCCCACACACTCGGTCTCATCACACCGCACGACGCACCGTCGCAAAGAAAATCAAGCATCGACAGATATAGTTGGAGTCAAGCAAATATTTGACGCGTGACACTTCCATCTTGTCATATTTTCCCAATACTAGGTTATTTCGATTTCACCAACTTTATTACAGCTGATACTTAGTCAGGGCCGGACTGACGAATATTGTTATTTATAAACCTTTGCAGAAAATGATTGCTGGGAAATTGGTCTAAGAATATGAATTATAATATAAATAAATTTGTTTTGATAAATTCTGTGCATTGTAATGGTGGGATTCAGGATTGACCATTAATATCACAGGTCTTAACAAAAGCAATCTTAGTAGTGTATAACGATTAGTAGTGTATAACGATTAGTAGTGTATAACGATTAGTAGTGTATAACGATTAGTAGTGTATAACGATTAGTAGTGTATAACGATTAAATTAATAAATAAAATGCGGATCTGCAGCCCATATGATTTGACCAAATCGACGAGAAGGTAACTCGGTTTATGTATATCTCTTTTTAGTCATATAAAAGGATAAAGATACAAATACTTCGAGTGGGTGGTAATTATTATAATATAAATTTAGCCATTAGTAACTTTTATATTCTGAGTAGCCTGCCGTATACCCATGACAATATGGAAGTGTCACGCGTCAAATATTTGCTTGACCCCAACTATAGCCATCGTGACAGTTATCGCCCCACACACCTCGGTTTTATCACGATTTCACTGATTCTTTATTTTCCTATTATTTACTATTATAGTTTGACTGTTTGTTGAATTTGTATTGGTTTTAACTCAACCATTTATGAAACGCCATTGTTTTTTATAGTCAGTTCCGCATTCATTCCATCTATTTCTAAAATATTGATTTTTAAGCACTATCATTTTATTTGATATTTTGTCCTGTTAATGACACCTATTTCTCACCGAAATACCTGCATGTGAAAACAATTTCTAAATGAAATTATTATGAAGGGCAGATATATTACAGATAAATACAAATTTAATCTTTTACTAATTTCGAACATTCGAAACACGAGAATATTTTTTGAAATAGGAGGCCATGAACCTAAACTTTCACATAGGTACTTTTATTATTCTATGAAATATTTTCTACGGTACTTTAACCTAGTGTATTATAAATTACTCCATTTTTTAACTCTCCTGTATATGCTGTGTCAAGCTTGAATAGTTTAGTATTATTTTCTCAAGAACCAGAACTGTTTATAAAAAGTAAGTTTTTCTCGTAAATATAAGAATTATTAAGTAAAACACCATTAATAATTTTATTATGAGTGTGTAGTAAACATCATGCTAAATAAAACCTTCTGTACGGCGCAGTGATTGAAACCACGGATAATTTATAATATCTTCATCTGTGCAATATTTGCAATGACCTTTTCTTTATGGTTTTAATAAATACAATTACATATTATGTTATACAGGGTGAGTCAACCATAAAATAATAGTATATTATTAACCAAGGTTTAGACAGCCATCATTATTGCCCGAGCGGCAATAAGGACGCGAGGGCTATAAGCTGTCTAAACCGTGGTTAATATAATATTTTTCCACTCTTACAAACTTTTATAAGACATTTATCTTTATAGTATTAATAATTATAAAAAATTATAGGTAGGTATACGTATATTTTCTAATCAAGTTACCTGCGCTTTGGAATTGGCAAAATATTTTGTTGTTTTGTCAGGTGGCTTTGTTAATGTCAATTTTTGTTTACTTATGTCATCAGATTTCACGAGTTTTCCGTTTTTTTTTTAAATGAGCGAAGAAAATGTTAGTGCTATTATTATGTGTACACTTCCAGAATTAAGGATGGAAGCAGAAAAAATGTTGATTGTATCGATATTTTACAATATCAAGCATCTCTAATAATCTAATATGTATTGATAATTATCTGGTTGCCTAACCACAATAAATCACCTTTCAGGTTATTCATGTTTATGGATTCATGTTGTAGAATCAAAAAATCAAGTTACCTGCGTTCATATAGATTCTTGAAGATCGGTCAATAATGGATTTCAATGCCTTATTATTGACCATGGTTGACTCAAATTGTTGTTTATTTGGCTCAATAAAATAATTTTAATTTTATTAATTAATGAATTTAAGGATTTTTTAACATCACAGATTATTTTGATATAAAAAATATCGATAAGGTTATTAGAAATAGACTATTGCAACAGCTGGCATACAAGTGTAAACGAATTTTTTGAATTATTGCTCCAAATTGCCAGAAAAACAAAAGAATATTTCTAGTTGTGTTCAACAGAAGTCAGTTTTACTTTAATGAAGCTATTAGAAAGGAAAAATATGGAAATTTTTAATTCGGTAAAAAAATATTTACAAAAAAATTCGATTTTATGTTTTTTCAAGTAGATATCCCAAACATTATATGTAAGATTCTAATGGAATTCTAAACACTTTTTATTCTTGGAATTTTTTCGATATCTCATCAACTAATCTGATTTCTGATGATTTCATATTCGTTTCTTCAACTTTCCCGCCATACCAGTGGTCACGTGACGTATGCCAAAATTTTTAAGGTTATGGGATATGCACATCCGATCCCCCAGAAAAGATTTTACGATATTCAGCTAATAAAAATTTTTCCCATATGTTGCGAACTCTTTGCCGGTCACTGTATATAACACTATTAACAAAAAAGTTATAGAATTTCATGCAGAATCTAAAAATAAGTTAAAAAAATAGGGTGTTTCATATAAAAAAAATTATGTTATATTCGCCACGCTTTTTGAACCACCGTGTATACTCAAAAAAAAATTTAACTTTGTACCTTAACATTCTCTGAAACTTTTGTATTTAACCTTTTTTGGTAATTTTTGAAACAAATGAGATAATGAACTTTACTCTATGGTTCACTCACCCTGTACATTTTGAATTACTCATGTAAATTTACAATAAATTATAAACAAAACCCATTAACTTTTCGTTTAAATTGTTAATTCTGGCTGTTATGTTGTTAACATTGCAAATAAAAGATTATCCATCGAGCGGAACGCCATTGGAGATTTTCCGGACAAGAAACACAATGACAAGGAAGCGGGAAATAAAAAGAATCGCATCGCAAATTTTACGTAGCTATTAAAACAGCCCTGGTAACGATCAGACGTGCATACTAAAATCAAATTTATTTATTAAAGTAGCACTATACAGTACAGTCATATAAAGGTGTTACGTTGAAGATCGGTAGTACCATTAACATTCTTCAAGTGAGAGCTGGGTACCACAACGTAGACGAGTAGTTTGCATTTAGTTGAGAGTATACCTGCAGCTAAATTAGAAACTACTTGCTGCTCGTCTTTTCGGTGTTGTGCAGTGGTTGAAATGATCAAAATTATGCAATATTTGGCGCTGATTTTGTTTGGTTTAGCAGCATTCGGGTCGGCTACGCAAGTTAGTCAATGTTCTGAAGGTAAGCTATATATTTTAGTACGTCTTCATTATATACAGTATGTCCGGGAATGTGGTAGAGGGCAAACGAACCAAAAATATCATTTTTCGAGGAAGAAAGTCATTCTCTCATTTCTAAAAATTTTTGCTTGCAAAAAAAAACACGATTGTCGATGAAAAACAAATTGTATTCAGGGTGTCTAAAAAGTAGAAAATTTAAATTTTTTACAAAAGTAAAGTAGGTACCCTTATTCTAAAGTTTTTAGCAAAATGCTATTTAAGGGAATTGTTTCAAATCATTACATCTAAGGCATTGGTTTTCATTAAGTTTGGATAGCAATAATATTTTTGCTTTAAATTTGCATTTCACTGAAAAGTTTGGTAGGTGTATCTTTGATTTTGTATACCTTTAAGTATCACCTTTAGTTAGGTGCAAAACGTCATTATCAGTAACTTTTAAGGATTTTATTAGTTTACAACGGAGCAAGGAATACATTTAATCCAATGTTCTAGTAACGGAGGTTTTCATACATATACGTTATTGAAACATTTCATGAAAGGTTCCCCAATATACCCGTAGCCAAATGGGCGGTCTGCAAGCTGGTTAAGAAATTTCGTGAAATGGGATCCGTATTAAACTTAAAAAAAAGTAAAAAATACTACAATAAAGACAGTGCAGCGACTCTACTCGTACTGCATTATGTTAGAGAAAACCCCACACTGTCCTTGAGGAAACGAGCTACGCAACTACAGGTGGTCCAAAAAAGTACTATTTAAGAAATTTTAAAGAAAAATAAGATACGTCCCTATAAACCCCATTACAACCACACATTAGAAGAGGGCGATGATGGCAAAAGGTTGGATTTTTGTTTGCGGGTAGGGAGTAAGATTATAGGTGGTTCCATAAACTTATAATGTTCTCGGATGAGTCCATGTTTTCGACGATAGGAACCGTGGCATCGCAACCTGTTGGCTATTAATTGGAGTGAGGTTAATCCTGTGTTCAGAATCCCAACCCGACGTCAGTATTTAAAAAAAGTGAATGTTTGGTGCGCTGTTTCCTTACTATGGTATAATAGGACCGTATTTCTTTGAGAATACTTGTAATAGAAATTCTTATTTAAATATGTTAAATACTTTTTTTCTCTCATCATTTGAAACAACTGCCATTAGATTACCCAAGTAACATGTACGGATCGGGTAAAATGGTCCAGTGTCATGGCCCCCAAGAAGTCTCGACCTTACGTCGGCAGACATGTATTTGTGGGGACGCCTAAAACAGTTAACTTATGTCAATCCACTGACAAATGATGAGAACATTTTAAAACAAAGAATTATTCTAGTTGTGGAAGCAATATCCCTAGAAGAAATGTGGAGGAGTTATGACTATCTAGTATCTATAGCCCAACTGGAAGAGTGCCTCCTTTATGGCGGAGCGGTGTTTGAATAATTATTGTTATGCTATCTAATTTTGGCCTATTTTTATGAATTATGCCTTAAATTATAATCATGTAGTTGTTTATGTTTATCGTATTTTATTAAATGCTTTATTTTATATTTCAAAGTAATTTTAAATAGATACTTAATTATGTATTCTTTGCTCCGTTGTTAACATTGTAAACTAATAAAATCATTAAAGGTTACTGACAATGACATTTTGCTTGACACTGTAATATTTTATTTCGGAGGTACCTAATCAAAGGTGATATTTAAAGGTAAAGTGTATTCACAAATACAAGAGACTGACCAAACGACTATTATTTTTTTCTACCTAAATAGGGGTATTGACACAATGCCGACTGAGCTAGGACCGTCTTAGAAAATACATAGTATTGAAATATTTAATTTAGCAGCAAATAAATATGAAACTGATGTTTATTTAAGTTTATTAAATTCAAAATATAAAAATAGAATTATGTTCTTACACTTACACTTATAATGCTAAATTATTATATTAATTAATAAATTACCCAACTAAATCTGCTTCACTATTGCTATCAACATCTAAAGTAAGAATAAACCTTTCTGTTGCATTCCTAATACAAATGTAACTTTCTTCTACTTTCTTTACATGTTGTACGCAGTTTTTCCAGTTCACCTCAGAAACTTTTTTAGTTTCATCATGAATTAGAGCTAATACACTGAATTAAATTGTGGGTGAAATATTATTGCGACGAATTCCAGCTTTAAGTTGGTGCCATACTTGTTCAATATGGTTAAATATACAGTGGTAAGGCGGTAGCCGCAATACTAGGTGCCCCATGCTTTTCGCAAGTTCATCGCAGTAATATTCTTTTTGAATAGACATACTTCTAAGCACTTCTGATAAGTCTTTCTTTCTATAGTTTTCATAAAAATATATGTCATTGTCAAACATATATTCTTGAATTTTGGCTTTAGTTTTTTTTGAAGAAGGAGCTTTGTTTAATTGTCTACTACGATAACTAGCGTTATCCATAACAATGACACTATTTGGTGGAATGTTCTGCAATAGTTTAGTTTCGAACCAATTTTCAAATAACTCCGCTGTTGTGTCTTCATGATAGTCAACACATGATTCACTAATATTTTTTTCCGAGAGAGATAGACCATTCGGCACCCACCCATCTTCAGAACCAGCATGTAAGATTGTTATTCTTTTTCCACGGTTTGACGGGGCACGTGTCACACATTTGCCGCTAGAATCGACCCAACCACTTGACGGGGTGTCAAACCACGTTTCATCTAAATAAATGATCGGCCTACCTTCAGTTCTGTATTCATTTGTCACATATTCCCACCGCCATTCTTAAAGACGCTTGGACTCCATCAAAACCTGCTTTTTATTAATCCTTTTGAATTTAAAGCCCATGTGTTAAAGGCGCTTCCACAATGTCGTTCTTGAGCATTTAATTTCTGTTTCATCTGTTCATTAAATTGTCCAACGTTGGTACACTTTGCTCTTCATACGTTTTATAAATTTTTCATCGTATAAGTTCCTCGTCCCCTTGGTCCAACGTTCTTGATTTTTTAATATCACTTGTTTTTCTGCGTTCCAAAATTGTTTGCCCACTTGTCTGCCACATCGCCGGACATACTGTATATCTTATTTAATTAGGTGTCGGAACCATAGAAAGTTGAGACGGGCCACGGGGCGGTTGCGTTGTGTGTACCGTCTACCTTATTATCAAAAAACCCATCGTCTAGACGTCTACAAAGAATTGCCCCCCCCTCTCATAAGTTTAAAATAAAAAAATACATTTAAGTAGAAAATATTTTTTACGTCATTAAGCCCATTGTTTTATGATATTTCATGGTGAAACTTTTAAGATATAAAATTGCATAGTTGATATAGACTTCTTTTGGAGTTCTACTATCATTTTATCTTAAGAATGCCTCAAAATTTGAAAAGTTATTGTTATGGGTAATTAAAGAGCGCTACCTCCAAACTGTATTTTTTCAAAAGTGCCCGTACTTAAAAATTCTCAAAATCTCTATTTAGTTTGTTAGGTTTTAAATTTTAGGCAGGTATTAAACAAAGGAATTTTCATTGCGGTTAAATTTTATTTACTTCAATACAACTTAAATCATTTACGCCGAAGAAGTGATTCCTATTTAAATCCTTGCCATTTATCTAAAAATATGTACTTTTTGTTGCTTCCAGTATTTAAATAATTATTAAACAGTCACAAAACTCACGCTATTTTCACGAACTCAACTGGGCTTAACCCCTTATAGAAAATAAAATTTAATTTGAACATTATACAAACCTAAAAAAACAAACAAATTAGATTAGATAAAAAATACAAAAACCTCCATCAATTTCGATCCATCTTACAACTTTTAATTTTATTGCTTTATTCAATATCTGCCTTCGGTAATTCGAGGCAGGCTTGTCCTACTCTATTTCTTAGAACTTTAGCACTTGCAGGCCTATCTCGGTACAATATTTCTTTCATATTCCCCAAAAGCATTATTAGTCTCAGGGCGTCAAATCTGGTGCTCTCAAAGGCAAAATATCTGTGAGTTTATATTTGGATAGAAAATTTATTTATTTGTTACACTTTCTACCAGTGGTAAGGTAAACTGAAGAAATATCTACTGGGATTGATCAACATCTTTGTAAATTACAAAGTACTTACAGAGTGGTAACGGTAATATACTTTCATAAGTATGATAAATATTTCATTTGAATCATAATTTGATCAGATTTGCAATGCTTAGTACGTGGATTATTATTCAACAACTTTATCTATTTAAAGTCTTCATACAGGGTGTCAGGAAATGACAATGACAAATTCTAAGGCATGATTCCACGTAAAAAGATATGAAAAAAAGATCATATTAACATAGGTCCGAAAATGCGTGTATACGGAGCTACAGGCCCTTGAAGACGGTATCATCAAAGTGTACTTTTTATTTGTTAGGATCTAGTTACAGTGCAGGTGACCCATATTGCAAACCGTGACGTGGTAACAAAATAGTTGTGGATAAAGGACATAAGGTCAGTTTTTTTTGCCGCGTGTATTTTTGCTATTTTTTAAAATAAATTATGGTCCCTTGAACATTTTCATGTAAAAAAGGTCCTCTGGGTCGCATAGGCAACCATTTTCGAGATAAAAGGAAGTTAGTGCCAAGAGACTATTATTATTAGATAATAATTTTATTAATAAAGATCAATAAATCAACAACAAAACCGAAAATACACTTGACGAAAAAAATATGACCATCCTTTTGCTACCACGCCAATGGGTGCAATATGCGTTACATGATAGTTTAATAAGGTGACCTCCAATAACACTAAGTTAGTATGTTATGTTTTTTACAAGATCTCTTTTTGTAAAATGAATATCCAAACCTGAGCTTTCATCAAATTGTGCGCCTTCCTCATAGGATTTAGTTTTCCTTACAGATTTTAGGAAATAAAATTCCAAAAATGTTTCAATAGGATTATTAAAGATTGAGAACTAAGAGTCGTAGGAACTATTGATCGCATTCAATTTATAGAATACACAGTTTCATAAAGATAAGGACTGTATGTATGTGTCATAATCATATTACCGTCTCCATGGGGAAATATTTTACTTTAACAGAAAGTACCACACAAAGTGAACAGACAATATTGATTTGAGAAAATTTCTTGAAATTCTCAAAGGTTAAATAAAAATGTGTCAAGGAAATAATTTATAACGATATTAAATCTTTTTATGCAACAACCTATGTTAACTTTATCGATTTTATTAATAAATAATAATATGTTATCTTACTCGTTTACACTGAAAATCTATAAAGTAAAAATGTGTCTTGTGCAAGGGCTAAAAAATTTATTTTGCGTGTGTTTTACTTAGGATTTAGTATCGGTCGGTTGGTTGGCTTTAAATAGTATTCAGCAATATTCTGAAAGTTGCTACTTTGCTACTACTAAAGTTTTTTTGCTTATAGCGCAAGCTCATCGTTTGTTGCCTATATGTATACAGGGTGTTACACACTGTATTAGTATAATTTTTAAGGTAGTCTAAATAAAGGAAACATGAAACATACCTTCATATCCATACTTTGTCCGAGCTTTTTAAAAAAAAAAATCTATTTAATTCTCTAAATCTATCCCAAATAATGCATGTAACGTATATTGGATTATTTGCCCCTGCCCTCAGATTTAACTGTACCCTTTAACCGCAATATAAATTACTATAATTTACTATCTTTTATGCATTTGGGCCACTGATTTGGGCACGATGCACCACTTTGTAGGCTGCGTGCTAACTTTTCTCTCGGTGTACAAACTACAGTAAATAATATGATAATTTATTTACCTATGGATTGTTTTTTGTGTTGTGCTGTTTTTCAGTGATGTTGAGCACGTTCACTTATCAGGTGATAAGTCCATTACCTCGACCCATAGTCACTGCAAGAGAAATTAATATTCCTACAAATGAATGAAGAAGTCAATACCTATATACGGGGTCGTTGATATGAATGGAAATGGTCGATAATTTCTTAAAGTAAAACAGCCAGCCAAAAATATAGAAGACAAAGAAATAGGTATACAGGATGTGTCAGAAAGCCGTAGAAAAACAAAGTTACCTTTTTAATGGAACACCCCCATACCTTAGAATATTTTTGGATTTTACATTAAATTATAATTATTATTTTTTAATGAGTGCATTATAAGTCTAATCGAGATATCGACTTTTTAAAACTGACATTATTGAACTTTGACAGCTTCAAGCTTTCTAACGGTACGCCATAGCGCAAAACGACTTACATGTCCCTATCTATCCCCTAACATCCGTTTAAACGTAATATTTTCCCCGCTTTTGAGTTACATCAGGTTTAACCTTAATACCCTGTATAACAAAAAGGGGGGAACTCCGGACACATGTTCATATGAATATTTTCTTTTAGAATATCATAAGGAATCACCCCCTTAAGTCACGTATCGTATTTCTGAAACACCCTGTATATACAGTGTGTCCCGCTTTTCATGAATACACCCTAATATCTCAGTTATTAATAATGAGATTTTCTTGAAATTCTGGTGGTAATTGTATGTTGGAGAAATGAAGTATTTGGCATAGTGAACATTTTTATTTACCATTGACGTGCGGTGTTGGTGGGGTAAAAAAGGTTTTTTTATTTGGAAAAGGATATTAGGGCATATTTTAGATAACTGTTTCTATCAGATTTAGAATCAGCATCCCCAAAAACCCCTAAATTCATATTTTAAAGATCTCAATTACCCTAATTACGATTTAGGCTTTTTCAAAATTTTGCTAAGATACGTTGTTTTGTTTTTAAACAAAGTAAGCAAAGAGTGCTTTGAAACAAAAAGTTTTTGTTTGACATTAAGTAATTCGTACGAAGTGTCAATAAGTGAAGCAGTGTTACAAGATGGCACAAAATCGAAGAGTAGTTCTTACAATTGAAGAAAAAGTAGAAATTATCGGCTTATTTGGTAATAATGAAAGATCTACGCGTCAGGTTGCTGGAATATTCAATGAAAGGCATCAGGATCGAGCACCAATTACCCACGATACCGTTGCCAAAATCAACAAATTGTTCGCAAGGACTGGAGCGGTTTTCAAGACAAGACCAAGGAGGTACAATAATTTAAATCAAAGACTTTATCCAGACGACGAACATATCTTAGCAGAATTTCGAAAAAACCCAAATGGTAGTATAAGGGTGGTTGCGAGGATACTAAATTTAACGAAACACAAAGTATGGAGGTGTTTGAAACGCAATAGGATTAAGGCATTTAAACCAAAATTTTTACATACTTTGTTAAATGGTGATTTTGAACGGCGTTGGAATTTTGCTTATGGTTGCAAGGTAACTATCTTAACGACAGACTTTTTCTAAAGAACATTATGTTTACTGACGAGGCAACATTAACGACAAACGGTGTGGTATCTAGTCAAAATTGTAGGTTTTGGGCAGCCGAAAATCCGAATTGGGTAATTAATTGTAAAAACCAGTACAATGAAAAACTAAACGTGTGGTGTGGCATATTTAACGAACGAATTGTTGGCCCTTTTTTCCTGGATAACTTGACCGGACAAAATTTTCTACATTTTCTACTAAATGGCTTTTATGATTTTCTCATGGAATTGCCTTTAGCACAGACAAAACTTAATCTTTTAGGTAGATGGTGCTATAACCCGCACATCATTCTATGATAGTTAGGAACTTTTCAAATGCAACTTTCCCCATGAAGTGGATAGGTAGAAATTATCCTTTAAAACCATGGCCCCCAGATCGCCGGATATTACCCCTTGTGACTTTTTTCTGTGGAGGCACTTAAAAAATAAAGTGTATGCTACTCGGCCGTGTAATAGAGAGGAACTTTGCATTAGAATTAGGCAAGCGTGTCAGGAAATTAGTCACCAAACTTTAAGAAAAGTGAATGTACGTTTAAGAAGAATTGTTGAAAAGTGTATTGTTTTAGAAGGTAGTTGTGTTGAAAACACAAGAATCTAAAATAACGTAATTTTGTTAGCACAGCTACAAATAAAGAATTTATTAAAACAAGACTTTTTTCTGCTAAAATCAGCTCTTGAGATTTTGAAAATATGAATTAAGGGGTTTTTAGGGATGCTGATTCTAAATCTTAAAAAGCCTTTTTTAACCCACCAACACCGCACGCCAATGGTAAATAAAAATGTTATTTTACTTCATTTTTCCAACATAAAATTACCACCAAAATTTCAAGAAAATCTCATTATTAATAACTGAGATATTAGGGTGTATTCATGAAAAGCGGGGCACACTGCATATTAATATTAAAAAAAAAACTAAAAAAAATCTTGAAATTTCAACACCCTGTAGATCGGTAACAAAGCGTTTGCGAACCTATGTTTATATGAATTTTTAGTCATGGAATAAGCCAAAGAATTACCCCTTTCCGTAGGTACAGGGTTATTTTTATATTTACGCACCGACCTACAGGGGTTAATATCAGTGACAGAAAAAAACTTTCAATACAAAAGTGCAAAACAATTCCAAGTTTTCCTTATTTAAATTTAAACCCTATATATTTTCCGCCAGGTTGAAAGATCTCTTTCCTCTGATTTCAAAAATATACATCATGTTAACATTTAGTTCAGCGGTTCTTCAAATATTTCAATTTTAATAAATTGAATTGAAGATAATTGAGTTATTGAGGCGTTCCGCATACTTCAACGTGAAATTATATTAGTCGCTCTATCTAAAATTAAAATTTATTTTATAATTTATGATATAAAGCGAATGGAATAAAGACTATGTTTTCCCTATATCTGCCACTACTTCTGATACATTTTCTAATATTTGATTTGTATTGAGCATGAGTCAGTATTTCTTGTTCAATCCTTTGTCTCAACACTTGTATATTTTGAGGTATGTCATAATACATTCGATTTTTTAGAAATCCCCACAGAAAAATATCTAACCGACTCAAGTCAGGGCTATTAGCCGGCCATTCCTTACTGAATGCGTCAATTTAACGTAAAGCGACAAATTTGTTACGTTGAAGTATGTGGAACGCCTCGACAACTCGATTATCGTCAAAAAATACAATGAACCAAAATAAAAGAACACAAAAATTTATTCTGTTTTTTTAGTATAAATATATGTATAACTAATTCTCACTTTTTCCGTATTTCAGGATTTTGATTGAAATCCGGGCCCTTCGGAAAATTTTACGATTTGTTTCAGTAGTGGTAGATCTAGCGAAACATAGTTTCAATGCTTTTAAGTTCCCGTCGAAAATGGAAAACACGGTACACAGTTTAAAGATCTCAACCTGTTTTCGAAATAGATGGGAGATTATTGCTTCTTTTGATTTTATTTCAGTATGTTTGTAGAGTGAAAAGTTTAAACATAACAGGTGTAATACAGAACTTACGTTGAAATGTATTGAAAGCTGTCATGCCTTGCCGTGTTTGTGGGACATTCAAACAAGAGATAAAAACAGAAATAAGAAGACTGATGCTTATACGACTTTTGCCGAAAAATTTATGTTACTGCTACTGAATCAATGCCTCGCATTTTTTTTTAACTTTACAGTTTAAATAAATATAGACCGCATAAATTGCTGCCGCGGTCAATGCAACGTTACAGTTGAACATCTTCTTTCTTACTGATGATGTGTGGACGGGAAACATTTTTTCCGAGTTGTTTTCAGGAAATTTCTTATATGTTTAGAATATTCGTAGTTTCGAAACAATTTTCATATTTTGTTTCTGTCTGTACTAGGCGTGACACATTTAAAGTTCTGAATCTATACCATATATGCGTTATTTTATACAATGGCGTACTATCACTGTATAATTTATTGATAACCAAAGTGAAAATAATTTCTTTACCATTTGTAGCTTTTGTTAGTCATTGACGTCATTAAGTTGTTGACCGATTGACGCACCTTACTTCTCTTTTGGTAAAAAGTAATAAAAGTACAATTATGGAACGTAATTTCATTCTATTCAATGAACGGTATATTTTTATGGACTAAATACTACAGATTACATCAGACACAGCACACAGCATTGATAATTCTTTATTCTTTATACCAGTACTATTTATTTAAGCCGTTATTAAAAGATACCCGACCAATTACAAATATATTCCAATGCCAGTGCCGTAATGAGGACTTGGAAATTATAGCATCATATCACTCGAACTTCTATAACTCGAATCTCCAAGGTTCAGAGAGTAAATTTCGAGTTATGGAAAATTAGAGTTATAAAGAAATCTGCCAGATTAAACCTTTAGGTCTATATTACTAAAAAAATACTTAAACATTTATTTAAAATATAATAAATGCAAATAAAAAAAATATTTTTTTATTTAAAAAAGTCAGTAATATATTAGACATTTTCTCTGGACAAAACAAACCTCTTAGATCTTCAATAGCAGAAAAGAATAGTTTGGTCAAATCTGGGTATTAAAATAGATATTTCATTCTCGCTTGCATCATCATCTTCATCCTCTCCTGAGTCTGAAACAGCAAAAAAAGATATTGTTTTAACTAACACACTTACGCTGATAATAGCCCAAAATAAATATTTCTTTCTTTATTTATCTTTTCATTGGGAACCAGATTTTCTATGACGCTTTCTAAAATTTCTGTTGGGAAACCCATTGTATGCACACCATCATCAACATTTACATAATCTTCAAATGTAACATAGTAACATCATACATCTTTAATTCAGTTCTATAAACGTTTTAATACAGACAGTGGAATCCCAATCGGTATCCTGCCTCAATTCATCAGCAAAACATGCCCTCCTGAATTGCCTTTTATCTAGCTTTAGAAGCGAACCTTTCATAAATTTCGATTGTCATCCACGTTTTTTTGATGGACTCATAATCAACGTTAAGTGATTTAATGCCCTAATATGTCTCTAAAACGGTTCAATCTCTGATTCATTAAATTCATCTCCAATACTTTCACTAGCTTCTGCAGTCAAATAATTACTGGTTCCACTTAAACATCCAATACTTTTTTCCTATTCCACTAGTTTGTTGTACTTTTCGTAGTACAAAATGTTGTACCTACTTAGGAAGCCTATCTGTCGACTCTTTTTGTAACCACTAGGAAATAACACCTCTTTAACTTCTTAAAGATTTATAATTTAATAACAATGTCGTTTACGTACTAGTTAGGAATAGCCTGTTTAACTTGAAAACTCTTTTATTACTGCTTGTCTTCTTACAAAAACTAATACCTAAACTTAAGTTCCACCCCAAAAGGGCGGGGAAGGAGAGGCATTTCCTTATTTACACCAATAGTATTGTAAATGATCAATTAGTCTAGACAAATGGTAAAGTTGGTTGATACTCTTGAAATGAATAAGATAAAAGTTCATAAAATGTAAATATGGACAGTCTGTGTTTTAATGACCAAGCTTTCCAATATGAATAATTGTATTCTGTCGTCCAGATAACAAACAGTCAAGTATATCATTAAGGAATTGAAATTCTAAGACTCCATTGTTATGATCATAAACATATATTGGTTATTTCGGAGTTTCAAGGATAATTGTAATAAGTAAATAATAAAAGATAGTATTAAATATAGAAAACAGTTGGGTGCTTGAAACTAGACCATTTGTAAAAGAAAAGAAAAATACTTAAATGTTATCAAATGATTGATATGCGTTATATATAATATATTGTTTACAACAAGTTCAGGAAAACTTTTTCTGTGTGTTCTACTGCTCTCCTCTAGTAGTCTCCCTTAACGTGTGCTAGGGAGTCTTTCCAAACCTCTTCTACCTGATCTGAACTCGGACCATTACGAACATTCTTTCCATAGAACGGTCTTGCGCCAGCCCAAGGGTATAGCATTACATTGGCAGTGGTACGGTAGTAACCGCAAAACCTCATGGTCGCGTTACTGCATGCAAATCTTCATCAAAGGCATATATTTTTTGTCTTTGAATAGGTTTCGTTTTTATTAGTTCATTTAATAATTCGGGTTATGGATTCTGATTTTTCGACTTTCCAATAACAAGAAATTTGAACTTTCGAGTCGACTCATATTACTTCCAAACCCGTCTTATCTGTGTGATTTTCATCGTATTGTCTAATTAAACCGGGTAAAACATTTTTTGCCAGTTTTCACTAAATTGCAAATCTGAAGCTGCAGTTTCACCGCATATCGACGATATTAGGCCTTGTCTTAAACATATTCAACCATCCTACACTAGCTAAAAAAACCTTCACACCCCAAGGCATTTGCGAATTTTTTTGCTGTTTCCCTTAGAAGAGGAACAATCTTACTACGTGCGGTGGTAACCGATTTAAGCATGGCCTCGTCAATATCATCATTGACGCAAGTTTTAGTCTTTCTCGTTTGTTGTTAAAGTCGTAGTCGTCTTTTTTTTCTAAAAGCTTGTCTTTATTTTTTCGAGATAGAGGCGTAATTACGTGCAAAATATTAGGGTAATAGAAATTCGATTTATGAAGATAGATTTACATGGATTAGGGCATAAAAACTTCCACCACTGTAGTTGTATATAATTACGGGTAAACAAGAAAACAATAGTTTTACTGGTAAATTTCCACCGTATTACATCAAACAGAAACATGTTTCGCTATACAGTATAGCTTCTTTAAAATATAGTGCCTCCATCAAGTATCGGCTGATTCCATCAAGTAGTTGTATATGGCCGATTGTTTGCTTTACCTTTAACTCTGATGATTTATTCTTCCTGGCCTACTTAAAAAAGTGCTCTTCCACCAGAAAGTCGGCAAGACTAAGTTTAATAAAAGTGGCGTGGTTCCGAGCATGTCAGTTTACCCACAGTGGCGTAAAAACCTCACGGCTAAAATTCGTACCATCTTGGATAACGGCTTAACGCTCGAAACCAATGCTAGTAAACGATAAACCACAGCAAAGAGGCACACAACCAGATCAAAGACAAACTCCTTGATAGTCCTAACGATTTAAAATCATTTTGGTCGGTAGCGTCATGTCAGTCAGAACTCAGAACTTTTCCAAGTCAACCATTCTATCTCTTACCCGTTCTGATGGATACAAGGGCGACAAAATCAGTCGAGGAAAAAGCAAACTTACTGGCGGAACTATTCTTTTCACATTCATGGTTAATTTTCGGAGAAAACTCCACTAAACTAAAACTATATGGTCTAATCTGTACATACATACATTAGTTGTTGATGTGACGCATAAAAATATCTAGATACCCTATACAGGGTGACGCGGATCTAAATGAACATACTTCAACACAAGACAAAGAATACCTTGGGGGTTCTTAATCACCCATCTTTGATAGTTCAATTGTCGATAGTTAATAAGATACAGGGTCTTTTATGAACTTCAGCAATTTTTTGTTCTTGTCATATTTTTTAATGCACTCCGCATAAAATTTTCATATTGGGTCAACATCTGTAACCTATCTGTCGCTTAAAATTGCAGTATCAGAAAATTTTAAATTCCAGGCCCGTATTAAAAAAAGTTGACATTTTCAATTTTTACATTTTTAACACCCTGTAGATCAATTTTTTCAAAATATTATTTTTTTATTGGAAAGAGCATAAAGAATTGACCCTAACGGCATAATTTTCAAAGTTCCCGCACCCATCACTTGATTAGAATAAATGGTTGTTTTGTAAAAAATTTCAAAATGGTGCAGATTTGGAAATTAGAAATTAAGAAAATAACAATAAAAAAGCAAAAACTGCTTCCGAAGAAAAAAAATAAATGTACTAAACGTTTAATAGTTTTAACGAGACTAAATTTTAGGGAACAACACAACAACAAATAACAAAGTAATAATAATAATAACAAAACTGCAAGATAATGATTGTTTTTAGACATCGACAAAAAATCGTAAATTACAGTCAGAAATTTCAAACTTTGTAAAGTAGGCTTTGCCTCATTTAAAAACAAACCAAAGACTATCGAGTTACTGTTCCATAGCAACAATTCAAGTCACTATCAGATATGTGACAGTTGTCTGACCTTTGTTAGTATTCGGTTAACAATTATTGCAATTTTCTGTTGAAGATGCCTTACCAATTTTCAAATGCCGAATATGCCGACATTATTTTTGTATACGGTTTTTGTAACGGTAATGGAACAGCTGCTGTTCGGGAATATCGTAGGCGATTTCTGGGTAGAAGATGTCCATATCACAAAACATTTGCAAATGTATTTTTATTTGCTGGAGAACATGGACATTTTCCCACCGACAATAATATTGATCAACCAATACGACATCCAGTTCAGGAGGAAGAAGATATCTTAAATCTTGTTGAAGGTAATCCCAAAACATCTACTCGAAAAATTGCGACACGTCTAGGAATCCCGCAAAAAAGAGTTAATGTAACACTGCAAAAGGAAGGCTTGCATCCGTTTCATGTTCAAGAAGTTCAAAGATTGGAACCTGGCGATTATGCAAACCGGTTACTCTTTTGCCAGTGGCTCAGTAGACACCAAAGGAGTCTTTATCGAATCCTCTGGACCGATGAAGCACAATTTACCAGAGATGGTGTAAATAATTCAAGGAATTCCCATGTATGGTCGTTAGAAAATGCACCACATGCCATCAGACAATCGCATTCGCAGCACAAATTTTCCATAAACGTTTGGGCAGGTATAATAAATAATAAATTAATTGGGCCGCACTTTTTTGCTGAAAGATTAGATGGAAATCAATATTTAAATTTTTTACAAAACATTTTGCCAGGACTTATGCAGAATGAAAATGCTAACGTGAGAGGGCTCTTTTTTCAACATGATGGGGCCCCACCACATTTTGCAAGGGTTGTATCTGAATTTTTAAATATTACGTTTCCTAACAGATGGATAGGCCGTGGAGGGCCCCATTTATGGCCAGGCAGGTCGCCGGACTTTAATCCTTTGGATTTTTTTTTCTGGGGGAATATGAAAAATTTGGTTTATTCAGAAGAAATCAACACGCGGGAGCAGCTTTTGCAACGAATTATTAATGCTTTTCAGGAAATAAAAAATAACCCAGACGCAATTAGAAAAGCAGTGTCAAATTTAAACATCAGAAGACGAAGATGTGAACAAGCCAATGGAGGGCATTATGAACAGCTTCTTAAATAACAGTGTTCTGCTAAAGTGCTCTTAAAATTAATTCTTGCTAAAACTTTTTCTATGTATTAGATTTTAAGCAGTCGATTTTAACTTGCAGTTTTGTTATTATTATTATTACTTTGTTATTTGTTGTTGTGTTGTTCCCTAACATTTAGTCTCGTTAAAACTATTAAACGTTTAGTACATTTATTTTTTTTCTTCGGAAGCAGTTTTTGCTTTTTTATTGTTATTTTCTTAATTTCTAATTTCCAAATATGCACCATTTTGAAATTTTTTACAAAACAACCATTTATTCTAATCAAGTGATGGGTGCGGGAACTTTGAAAATTATGCCGTTAGGGTATAGTAGTTTTCCTATTCAGTGCGCAAAGTTATGTTTTCCCGCACGCGAAAGCAGTTAGACGAACGACGCGAAGCGGAGTTCGGATAAGCTTTAAGTGCGGGAAAACTACTTTGCGCACGTGTTAGGAACAATATTTTTTCTACGAGTGAAATAACTATATATTTTTTTAATTTTAAATTTTTATTGACATCAAAAACAACTATATCCCCCTTTGTTCGCACCATTTGGAAAACAACTCGTACTGTTTCTCGTATTTTTCTCGCGATTTGGCAGGCAGCAATTGCAAACTAGCCATGTTGGCGGCTTCTAGGACATCTTCTGGAAGTTCTTCTTCAGTGATATCCATTTTTAAAACAGTTTTTTTTATTTTAAATAGGTGAAAATGCTAGTGAAAATTTTGAAGAAGACCTCTAAACTGACATGAAAGCGTTGTATGACAAGGTATTTTGGTTGCTAAGGGAACAAACCGCATTTGACACAAAAATACTTGATTTTTTTTAACTTGAACAAAATTAGAGGAAAATATAATAATGCAGATTTCAAAAAAATTTTGAGCCGCACGGCACAATACTTCGGTATAGTTTATAAGGCAACACATAAACCACCTGTCAACTTTGTCTTGTTACAATATTTTTGTATAAATATCTAAAAAAATTATAAAATATAAGAAAAAAACGCGTCTATAATATGGTAATTTTGCTTTAAAATAAGTGTGCGGGAAAAAAAATTTCCCGCACAGTGTGCGGGAAAGTGCTACTTTGCGTATGCAAAAGTGTGCGCAAAGTAGCTTCTTTGCGGTCACTCGTAGAAAAAATTCTTTATGCTCTTTCCAATAAAAAAATAATATTTTGAAAAAATTGATCTACAGGGTGTTAAAAATGTAAAAATTGAAAATGTCAACTTTTTTTAATACGGGCCTGGAATTTAAAATTTTCTGATACTGCAATTTTAAGCGACAGATAGGTTACAGATGTTGACCCAATATGAAAATTTTATACGGAGTGCATTAAAAAATATGACAAGAACAAAAAATTGCTGAAGTTCATAAAAGACCCTGTATCTTATTAACTATCGACAATTGAACTATTAAAGATGGGTGATTAAGAACCCCCAAGGTATTCTTTGTCTTGTGTTGAAGTATGTTCATTTAGATCCGCGTCACCCTGTATAAACTGGTCAACAAAAAGATCGTACCATTCAATTTTTAGACCTATTTTCATATTGCTGTAACTTTTTTAACAATTCACATTCTTGAACGTAGTTTCCAAATTTGGAAAGCGCGATTTTTCTACTTTCACCTGTATTTCATTTATTTTTGGTAGAATCAATATTATTATGATATACAGGGCGATCAATAGAATGCTGCAAAAAAACACAAAATTTTAGTGTGTGCCATTTCAGTGGTGATTTTTTTTGGTCGTTACGATATGGGTTTTTACCAAGGTAGGATCAATATCTCTAGACGTTTTTGCCAGTTTTTGGATTGAGGACCTCTGGCTTTAGATAGACCACTAAACGTCAAGTTTTGGTAATCATTTCTTTAAAACGCTATAACTGGAAAACGGATTGATGGATTTCAACGAGTTTTTCACAATCAGAAAGCCCATTTCATGGAGATGTTCTATGACTGACGTATTTTACAAAAGGTGAGAATTTTATTAATATACGGGGCCAACAATCACCAAAAACGTAACTGATTCTGAAATCTTAAATGTATGACAAATGATTGGACGCTAATAGGACCATATGAGTCTGTTTTGTTTTAAAATCGACCGAGTTGATGTTTGGGTCAATATTTCGAAAAAATTTCTACCGTTTGTCGATCAATGCTGTTTAAGTACATGTAAAATACTCAGCAAGAATGCGCCCTGTATCATGGCATCAGGTCTGAATGGGAGTTATTCCATATTCCAACAACGTCTTTTAAGTTTTAAACATTTCAAAAGATAAATTGGGGTATTTGATCGAGTATTTGATGTACGGGGTGATCAACAAAGTTATTTAAAAAAATTAAATGTTTATTTGCGCGCCATCTGGACAGCAAAGTGTTTTACTTATAAACAATATTAACAACATGAATGGTAGCAAATAAAATTGATTAAATTTTAACAAAAAAAAAATAATAACAAATAAAATTAATAGTGAGTAGGTCCACCGTGAACCCTTAGAACTTCCATTACTCTTCTTGGCATGCTACTCACCAAGTTTGCAAGGAAGTACTGGGGAATAGCGTTCCATTCCTCTCTTATTGCATTTGCCAATTCATTCAACTTGTTAAAATTATGCTCTCCGTCATTCAATCTTAGTTTCATCCAACTGCATACATGTTCTATCACATTCATATCTGGTGATCTTGCAGGCCAATTCATCCTTTGGATATTGTTATCCCTCAAGACTTCGTTGACGATTCTGGCTCTATGTGGTGGAGCGTTGTCATCTACCAAGACAAAATCGTCACCAAAGTTTGTGCAAAAGGAATAACAATATCCCGAATGCACAGTTCTCGATACCTTTCAGCATTCATCGATTCTCCTATCAAAATAACCAAATCCGTTTTCCCGTTCAACATCACACCACCCCAAACAAGAACTCCTCCACCTTCAAACGGTACTCTTGCATCCATATTTTCTTCCAGATATCGTTTATTTCTTGCGCTCCAGACTAAAATTCTTCCATCACTTTCATACAAACTAAACCTACTTTCATCCGTAAACATGCATCTATTCCATTCTGCTATCCCCCAGTTAGCATGATCTGCACCCCACTGCCTCCTTGCAGCTCTGTGAATAGCCAGCAAAGCTGAGCAAGCAGCACGCCTGCGCGCCTTCAGTCCATGCTCATGGAGCCGTCTCCTTATCGTTTGCGCGGATACCCTTATGCCAGTTGCTGCTTGGAAGCTTAGGCAATTTTTGGTAGCATTTAGGGTCCTACAGCGATTAACGTTTTGCATTATTAGACGATCTTGCCTGGCTGTTTTTCTGGCTCGTCCGCAGCGACCTTCTTGGCGGTAATTTGGACTACCATAGGTCCGTGCTCTAGCTAGTGTCCGTTTAACAATAGATATTGTGGTGTTCACAATTTCCGCAATATCCTGTATAGTACGGCCTTGATGGCACAACCTGTAAAATTATTAGTTATTTAACTCTATTTTGTAAATTTCGGCATCCAAAAACTTACCGCACTATATTTCTCAATTAATTTTGGCTTAGTCTTGGCATTTTTAAAAAGTAAAATTAGCTTTAAAAAAGACAAAAATTTTACTTGACTTAAAAATATTCTATGACAATGACATTATTTCATCGTTGCTAAAACGTATTGCTGCTATAGGTAACTTCACTGTATAATTGACATCAACTTAGCCTTGGAAATTTATCAATTTATTGAAATCCATCAATCCGTTTTCCAGTTATAGCGTTTTAAAGAAATGATTACCAACATTTGACGTTTAGTGGTCTATCTAAAGCCAGAGGTCCTCAATCCAAAAACTGGCAAAAACATCTAGAGATATTGATCCTACCTTGGTAAAACCCCATATTGTAACGACCAAAAAAAATCACCACTAAAATGGCACACACTAAAATTTTGTGTTTTTCTGCAGCACTCTATTGATCGCCCTGTATGTATATTATAATAATATTGATTCTACCAAAAATAAATGAAATATTGGTTGAAGTAGAAAAATCGCGCTTTCCAAATTTGGGAACTACGTTAAAAAATGTCAATTTTTAAAAAAGTTACAGCAATTTGAAAATAGGTCTAAAAATTGAATGGTACGATCTTTTTGTTGACCAGCTTAGTTTGAAATAAATATTAACCTCCGAACTGAAATATATTTTATTTGCAGGTAATATCCCCGACCTTCACGAAAAAGTGAAAATTGGAAATTGCAACAAACCACCGTGCAGGTTAAGAAAAAATACTAAAATTCCTCTTACGTTTTCGTTTCAACCAGGTAAGTTAAGAACCGTCTAAAAAACATGTTATGCTCTTATAAAAAGTCGGTATTTTTAAAGGCTTCAAGATAACTTGCAAATTAGAAAGCTATCAAATAAGATAAGATACGCATGGCCTTGAAAATCTAAAAATTCATGATGCCGTCTCTGAAGATTATAAAATTCATCAAATGAACGTTTTATTTTAATAATTTCCTGGAATTTTTCTTTTAGAATTTAATTACAAAAACCTAACGCAAGTCGTAACCGCCAACATTCTTGGTATCGGATTCCCCTTCATTGGAGTAGACGGTACCACCGCTTGTGATAAAATCTACGAAGAAGACGGAACAACCAAAAACAACTGCCAGTTCGAAAAAGGCAAAACTTACATCTTTAAAGACGCAATTGATGTGTTGCAGATTTATCCAAGGGTAAGTTACAGAGTTTGGTGACCTTTCTTACGTAACAATTTCCAAGGAACCATAATTTATTTAAAAAATAGCGAAAATACACTCGGCGAACAAAATATAAGCTTAAATAGCCCACCACCCTTTTGTTTCGACGCCACCGGTTATATGGGTCACCTAATATTTAATAAAAAGTTACCTCCAATAACTTTTACGTCAGAGTTCAAGTCTTGTGTTGTAACTATACTTGTCCAAATTTCAAGTCAGTGACTCATCACCAGCATATAAAGAGCTCCGGGTTGTACGACGTCAGGGGAATGAATTCTAGTGGCGTGCGCATTTCAAAAAATAATAAATGATAAAAATTTCATATAATTCTTTATAAATTAAATTTATTTCATTAACCCTTAAAATCTGATTCTATAGGGTTATTTTTTTTAAACTTGACATAGGCTAACTTTTTTATTTGAAGAGATAGACCTATAAATAGTTCCTGAAGCAATATTTTAGGAATTTGTCCTACTAAGAAAAATATATAGAAAAAATAAACGAGTTGTTGCCAGATTGGACGCTATTTCAAAAAATCTTATTTTCTTAAATGATAATACGCCGTTTATTTGACAAATTTGGTTGATTAATTGATCTTAAAATTGTAGAGAAAATATAAAGAGTGCAAGTTTTTTTATTAGAGTGGCGGTTTATGAGCTATAATTATTGTTTAAAACACACTTCCGGTAGCTTTCAAGTTTACCAAATTTTATCTTAAACATTTTGGGCTAGGACGAGGTTTGTCGGGATGCCTAACATGGAATTCAGTGCATGCCTTTCTTTAACTTAATCCACCAACATGCAAAAAATTAATTCAATTTTCTCTTGAGGTGTAATACGATCCATTTTAATTCAAGAGTATACAACACTTATTGTCATCTTATGACAGCAGGGACAAACAATACAATTCATATTCTACTGTTTCCAATTAACAATTTTTTACATCACTTGCAAAAATGCTGTGTTGCCATTTAAGAAAATAAGTTTTTTTGACATAGCGCCCAATCTGGCAACAACTCGTTTATTTTTTGTACATATTTTTCTTAGTTGCATTAATTCCTAAAACTTTGCTTTAGGAACTATAAGTCAATCTCTTCAAATAAAAAAGGTAGCCTATGTCAAGTTAAAAAAAAAAACCTGAATAAGACTTTTCCGCTGGGATTTCTTGGCCCTTATGAAAATCCATCCTTAAACGCCTGCCTTCAATTAATATCAAGATCTTTTCATATCTTCTCAACTGTGTACCCTTTTTCCCCTTTTCCCGAAGCTCCTACATTTTTTCAAAATATTTTCACCGCCATACAGCCATGCAGTGCCACATATTTCTGCAGCATCCAATGTGGTTAGTTCAGGATTTCGTTCCCGAATTCCATCGTATACGTTTTTAACTACTATTCGTTCTTTTAATGTTAATTGAAAATTTATTGTAGGTGTACAACTAGTTAAAGGTTCGTTAATATCCATAGTTTACCCAATTAAAATAAGTAATTAACAAAACTAAATAAAGTTTAATAACTATACAGGGTGTCTCACGGTGGCCGTCCATTAGAATATTTCGGAAAGTAATGCGATTTGAATCATGCAAGTTTGGATATTGGGGTTTAAAGAGACGCTCTTTTCAGGGGAAATACCGGCGACCTTGTGCAAGTTCCGGTTATGCCGGAAGATGTCTTAAACTTGCTTATTTTAGATGGATATATGTAATATACTTTTTTTGTGTTCCTTTCTTTATTACCAATCACTTTTATTAAAAATATTTTTACCTTACTCTATCCGTTTCTGGGATAAAAATTATTTTCCCCAAATTTTTACCTTTAACGGGGTGTCACCTAAAATTGAAAATCTTTTCAAAAATAAAAGAGAGAAACTCGAAATTTAGGTTGTGGCATAAGATAGTATGGTGCTAGATAATGTATTGTCGGAAAATAAATTTTATATATCGGGAAATAGAAAAGTAACAATTTTGGATCTTTATCAATAAATTAACAAAACTTCATTTTTTTAAATTACGATTTTTTGCAAAATTTCGAGTTTTATTGATTTTTGGTCAGAAGGCCATGATAAACAAAGTGATCCAAGCCAAAAATCAATAAAACTGGAAAATTTGCGAAAAATCGTAAATAAGTTTAAAATTATACTAGTTAGGTATAGAGATACCATAATAATATATGGATAGATAGGAAATGTTATCGCGTATCCATTCAATGAACTAGCAACATATCTATCTATAACGTATCCTATTTAAAAAAATGTAAAGTTTTGTTAATTTTTTGATAAAGATGAAATATACATATTATATAGGGTGTTCGGGTGTTCCGGTTTAAAATAAGCAAGTTTGAGACATCTTCCGGCATAACCGGAACTCTCACAAGGTCGCCGTTATTTCCTCTGAAGAGAGCGTCTCTTTAAACCCCAATATCCAAATTTTCAGGATTCAAATCGCATTACTTTCCGAAATATTTTAATGGACGGTCACCGTATATAGTCACACAGAACACTATTTATATGAACGACCCATATTACTACAAGAACTGAAACACTCACAAAATCTATAGATAAATAAGTTGTGAATTCCGGCTATGTGTGTTGCCACATCTATTTTCTCCGCGATCAGAATCCCAGTATTGGAATCGCCGTGCTATTCTAAGTATTTAGCTGATTGCGGCTTGTATGACAACAGCCTCTTAAGTTCGCTCTTTTTCAAGCTGTAACGTACCTTTTATTATCCATAAAACATTTACTGAAGAGTCCGTCTATCTATCTTACAAACTCATTATAAATGCTAATCCCTAATGCCGATAAGACCCAGCGGGTGATCGAATTAAAGCAGGGACGCACTCGTTGCTGATAGAATAAAAGGTTGCGCTGCTTTAAGATAATAATACATAACAGCGTGGAAAAAAATATTTTTTTTTATCAACCTGTATGCAACAAAAGTGTCGTACTGATTTTTTATGTTAGAAAGGAAACGCAGAAACATATTTTAAACGTAATTTAATAATAAGTAATAATAAAATAATAATATAACAGTACTATATAAGATACAATTCACTATCACAGAAGAATTTAAGGTTGTCGAAACATTATTTCTCCTTACCGGTGCTTTCAGCTGGTGCCAATTGGATTGAACAATTGAACATGCAATGATAAGGAGGAAGTCTTAACACGGTATGACCCATTTCTGCCGCCAAAGTGTGACAATAATATTGCTTTTTTATTGAAAATGATTTTAAATTTTTGAGCAATTGCTTTTTTGTGTGATTCTCCTCAAAACACATATTATTTTCCATCATATAGTCCTGGATGGTAACTTTTGTGTCATTGAAACACGGAACTTTATTTAACCTACGACTGTGGTAGCTCGCATTATCCATCACTATCACACTATTTGGTGGTATATTTGGTAATAATTTGTTTTTAAACCAGTCTTCAAATAGTTCTGCCATAGTATCATCGTGATAATCAACAAGGGAGTCCTTTATATTTTTGGCTGATAAGGCCAAAGCGTTTGGTATAAATCCGTTTCTTGTCCCAGCATGAATTACTGTTATACGCTTACCTTTATTTGACGGAGCTTTGGTTCTGCATAGACCCGATAAATCTACCCAACCTTTATCTGGAACTTCGTGTGTGTCATATCACGTCTCGTCTAAATAAATAATATCCCTTCCATCCTGTATATATCCATGGACTGCAGTTAGGTATTCCATCCTCCATCTTCTTACCCGGCCCGACTTCATAATTACGTGTCGTTTGTTAATTTTTTTTTTTATTTTAAAACCGTTTCTTAAAATACATTTTCTTAGAGTCTCACGACAACACTCTATTCCTGTATCATCATGGGTGGTGTAAACGTCGAAGACTACTTTTTTTGTGTCAACTGGTAAAATATCATGCTTTAATTGGTTTTTATCACGACCCGTAGATCCACTTGGCATACTGGTTTCTTCCCACGGACGAAACATTCTTAGATATCACGTTCAATTGGCAACAAATAACTTCTTGTCTAAACCAATACAAACATCTAACTGAATCTAAAACAAAAAAATCAGCATTTTTAAATAACTAAAATAAACCTATTTTATTTTACCCTTTAAATAGATCCGTACTTGGAGTCCCCAGATCACGTGGCCGAATTTTACACCTCACACAATAGATTATTATGACGGTAAGGGATTAGCATTTATAAGTTTGTAAGATAGATAGACGGACTTTACAATATCTTTATTCTGCCGTTTCCGAACTCCCTGTTTAAAATATAATTTGACAAAATCTAAGCCTCTAGCCTCTAAACATTTTCGGCGGCCAGCTTGAAAAATGTTTTCTTAATTATTTGAATATTAGTTCAGCTTTATGTTTTTAACATTTTTTTTTTGTACCTAAGATGTTACATGAAAATACCCGATAGTTATAATATAAAACATTTCACTCAAACAAATACTGTGTGCTGTAGAGCATTTCAAGTATGCAATATAAAATTTTTAAAACGTAATTTGTTTTTCACTCTAATATTTATTGCTTGTTTTCTATCGCCTAATTATTTACGTAACCTTATTCATGTTACTTAAGTGATATTTAATTAACCATCAAATGAGTTTATTAAATTACCGAATCTAGTATACATACAGAGTGGTAAAAAAGTCGCGCATAATGCCTGTAACTTTTGAATTACTTCGTATACGGAAAAGTGATCTTTATGAAAGTTGTTTAGTAAATTACTCCCCATATTTCTACCTGCATGCATTTTTTTTGCCATTTCTGGTTTGGTTTCCATAGAGACTAACTTACTTTTTTTAAATGTAATACCCTGCATATGATTGCATATTTGGATTCTACTGGAAAACTCTGAATTTTTTGTATTTCAAATTTTCACCTATCTGCAAGCGTTTCCGAGATAATGACAGCCCAAAAATGAAAAACTTCCTAATTATAATTATTCCTACCTAATACCCACCAGTCGAGTCGAGGTGTTTTCATGACAGCGACCTAAGAGGTGTCAATTTTGTTTGTTGTTGTCTGTTTAATTTTCTGTTGTCTGATTTCTAATTTGTTTACACTAAGGTTCATCTGAATGAGAAACAACGAGTTGAAATTTTAATAATGAGCAGTTACGGAAATATGAGGAGATCGCAAGATCAGGTTTGTCAACTTTTCAATGAATTATATCCAAATAGGCCGCCAATAAATCAGTCGACGGTGTGTCGAGTGGCAAAGAAATTTCGAGAAACAGGCAGTGTTGGAGAAGCCGCTAGATCAGGTCGACCTAAAACAGCAACCGGGGGAGACAAAGCTTTGGATATTATGCTCTCAATACATGAAAATCCGACACAATCATCCAGGCTAATGGCAATGGATTTTAATGTGTCTCCTCAGTCAGTAAAAAATGTGTTTAAGCAGGAGAAGTTGCATCCTTACAAGATAAAGTTGGTGCATGGGTTAAACGGTTAAACGAGAACGATTTTGATAGAATAGCTGAATTTTGTGAGCTGATGATGGAAAGATGAAATAACGATAATAACTTCGCAACAAATATCATTTTCTCGGATAAAGCTACTTTCCATTTAAATGGCATTGTTAATAGACACAATTATTGTGATTGGTCTGCTGAGAATACTCACTGGTTCCAGGAAGGTCATACTCAGAGGCCCGAAAAAGTTAATGTTTGGGCGGGCATAATTGGTAGACATATTGTGGGACCTTTCTTCATAGATGGTAATTTGAATAGCGAAAATTATCTGAACCTTCTCATGAATCACATAATTCCTTCTTGCAGAATGGTTTTACCGGGTGTAAGTAATGGCATAAACGAACAGGTATGGTTCCAGCAAGATGGAGCACCTGTGCATTATGCGGTAAATGTTAGACAATACATAATCGAACAATTTTCATGACGTTGGATAGGCAGAAGAGGTGCTATAGACTGGCCAGCGCGATCCCCGGACTAAACCCTGCCCGACTTCTTTTTGTGAGGACACTTAAAGAACAAAGTATAAGTTAACCGTCCAAATGACTTAGAATCTTTAAAAGTCAGAATTAGTACTGAAATTAGGGCCATTCCAGAGGACTTCCTTTTCAACGTTGTAAACGGGTTAAGGGATCGACTGGCGCTCTGCCTTAGCAGAAAATGGTGGTAATTTAAAAAAAAAGTTTGTTATAATTTTAAATAAATAAAAATTTGAAATACAAAAAATTCAGAGTTTTCCCAGTAGAATCCAAATATGCAATCATATGCAGGGTGTTCCATTTAAAAAAAGTAAGTTGGTCTCTATGGCAGCCAAACCAGAAATGACAGAAAAAATTCATGCAGGTAGAAATGTGGAGAATAATTTACTGAACAACTTTCATAAAGGTAACTTTTCGTAAACGAGGTACCTAATTGAAAAGTTACAGGCATTATGCGCGACTTCTTTGTCACTCTGTATAAGTATTACTAGAAGTGTGCTAATATCAGATATACCAAAGACCTTATATACGTATTTTATAACATGTAACTTGCAATTGGAACCATATCATTGTCATATAAATAATCTTCGTACAATATATCGCTATCATAAGCTTTTATTTTAGTTTTTGGAGAAGTATAACATATTTCGGTGAAAAACATATGTGGAACATATTATTTAGGCTAAATACTCAGTGGCGGCTCGTGGGTTGCCAGCCAGGGTCGGCAGTTCGGTACAGGCGTGGATTCAGAGAAAACTGGTAGGGAGGGCTGTGAAGAGCCGCAGGCGGAAATTTGTGGAGACCACGCCCAAATTCCGGTTTTGTCTACTATTCTCATATTTGCATTGAACACATGTATGATAAATGATTTAATTTTACTTCAATTTATTTTTGATTTTTTTCTATGCAAAAAGGTAGCTTTGAGAAAATGTAAATCAAACATTCTTTATTCATGATAATATTATATAGTATCATATATTTTTAAGGGGTCATGACACCCATAACCCCTCCTGGATTCGCGCCAAAGTCGGTAAACTAATTTTATTTCTTTAGATAACGTAACTACTAATAGAAAAAATATAAAGTTATGTGATATTTTAATGAGCTTTACATTCTAAAGCGCGTTAAAAATTTAAACACTTGCTCATTTGGCACAGATTGTGGGTGAACATGACAATAATTTATACATTTCCGGAACGGTGTTTCACAATAAATTGTTATACTACGTTATACCTAAATGAAATAATATATTTTTCTCAATTTACCAAAATTAGCGGATAAGCCTTGCATTTCTAACTGATATCATTGATAGCATTGACAACAGATTTTTCAGCAAATACCTACTTATCATATAAATATGTTGTTGTTTACCAAATAAATCAAGTTCTTTTAAATTGTCGTACAGGCGCACGACGGATTTTAATTTTTTCCTTCTTGAATTGAAAATGAAATGCATGCTATGGTTAATTATTGACAAAACAATGCTAAATAAATTCAACATTTTAGTGGTTGTCGGACACTTACTTGAGATCCTAATCCTAAACAAACCTATAGATCAAACCGAAAGCTTTGTATTTCAACAGACCACATTCACTCTGACTTATTCTACACTAATTCAGTCCTCGTCTTTCAAGAATAATAACATACAACCGATAATTAAGGTATAACAACCAACAAATAATAACAATACCTAACTAAGTAACCTTACTTTCGTTAAAGGTTTGTTTCAACCCGGTATTCTATCCTTGAACGACATATTTCAGCCTACCTTTACTACATTACTTTACATTATATATGTATTTTTGTATAGATTAAAAATAGCCCAATCAAATAAGAGAATAATATACAGGGTATTCCATTTAAAAAATCATATCTTTGCTGTAAATCTCAAAAAGTAAGACTCCCACAAAAAAAGTGACCACGCCACTGATTTCTACTTAAAAAACTGTCTCAGAAACAATTTCCAATTTTGTGGTGAGTTAAAGGGCAACCCAAGGGGCAACCGAAATACAGGGGGTGGTCGAAAAGCAAACATTTTCAAAAACACCCTGAATCTTAAAAACTAAGAAAGCTATGGCAATTCTAATTACGGTATCTTTTGTTTCACGAAAAAGTAGCGAAATAGCGTAAAAACCGCAAGTCTCTATCTTCACTAGTTACCGAGATACCCTGCAATTACATCGAAAAATGGACACCTTGTACATGGTAAAAAGCTTAATTTCAAATTTTAATAAACAAAAACTTTAAAAAACAACAAACATATTTAACTAACAGTCTAATAGGTACTTAGGTTTTGGATCATCCAACACATTTTCATTAAAGTCATGGGAATATGAAAGCAATATTGGATATTTAATATAAAAAAAAAAACTTTCTAAATATTTGCCTCAAACTTTGCAAACAAGCACAAAATTAAAATCTACACAATTTTTCAATTTACTTTTTTCCAACATCTCGTCATCTAATACCACTTTTCATGACAAAATATATATTTTTTAATTTAAAAAAGAATGAGGTTTGTGCAGAGATGATAAGCACAAAAAGCATTTTCAATATTACATCAATAAAAATCTTTACCATATGTTGGCAACTTTATGCCGGTCCCTGTATGAAGAATATCGCCTTATTCCTCGTTAAAAAATTGCATGAAAAAGTCCAGCAACAACGCATTATAAATTTACCCAATGGTCTGGTGGTTTTTCCTATTTGTCTAACTCTATTAACAATCTATTCCTTTTTATGTCTCGCCACAGTAAAGCTACAGCTTCTAATTAGAAGCTTTTTACCCCCAGGGTCCCTAAAATGTGGGAGTTATCGATATACCTGAATGATTAAATGTCTGTGTCCATCCGTGTTAAGCCGTTGATTGACGATACGATAAAATAGCATCATAAACAGAAATAATTATTTCTTTACCCGTATATTATTAATGCGGCAAAAAAAATTCTATAAAATTTCCGTTTTGTTCGATGACTGGACACTGATATTCACGTAAAAAAATATTTTACCAATTCCCCTAAGAATTGGTAGGGTATAATTATCCACTTAGCTCCACGAGCTGAAATCCTGGTTGCGCCACTGTTCTACATCTTAATGTTAAAAAGAGAATTTATTGATTCTTAATTCTGTTGGCTATTTATGATAAAACATATAAGTCGTTTATAATAATAATTAAAATTATTATTATGTAAATATTCTTTTAAACAAAACAAATACACCTTACGAATTAATTTAAATAACTTAAATTAATAACAATGACATATTCGTTAAAATAATAATAGCACACGTGTACAAAGCCTGGGTTTTAAAATCTCATTCTCAGCAACAAAAAGTACTATTTTTCCATAGGGTGATTTACTGATTCTTTTTTATAATTTCACTCTCAAGAAAACACTTTTCTTCACAAAAGCATTTCTTTATTCTACCAAACTACGCCATTTGAACAGATAATGTCAGGTGTTTACATAAATTGTGAAATCATACAACTACTTCACATAGCTAATTAATGGCCACATTGACTAATCGTACTTAAGGGGGTTCGTGCAACCCGCGACAAACTGTTATACATTTACTTCAACAATCTTTGCAAAAGGTTGTTTCGGGGGAAGAAGACGTTTCACCACGAAAATAATCTGTAACTCGACTCATTGTTTAGAAACACTTGGCACTGCTCGCCGCGAAGTCCATGAGGAGGAGACGTTCCAACACGGACAGACTTCTAAGACCTACTGACTGTAAAAATGAAAACATTCGCTTTGTTGATCACTCTTTCCACGCAAAAACCACTTACAACACCTCCTCCCTCTAGCACGTAGGCATTGTCTTCAACGCCCACCGCGCCGGCCGCCTTTTGTAATAATTGGAAAAGCCTCGCCGAACCCTGATGTTTACCGGCCATCAAGTGAATCGATTTGTTAGACGCAATTTGAAGGTGTAGAAAAACGTAAACAAGCTGTGTTATGAAGGGTTTTCTATTGTATTATTTTACCGAAAGGATTATTAAATGCGAAGTAAATTCGCAGTTAAGTTTTTATAATATGTTAAAAGATGAGTTTTATTTATTTCTTTAAAACAGTAGACATGACCCAAATGCGGCGTTGCCGATTATTATTAACTTTTCACTGGAATGCGATTATGATTTTGGTCTAATTATTATTAAGTAATATTAGGAGTTTGAAATATGTTAATTATACTTGAAATGAACATGCATGTTTCTCCAACATCACGCTTTTCAAATGCTACATTAGGAAACATAGTATCTTTTCGGACTTATACAGGGTGTTACAAATTCCATGGCATGCCTTTATTGTCCTGGAGAACAATATTGATGTGTGCTGTTATTCAGTATTTTTCGCATAATTTTTAGGCGTCTAAACACCCTAGTGGTTTAATTATCGCCATGTCTTCTGCCAATATTCTTTTGGTAAATCGAATACATTTCTCTGTAGTATAAATCGACATTTTGCCCAGTTCATTTTCGGCAGTCGATCATTATCTAGAATACAACTTCTGGGTACTTTCTCAGATTTAATAGTATCTAATGCATGAAAAAAAACGAATACCTATATATTGTACACAAATATGATTAGTTGTCTACAGGGTGTTAGCTTGTTAATGGTAGGTACACAACAAAACCGCAGACTGCTTATATCTATTAGTACTTAACCAAATTTACCAATACACAATAAACGTGGGTGTCAAAAGTTTAAATTTATCTGGCGTGTCTTGACGCCACAAAAGTCATTATTTCAGTACTGGTAAACGTTGACAGGTAATAAGACATATAGCAGTACTAGAATATTAGGTATATTCCCGGCCTACCCGGCTACTGCTTTTTTGTGCCTAAGATTTTATCCTCCGAAGTATGAATACCCTCACCATTAATAGTCACCCCTTACTAAGTTATTTCCGCCGTAACAATTCGTACTTATTTCGAGACAGTCTAAAACCCGCTTCCCTTAATCTATCCAACACAAGTTTTAATCTCTCCATGTGACTTTTTTTATTTGGCCCCGTCACCAAAATGTCATAGGCCGGGAATAAACTATTCAAGTACAGAATTTCGATTATTCACATCAGGCGCGTTCTCAAGGGGGGAGGGATAATGGGGGTAATTACCCCCGCCAACAGTATGGTATACCCTTAAAATAATTTTAAAAACGGAAAAAAGAAAAATAATAAAAATTAAAAACCTACTTGACTCGTACAGATACCTTTATGTCATTGTCTTTGCTTTTGTTGTTTCGTGAATCTGAATTTTATTAACCTTAATAACACTAAAGTTTGTAATGAAAACAATGCATTTTAATTTTTATTTTTATTCTGTAATGTAATTGTTCGCGTATATTTTGCCCAATAGATATCTCCATTGTTATTGGTTTTAGAGAAGTTGTTAAATTAGCAAAGTTATAGCATTTTTACCGAACCTTCAGAAAATGAAATGAACAAAAACAACTGAGGAAGTGACAGTTTCTTCAAATGGAATACCCCTATTTTTTCATTGTATCAGTTAAAGAATTTTATCCTCTTTTCAAATATATAGTGGTTATTTAGGTTATTTTTTACCGTTTTGGAACGAAATTAAAACATAACACGACATATATATTATTTTTATAATTGCTCAAAATGGCCAAGGTTCATTAAATTGCAGGATTGGTAACTCTCTTTTAGTTTCTCAATTGCATTAGCAATCATATCTGGCCTACCGAAATTGAGAAAGTCAATTTCAATTTGGATTTGTTCCTGCGAGTCGGCAACACTATTTGGTCTGGATGCAGATATCTTGTCTTTGAGGTAGCCCCAAAGAAATGTGTCTAATGGTGTTTAGTCGGGACTATTGGGAGGCCATGCAATCGCTCCCCCACGACCAATCCAAATTCTCATTGAGGTATTCTCTAACTGGAAGAACATTATGACATGGAGCACCATCTTGCTGCCATATAAAATTCCTTGCGGCGTTTAGAGGAAAAGTTTTAAGAATATTCTCTATTTCATTTGCAAGCATTTCACGATATCTAACTCCATTTAAAGATCCATCAATGAAAATTGGACCGATGGTTCTGTTTTGCACTATGCCGCACCACACATTTACTGATACCCTCCCAGAACGTATTACTTCAACTGTAAGATGCGAATTCTGCGATGCCTAGAAGTGTGTGTTTTTGGGATTTGGAGCTGAAGCCGTATTAAAAGAAGATTCATCGGTCCATATAATGTTCTCAAACAAATTGGCGTTATTGTTGAGGATGTTTGTCATGTGGCGGCAAAACTCCAAACGTCTTTGCTTCTGTTCTTCTGTTAATTTAAAGTCGTGGAATTTATGCCGTTTCAGAATTTTAATAACTACTGTGCAACATTTGCCAAGATATCTTGCATAGTCCCTTATCGAATTTTGTGGATTTTCTGAAAACAAATTAAGTTTCTAAATGATACCTTGAAAATATAAAAGAACAGCAAGTTCTTCATTCTCAAGTATCCGACAATGCCTTCTCTTTCTTTGTAATGTTTGTCGCTAAGAAAGTTGACGAAACACACCTGGGAAAGTGTTTTCCCTAGGAATTACTAAATGTGGATGTTGCCTTCTGAATTCGCGCTTGCGCTTCTCGCTTGATGTGTCCACATTTGATATATATGTTAAGAATTTTGAACTTTTGCTCTTCAGAGTATCCCATTTAGACCCTGATTTTGACAACGTTTATTAAGATTTGTCAAGAAGACAGAAGTTGCCAAGAGCAATTTAGTCAAGATGACAGGTATTGCTATGAGTAACATGAGCCATTTACAAAACTTTAATAAGGATAATGATAATTCTATTATATTTTCGTATAATTTCAAAACGGTAGGAAATAACCCCAACAACCACTATAGTTATATTTAATAAGAGGATAAAATTCTTTAACAGATACAATGAAAAAATAGGGGTATTCCATTTGAAAAAACTGTCACTTCCTCAGTTGTTTTTGTTCATTTCATTTTCTGAAGGTTCGGTGTAAATGCTATAACATTGCTAATTTAACCATTTCTCTAAAACCAATAATAATGGATATATCTATTGGGCAAAATATACGCCATGCTAAAAGTCTCTTGGAATTGTTCTAAGTTTAAAAAAGTAAATTTAAAACACCAGACTTGAAAGGAAAATGGAAACTAGGCTTCACCAAGCTATATTAAAAATAAATTCTCTCTCATTGTGTCACAGAGGAAATATAATTTCCGAAACGTCGGCTATTTAAAACTAGGTTTAATTTGCTCCATGATCCTAACAACCCATCAACCAAACCTAAAATTATACAAAAGGACCATAAAACGTTCAAGCAAATATAATATAATCGTTCTTACAATCGGGTCACACGGCCCCGATTGTTCAATTAAACAACGTTGGAACCGTTTTCCAACAACACAAGCTCTTAGGTTTAAAACAAAACTAGGAAAATTAGTTTAAAATAGATGGAACATTTTGTTATAATTATATGTTGTAATGGAATATTTAATTCATTTATAAAAGATACTATAAATCTGAAACTACGCCTATTTGTTGTCCGATACTAAATTAGTTACGTGGGCAATTAAAGTAGGGTCGATTTGGAAATAAACTGAATACATACTTTGTTTGATGTATTGTAATGTAATAAAGTTATAACAAGTTTTTAATTGCAATGAATGCATATTATAACATGGGTAATGTTTACTAAACCAAGAACAGTGGCAATTTCTTGAGTAATTCCAAGAATATTGGGCCCTTTAATGATTCTCGGAAAGCCGCTTATTTCGAAGGTAAGAAACACAGGGCGATCAAAGTTCAAGATCACAGACGGTGTGCCGAGAAAATAATTATCATCGATTCACACACTTTTAACTGAAATAAAAGCATTCAAAACCGCTTGGGAAGATTATTGTGCATTAATAAGTCGTTACATGTTGCCAGGTTTTAAAATATTTCATTTAAATTCTCATAAAATGTACCAAAATCGGCATGTCATTAAGGGTGTTTTCACCCTACGGTACCTGTTTTACTTAATTTGGCAACGCAGGTAGAAAAAACCATGTCTAAAGGCGCTCGCACGCTTTCTTAACGCCTCTAACCAACGTTCAGGGTCGTAGACAAGTTTCAATCAAGAGGATATTAGCAATGCAGTTTTATTATTTTGGTGGTTATTCAAAACAGCAAATATTATAATGCAGGCGAGTTCTTCAAGTGATAGTAACCAACAGGAAGTTACAAAACGACGTCATTTAAAACCTGGGGAGCGTACAATGGTAAAAAATGTGTATGAGGGAATTCTAAGTACACACAGTGGAATATCATTCACTGATGCAGCAGAACTTTGTGCCACATTGACGAAGACATCTTGCCGTACTGTCTATAGAACTATAAAGGATCATATAGGAATACTAAAGTGTCCGATCAGAAGGACGGAAAAAGATTTTTATTGATCAGCAAACAAAGCTAGCCATTCGTCGGACAGTGCATGCATTTTTTTTTTCAAAATGAACTTCCGAATTTAAAAAAAAATTCTGCCAAAATTGAAAGGGATGAAAATATGAACAAAATTTCACGAAGAGTTCTAATGCGTACACTACGAGAATTGAATTTTCGATTCTTAAAACGAAATCGCAAAAGTATTTTAGTGGAAAAGGAAGAAACCGTATTGTGGCGTAGAAAGTATCTAGAAGAAATACAACAATATCGCTGTGCAGGGAAAAGAATTTACTTTACGGACGAGACTATGGTTAAATGAATGACATACTATGAATTACATTTGGCAAGATCTCAACATTAAAGATGCACGTATAACGCCTTTATCAATGGACTGTCCACTGGATTGAAAGCTCCATCAGGAAAAGGTTGTCGGTTCATTATAACCCACATCGGGAGTGATTCTGGTTTTCTTGAAGGTGGGTTAAACGTGTTTGAATCTCGCAAAACCGGTGATTATCATAAGAATATGAACTCGGGAGTGTTTAAAGATTGGTTTAAATCCATCTTACCGCGTATTGAACGTGGGTCGGTAATCGTGCTGGATACCACAGCCGTCGGGTTTGGAAGCTTTGCCAACTTCTGCGTGGTGAAAAGGAAAGATTGTTGACTGGCTCGAAGAAAAAATATTGCATTTGGCGAAAAAATGCTAAAAGTGCAGTTGCTCGATCTTGTCACAAAAAAAATATACGAAATATGTAGTGGATGAAATGGCTCGTGAACGAGGTGTTGCAATGTTACGTTTACCGCCTTACCATTGTGAACTAAATCCAATCGAGCTAATATGGGCTCAGATAAAGGACAAAGTGGCGCGTGAAAATAAAACTTTTAAATTAAAAGATGTTAAAGAACTGTTAAAAACGGCAATATCGAATGTACAAGCAGCAGATTAGAGTGTAGAAAAAAAAGTGGGACTTAGATGTACGCGTTGAAGTCATGGTAGAACCTATTATTATAAATCTTGCAGATGACAGCAGTAGCGACAGTAATGAAATATTTTCATCGTCAGATAGTGAATAATCGCTGTAATGGTAATAATGAATTTAAAATTGTAACGTACCTATTGTCATTATAACACTTTTTAATGTCGGCGTGGAATATAATTTGTCAAATTATTATCAATTAGTGTTCATTAGGTAACAATAGTTAGGAAATTTATAAACATTTATAATTTAGGTTTAGGTTTTGCCCTTAATCCACTATTATATGTTTCTATTATTATGTAGTATAATAAAAACATTATGAAAATAACATATATATATATATATACCGTTGCTTTATTATTCTTTTTGGATTTTATAACTGCGTAATTTAGTTTCTCTAATTACTTCAATAGATCACCAAATGTAAAAGCTTAATTTATTTTTCAGTTTATTTTATAATATTATAGTAAATGTAAATATATTATAATAATAAACAAAAAATTGATATATTTTTTGAATTATATTGTTTAAAATGACACGCCTCTGGCATTGGCGTTCCCCTTACGTCTTGCACACCCCGGTAAAAATTAGTCACTGCCAATTATTTTGGTACCGGAGTATAGGTACATAAATATTACAGTAAAAAAGCTTCTAAAACTACAAGAACTGCTGAAGTGACTATCACCAGCTAGGATGCATGCATCCAATCTTCTCCTCATTGATTGTTTTACTTTCGAACACACCAGGGTTGTTTCTTATTGCATTAACTCCGATCAGCTATCCTATTTCTTATATCTTCTTCATTTTCCACTGGAGTTGTGTAAACTAATGATTTGAAACGGCCCTATATGGCAAAAAAGGGATTTAAGTCCGGAGATCTAGGGGACCTTTTTAAGTAGGGTCACGATCGAGACGTATGAATATTGTTAAAAGACAAAAAGGTATTCTTAGATGATTTTTGTACTCTTTCGTAGGCCCAGTGCCATATTTTTTTAGGCCACAGTATTGATTTTAAAGATGTTTTTCATTTATTTTGTTTCAGGTTAAAACTGTAGTTCACTGGGCGCTTACTGATTCTTCTTTAGGAAAGGATGCAATCTGCTTTGAGGTTCCAGCCAGAATTACCAATTAATTATATATAGTTGTATTTTTCTTTAAATTAAAATCATTAGTTTTAGAATTGCTGGTAGTTTTCTTTTTACAAAAGTTGTGAAACATACAAACTAAACTGCAATCATGACAAACTTATTGAACCTAAGGTGGATTTCAAAAATTATTTAGGTAAAGTCTGTTCAGAGATATAAGAAAGTGACTAACTGATCCCTATTAGGAAAGACCCGGGCCAGCTGTAAAATTGAACTATGGCCGAACAGGTGCGTATTTTGCCTAGAATTTAATCAAGATTTGTAATAAAAATAAGTGAGACATTAAATAATATTTTATTTATGTTTAAATGTAAAATTACAAGATATTTTATTATTAAAAGTTATATTCATGATTACAAAAATATACAAATTATTCGGTACTTATAATAATTATTCAGTTAATATAAGTAAAGTAAAGTAAAGTAAATTTATTGGTGCTAATACAAAATTTGCTTACACAAGTCAGGTAGTTCATAGTAGTACTAACTAATAACCAATAACTCAAACTAAACGATGTCACATAATTATAAAATTCTCTCAAAATTCAGAATACAAATATACATGCATATATACAAAATATATCACGTGTCCAAATATAAAAGTGTCATATCTAAATAAAGCCATGGAGATCACAATTATAAAATTCCTGAAGAGAATAGAAACATCTAGAACTCAAAAACTCCTTTGTTTTTCTTTTAAACTCCGTCAGAGGCAAGTCCCTCCACGGACGGGGTAGCCTATTAAAAAGTTTAGGTGCATGGTAATTCATTGCCCATCTAGATCTATTGATTCTATGGAAGGCAACCAGGACATCCTGTTGGTGCCGTGTATTGTGCACATGAATATCTTCATGAGTGGTGTATTCGTTAAAATTATTTTTCAAGAATATCAGATTCTCCAAAATATACATGGCAGGGACAGTCAAAACTCCAAGCCGTCTGTATCCCTCTCTACAGTCAGCTCTGTAAGGTAGCTTCAAGATGACTCGGATTGCTTTTCTCTGAAGTGAAAAAATTCTTTTTGCCTGTGAAGCATGACCCCAGACAAACAAAGCATAAGACACCCTGGACTGGATCAACGCATGAAAAGCCGTCAGCAGTGTAGGACCAGACACTGTGTTAACCAGTTGCCTCAAGACATAAACTCCAGATGAAAGGTTTGACGAGAGAAAATCTATATGTGAAGACCAGGTCAATCTTGGATCTATATGGACACCCAGAAATCTGACCGATGTTGGGTTCTCACTCAAGTCAACCACATTACTCATGGTAAAGACCATCCTTTCAGTCTTAGATGGATTAAGACTAAGTTTATTCGCCGAAAACCAATCAAAAGCCTCACGCTGCATCTCTCCCAGTCTCCTGTTCAAGGCGTCAAAGTCAGCATCCAATATCACTATCGCTATCATCATCTTTTCTAATTATTATTTGTGCTATATTGTTTATATGGATAAAGGATTTTTTCACTTTTTTAACATGTGTAATAGAATTTGCCCAACTTTGTGAAGGGATGTGCCAAACATGTTCGTTGGGATTAAATATACAATGGTATGGTGGAAGCCTTAAAACTGTATGCCCTAGATTTTTTGCATAATTATCACAGAAGTATTCCTTTTGTAGCTTTAAACTTTGTAAAACCTCAATTAATTGCCTTTTGGTGTAATCTTCCTGAAAATAAATGTCATTATCATACATGTAGTTTTGGATTGTTGCTTTTGTGTCATTTGAGGAGGGAGTCTTGGTCACCTGCTTACTATGGTAGTTTGCATTGTCCATTACAATTACGCTATTCGGAGGTATATTTGGTATTAGCTTGTTTTTAAACCAAACTTTAAATAAATCAGCAGTGGTGTCCTCATGGTAATCCAGAGAAGAGTTTTTTGGAGACAGAGAAAGTCCATTTGGAATCCATCAGTCTTTAGATCCAGCATGCAAAATCGTAATTCGTTTACTTTTTTTTGATGGCGCGCTTGTTTTACACTTGCCGCTTGAGTCAACCCAACCCTTTTCCGGGGTATCATATGTGTCGAACCAGGTTTCATCCAAGTAAATAATCGGCCTCTGTAAATCTTAATTTTTTGTAGATATTCGGATCGCCTTTCCCGAATTCTACTGGATTCCATTAAAACTTGTCTTTTGTTCATTTTTTTTAATCTAAAACCCATGTGTTGGATACAGTTCCATAACGTTGTTCCGTCACATTTAATGCCGGTTTCATCTTTTTCAAGCCTCTTAATTAAATTATCTAATGTAGGCACGCTTTGTTCCTCGTATAACTTGTAAACTTTACGCCGTATTATATCTTGATCACTTCCATCTACCTTTGAGAAATGCCAGTATCGGTTCTTTTTTTCCTCGCTAAAAAGGGATTATTCACAATTTTCCATACAGTTGATGTTGGAATTTTTGGTAATGTGGCCGTTTCTTCTAACGCTGCTTGCTTGCTGACCGCACGTTTAATGAGAGTTGAATAAACATTATTTATAACTTCCTTAGTTTCCACAGAGAAGTGTTTTCTGCTTTTCGACGGGGTTATCTCCTGAGATACATTGGGCTCGCACATATTTTCCATGACTCACACACGATTAAACAAACGCTGTATTATACACGAAGTAAGAATAATTAATAAGCTTAAAACTAACTAGAGTGGCTATATATACAGTCTTTAGAACATAATTTGTTCTATGGGATTAACCCTCTCCTTTTGAATCAGGTAAAAATCGGTTTAAAATCACCAAACTATTACTTTAATAATGAAATTACGTCTTCCGGATTTGCAGTTTACTTTAAGACATTTTTAAGTACGTACCATAATTTACCTGCATTTATTCATTCATTTATTGTTTGTTTATGGCCACCCTTGGATAATCCCATTCAAAGGCAAAGTGTAACTTTCTTATATCTCTGGACAGGCTTTACCTACATTTAAAGGGGTTACGGGAACCATATCGCGTTAATAAACAGCGTTTAAAAAGAGGGCCAACACGAAAATATACGTATGCAATTTTTATGGTGTACAAAAAAAGCTCTACAGGGGCCATTTAGAAACGAAACAAAGCCAATTTTGGGCATCCCAGGTTCATAAAGAAAAAACGTTCAGACCCGTCGATTTTTGATTATAGGGGGAAACACTTTTTTGAAATATTCGCCCCCTGAAAGTCAAACCCCTAGCGGGGGCGACAACTCCCCCAAAATTTTAAATGGAATGCGGAGTCGAGTGATACTTTGTTTTAAAGGTATTTTTATGTAGAGCATAACCCCAGAGCTTAACATCGCTACTATCTACCTAGCCTGTACAGTGGCTCACCAAAAGTACAAAAATATATTGTTTTTACCTTTTTTATTAGAAAAAATGACAACGATAAATAGCAGTTGCTGGTGTAAAACTTTGCTTCTTTGACAATTCTAGTTTTATTCCTGTGGCCTTCAATTATTGTTGCAGATCGTATCCTTCGATCGCGGTAAAGTAGTAAGGTTTAGTTATAATCTCATTACAGAATCGGCACAAAAGTGATAATGGTTTACTCAATTGCTAAAAGGGTGCAAATCATTTCATTATTTTTTGCGAACAATGGGGGTGCTAATAGAACTGCCCAACTGTTTAACCACCAACATCAAAATCGACAAGTCCATCGAAAGTACATTTCGGAATTGGTGCAAAAATTTCGGGAGACGGGGTCAGTAGTTGGCAGAAAACGTGAAGTGGAAAATTCAGTACTAAATGGATTAGAGGTGGCGATTTAAGGGAATGTTGTTCAAGATCTCACACTGAGTACAAGAAAGCAGGCGACAGCATCTGGTGGTTAAAGGATCAGCATTCAAACGATATTAAAACTTACAAAATACATCTGGTACAAGAACTTAACGAAGACGATTTTGATAGGCGATTGCAATTTTGTGAAATTATGTGAACGGCAATAATTTGATCAGAACTTTCCTTTCAACGTATATTTCTCTGACGAATGCTTTTTTTCCTAAACGGTACGGTAAATCGTCACAACTGTCGTTATTGGTCTGATTCAAATCCTAAAATATTTCGTGAGGTGCATACGCATAATACGCAACATCCGGAAAAACTGAATGTTTGGACTGGCATTTTTGGTAACCGTATATGGGCCCCTTTTTTTACCAGGTAATTTAACGGGCAAAATGTATCCGAAATTATTACAAAACGCTATTTATCCAGCGTTAGTAGAAATGATTGAGAATGACGATCAGTGCAGGGTGGTCAACTAAGAATGCGAGGTACTGTATCTGGGAAACTATCCATCGTAGAGGCTTGCGGCAAAAAAATTATTACTAAAACGACCAAGAGAAAAACCTGGAAAATATTTTCAAGTTTCTGAAATGGCCGCTAGGGGGCGTAACTGCATCTTGAATCTAAAAAAGTGATGTTTCTGTAAATTCCGCTAGATATTAACCTAATGAAAAAATCCTGATCTTTAAAGTCGAGGATAAGCTGAACCTTTTTTGTTTGACACTCTTTGCAGTATCTCTAAAAATAAAGTGGGGGGGGGGGGGGTATTCAAACGTTTCCGTAAATAACATCCTGTATCTTCGAAACGGCTAAGCCGATTTGAGTTCGGCTCGTTAAAAGGAGCTATTCTTGGGCTACAAACATCATTATATTTGAAGTTTTGTAAGTTTTACATATCGCCGCTAGAAGGCTTTTTTCGACATTCCAACAGAAATGGTTAATTTTCTCAACAAAATAAAATGCATTGGTATGATATTTTTTTCATGACAAAGTAGCTAAATGATGCCTAAACTAGCTCGCGAAAACCGCATCTCGATATCTTGTTCCTAACCCAAAATATCGGCAATAGAAAATTGTATACGAAAATCTCTTAAATTTTCATTTTATTATAACTATATTTTTCTGGAATTCTTTCTATTATGTAAGTTGTGGCCCTAAAAAGAACCGATTTATAAAAGGAATATTTTTAATGCCCCCGCAAATGCTCGAAATGCTGACCAACACGTTCTATGCATTGCTGAAGCCTCTCATGGGTAGAAACAACTGCACTTTCAATTTCTGCTCTCGGTATGTTACGTATTGCATTACGAATCCGGTTTTTCAAATCCTCTCTGGTCGTAGGTTGAGTCTGAAACACGATGCCCTTTAACCGCCCCCATAAATAAAAATCCAGGCAAATTAGGTCTGGTGATCGCGGAGGCCATGGAACAGACTTCCTCTTCCAATCTACCGCTGTTGAAATACTGCATTAATATGCTCTCGCACATTAACGGCAAAATGTGCTGGGCAACCATCCAACTGCAAAAACAAATTTTGCCTTGTTTCCAAAGGCACATCTTCCAACAACAACGGTAATTGATTGGCCAAAAAGTCAAGAAAGACATTGCCACTTAGGGATTGCTCAAAAAAATATGGCCCAATAATTCTGCCTTCCAGTATGCCACAACACACATTTAAACTCCAACGTCCTTGGCGCTGAACTTCACGCAACCAATGCGGATTTTTTGCAGACCAATAGTGCATATTATGTAGATTGACTCTCCCGTCACTACTAAAGGTAGCTTCATCGGTCAACATCCAATGGCAATAGTCCAACCTCCGATCAAAATCTTCCCCTTTCAAGGCCTGATGCAAAACGACATGATATGGGTGCATTCTAAAAGCAATTAAAAAAAGTTTAAAGAAAACCTAACTTTGATGGCTATTAGAACTTACCTATGGTCGTTCAAAATATTTTGAACCGTTCTTCGTGATATGTCCAACTCAAGGGATAATGCTCTTGTGCCAACATGAGGATTTCCTTCAATATACCCCAGTACGTAGTTAATATTTTCTTGTGTTCTTCCAATTCTTTGCCGTTGAAACTTAGGCCGAAAACAACCATTGGCTCGTAAACTCGCCACTAATCGGGGAAAAACTCTCACATCGCAAGGACGCCGATTTGGATATCGAGCGGCGTAAACTCTTTTAGCTACTGCGGCATTCTGACATTCAAAATAAACCGCAAGCATATCAACAGCTTCATCATTCGTAAAGTGCACTTTGTAAACACAAAAATTACTGAAAGTAACGCAAAACTTTGACAACTATTGACAATTTGGATTATTTGCTTTGATTAGGTAGGTATTTGTTTTGTTTCCATGGCCTGCTTTTGTGCATAGAACGTGATGATTAGCATTTCGAGCATTTGCGGGGGCATTAAAAATCTTCCTTTTATAAACCAGTCCTTTTTAGGGCCACAACTAACATAATAGAAAGAATTCCAGAAAAATATAGATACAATAAAATGAAATTTTCGTATAAAATATTCTATTGCCGATATTTTGGGTTAGGAACAAGATATCGAGATGCGATTTTCGCGAGCTAGTTTAGGCATCATTTAGCTACTTTTTCATGAAAAAAAAAATCATATCAATGCAGTTTATTTTGCTGAGAAAATTAACCATTTCTGTTGGAATGTAGAAAAAAGCCCTCTAGCGGCGATATGTGAAACTTACAAAACTTCAAATATAATGATGTTTGTAGCCCAAGAATAGCTCCTTTTATCGAGCCCAAGTTTGTTCTAATCGGCGTAGCCGTTTCGAAGATACAGAATGTTATTTACGGAAACGTTTAAATACCCCCCAATACTTTATTTTTAGAGATACAGCAAAAAGTGTCAAACAAAAAAGGTTCAGATTATCCTCGACTTTAAAGATCAGGATTTTTTTTATTAGGTTAATATAGCGGAATTTACAGAAACATCACTTTTTTAGATTCAAGATTGCAGTTACGCCCCCTAGCGGCCATTTCAGAAACTTGAAAATATTTTCCAGGTTTTTCTCTTGGCCGTTTTAGTAATAATTTTTTTGCCGCAAGCCTCTACGATGGATAGTTTCCCACATGGAAAACCACTTAATATTCCAGCAAGAAGGTGCGCCACCCCACTTTGCACTCACTGTTCGTCACTATTTGGACCAAACGTTTCGAGGACAATGGATTGGAAGGAGAGGAAGTATTGAGTGGCCCCCACGTTCTCCGGATCAATTGTTATGTTAGAAAGAAAACGCAAAAACATATTTTAAACATAATTTAATAATAGTATTGCTTTTTTATTAAAAATGATTTTACAATTTCGAGCAATTGCTTTTTTGTGTAATTTTCCTCAAGATACATATTACTTTCCATCATATAGTCCTGGATGGTAACTTTTGTGTCATTGAAACACGGAATTTTATTTAACCTACGACTGTGGTAGCTGGTAGCTGGCATTATCCATCACTATTACATTATTTGGTGGCATATTTGGTAATATTTTGTTTTAAAACCAAACTTTTTAACTTAAATAGTTCTGCCGTAGTATCATCGTGATAATCAACGAGGGAGTCCTTTATATTTTTGGCTGATAAGGCCAAAGCGTTCGGTATAAATCCGTTTTTTGTCCCAGCATGAATTATTGTTATACGCTTACCTTTATTTGATGGAGCTGTGGTTCAGCATTGACCCGATAAATCTACCCAATCTTTATTTGGAACTTCGTGTGTGTCATACCAAGTCTCGTCCAAATTAGTAATATCCCTTCCATCCTTTCTATATATATCCACGGACTGCAATAAGGTATTCCATCCTTCATCTTTTTAACCGGGCCGATTCCATAATTACTTGTCGTTTGTTAATTTTTTTCATTTTAAAACCGTTTCTTAAAATACATTTCCTTAAAGTCTCACGACAACACTCTTTTCCTGTATCATCATTTTTTTATTCTTTGCAATAGGGGTTTTAAAGTGGGGATCATTTGTTCCCTGTACACTGCATATATTTTTCTACGAATCATATCCGTCGCGTCCAGTTTCTTAAAAGTAAAAGAGTCTTTCCTCATTCTTCTCTCCACTAGGTATAGGTTTATTTACAACAAACCACACTGTGCTCACTGGCTGCGTGTCAAAGCTGCCGCTTCCTTCACTGCACCAAATTTTGAAAAACCACGTTCATTTTGTATCAACTGATAAAATATCACGCATTAATTGGTTTTTATCACGACCCGTAGATCCACTTGGCATACTGGTCTCTTCCCACGGACGAAACATTCTTATAGATATCACGTTTAATTGGCAACAGATCAGGTGACCGAATTTTACACCTCACACAATAGGTTATTATGACGGTAAGGGATTAGCATTTATAATGAATTTGTAAGATAGATAGACGGAGTATACTCGAGGGTATGCGTCATATAAATTTAAAACTATCCTTTTTGTTTTTACGTCAAGCACATCCTTAGAAAACACTGGGGAATAATTATTCGCAATTTTTATAATAGATAATAGGTAATACGTTAAAAACTACACTACACACACAGTAAGTTGAAAATATTCTACTATGAAATATTGTACCTGTGTAATTTAAGACCAGGTACCTGTTATTGTCACGCCATCGTATATTGCGATTTTGCTGTGCTGTCAACCAAATAGAGTATAATCTCAGAATTTCGAGCTTAAAGTGGGAATTCCGAGTTTAAAATCAGGATTTAGTTTCTTCTTTTGAGCGAATATAGATAAATTTACTTACGTTTGACCAGGGAAGGCGCAACTAACCCCGGGCAACCTTCCCAAAATTGCAAAACACCCCAAAAATAAATGGGCTGCAAAATACTTCCCCTCTCCCCATTTTCGAGGGAGGTGAACACGATGCTTGCAAAACTAGAATCCCTGTCCTTCTTAAACTACCTCTAACTTGAAAGCCACCCCATTTTGGTATTTGTTTCTGCTGTTCGAGATTTCGACGGAATTCTGACTTATACAGGGTGTTCGGAAACTTCGTTCGTATATTGTAAGGGGATATTCTACATATGAAAAAAAGTTCATATGAATGTAGATCCTTAAATGTCTTATAGGGAAGCTATGGCCGTCCAAAGGTAACCTTTAAAGATTAGTTTCTCTTTTATATCTTTGCAACCGCTTGAGGTACCGATGTGCTTTTTGGCACACAAACTAATATTAACAATTGCTAATTTATTATATTGAGAGTTAGTATGAAATTCAGTCAGGGACGTTCTTACAGGGGGGGGGGCGGCTTAGTTTATTTATTCCTAATTTTTGTGCACGACACATTTAAAAAAATTTACCCAAAAATTATAATTCCAGTGATTTTTCTACACAAAAAAGGTATTCTTAAAAAAAATTATTGGGCCAATGATTTAGGAGAAAAATCGATTTATTTAAATCATTGCATAAAGTATTATCGAATTGTGTTTAAACTAAAACATCAAAGTAGTCTTATGACAAATATAAATTTGATGTCAAAAAAACATCATCAAGTGCAAAGTGTTTTTGATTAATTAAGGTGCAAATTTTAAAAGATGGCAGATTATTCATTTGCTGAGTTAGCTGATATGCATTTTATATATGGCAAAGCTAATGGTTGTGCTCGAGAAGCTCGCAGGTTGTATCAAGAATATTTTCCAAACCGTCAAATTCCTTGTAAGAAATTATTCATTAATTTACATCAACGATTGAGAGAAACCGGAACTTTTAGGCCAAATATGAATGAAACTGGGAGAAGCCGTACTACTAGGACTCCACAAGCAGAAGAAAGAGTGCTCGAATGCGTTGCAGCCAATCCGGGTATAAGCACAAGAAGAATTGCCTTACAAGAGGGTATCCCTAAGAGTAAAACATGAGAAATTTTGCATGAACAACTTCTTTATCCATACCATATACAAAGAGTTCAGGCGCTTAAGCCTCAAGACCTACTTCCTCGTGCACAGTTTTGTCAGTGGATGCAGAGAAAATGTCATCAAGATAGTTTTTTCCTATATAAAGTCTTGTTTACTGACGAAGCAGGGTTTACCCGTGAAGGCATCGTAAATTTCCATAATAACCATGTCTAGGCAGAAGAAAATCCCCATTCAATTTTCGAAAGTCGATTTCAAAATAAATTTTCAATTAATGTTTGGGCAGGTATATTGGGCGATCCATTAATAGAACCATACATTATGCCTCAACGTTTAGATGGGCCTGCATATTTAGATTTTTTACAAGACTCCTTGCCTGTTCTACTTGAAGATGTGCCGTACCAGCAAAGACTTACAAACTATTTTATGCATGATGGGGCTCCACCTCATTTTAGTAGATTGGTTCGAGATTATTTAAATCAAACATATCCAGACCGATGGATAGGCCGAGGTGGGCCCATTGCCTGGCCTCCCCGTTCACCTGATCTCAATTCATTGGATTACTTTCTTTGGGGATATCTGAAGTCTCTGGTATATTCAGTACCTGTCGAAAATATACAACAATTGGAACAACGTGTTATTTATTGTTGCGAGGAAATTCGTAATAAGGAAGAAGTTTTCGCAAGAGTACGAACATCAATGAGAAATCGTTTAGTTGGTTGTATTGATACGAATGGAAACCATTTTTAACATTTGTTGTAACTTTTCTACTTTTTTCAGTTTATTATTGTTAAACCAACAACTCTTAATTTGTTTTGTTTAAAAATTACAATAAAACAACGTTTTGACTTAATTATTGTCATTGTCAATTTATTTTAACCCTAACCATGGGCTTCTTGATGTTTTTTTGACTTCAAATTTGTATTTGTCATAAGACTACTTTGATGTTTTAGTTTAAACACAATTCGATAATACAGGGTGGCGCAGATGGATCGGGTGGTTTTAAAATACTTGTCAAACTGTCAATTTTAAAGGTATTGGATTGAAATAAAGTGCAAAACGTGTAGTTACAATGGAAGTTTATTAACAAAAAATTAGTAAAGTTAGTTTTTAAAAATTACATCCATCAAATGCCCTCCTTCTCGAGCGACGCATTCTTGGAGTCGGTCCTTAACGTTCCGCATTGCCCGCTCAAGCACATCACCAGGAATTGTAGTGATTTCGTTGTGAATTGCTGCCTTCAACTCCTGAATGGTCCGGGGTTCGTTCATGTAGACCCTTGCTTTTAAATAGCCCCATAAGAAAGTCACATACCGTGAGATCCGGTGAGCGAGGGGGCCAATGGAAATCTCCATTACGGGAAATCAAACGGCCAGGGAACAGAGCGCGTACAGCTTGCATTGATATCCTAGCGGTATGTGCAGTTGCCCCGTCTTGTTGAAACCACACATTGTCCATATCGTAATTGTTCTCTTCAAGTTGTGGGAGAAGAAATTCTTCAATCATGTTCACATAACGCTGCGAATTAACAGTAACCGCCTGCTCCCTTTCATTTTCAAAAAAGTAAGGCCCAATTATCCCTACCTTAGAAACCCCACACCAAACCGTCACTTTGTCACTATGGAGAGGCCGTTGGTGTAGGTCTCTTGGGTTAGTGTCGGCCCAGTAACGGCAATTTTGCTTGTTGACGTAGCCGTTAATGTGAAAGTGTGCCTCGTCAGACATCATGATAATCAGGTTTTCATCTTCCAATAACTCCAACATCCGTTCGCTAAACTGAAGCCTTTGAAGATGGTCTGTTGGCTCCACGTTCTCAGGCGTTCTTATTGTTCGATGTCTAGGCGTCCATTTTGGAGCACATGAACTAGTAGTGCGGAAATTATGCACCCAACTCAATATCGTATCTCGCTTAGGAACACTACCGCGAGGTGGGATGTTGAAACCAACGACTTAACACATGAAACGCCGGCGAAAGGCACGCGTCACAGCAACAATTGACTCGTTATTGCGTATAAACTCTTCCACTGCGAAAACACGATGCTCAACGGACCACGTAGCCATCGCGACTGACTGCCAGTCTGCAACTGAAACTTCTCGTCCCCCCACCGCAGGACGAAGACCGCCGAACACCTGACTTCCCCCCACCAGACGTACAGTCCACTTCAAAAGCACCCGATCCATCTGCGCCACCCGCCACCCTGTACTTTATGCAATGATTTAAATAAATCGATTTTTCTCCTAAATCATTGGCTTAATAATTTTTTTTAAGAATACCTTTTTTGTGTAGAAAAATCACTGAAATTATAATTTTTGGGTAAAATTTTTTAAATGTTTCGTGGACAAAAATTAGGAATAAATAAACTAAGCCAACCCCCCCCCCCCCCCCCCGTAAGAACGTCCCTGACTAAATTTCATACCAACTCTCAATATCATAAATTAGCAATTGTTAATATTAGTTTGTGTGCCAAAAAGCACATCGATACCTCAAGCGGTAGCAAAGATATAAAAGAGAAACTAATCTTTAGAGGTCACCTTTGGACGGCCATAGCTTCCTTATAAGACATTTAAGGACCTACATTCATATGAACTTTTTTTCATATTTTCATATGTAGAATATCCCCATAAAATATACGAAGGAAGTTTGCGGACACCCTGTATACGTGGAGTTTAAATTCGGAATTCCTAGTTTCAGTTTGGAATATTGCACAAAATATTTTTTTGGTCCGTGTGGTCTTTCTACGCCTTCGTAATTTTGCAATAATGTCTTGTTTTGTGCCGATAATCAGAATATATTATGCAAGAATTTTAAATGTATAAGCGTTTGGCATGATCAGAATAAATTTTTACAACTCACAAGATGACATAAATATGTATTGTCTAAACGTTTAAAGATGTCTCGCATAATTGATTTCTGATAAATAACTGAAAAAATTAGCAAGCATTTTTAACTTACCGGGTTAAAAAAATATTTTCCTGTTGTCCTAAGAAAAATGCACATAAATTGAGACAAGAATTTATTAACTATAAAAATAAAATTATGAATAATTTATAAATTTTAAACATTTTAGCCACTATATAGTTAGCATACATACATACATACATTGTAATGATATCTACGCACTCTGCTTATGTATAGTTGATGCAAAACAAAAACCGATGCACGTCATCAATCAGCTGATAATTGTAAATCCGTAAGAAAACACAAGAAAATTAAATTTGGACAAAAAATTTTAAAACTTTATGCGATATTGAATTTACTACAAACTTAAAGTATTCTTCTTTGATTCGAACCTACTTATAGCAAATATTTCGTAATTTAAGCTTCTAAAAATTAATATAATTTGAATTTAATAGCCCGATAGTTGGCAACACAACTGTAAACGGTGTGGTGGCGCCAGCTAGTTTGTTGGTTTGGTTCGACATTTCATGTAAAACTAACCTAATTGTTCGTGGTTCCGTGTGTCTATTTTTTAACAAAAACTCCAGATCTTCTCATAAATAGCATTAAAAAACTATCCTATTAAGAGAAACAAAAGTGAATATACATATCTCTGTCGTTTACGTTGTTTACTATTTGTGAAAAATGCCGAAGCATTTAAATAGTCGGTGCAAAGAGCTAATAGCTTCTCTACGAAGCTATTTTCAGGAAGAACAACAATGGCCTATTGTTACCCTTAACAGCAGTACAGAGAAGTAACTTTAAAAAGTATGTTAAGATCTAGATATTTTATTTTTACTATACTAATTTTTAGTGTGTAGCAGCTGCCCTAAATTTAAATATCTAAGCGCAATTTCAACAACAGTTGAGTTAAATAAGTTATTAGAATCACCTTAATACAAACGTTCTAATTCAAAGAGAGTTGTAAATGTGTGAAGATTGGATATAAGTACTGTTTATGGAATGTACGAAACAAGTAAGTTGTATTATTTAAAAATTATAATATTTTACATTGGTTATTCATAAGCTGTATGTTTTTTTAGAAGATCATGTAACTTTGACAACTTTAAGTAAGAAATTAAAAGACAGAGAATTGTTTCATGGTTGTCTTAACTCTTTAAGAAGCCTCTTCAAGAGAATAGGCTTCGGATGGTAAAAAGATGAACTGAGTCGAAGGCTTATGGAACTTTCCCATGTAGCTTTCAAACGACTAGTATTTTTAAAAGAATATATTACTACACTCAAAGGGCATGACGTGCATCGGTTTTTGTTGTGCATTAAGTTTTTTTTATATACAACATAGTTTCTCAACCTTTTTAGTGTCGCGGTCCCCAAAAAGAAAGTTAATCACCTCATGACCACCCTAGTAATAATATTAATTAGCTCAATTATGATTTGTTGACGGTTTTAAGCATTTTACATTTGACTAACTTTTCTGACTAATAGAGACCCACTGTATATGGGATCGCGACCCTCAGAATGAGAAACGCTCGTTACAGGGTGGTCAAACCATGGTCGAGTGGAAAACTATACATAATCTACTAAAGAACTTCGCCAAAATGTTTGTAGGTATTAAAAATATTTTACATTGTATATGGTCGCTCAAATGGGTTTTAAATGGGACACTCTTTATTTTATGATATAAAATTATGGTCCCCATCATCCTGATCACCTTAATATAGGGATATGCTTATGTTACTTACGTTTGGAACAACGCAATAGAACATTATGGGGAGTCCCGGGCGGTAGCACTGGGCATTTCCAAGGGCTTTGACCGAGTATCGCATGAGGGGCTCCTAACTAAAGTGAGAGGATACGGAATAACGGATCAATTTTGTTCATGGCTGTCAAGCTTTCTTAAAGACCGTTCTCTGCGAGTGGCGGTGGACGGATTTGTTTCAGACACATTTAACATCAACGCCGGAGTCCCTCAAGGTTCTAAATTGTCGCCCACCCTCTTTTTACTATACATTAACGATCTTTTGGAAAAAACTAAAAATTCTATATACAGGGTGATTTCAAAGGTGATACTTTTTTTTAACTGTGTATACAACTACTTAAAAGAAACAACTTTTTTGAAATAACTCAAAAATAAAGGAGATACGCTAATGTAAAAAGCCTACGATACGACTGCTGATAATATCTTTTGTTGGTGTTTATTTTTTTTTTATGTCAAGCAGTGAAGTATCAATTTGTTGTTAGTTCATCGCGTGATAGATTTCAGTTAGTTTGGGATTGTTTAAATATAAAAATGGCTCATGTGTATGAAAAAATATCTCCTTTATTTTTGAGTTATTTAAAAAAAGTTATTTGAAAAAGTTGTTTCTTCTAAGTAGTTGTATACACAGTTGAAAAAAAAGTATCACCTCTCTATAGAATCGGTATAAAGGATGATCCTTACTGTGAATGTGGACAAGTGGAAGACTTGGAACACATTTTTCTAGAATGCCCCATAAATATAATCCCGGGTCATGATATTTATGAAGAATTCAGAAAAACCGGAATATCTCCCCCCCTAAATATTAAAACAATTCTATCTAATTTAAACAATCAAAACATTAAAATTATTATTCAGTTTTTAAATGTAAATAAAATTAATTTATAATTTCCTTATTTCAGGAAGCAAATCCATTTTCCCACTCCTATTTTCTTTTCCAGTTTCCTAAGTCAAATCTCGCACCATTTGGGAGTATGACTTAATTTTTTCCCATTGTTGTGCATCTAGTAACTATCCCCAATTTTATTTTTTACCCAAGCTTTTATCAAATTATTGATATAATAGGTTCTCCACACTCCACAGCACTCAAAATAGTTCCACGATCAGCTGATCCATTCCCATAACCTATCATATCCCATAACCTAAAACCATCAGAAGAAAAAAAAGAAGAAGAAGAAATCAGTGATCGTGACGGGGTCTAGAGCCCGACAAGGTCACGGTCACTACTAATGTGCTGGCAGAATTGCCCCTGAGGGCAGAGCCAATAATAAAAAGAAAGAAAGAAAGAAGTATCACCTTAGAAATCACCCTGTATAGCTTCCCTGATGACAGCACACTTATTTCATCTTTTACTTTAGATGCTCGAACATCCACTGCAAATGCACTTTATAGGCAACAAGAGGTTTCACATCTCAACAAAGATCTGAGAGAAATTCTGTCTTGGGGTGACAGTAACCAAGTAGAATTTAACGGTAAAAAACCCAGGCGGCAGTTTTTTCTAAAAAGTTAATGTTGAAGAACCGGATATGGTAATGGCGGGACACTAGATTTCCTTGGCTTTATCAATTAACTTATTGGGCGCCAATTTGGATAGTAATATGTCTTGGCTTAGATACTTTTCCGAACTAAGAACCTCTATACTTAGACCCCAACAACTTTTTATGCTCTATAAAGCCCAAGTTCGACCAGTGGAGCACTGTTCACATATTTGGGGCTCTGCTCCTAAACATACCCTGAGATTGCTAGATTCTATTCAAAGTAGAACCATTCGCTTGATAGGTGACCATGATCTGACAAACAACCTAAAAAGCCTTGAACATCAAAGGCAGGTTTTCGACTTGAGTATATTTTACAAATAGTTTCATGGCAAGTGCTCAACGTAGGTTGCCAGCTTGATTCCACTCAGAGCGGTGCATGGTAGAAATACACGACGAGCCACTGCAGCTCACTCGTACGTGGTTCAGCTTAGTGTCCCTCGAACGACACTGTTTAAAAATTCTTTCGGTGCATTATCATAAAAAAAAAACTTTCATTTGGTTTAAAATGTCTCTTTAATTCAAAAAATAAAAATAAATCAATATGTAGATAGATATATTCTCAAGCCGATCCTGCCCCAGTATAGTTCCGAAATTATAACACCTACATATAAATATTTTTGGCGAAATTCTTTACGCCCCACTTGTTTGACCCCCTTGCATATCCTTAAAATGTTTATACAGAGTGATCCCAAAGTAAGTTCTAGGAAATGCTTTTAAGTCAAGCTAGAAAAAGTTTCTTTTTCAAAAAGGGGTTAGAGGAAACTTTTTTTTTAATTATTCCTCTCCTAGAATAACGGAATGCCCTCAATAATCACTCTGTATGGGTTAGCAGAGGTTCCAAAAAATGGGTGTCCTCATCAACAGTGAAACACTGCAATCGTGTTAAAATTATTGTAGTTTTTTTGATAAGTAGGTAAATATCAATACAAAATGGCAATTTTTTATGAGTAGTCCGGCAAGTACCAGACCGAAAATACAACAATAATTAAACCTTATTATAAACTAAACTCTATAATTTTTGACATGTTTAAACTACAGCGCTATTTTAGGGTAACACGCTAAGAGTCTTTATAGGCAAGAGTTTATTTCTAAAATTATATTAACATCACATATTATTATGCATAAATAACCTAAATACCTTTTTTAATTTTAAAGTGATAGGACACCATGCCATTACTTGAGTAGGAAGAGAGAATACTGTTGGGAAACATGATACATTTTTTAAACAAATCTTCTTCGGGCATCTCATTGAGACAGTAGTCGGTTCTTATCAATCTTTTTTCAGGGCGTCGCATGTCAATTATGCTCACTTCATAGACGAAATTTTTTAATTCGCTTTGCACGCCAATGGCTTCAGCGGCCCACATACAATAATCACTTACTCTTTTACATGTCAATCTAAAACCGAATAAGGAAATTGCAATACAAATCCAATATACAGGGTATTTCAGATGTACGGTACGTAACTTAAGATGGTGATTCCTTATGATATTCTAAGAGAAGAAGTTCAGATGAACATGTGTCCGGAGTTGCCCCGTTCTTGATATGCAGGGTGTTAACGTTAAAAAAAAAATGTTTTTTTTTATAATTCTTTTAAATGTCCTTTTGCTGCTTTTATTGAAATTTGGTACCATTATTCACAACCATAAGGGACTTAAGTAGCCCTAACTAGATTAAATTAATTAAGACCAGAAGGTCTTCATCTAGTACAGGCGTCTTGTGTACAAGAGATTTTAGGTAACCCCATAAATAATAGTCTAGTAGAATCAAGTCGGGACTACGAGCTGACCAACCCTGGGGACCTGCGCGTCTAATCCAGAAATTAGGGAAAGTATTGCCGAGGTATTGACGAGCAACTAGGCTAAAATGAGCTGGGGCGCCGTCGAGCATGAACCACATATTAGTTCATATTTGTAGAGGTACGTCTTCTAACAGAACGGCAAGTTCTTCAGATAGAAACTGCGTATAGGAGTTTCCATTCAATCGAGGTGGTAAAAAGTATGACCAATAATCCCTGCCCATACATTCACCGTCGTCCCCCCAAAAATGTTCGTTATGCAGATGCATAATGGCTTACCTTAAAAAAGAGGCCTCATCAGTAAATAAAATATTCGGTCAAAAATTCTTGTTTATGTGCTACTGTATGCACCAACCACCTGCTAAAATCAAACCCTGGCTGAAAATCACGGGGAAGCAGAGCTTGCACACGTTGAATATGGTATGAGTACAGTTGATAAAGATGCAAAACCCTCCAAACAGTTGATGCACTTGTTTGAAGTTACACTGCTACCTTCCTGCCACAGGTTGAATGATCATCTTCTATCTCGCGAAGTATAGCCTCTTTTATCTCAGGCGTGGTTACTGTTGCAGATCTGCCAGGACGTTACGTACTACGTTTAAAATTCCCAGTCTCAGTCAATCTCGCATGGAGCTGTTTAAATGTTTTGGCACATGGCAGTACTCTGTTTGGATAATGTTCCTGATAAACTCGCCTGCCTTCTTCAGCATTTCCATTTGCTAGGCTATAATTGAAATGCATCTGGGCCATTTCAGCGTTGGTAAAGTTATTCATTTTTGACTTGTTATTGACAAAACAGGTAAACTAGACATTACCTCATATTTTAATTAACTTTAAAATACATAGGTATATTTTATACAGGGTCATTCCGTATATTTAGACAGCGTCTGCTGCGTTTGTTATAAGAGATAGAAAAAAACTTTAATTACAAAAGTTGTAGGGTTTATCCTAAATCGCCAGAAAATGTTACAAAAACAACAATAATGTTGCTCAAGCGCAAGCAGAGTATCGGCGTATTCATCGCGAAATGCCAGTTCCTGCTAGGTCCACTTTTTATTATACCGAAAGGAGCATGAGGGAGCGCAAAACCCTTCATAGGAAAAAACGCACAGTTATCGCAAATGAGGATGATGAACTACAGATTTTATTATATATTTTGAAGGTAGGAAAAGAATCTTTAATTATTTTATCTGTTTTATCAATCTGTTATTACTTATTTTTAGAAAATCCAAAGTTATCTATACCCGATGCTAGTAAATACTTTGGAAAATCTGCAAAAAAGATTCAAACTGTTTTACACAAATATGGATATTAGCCATATAAAATGTTGTCGGTACAAAAATTGACAGATGATCATAAAATTAGAAGACTAGCATATTGTAATGATATGTTGGTTAGAAAAACTGAAGACGATTTTTTTAATAAGATTTTGTGGAGCTACGTTTACCACAGCAGGGGTGTATAACCGACGAAACACATATGTGGGCATCAGAGAACCCCCACTCTTATGTTGAAATTAAAATTCAGGGTCGAATGTCGTTAAATGTTTGGTGTGGTATTCTTAAGAACCGAATAATTGGCCCGGTTATATTTGAGGGCTCGTTAACAGGAGATAGATACATCCAGTTTTTAAATGACATTGAAGGTTTCTTAGAAGAACTTCCTATTAGGGAATATAACAACATAATATGGCACCAGGACGGCGTCAGGACGACGCCTCATTACACAATGCTCGTAAGAAATTTTTAAATAACCGGTTTAACGAGTGGATTGGAACGCATGGGACCATTAACTGGCCACCTAATAATCCTGACCTGACCCCTTTGGACAATTTTTTATGGGGCTATCTAAAAAATCAAGTATACAAAAAAAGAAGTCAAAGTTTAGAGGACTTAATTAAGGCAAAGAATTCAAAGCAGTATAGATTCATTAAATTAAGAACATCCGGAGTATATTGAAAATGCTTTATCTAAATTAGAGGAAGATTACAGAAAATGTATTGAAAATAACGGCGGTCACATTCAACACTTGTGAATTTTCATAAATTATTTTATTAAAAAATATATTTTTAATTTTTCGGCTCTATTTTGTTTATTGAAAATAATTAAAACAATTTAAACGATATGATCATGCACGTTGTTAAAATGCAAATATTTCGAAAACGGCTAAACCAAATGTCAACATATCATATATTTTTGAATTCGGGAAAAAAAGATCTATTAATTTTTGTTTCAATATACAGGCTGATCCATTAAAGATTTACCAAGTTTGTGTTTTTCCTAACTTTGTGATATTCATTTGTTATTTTGCGTAACATTTTCTGGCGATTTAGGATAAACCCTACAACTATTGTATTTAAAATTTTTTTCTATCTCTTATAACAAACGCAGCAGACGCTGTCTAAATATACGGAATGACCCTGTACATGCAATAAAGTGGTTTTATTATTTCTTTCGAAAATGAAGCAAGATACGAAAACAATTAAAGAAACGAAAAAGTTGTAGCATTAGTTGGTAAATTCAAGAAAAAATATCAATATTAGAAAAAAGTCAGTGGCGTACATTTTCTTGTCAATAATATTCGTTAAGGTGCTCCTCGGGACGCCACTGGACCTAATACATTCAATCTAGTTAGGGCTAATTAAGCCCCTCATCATTATGAAGAACGGTACCAAATTTCAATGAAATCGGGAAAAGGATAATTAAAAAAATTATAAAAAATCGATTTTTCTTTTAAACTTTTACACCCTGTATATCAAAAACCAGGCAACTCTGAACACATGTTCATATGAACTTTTTCTCTTAGAATATCATAAGGAATCACCTCCTTAAGTTACGTACTGCACTTATTATATATTTTAGTTGCAACATTTGATTAACCTAATTAAATAATAGGCATCATGTTTACTTTTAGAATCAAATTAATGTAAACAAGCTATTAAGTCAAGAAAAAAATTTTATTTCTACTTAATTGAAACAATTTTTATTTATATTTGTAATGGGTTCCTTATATGTTTAAATAAATGAAGCACTTAATTGCTACATTTACAAATTGCAGCGTATGACTTTTAAAATAATAATAATTTGAAAGTCTATGAGTAAATGTGAACAAGCGGTAAAATGAATTGTGTAAGCACTACCTATACAATTTAAAATGTTAAAGGCTTAGAAACGCCTACAAATATTGATTCCATGGTTACTCTTATGAGTGCAGATTTACTTTATGGTGCAAAAATAATATCTTATCCTTAAATACAAGTAAATGTAAAGTGTGGGTTGGTAGATCGAAAAATTCCTTTATGCTTGATTTAACTCTGGACTCGATGGTGCTCCAGATACAGATCTTAGTAAGGGATCTAGGTGTATGGCTGGACTCTGTCATTTACAATCATATTGACATAATCACAAACAAAGCCATGCAACTGCTGGAGTTGTCTTTTGGGCCCTATGTGGGTTTGACAATATTTTTACCTATAGAGAGATTTAGTGTGCACTGGTAAGCTCAGTTTTAGAGTATGCCACCTGCGCATGGCATTTACACTATAAGGTACATCATAAAAAGTTTGAAAGAAAGCAACATAGATTCTTTCAGAGAATTGGATTTAAATTTTACATCCCTTACGAGGAAATTAATAAGGTCATTTGGTAAAACCTCAAATTACGTTCTTTACCTAATTTTTTTTAAGCAATCATAAGGTATGGTCAGCCCTGAAAATTTCAAGTCAATCCGATAAGTAATTTTCGAAATATACGAGATCAAAATCAAATAAAACGTCGGTGATGTCATTACCTCCCACATTCCGCTTTGAACTTGTGCAACGGTATTTCTGTGCATAAAGGGAGATGCCCTTACTGTTTCTTTATTCAGTTAAAGCAAAAGCTTATTGTGATTAGAGAGATTTAATAAAAGAGGTTATTTCATCATAAATTGAATAATATTTCAAAAGGAAACTGACATATTCAAAAATGTCAACACGATCACTGACATTTAAAATCGCAATTCTCTAGTTTTATTTTTCTCAGGCTAATTGATTTCGAAAATATTTTAAAAAATTAGGCAGAAATGGTTCGTGCTTCAGGATATAATAGCTCATTTCTTAACCAAGGTATATAATGTACTACTAAAGGCTTTAGAGGCGTCAGAAAATTACAAAATATTTCAAAAAACGTGATAAAAAATGATAAATGACCCTGTTGCACCAAAATCATGAAATTAATTAGTCTCACTTCTTTGGAGAGTAGAAGGAAATATTTTGACATTTCAAGTACCTAATTATAAAATAGTCAATACTATTATTGATGCACCGGAACCCCTTGTTGTTAGGAGTAGAGATCTTTTTAGCATTGATTTTCCATAAGACTAATTATGATATGCATTCACCATTAAATAGAATGTGTAGAATAACCAATAACCCCTCTTCTTCGGCAGGAGAAAAACTTCCACTAAGAAGTTTTACGACGATAATTCAACTAAGTAATAACCAAACAAAAAAAAATAATTATACTCGCGCCAGCAAAGAGAACACAAGGTACCCAGTTATGTATAATCCAATGAAGTTAACAGAAATATTCAGATAGGTAAGCTAACTCTAAATACGGAATCATATTTCAGTTATATGTACAAAATAATCACACGAGTTATCAATCAACTCCTAGACCATAAAAAAAAATTGACGCTACTGACGTAGCCATTAAAATATAGCAATCAATCACTAAAAGCAATACAATAAAAATAATAGAAACCAAAAATCATTTCAAGCACTGTTGCGCAGCTGTCGACCCACGGAGACTCCGAGAGAGGAAAGGATGCAACCCCGAGCTGTTTGTATGGTATAGAGGTCAAAAAAAGCGAACTTGATGGATATCGGACTTAAGTTAGCATTGCGTTGCAACCAAATGTGACTTGGCGAACCTCGTGTACTAACCTCATACAAACAAACTCGCGGTACAACCCCGCACCCACAAGAAAGACCCAAGGAAAGCAAATACACAGCAGTACTTGAAAGGTGGAAAACTCAAGATAATCAATATCAACAAAAAAAAAAAAAAAAAAAATAACAGTTGTAACCCAGATGTTCCACCAATCAAAGGGAGTATGTTTTAGTACACACTAAACTAAAAGATACAAACGTGTCGATGACAACTAAATGTACCACAGCCTTCAACGGAAAATTTAATTAGGGTGTTCCGAAAGGCGGCTCTGCTCCTGGCCTGGCGTATCACACGAGACCTGCGGACGAGGTCATACGCAGTAGTTTCGCCCTCCCCTGTGCTGCATCGATGTACAGACTGAATCAGGGGTCAGACAGCCACCCCCCACAATACAACTCTGCCCGCAAATCTGCCTTCAGCAGAACGAAAATTCCACAAAAGACGGCAAAGCGCCACCCAGGGGCACCAACGGCCCCTCAGCCTTTTCTATAGCAAAAAAAAGAAGGCTGTATATAAATAGGACAAAATCGGTAAATATAAAGTCAGGCTATACCCGAACCAAGACAAAATCGGTAAGTATAAAGCGTCTAAATGACGAAGTCAAAACCAATCAATAATCAATAAATCGCATCTGAGCGACATCAATAACGAAATTACTCCGTTACTTGCAATTCAGTTCCAACAGCGGCTTAAATCCCCAAATGGGTTATCTCACTCTATCTATAAAGCAACGAAAATCAATCAAAAATAACTCAAAGTCCAACAAAGTAAATCAAGCAAATGTATCAACAACGCAAATCAAGCAAAAACAGAGAGAGAAATTACGTTCTCGTTGCAAATATCCCGTACTCAACACGGTTTACAAAAAAAAAAAAATACAACGAAAACCTACCACTAAAACTAAAAGGAAGAACAAAGCACCAAAAAAAAGGTCATCATAAATAAATAACGTCTCCAAGACGAGCGACAGCAAGGATCAACCGGCGTTAGCCAATCCATCCAAGCTAACCAAATAACTAAAAGACAAATCAAGGTAAAAGTAAAATACTAAGTCCAAATCAGGGTAATCACTAAAGAAAATCCGGCAAAGCCAAATTTCCACGGAATCAAGTCAAAATCGGTAGGTACTGAAATCGAAAGTAAAGATAGAATGAAAGGAAGAAAAATAACGAAAAGTAAAACCTAAAAGACGAAAAGAAAGTCAACTCCTAGAGAAAACAAAGTCGTACCCACTCCTGTCTTGTTTCACGCCAAGACAACAGCATACACGACAACAGACAATTGAGTGACCTTCAATTAAGTAATAAAGTAAATAAAAACATTAGGGAAGAAACAAGCAAGAATAAAGGTTCTACTAAATGAACGTCATAAAACTAATACTATAAAATGTTAAATGCTGAAGTGGCAACCTAAAGACATAATCGATAAGCAAGAAACTATTGTACCAAAAAAAAAATCTACAGAAAAGCTAATAATACACCGAAGATACTGAAGGCGAAGATTCATATAACAGGTTTGCCACAACATTTACAAGTGAAGTGAGAAGCCAACTGAAGGTTAACAACTCAGATACCCATTGTAGTAAACCGCTGAGGGCCTGATTCACTACTAACGACACAAACCGGCTGAAGGCGACTGGTCTGTCTCCGTACTCTTGATATGATTTCTACTATCACGGGTACGCCGTGCGGAGTATTTCTAACCAACTACATTCGGCCTGTCAAGTTTCACGCCGAGACAGAAACCGAACTTCATTAGAACTCCACGTCCGCTGGAGGTGATGTAAAAATATTTGGAACAAAAAAAAAGAAAGAAGCGAACCTTTATTCGTTACTCACACACAAAAGAAGTTAATAAAGTTTAAAGTAATGAAGTAAAAGAAAAGATAAGTAAAGATAAATAACTCAATTTATTCATTGTCCGAACTCTCACTTGCAATCGACGGATTGTAAAACTTGAGGTCCTGTACATGCCAAACACCTTTATTTTGACCGGTCTGATCTTGAAGGTCATATGTGCAAGTACCAGTCTTTCTTTTAATAATAAAAGGTCCTAAATATGTTGGTGCTAATTTGGCACTGTAGTATTTCGTGGCATCCGAGAGACTTTTATTTTTACGCCAAACTCTCTGTCCAGGTGTATATTCGACTGGTCGCCTACGTAAATTGTAACGTCGTTGGCTGATAAGGCGAGAAGCCTTGATCTTTTCCTGAACTTCCACATAGAGTTTTAAAAATGCGGCTTGTCTCTTTTTGACATAATCTTGAGGATCCAAATCGATCTTGTGAATATCTTCGACGAAGTCTTGTCCATAAAGTTTATGCTCTCTTCCAAAATTCAGATAGTAAGGACTAAATCCAGTTGTTTCGTGTCGTGAAGTTCTCATAGCACAACCAATAGCGGCTAAATTTTCGTCCCATGTACGGTGATTATTGTTCTGAATGTATGAACGAATCATAGTTTTTGCCACTCGGTTTGCACGTTCAGTAGGATCAGCCTGAGGATGGTAAGAAGCTGTATAGAAAATTTTGCTTTTATAACGCTGACAAAGTCCTTGGAACTCTTTAGATTTCATTTGAGCTCCTTGATCGCACATTAAAAATTGCGGAGATCCAAACATCAGGAAAATACCTTCTTCTACTTGCTTAGTAAGCGATTTGGCTGTCGCAGAACGCGATGGGAACATGACGGTGAACTTGGTAAAATAATCGTTAACCACAAGAACATACTGATTTCCTGATCTTGAGCGAGGAAACGGGCCGATGAAATCCAAGCTGATACATTGCCAAGGTTGACTAATGTTTGGTCGATTTCCCATTAGACCTGCCGGTGCTCTTTGTTCCACTTTGTTCTGGGCACAAATCCTACATGCTTTCACGTATCTGGTTACGTCACTCCTCATTTTAGGCCAATAGTAACGTTGACATACTTTCCAATAAGTTTTAAATATGCCTACATGACCTGAAGCTGGTATATCATGGCAACGGAAAAGTACTTCGCGCCTCTTATCTTTAGGAACGACGAGTTTCCAGCAGCTGGATGGAATTGCTAATTCAGAAGGACTGGATTTCACATATTTGTACAGCATTTTATTCTCTACACGCCACGTGGGAAATTTGTGAGGATGCTCTTCGAGTCTGGAGAACATGTTTTTATACCATTTGTCGGTGGTGGATGAGAATGCGTCTTCTTTGACTTCGGCATCTATAGTGTCAACAGAAACAGGAACTGATCTCGAGAGAAAATCGGGAACTACGTGGTCTTTTCCAGGTCGATGAATTAATGTAAAGTCGTACGGTTGAAGACGAAGTGCCCATCGTGCTAGTCTCCCTTGTGGGTCTTTTAATCGATGTAACCACAGCAACGAGTGATGATCAGTTATCACGGTGAAGTGAACTCCTTCCAGGTAATGACGCAATTTCTCAACGCTCCAAATCACTGCCAAACATTCTTTCTCAGTCACAGTCAATTTCATTTCCTGCCTGGATAGTGAGCGCGATAGGAAGCATATTACTTTCTCACCTTCATCAAAGGTTTGAGACAAGACGGCTCCAAGGCCAAAGCCACTCGCATCAGTTTGAAGAACGAATGGACGACTGAAATCGGGGCAAGTAAGAATGGGTGCTGTAATCAGGGCTTCTTTGATGGTTCTAAAAGCAGCGTCGCAATCGAATGTCCATGACCACTTAACGTTTTTCTTGGTCAGGTTGGTTAGCGGAGATATTTTGGAGGAGAAATTCGGTACAAATCGTCGGTACCAAGACGCTGTTCCTATAAATCGACGAATCTCTGTCACATTTTTCGGCGGTGGTATATTTACAATAGCCTCTACTTTCGATGGATCTGGCCGAAGTCCTTGACGGTCCACTACATAGCCTAGATATTTTAATTCAGGTCGGCAAAATTGACACTTTTCCAATGAAACCACTAATCCTGCTTCGAGAAGGCGGTCGAACACTAAGTCCAGAAGTCGCAAATGTTCATCAAAGTCCTGAGAGATTAGGATAATGTCGTCTAGGTAAACCATTACTGAAGGCTGAAGGTCAGCTCCAAGCACGGTATCGACAATTCGCTGCCACGTGGCCGGAGAATTGGTCAATCCGAACGGCATTCGGCGGAACTGAAATAATCCTCTTCCAGGAACAGTAAAAGCGGTGTATTCACGCGAAGACTCTGACAAAGGGACGGTCCAAAAAGCAGACTTAATATCGATAGAGCTGAGGTATTTAGCATCTCTTAAGCGGTCCAGGATTGAAGAGATATATGGAATGGGGTACGCATCCTTGTTGGTTACCTCGTTCAGCAGCCTATAATCGACGCAGAAGCGATAGGAATCATCCTTTTTACGAACTAGACATATTGGGCTAGACCAAGCACTTTTGGAAGGTTCTATCACACCGTCTTTTAACATTGTCTTTAACTCCTCATCTATGATCTTTTGTTTAAAAGGAGACACGGGGTAGTATCGTTGTTTGACGGGTTTTGTACCTGGTTTAACTTCAATAGTATGTTCTGCTACGTTACAACATCCCAATCCAGAACTCATAGTTGAAAGCTTTATTTTTATTAAATTGTCAAGTTGCATTCGCTGATCTCTTGTGAGCGTGCTTTCGTCTTGAATGCTATTAATGAACATCGGATCGGTGCTATCTGCAAAATGCCAAATATCTTGTCTCAGATCGGGGACTATTTCCATATTTTTCCAAAAATCTATTCCTAAGATAAGGGTATGAGTAAGTTCTGGTAAGACGAGCACATCAATGATTCTGGTTTTGCCCATTAAACAGAATGGAACCTGCATACAACCGATGCTGGAACAGCTCTGTCCATTAGCGACTGTGCATTTTGTTTCTTTCGCCAAAAGTTTTAATCCTACTGTAATTGTAGCTATAGACAATTTTGTAGATTTAGTGGAAAATTAAAAAAACGTCTTAATGTCTAGCCATTCCTGATTGTGAATGTCTTTTCTTGTATTTTATTTGTGTCTACTCTTATATTGATTTTGAAAAGTGACTTAATTCAAACTGCATATTTATTATTGTCACTATGTGGATGTTGATGTTTTTGACTATATTTAATTGTCGCGAATATTTTAAACGATTTATTTATCTAATTGTAAATAATCGCTATAAGCCAAAATAAAATTTTGATTTGACTTGGCTTTGAAGAGTTGTTTACAATTGCCCTGAAGATGATAATAATAATAATAATAATAATAATAATAAACTACAACGTTAACGCTAGTTGGATTCGTGAAGAAAATGTAATCTCCCAGAACTACAACGAGATGCAACACGAACCATTCACAGAGGCAGAAATATCCGCCATCACCAGGGAGTTACATAACTGGAAAGCGCCTGGCCCGGATGGAGTACATAATTACTGGATTAAGAAATTCTGGTGCGCGCATGAGAAACGCATTAATTAATGAAACTCTGAAAGAACCCTTAAAGCTGCCGCCATTTCTCACCCAAGGAATAACGTATCTTCTGCCAAAAGACCGCAAAAATACACACGATCCATCAAAATATCGACCAATCACTTGCCTTTCCACATTATACAAGCTGATAACATCCTGTATTACTAAGAGAATTTCTTCCCACTGTGAAGGATACAACATTATAGCTCCACAACAGAAAGGGTGCACCAAAGGAGCCATGGGATGCAAGGAACAATTAATAATTGACTCAGTCATCGGCAACCAAGCTTACTCTAAGCAAAGAAACCTCTATACTGCCTTTGTAGATTACAAGAAGGCCTTTGACTCCGTACCGCACGAGTGGCTCCTTTGCATATTAAAGATCTACAAAATCGATCCCTACTTGATAAAATTTCTACAACACGCAATGGGGCTGTGGAAGACCAAGATTCACCTTAATGAGGGGACCACCAATATTTCCACCGACATTGTTCCAATAAAACGAGGAATATTCCAGGGTGATTCCTTGAGTCCTCTGTGGTTCTGTCTAGCTATGAACCCTCTCTTCAACCGACTAAACTCCACAAGATATGGATTCGCTATCAAAAACGGCAACCAAGAAGCAAGTAGGGTTAACCATCTTCTATATATGGATGATCTAAAACTAATGGCCGCTACCAAAAACCAAATCGATCAGATGCTTAAAATAGTGGAGGAATTCTCCAGTGATGTCGGAATGCAGTTTGGCCTGGATAAATGTCGTACTCTCACGATGATAAAGGGAAAAATACAGCAAAACCCGTTCGTTATGCAAGGTGGCCAGGAGATTCAGGCAATGGGAGAAAGCGAGAACTACAAATACTTGGGGATGAAGCAGGCTCAACGCATCAGTCATGCAGCGATGAAGAGTTTTTTAAGAGAACAAAAAGGCTTCTGAGAACGAAACTGAACAGCAAGAACCTGTTCAAAGCAATTAACACCTACGCCTGCTCAGTTCTGTCCTACTCATTCGGCATTGTAGACTGGAGCGTGACTGACATCGAAAGGCTACAGCGCAAAATCAGAACCCAACTTACCAAAATACTCAAACACCATCCAAGAAGTGCGGTAGAGCGGACCACTTTACCACGACATCAAGGCGGAAGAGGTCTGGCAGATATTGGGAAAATAATGGATCAACAAATAACCAACTTAAGGGAGTACTTCCGCAATAAAGCCTAAACTTCAGACCTACAACATGCTATTTGCGAAGCAGACCACTCTACTCCTCTAGATTGAGGGATCAGAATGTCCCACAACACCACAAGACCAATGAAGAAAAGCTACAGATATGGAGGGAAAAACCTCTGCACGGACGACACCTGAACGAGGCAGCCCAGGATCACGTCGACAGTCTTGCGTCGAACTACTGGCTCATCTTTGGACAGATGTTTCCTGAAACGGAGGGATTTCTACCGGCAATCCAAGATCAGGTCATACCAACTAGAAACTACCTGAAATACATAATTAGAGACGACTCAGTACAGGCAGATAAATGCAGATATGGATGTCAAACGGCAGAAACGATCCAACACATCACGGGAGGATGCCAGATGTTTTCTGCAACAGAATACAAGGAGAGGCATGATGCAGTGGCCAAGATCCTACACCAGGAGTTAGCGGTGAAACTACAGCTTGTAAAAAATGAGAAGATCCCATATTATAAATATACACCACAGACAATCTTAGAAAGCAACCACTATAAGATGTACCGCGACGGGACTATTCTTACTGATCAGACGGTGGCCCACAACAGACCGGACCTTGTAGTGATAGACAAGAGGGACAGGAAAACGACTCGGATAGATGTAGCTATACCAAATAACAACAACCTTCTAGTGAAGCATGCTGAGAAAATAGCGAAGTATCGAGACCTCCAGGAGCAAATAAGAACACAGTGGAATATGGACAGCATCGAAACCATGCCGATTATTGTCTCAACAACAGGAGTAATCCCAAACAAGCTTTTGGAAAACCTTAGAACACTAGACGTACCTCAAGATCTCTACAAGGATATGCAGAAAGCAGTGCTACTTTCAACAAGCCGAACAGTCAAAAAGTATATGGGTAATCAAAGAAGAACCCCACGGGCCCAATAACACGGAAAGGGCCCCCACAGAGCTCAATCCTTTTGATATCGGTGATATCTGGGATAAGTAAATGTTCCCCGTAGAGGGAGTGCATGACAGGTCTCGCGACCTGTCAGAAAATCATAATAATAATAATAATAATACTATGTTTTCACTGTATAGGCTACAAAAGGCGAAGTAGAAGCCAGGCTTTCTCAGTTATCCTAAAAAGTTGTATAAAAAATTACATACCAATAATCGTACTCTATGTTTAATGCCTAGCTATGAAAGAACATAAAAGTATACACAGACGACAGACATGTGTACACATAATATACCAAAACTTGTGGTTTGTTAGCTGTCAATTTTGAAAACCCTATCCACTACAACAAAGTCGTATTCATAGAGGTGGTGTAGACCGCAAGCTATTTTCAATCCTGACATGAACTGCATATTAGGAAGCGCGATGCGACTTAAATATTTGGGGTATTGGGGCGGATCACATTTTAAATTCACCAGGATTTTATTGTAATGTAGAGATATTTGATAAGAAAAATAGGTAAGTATGCCTTTGATCCACGATGTGTTAATTTATATCTTCTTTCCCTCATATTGAACCAACCAATCTCCCTCATTCCTCTGTGTAAGAGGTAAAAATGTGTTTTTTTACAACTTGCATCCTTGGGTCTTCCATGGGGGATGGAGGTCACGAAATTAATTGGGCTAATATATTATACACTGCGCGGCTTATTTAACGCATAACGAAAAATTTGCCTCAATTTTAATGTTGTGTATTTTCTAAATTTGTGGTTTGTTTTTAATTTCTTTTTCCAATAATTGTAGGTTTTCTTCTTAAGCATATCACTGCCTTTATTGTTTTGCTTAAAAAAGGAACTTTGGTATTATACCGGGTGTTATAAAAATGTTGCGTTTTTTAATGGAAATTCAAAACACCCTGTGGGATTTATTAGCCATTGCAAGTTATCGCAATTACAGCCAAATGAAGGGCACATGCTTTCTTTACATTTTCTTTTTCGATTCATTTGTTTATCTCTGTTTTTTCATAAAATACACAATTTTTGGTTCAACTTGTTTTCCATAAAAAAATTTTTAGTTAAAAAATATAAAATGAACGAAATGCTTAAATTAATGCAACAGCAATAAAAAAACAAAATTTAAAGTAAATAAAGAATCAGTATCTGGTATTAATTAATTTTATTGAATCCACAAAGCATAGAAAAAAAAATACAGGGGAAAAAATTGTAATTTCTGAAGCTGTTCAAAAAAATTAAATACCAACATTTAGTAGCGGGTATTGCCTCCCCTTGCTCTAAATACTGCTTTTTTGCATACTTAAATCAGATTTCTGATTTCGTCTCGATTAACCTGATTCCATATTTTTATAACCCTAAATGACATATCATTTAAGCTTCTAGGAGGAGGAAGCAAGGCTCTAACATGTCGACCCATGTTATCCTATAAATGCTCAATAGGATTATTGTTAGGGCTTTTGCCGGCCAAGGCAAAGTTAAAATTTCTGTTTATTGGAGATAATTCTGTACCACTCTTGCCACGTGTGGGAGTGAATTATCGTGCATGAATAAAAAATTATCCCCAATAAATGGGGCATATGTCTGATATGTAAAGGCCACCTGTCAAAAGACCTCCCTGAATCACAACTAACTCCGTGCGAGCATCCAAACTAATACCACCCCAGACCATAACAGATCCTCCTCCATAGCTTACTGTTCCGACAATGTTGCATTGAGCATATCTCTCGCCAGGACGTCGATACACTCTCCGACGGCGGTTAACACTAAAAAGACAAAACCTTGACTCATCGCTAAACAATACATTGTCCTATTCACGAGCTCCCCAATTTTGGTGCTCCTGGGCAAATTGAAGACGCTGCCTTCTATGGTTTACAGTTAGGAGGGGACCAGTTGCGGCTCGATAGGGAGTAATACTGCTTTCTACCAACCTTCCACGCACTGTATCTTGACTAATACGGTAATTATACCGACGGGAAAATTCTTGCTGCAGTGCAGTGCTTGTAACAAACCGACTTCGTAATGCTTGTATTCGCAAAATGCGATCTTGGTCATTCGTTGTCGCCCTTGCTCGTCCTTATCCAGGTCTTCTTTAATTAGCACCAGTCTCCCGAAATCATGCCAGTGCTCTGGAGATAGCAGATTGTGTCACTCTATATCGTTGGGCCACTTGAAATTGTGGCATGCCTTCTTCCACAAGTGCTATGGCTCCAGCACATTCCTCGGGCGAAAGATTTCTTCTTACACGTGCGTTTTGGGCCATTTTGTTTTTAATTAAACTTAATAAAATTAGAAATTGCCAATACAAGTATGCAAAGCAAACTAAAAAGTGATAAAGTAAAGAATCGAACCTGATACGTTTCTGTGTAATCTTTCATTTTCATAGCCTGCTACTTTTCCGATAAATGCATTTTAGGTCAACAAAAGCACGTTGAACCAAAACTTGTGTATTTCATGAAAAACACAGATAAACAAATGAATCAAAAAAGAAAGTGTAAAGGAGACACGAGACCTTCATTTGGCTATAATTGCGATAACTTGCAATGTCTAGTAAATCCCACAGGGTGTTTTGAATTTCCATAAAAAAACACAACATTTTTATACCACCCGGTATAATACCAACGTTCCTTTTTTAAGCAAAACAATAAAGGCAGTGATATGCTTAAGAAAAAACCTACAATTGGAAAAAGAAATCATTAATAACGAACCACAAATTTGGAAAATACATAACATCAAAATTGAGGCAAATTTTTCGGTATGCGTTAAATAAGCCGCGCAGTGTAGATCACGCATACAGTATCTGTGTCTTAATTCTTTTAATAGAATACCTTACATTTATTAGCTCTAAAAAAACTAAAATAGTTTAGTGTTTTTTATAAGTTTAAACCCATTATAACGAAATATTTAACGTGGGTGGTAATGGCGATAATTTATGAGCGATTGTGTTGGTAATTATTGTCATAATTTTACGCAGTGGCATGTTAATCATGATATAGTAGGATGACCAAAATTTGTTTATTTTTGAAACTATAAACAAACCAATAGAAACATCAGCTAGTTAATTATTATTAAAACTTGCTTTGATATAAGTATAAGTAAAGACATTTTGTATTGCTCTTTAATAGAGATGTTTATTACCTGAAAATATGGTCAAACGCCAGAAGAACCTTTCTGTCAAAAATGTTATTGTATAAAGGATGTTGTTCCAATCTAAATGACTCTGTATACCCATGGGATTCGGAAATAACTACATGTTCAGGATGAAAATCTTGTAAATGGTTTATTATCACGTCGTGACTTCCAGACATTGTGCATTGTGGCAGAGGACAATTATATGGTTTATACGGACAGACGGCTAAAAAATATTAAATAAATTTAACTCTAAACCATTCTTGAAAAAATGTAATAAAGAAAAATAATAAAATCATAGATAGCTTTAAAACAACCATTATTTGAAAAATATTAACACCTCACTAAACTGGTAAAATTCTAATTTATACAGTGCCCTAAAACTAATTTATTTTATTTATTTATTTATTTTAACAAAGCCCAACAATGTAATTTACAATATAACATACATTTTACTAATATACTTTTAGAATAGGTATTATCATTACATGACTATCACAGTTTTTAAGTACACGATATATCACAGAGGATTTGACGACAATCGAAGGAACTGGTTGTAATTCATGCTCAAGTCGCATGTGTGCGATATTTTATTATAGGTCGAACACATCTTATGCACGGGTGATGCATACATCACATTAGTGTTTGGTGCTGATAAGCAGAAATAATCGCTATGCCTATTAGCAATTCTAGGCAGGGTTGAGATGATTAAAATCAATTGATTAAAATCACGATTTTAATCAGTATGATTTTCTTTTCAAAAAATCATGATTAATTTAAAAAAGAGTTTTAAAATTTTAATACTTAAAATGTATTTGTTCATACAAAAACTAAAACCCAGACGCATTTTTATGTGGTGTTATATTTATTACTTTATTGTAATAATCGAAGAGAACAGCTGGTTATTTCAAAAATAAAACTTTAAAAAAATTAAAAAATTAAAACTAAAAAAACCTCTTTAATACAAAAAAATACTTAATTTAAACAAAAAAAAAATATAAAAAAACCTAAGTGTTATAATGCTTAAATAGAAATACTAGTTTAGCTGCTTTGTCACTGCCAAGTCTGTTTCTTATATCTGAATGTACGAATCCATAAGTAGAAAACATCCTATCGATATCAGCAGACGATGCACAGGCACACAAAACAGAAATTACTATAGGGAGCACTTGCTTAATTTCTAAAACATCTTATTGAGATCTCCACCACTATACTGCTGTTACATTTTTGATTATTATCTCTGAAAACAGAGTTTTGTGAAAAGAGTCAGACTTAGCTTCCAACTTAATTAGTAATGGTAATAATCCTGTGTCTGCAAAATATTTGGAAACAATGTGTAGAGCATCTCTCTTTTCTTAAGCTAGTAATGGATATTCTTCTTTGTTTATCGTAGGATCCAAAATATACGCCAAAAACTGAAAGTGGGTTAGAGATTGAACATATCTGTTCTTAAATAATTGATATTGATGCAAGCTTCTTTCTTCTTCAAATTCAAAACTGTCAAAAATAGCCAGTAGCTTTTTCCATATGTAAACTGCTTCAGATAAAAATGCACCTTTTTGTTGCATTGCATCCAGTGCTATAGAAATTGGTTTTAGCAATCTTCAGCCATCCTTTTAATACAGATATCTGAAACTTTTTTAAAAATCACTGGATCAATTTGATCTTTATGCTCTTTACATATTAATAACAATTTTGGCCACTCATTTACATAGATCTCAAGACAATCTGAAAGTGTATTCCATCGAACATCCTGAGGTAAGACCAATTTCTTGCCCCCTTTTTCTTTATACCAAGCATTTGGCAAATGGGTATTTCTGAAGTATTTCACAATATGTACTATATGTTCTTTTATCTGTGATGCTTCTAAATCTTTGGAGGGCAAACTAAGGAAGTGTGCCGAACAACCATAATATGTAATTATAGGGTAATTGGACGACTCGGTAATTTTTTTCTTCATACTGACCATGTTGCTCGCATTATCTGTAACAATACTGGTAACTTTACAGTTATATTCATTTTTGCACTTATTTATTGAGTTAATAGCCAATTCGGAAATATAGTCAGCTGTATGGGGATGACCAGATGTATCTATGCTTTCTAAAAGAACACTGTTTCCATCCTCCGCAGTCAAAACGACACAGATTATCGGCTCATTATGTATATTGGACCATCCATCTAAGGACATGCATACAGATTGTCCAGATAACTTGTTAAAACAATTAGATTTTTCTTCTTCAAATGTTTCATTCAAGAGTGTTGATGATAACTGAAATGTAGATGGTGGAAGGTAACCAGGTCTTAGCATTTCTATGGCCTTTCGAACCTCTTTATTTTCTATAGCTCTAAAACTGCAATTTGTTGCGTAAACGGCTTTGGCTATTTGTCTGTCCAATTCTTTTTTCGTATATTGTCCAGTTCGCACAACAAAAGAATCCAAATGACCGCTACTTCCACTATTTTCACGTCCACCTACACTTCCCTTTTCACATTTATCGCTATTCTCTTTCTTTGCCAACTGGATAATTTCACTCTGGCTAGTTCCAGGCTGTGACTGACAATCACCATGCAAAGTATCAAGACCACTGCTGATATCACTAGTTTCACTTTTGCAGGTTTCCCAATGACTTTTTAGTCTGTCCACTAGACCTTGCAATTCTTTACCACACTTTTTACATACTGCTCTACAACCTAGTTTGCCCACCACTTTCTTTTTTATAAAATGCTGCAAAACACTAAATTCCTTTCTGCCCCGGCTTAGCATGAGTTCAATGTTTTGATATATTTCCCAATGACCTTTTAGTCTGTCCACTAGACCTTGCAATTCTTTACCACACTTTTTACATACTGCTCTACAACCTAGTTTGCCCACCACTTTCTTTTTTATAAAATGCTGCCCAACACTAAATTCCTTTCTGCCCCGGCTTGGCACGAGTTCAAATGTTTTGATAGATTAACCCCTAAAGCAAAAATATTACCGATAACTAAAATAAGTGCGTATCGTTTATATAGCCGGGCGTTTTCTGCCAGTTATTGCAAGTTTCGACAAAGCGGCAAACTTGCATCACTGCGCGGACGAAATTTTCACGTTAATACAAGTTTCGACAAAGGCGCAAACTTGCAAAAACTACGCGAACGAAATTTGCATGTTAAAACTTCTCCAGTTTTGCTTTGTATCTGTACTATTCCTGCCTAAAAATATTTGTTTACTTAACAAAACAAAATATGAGCAGTTAGAAATATTTAAGAATAATAATATTTGTAAAAGCTGGTAAATTTTTTAAAAAAATAAAAAAAATCATGATTTTTATCAACCCTGTCTAGGTACATTAAAGTTTAATTCACCCAACAAGTAAGGGCAATACTTTACTATTAACAACTGATGAACCATAGAGCAAGTGGCAATATTAAGGATCAAAATAAGCTTTAGTAAAATGTCATCTGTAAATATTTTGTTCAGGCGCTAGTTACAGAAGGAGTTTAGGAGAAATCTTCACACACAGACACTCTATGACACTACTTTTGATGTACATGTCTAATATAAAAATTGTTAGTTTTAATATAAACAACCCGTTTACTTACAAGATGTTTGGGCCTTAATACAGGGTGTCCGGTAAGTATATGCATACTCTCGGAAGCATATAGGAGAGGTCAAAATAACCCTAATTCGTCATAGAAAAAAAGGGGTACCCAGCGAGCTACCTTTTCGGCTCTAACTTTTGAGCGGACATTTATAATTTAATTAAATTTCAATATTGTATGTAGGCCATAAAGACTCATAAAACCACACTACAGTAGATGTTTTACATCATCAGGGAACTCAGGAACGGACTTGCCACCAGACTCATTGGACTAAAATCTTGACAGATGTTATTTTACAGAGCTGAAAATTGATTTTTGAAATACTCTGGCCATTCCTCTTTATAAAGGTACTCTACATTTATTTCGATAAAATTAGCCCTTCGATTTTTGTATGACACGTTATTGAAATATTAAATCAGCATACCATCATAAAACCTCAGTCGTTTTTATTTTGTTAACAATGTGATTTGGACAACACTTTTCTAAATTGTTTGATTGATTAAACACATAAGATCTAAGTAATGGAGGATTACTCCTATAGTGAATATGCTGACGTGCATCTTATTTATGGACAAGCACTCGACAGTTGTGTGAAGGCGAGAAGATTGAAGAAGATGCTGATTAAATACAACTTTTGAATTGGTTGATCGTGGCTTAAGAGAAAAAAAGTAAAAAATCAAGTGCAATAAAAAAATGCGAATCTTTTGCTAATCTATTTTAGGAAGTTTTTTGCCGCGTCGTGGTGGAGAAGGGCCTGCAAGAAGAGCAAGGAACTCTCAGTTAGAGGAGGAAATTCTGAATGAGATTGTTGAAAATTCCTGTAATAGTGAAAGAAAACTGTCAGTCCAAGTTCATGCGACAAAGTGGATTGATTATGAGACCCTTCAAGAACAACTGCTAAATCCTTATCACGTCCAAAAGGTACATGCTATGTCTTCCGCTGATTATCCTGCAAGATTTAACTACGCGAATTGGTTTTTTACAATGTGATTTAGGCAAAACCATAATTTTACTAGTATTGTTTTGGTCAAGGACGAACCCGGTTTCACCCGAGACGGAGTAATAAACTGCCATAATTTGCATATCTGACATGACAGGCCGGCCTCAGACTTGAGAGCAACCTCACTCAGGCTATACAAGCCAGTACCATCCTTAAACCTCCCCCAGACCCACTTCATACCACACCACTCTCCCCCCTCACCTCTGACAACTCATCCTTGACAAACACAGAGCACGCAGACACTTCCAATACACACGAAATCCCCGAGACAAATACGCTTACAATGTTGTAAACAGACAGACAGACAACAACAGCTCTCCGTGAATTTAAACAAACCCAATGGGCCAACAGACTCTGCGAACTCAACCCCAAGACAATATAGCATCTGGCGAATGCAAAAAGCCCTCCGTACTCAAACCACGCCCAAAATTCCCCCCATTCACTGTGCACAGGGTCTTAAATACGTGGAAGCAGACAAGGCGGCCTTCGCTGACTCATACGAGAGACGCAGCGAAGTCGCCGACATCATTCGCTCGCGCAAATTCAAAAATGCCCCAGGCCCCAACAAGATCTCATACAAAATACTGCCTCGCAAAGGCTTGGCAACCAGGGTATCCATCGCCTCACCTATTTCCCCAAAAAGTGGAAAGAAGCCACTGTAATCATGATCCCCAATCCCGGAAAATATCACACTTTTCCCCAAAATTATCTCCTCACCTCCCTCCTTTAACTCTATGGCAAAAATCATGGAAATTATCATTCTAAAATGCCTAAAGGAAAAAACAGCCGAACTGGAAGTACTTCCAGACGAACAGTTCGGCTTTCGCCAAAATACCGAACTCCAAGCCATTAGACTCACTGAGTACATAACCAAGGGATTCAACTGGAATCAGCTCGTCGGTATGATCCTCTTCGAAATTGAAAAAGCCTTTGACACCGTCTGGCACGATGAGCTGATTCACAAGATGACATCCCTTGGTTATCCCTCCAATCTGGTCCGTCTAATACAATCCTACTTAAGCCGGCGCAAAATTCGCGTCCGCATAGGCCACTCCCTCTCAACCATCCGAACTCTAGAATCCGGGGTCCCTCAAGGCGCAGTCCTCTCCTCACATCTCTTCAACATGACATCCCCAAAGCCCCTGACAACACCCTATCCCTCTATGCTGATGATACCGCCTTCGTCGTAAGGTCACTGAGTTCACGCAGTCACGCGAAAACTGCAAGATGCAGCACACGAATTTTCCAGTTACTGTGTAAACGCACCGACACAAACGTCTCTGACACCAACTCCCATAGGTGTAGCCACCCACACCACCCCTCCCCCAGTGCCCCCCCCCCCCCAGATATTTCTCTCAAAACCTTTTAAAAACCCACATGTAAATAGCGGGGTTTGCTGTTAATGGTGAGACCCTGCGGAATGGACCGCAGGGGGGCGAGACAGGCAAGCTTAGGAGGAGTAAGCGGAGATAAGAGCTCGTGATAGCTCTGGCCCCCGATAACTCCTTCAAGGTGAGCTCACCTTACTACTTTTATCTGACATGAAATCCCCATGCAACAGTACACACAAAGCACCAACAAAAATTAATGATTAACATGTGGGCGGGGATTATTGGGAATAATCTCATTGGGGCGTTTTTCATTAAAGGCAGATTATTTAAATGATGCCATGTATTCGCAATTCTTGCAACAAAACTTAAACGGTTCATTGAAAATGTGCCCTTAATAAATCAGATGTGGTATGTGCACGACGGGGCACCGCCCCATTTTTGCAATTTAGTTCGTCAGCACAAATACTTTTAATAATCGATGGTAGGTCGAGGTGGGCCTATTTTATGGCCACCGAGGTCGACCGACATGACTCCATCGGATTTCTTTTAATGGGGAAGTTTAAAGACGCTTGTATTCGACGCCAGTTCACACCAGGCAAGATCTGATACAAAGAATAACAAACCATTTTAACGAAATTTGAGACAATCCTGGAATGTTGTTTCAAGTACAATAAGAAAATCTTTTCACATTTTTAACATTCTTGCGTTTAAGTGATTTCCGAAATGCCATCCCTTTCAATGGTTCCTTTATGCGGCACACTTCGATTTGGAAATGTATCAGAATAAAATTTTTGCATCCATACAATTGTCGAGTGCTTGTCCATAAGTTAGATGCATGTGAGCATTAATGAGATGTAATAATGACAAATTTTATTATTTTAATGCGAATTATTAGTTATGTTGTTATTCGATTAGTTACTGTATTTATGTTAATAAACTTAATTATTAATTAAGCTTCGAAAGTCAAACAAATGTACAACACATTTTTAAAGAGGAATGACCAGAGTATTTAAAAAATCAATTTTCAGCTCTGTAAAATGACACCTGCCAAAATTTTGGCCCAACGAGTTTGGCGATAAGACCGTTCCAGACTTCTCAGGCGATGTAGAACAACTAAAGTAGTATGGTTTGAGGAGGCTTTATGGTCGACATAAAATATCAAAATTTTATTAAATTATACATGTCGGCTCAGAAGTTAGAGCCGAAAAGGTAAGTCAAGGTACCCCTTTATTGCATGTACAGGGTGATCGCGTTTAAAAATATGGTTAAATACAAAAGTCGTAGGTTTTAATGTAAACTTTTTGCAAAATATATTTTCGTTGCATAAAAGCGTGACAGATTAATCAGCTACATTTTTTTAAATGGAATACCCTGTATATTGTTGCATTATTGAATTCTACGGACAATTCTAAACATAATTTATATATAACACTATATATCTAAATTGATTCGTTTTCGACATATTGATGTTTGAAAATTACTATACAGGGTTGGGCAAATGTTCCGGAACGGCTTAATTACAAGCGAACGAAAAGTGATATCGAATCGGGGTTTTGGGCAATCTATAGGACAAAAATTTTACTATTGGACTGGTATACCATATGTCAGTAATGTCACCAACTGTCAAGTGTCGACGATATTTTTTTATTTTTTTAAATGGAACACCCTGTATATTATCAGATATTCTAGATCTTCAATAAATTACAAATATTTTTCATATAGCATACCATATGATTAAATTCAACTGTTTCGGAAATACGGGCAAATGAATCTAGAAAGCCCATATTACATTTTGTTTAAAAATCAAGCAACATATTTCTTTTATTATGACATTCCAAATAAAAGTCTTAGTTTCCATGACTCCCAAGTGTCACTCTGACACATTTCCTATTTAATTTTTATTTATTTGTATTACGTGAGTTGTGCGAGTTTTTTATTTATCGACTAAACCTCTGATATAACTAATAAAACTATGGTTCAGCTAACTGAACAAGAACGGATTACTCTGCTTATGATGATAGGATATGGGGATAGACGGAGATCTTTTCAAGAAGCAACCGACCTTTTCAATCAAAGTTTTCCTGTTCGAGATCCCATTTCTAAATCAACTGCTAATAGAATATTCCATAACTTTGAGCATACGGGTACGGTAAAAAACTTGCCAAAAACAGGTCGTCCGAAAACTGCTACAAATGACGAGAAATCCCTGGATGTTTTGCTTGCCCTGCAAGAAGAACCACAGACGTCAGTTCCAAAGCTTGCTCTTGCACATGAAAACAGCGAAAAATCAATTAGAAGAATCCTCAAAAAAAATAAAATGTTTCCTTATAAAGTCAACTTGCTTCAAGAACTATCAGAGGACGATCCTGATAGGCGTATGCAATTTTGTCAAGAAATAATGGACTACATAGACCTACAACCTAACTTTGTAAGTCGTATTTTATTTTCTGACGAGGCTACATTCTGTCTTAATGGTTTCGTCAATAGGCACAACTGTCGATACTGGTCAGACCATAATCCCCATTGGATGATTGAGCACCGTACGCAACACCCCCAAAAATTAAATGTGTGGGCAGGTATAATTGGAAACCATATTATTGGGCCTTTCTTCCTTGATGGAAACTTGACATCTATTTACTACTTAGATCTGCTTCGAAATAGAATTATACCAAATTTGATTAATTTATATCATGATCAGGTTAACGATCAAATACTAGCGAATGACATTTGGTTTCAGCAAGATGGGGCGCCAGCTCATTTTGGTATACATGTCAGAAATTATTTAGATCAAATTTTTCCTGGAAGGTGGATAGGTAGGAGAGGGTCCATTGAATGGCCTCCTAGATCTCCAGATTTAACACCTCTAGATTTCTACCTCTGTGGTCATTTAAAGACTGTCGTATATCGTACACAACCTAAGACTTTGGAGGATCTTCAAAACAGAATTTTAGATGCTGTGCATGTTATTTCTCGTGAACATTTGCAAAACGTGCGTTCTGAATTTTCCGACAGGATTGGACACTGTCAGGTGGCTGAAGGACGACATTTTGAACATTTAATTAAATAACCATTATTTTATATTATTGTGTTTTAAAGTTATTACCTTGGTTTTGTTTAAATAAAATGTACTACATTCATTTGCCCGTATTTCCGAAACAGTTGAATTTAATCATATGGTATGCTATATGAAAAATATTTGTAATTTATTGAAGATCTAGAATATCTGATAATATACAGGGTGTTCCATTTAAAAAAATAAAAAAATATCGTCGACACTTGACAGTTGGTGACATTACTGACATATGGTATACCAGTCAAATAGTAAAATTTTTGTCCTATAGATTGCCCAAAACCCCGATTCGATATCACTTTTCGTTCGCTTGTAATTAAGCCGTTCCGGAACATTTGCCCAACCCTGTATATAAGAAGTAAGGTCCATTCAAGTCAAGATGTATCGTTTCCATGAATAACAGGATGACGATACTGAACTGAATATTTTGCCCGCTATTAAAAAAAAATCCCAAATAGTATTAGATCATAGCTTAAATCAAGCACAAAATGATGAAAATGTGTAATTAAACAAACTAAATAAAACAAAGCAAAACTTTTATTACAGACTATAGAGCAGAAATAGAGGTATTCTAAATATAGAGTTCTTCGACCGGACCTCCATTCATGCACTTTATTAAGGCTCTTCGTAATTTTTCCAAGAAGTCCCTGATCGACTCAGGACAATTAGTATTTATTAGGTTTATTTCATTTCTTATGAGTAGTTTAAGGTGTTCAAGATTCTCTATATTATTCGCATTAATTCTATCTTTCAGTGTGCCCCACAAGAAAGCATCTAAGGGTGTGAGGTCCGGACTGTTAGGCGGCCATTCAATCGGACCATTCCGTCCGATCCAGTTTCCAAATATTTGAGTGAGCTGGTTCGTTACTCCAATTACGTTGTGCGGCGGGGCGCCGTCTTGCTGAAACGTAAGTTGGTTTAAACGTGCTAGTGGCAAATCATCCAGAAAGTCTTCTAATTCATTTTGAGGAAATCGCAAATATATATTCCCATTTAACATGCCTTCAAATAAATCTGGCCCAATGATTTTATTATCAAGTATGCCGCACCATATATTTACAGATTGACGACCCTGATACTGGAATTCTCGGTAACTGTGGGGATTTTCTGTTGCCTAGTGCCTCGTATTTTTCCTGTTTATCATGCCATTGATAGAAAAGGTTGACTCGTCTGTCCAAAGAATTGTTTGTAAAAAGTTATTATTGTTATTTATTGTTGCCAGCATTTCACGGCAAAATTCTACTCTTTTTTCTCTTTGCCGGACAATCAATTTTGGTGTGGGTCTAATTTTGAAAGGTTTGTAGCCAGCTAATTTAAGTGTTTTTTGAATTTATCCATATGATGTATTTCTCAGGTTATTCTGCATTTATCTTAAGCCGGTTGAAATGGTTCTAATTGATTTATTCGGATTTTTTTGAAGAGCGAGTAAAATGTTCAGTTCAGTATCCTCGTCTTGTGGAATATTAATAATAATTTCTTTCTATTTTTTGAATCCTCTTGAAATTTAATAAATATTTTTCTAATTGTCTGTTTACAGGGAGCGTGCATACGCGCATTATTTCTTCGTAGTTCTTGCTGTGCCATTTTCACATTATTATCATTTTTAATATAAGCAATTAAAATAGTCTGCTTTTCTTGAATATAGGAATAAGGCATTTTTGAATAGAAATTCTTACTGTTTATCAAAATTGACAATTCATGTTACGAAATTTACCAAGTTAACATTGTTAATATTGTTATCCATGGAAACGATACATCTTGACTTGCATTTCTTATATATATATAGTAATTTTCAAACATCAATAAGTCGAAAACGGATCAATTTAGATATATAGTGTTATATACAAATTATGTTTAGAATTGTCCGTAGAATCCAATAATGCAACAATATACAGGGTATTCCATTTAAAAAAATATAACTTTGATCTGTCACGCTTTTATGCAACGTATCTACGAAAATATATTTTGCAAAAAGTTTACATTAAAACCTACGACTTTTGTATTTAACAGTATTTTCTTAATTGCGAAACAAAGAAGTTAAAGGAGGGTAACATTATACGCGATCACCCTGTACAAAAAAAATACCTATGTATTTCAAAGTTAATTAAAACATGTAAATTAAAAATAAAATTATTTTTTTAAATATGATTATGAATAACGGTACCAATATTCACTAGAATCGAAAAAAGGATATTTAAAAAAATTATAAAAAAAACTACTTATTTAAAAAAAAAAACTTTAACACTCTGTATATCAAAACTCAGAATATCATGAGGAATCACCCCTTTATGTTACGTATCGTACTTCTGAAACACCCTGTATAGATCTGTGCTATCAGGAAACACACAATTCAAGTAATTTTTAATTGAATACCCTAAATATAAGGACTACTTTTAGAATTTTACTACTAATTTTAAAATAACTAACACCCCACCCCCAGATCTCAATAGCCACCAACATTTTACTAAGGGTACGTTTATCGCAGCTCCAACATATACGCATTCTAAGGCATATTTAGCTCAATCTCCCTAAATTGATCTTTGGTATCACAAGTCGTTCCATGACCCATTAGTAATGGGGCGTTCTGTAGAAACAGTGTTTGGAAAATATTTATTGTTTACAGAGAATGTTGCAAAACCGTTAATATAATGAGTTCAATAACAAGACCGACAACCTCCCAATGTTTAAAACATTTTTATTGATCTATCACGATAAAAAAGTAAATGTGACAAAGACTTTAATTATAATTATCTCATACTGTATTGTAAAACACGCCTTTACATATTTGAATTTAGTCCAGAAAATAAGGTTTAGAGCAATAAGTCCGGTAAAAATTTTTTACCGGACTAGTCCTGTAAAATCTCTTTACCGGACTGAAATTTGTAAGTTTTAGTTTAATCAATGTCAAACACACAATGTTTCCACCAGTAAATATAAGCACTTTTCAAATATACGACGCAGAATAAAACTTCATTATAATTTCAAAACATAATTATAATTTTCAACAGAACAGTATGAAATAAAATATTGTACGTCATTCGTCCGGCAAATCCTTTACAGTATTCGTTTCAAAATTCCAGACTCGGCTCCTTCGTCGCCTCGTCTCGAAACATTTCACTCATACTGTAAAAGTTGATTTACCGGACTTATAATGTAAATATATATTTCCTAATATGTTTTTGACACATTTACGGATCTTCGAAATCATCGCTCGCAGCTTTAGAAATCACCCGAAATCCTTCAGAATTCTACTAGATGGTCAAAAACAAACTTTTTAGAAAAGATTAATGCTTTATAGGCTTGCAAAATGTAACATTACTTTAACTAAGAACAATAATACGTATAGGCAGATAGGTGCAAAGTGAAATGAGCTAATATTTGTAATTTAATTATCGCTCTGAAATCAATGGAACTCGCTGGAAGTCAAAGGATTTTCCTTAGAAAACACTCAAAACTTTGGCCCAACGTGTGGTGGAAAGTCCGTTCCTAACTTCCCTGACCATGTAAAACATCTACTGTAGTATGGTTTTATGAGTCTTTCTTTATGGCCTACATAAAATATTAAAATTTCATTAAATTATACATGTAGGTTCAAAAGTTACAGCCGAAAAGGTAAGTCGCTAGGTACCCCTTTGGGTCTCTGAATCTCCCTTAAGGGGCATTTTAGGAACTTATTTTTCTATGACGATTTATGGTTATTTTAACCTTTTTTTTAGTTACTAGTGGGACCGCTGGCAGGTTTCTGACAGTTTTCTGCCCCAGCTGGTATAAATGTTGGTGTCCCACAACGATCTGTGTTGGAACCAGTTCTCTTCCTAATCTTTATTCCCCTGGAAAACCAAAAGGGTAAGTTTGTGCTCTTTGCTGATGATACTACGGCCTTTACAACTGAAGAAACTGATGCAGGAGCCCAAGCAAGCTTAAGTGAGGCTAAACGGCAAGTTGAGACTGGTTCCTGTCAAACAGGCTTTTGTTGAATCAAGAGAAAACGCAAAAGATGACTATGCTTACTGATGAAACATCTCTAGTAAAATTTCTTGGCGTCCTCTTGGATAAGACATTAAAGTGGGAGCCATATGTTGCAAGTGTGTGCAGGAGGCTTGGCAGTAGTATGTTTTTGTAGCGTAATCTGTATGGCTGTGTATCTGATGCCACCACAGTGTCATGTCGTGTGGTGTGCTCTTATGGGCAGGATCCTCTCATTCGCAGCGGGTTCTTGGCTTACAAAGGAAGCTCATTAGGATTATGTCTGGGCTAGGTTATAGGGAGGACTGCCGAAGCGCTTTTATTAAGTTCGGCATACTCACTCTTTCTTCATTAAATATCCTCAAAAACCTTCTTTTTATCAAGCAAAATGATAGCCTTCTGACATATCAGGATGAACAACATGGTCATGCCACCAGTGGTGGCGGCTCGTGGGTGTATAAGGGGGGGAGGCTATAAAATAGCGCCGCAGGCGAAAATTTTTTGCGATTTCAAGGTCATTGGCTTAAAATGAATAGTTAGGAATTCAACCAGCAATATAATTACTTTGAAATACTAGGTTTCAAGAGAAAAATATTCAATTTGCAAGGTCAGGGTCAACTTCTCTCAGTGCATCCGCTATTGTGTCTCTATTTTGCTCTACTCTCGTAAGCGCCACAGAATTCTTAATATTATGTTCTTTGGAACTTTCGTGTGATTTTACCGCCCGTGAAATTTTTTTTAAATCAGAATACCCACCCCCTGAACTCCAATTGTTTTTTACGCTGCCTAATAAAATACAAGGCCAACAATATAAGCTTTCCTTATAAATACTTCCGCACAGCCACTTATAGGTTTCGTACCAAGTTACCTAAAAAGCTCTTGAAATTCTTGAATTATTGCTTACCCTGTCTCTTATCGTTAAATATTGCCGAAATTTTTGGTGTCGGGCGACTACATAATATCTGTCTTTTTTCCGTTTCGTTTCTCCTTAAAAATAGGTATGAGAGAATAATATCATGAACAGGATTTATATTTTTTGAAAACAATAAAATTTAGCGTTTAATAATTAATAACATAATAAAGAAATCTTAAAACTTACCGGATCTTGAAAATATAACCTTAATTTTACTTTAAGTCTTTTATAAACAATTTATCGTCGTAAGACAGTCGACTAAATCTATATTTTATCAAGTATTCGACTTCAACAACATTGGGGCTGGTTCAGATCTTGATATCTTTGGCAATACCCTCGATACATTTAAGAAAACAGCAGCACGCCTTACTTTGCGTCGAGTTGTTTAATTTCCACTTATTGTTACTACTATACTGTAACATTGTCAAACCATTACAAAAATTTCTTGTTTTTCCTTTTTTAAAACTAGTCTATATATACACACATTTATAATGAATGAAATTGTCATGTACTAATAATGCTCAGTTTGTTGAGTATTTAGTTTTAAGTAGATACCTTTTGGTTTAGTTTGATTGGTTTGATTCTTAGCTTAATTTAGGTATATTAATTACTTTAATACTATGTTGTGGCATTTACTGATAAATTATCTTATCATTAGGTAGGTTTTCTACCTGTTGGATAATAAACGATAAATAAATAAATAAATAAATAAATATCTTTGCAATTTCACACTACTGGGCTTCCCGCGAAATATTATTTGTGGGCGTTTCTGCCTCCTGGCTATCAGTTTTTCACGTGACAAAAACAACTCGCGTCGTGGTGATGCTCGGTTCTTGCATTAAAACAAGTGGACAATTATGTATTTATCCGTGCTGAAAAATTAAACCGTCGGAAGCCTGCCTCCGTTGATAATAGTCTAGGCGCATATTCGCTGATGCGGGCAGACACCACCTACCCAGACGGCACCCTATATTCCTGGAATATTCCCCTATCTGCCAATAGGCCATAATATCTTGCAATATTCCTGGAATATGCACTGAATATCTCAAATGTATCTTATCTCATAAGAATATTCCATATGTATGCCATTGTAGATATGCCTGGAATATGCCGCGGGTATATTTACAGGATATGCATTGTGGAATATATTCGATTTTTTTTAATACTTATTGATAATAATATATAATATAAATAATATAATATCTATACAGAGTGATTGCGGTCTTAAATTCTATTTTTACATAACTTGATATAGGTATAGGAACTATTTAATTATAGATAATATAGAGGAAAAGGTGCATATAATTATGTATGCACCCAATTAAAAAATAAATTTAAATATGAAAATGTTTTAGACTTCATAAAGTTTTTGTGTAGGCATTTTCTGCATTTTATTAGTATTTTGTTAAAAATGAAACTTGATTTTTTTTATCATATTATTAAGTCAATTTTTGGATTCGAGCGGTGATACAAATTTGGCGTTTTATACGGTGTTGCTAGATTCCGCGTTTTAACCCTAAATTAAATTCTAAACTAACACATATTTTGATTGCAAATAAATTTATACTGAAAGAAAAAATATAAAGGCACAACATCTGGAGAATTAGTCATAAAATGATATAAAATAGTCAGTAATCCATACGAACGCGGCTGGTTTTTCTCTCCGGACACGTGTTAGATGTTGTGCCTTTATATTTTTTCTATTTGTTAGCGATTCGGTGACCGTGACCGACTAAATTTATCATTTATTTGATATGAGATTTTCGTTATTTCGAAAGAATTGGCCATACACGATTGGACAAACTGGTGAATAGTAGCGTACATGAATATATGCCTTCACTGGTTGACACCTAATGTGTAACATTTTCGAGAATGAACGAGATCAACGCTAGAACGTATGCATTAAAACATGGATTTCAAACTTGTGGTCTACAAACACAGAGGGCGCGACATAATAACTGATACCGTCAGAACCGGTAATTTCGCAGTCAAAATGGCCAGTAATCTTTGCGTACTGCATTCCATTACACTTGGAATCCATAGTATAAAGACAGTTCTTTCGTTTTTACTATGAGGGCTATTACTTCTTTCTGGTTTAATACAGCTCCCCGCTCATGATGGCTATAAGGTAGCCGAAACACGTGTCCGCAGAGAAAAACCAGCCGCGTTCGTATGGATTACTGACTATTTTATATCATTTTATGACTAATTCTCCAGATGTTGTGCCTTTATATTTTTTCTATTTGTTAGCGATTCGGTGACTGACCGACTAAATTTATCATTTATTTATACTTAAAGTTTATGTTTTATATATATGTGCTTAATTGAGGAGTTATTTTTTAATAACAATTTTTTTAACACAAGTTTAACTAATTTCTGTTGCGGAACTCTGAAACACGCTGCCTGTACGTCACAGAACTGACAGAACCTGCTTTAGTTAATTTTTTTTCACCTTGTTTTAAAGAGTAGTTTTTAGGTTTTAATTTTTATTTATAAAAGTAAAAAAATATATATTAATTTTAGTAATGTTTTATTATACCAAATTTGTAACTCTACTAAACTAACTGACCTGACCTAAATTAAAAGTATATTTATATGAAAAAGAAAAAAATGAATATTCTTAGCATATGCCATAAATATATTTTGGCAGATTAAAAGATATTGCAGGCATATATTTCATGGTGACTTGGAATATGCATACAATATGCCAGTCATATGCCCTGGCAGATATGGAACATTTATGGGATATTCCAATATGCCAACGAAATATTCATGGAATATGTATGGAATATGTTTGTGCCGTCTGGGTAATAGTACTAAAGCTGAGCGGCAATAACAAAAATATTATATAAAGAAAGTGTTTTTCTAGAAGTAGCTAATTCAGAATTTTTGATACACTGAGAATATAAGAATATGAAAGTATCATTTTCAAAAATGAATAAAGTTATCTTTAAAAAAATAAAATGTTACTTCGTAAGTTTTTGTTGGGGAGGCACTGCCTCCCCTGCCTCCCCTGACGAGCCGCCACTGCATGACACCAGAAACAGTACCAACTATATCCCGTATGTATTACTGCTTGGGAAAGAGCCAAAGCAGACCAGAATTTATTGCAGTTAAGCTATTTAACAAACTGCCTCATCGAATTAAAGAAAAGCCTGTAAAGGCATTTAAATTTCATGTAAAAAATTTTTTATTGAAAAAGTCTTTTTATAATGTAGAGGAGTTCCTTAATTGACAGTTTTAATTTTAATTGTTTTTAATTTTGTGTAACTTGAATTGCGTTCATCTTGCACCTTAGTACATCAGGTTTTACCTATGTCTTGTAACACGTAATGTGATAATTAATATTAATATTAAGTGTAAACTATTTTATTGAGTGTAAACAATATTTGACAAGTGTAAACAAATTTTTGTCTTTGACACAATCGAGGACACAAAAACCATTTGAATTTGAATTTGAACCTCCCCTATACGGTCCCGAGAGTATGCCATATAATTACGGGAAACCCTTTATATAAAGATCTATAAAACTTACAAAGTAAAAGTCACACTAGTTACTAACTATAGACAAAATACAGATAAATTAATCAATAGGATTAATTTAACAATTATAGATAGGTGTAAATTAAATAGAAAACTGATGTTCTCACTAACAGTTAGAAACATGTACCTACATGCTTACATAGTCAAAGACCAGTCCCAAAATGGTAACTCAATTTACAAATGATTAAAATACAAAAGTGAGAAATAAATTCAATTTGCAAGCAATAAAAAAAAAGGAAAGACAATAGGGTAATGAGAAGTTAAAACTAACAGATGATCATTAAAAGATTCAAAAGTTGAATGCATTCACCCCTTGCAAAACTCAGGACTGCTCTACAAAACCACCCAATTCCTCCACCGACTCTAAAAAAAATACAACTGAAAGGGTTATTGCTCGGATTATTGGTTATGCCGGATTCAATGGTAATATTTTATGTTGCCAAGTTGAGTTGTAATTAAATAGCTCTTACTGTTCAGATAATACATAAACATTTTGTAAATTTATTTGAATTATTTTAACACCCTCCATCTAGAAAGCAGTTCTTGTGCACCCATGCTTATATGAACTTTTTGTCTCAATATCAATCACAGATTTATTTTTAATATTTCTATAATACTTACTTATTGATGCCCTGTCGATTGGTAACTTACCTTCATGTCTAGCAATTTCTGCAGGAGAGAGTGACATCATACAGCCTAAGTCATGGTAAGCACAGGGATAAGATACACCAGCAGTTAACCCTTCTAGGGAGTAATTTCTGGTCATGCCAAATAGAGCTCTACATGTGGGACATTTTTCCAGACGCGGCTTACATGTATTGCAAATGCTGTGACCTAAACCAAAAACACACTTTTATTAATAATATTTTGCTAAAATATTAAATCAGGTAAAAATAGAATAATAAGTTTTAGATACTTCTACAGATTAGTTTAGGTTAGTTAGTGGTAATAAGAAAACGTACAGAAGCAAAGACTTAAACTTAAAGGACTACAATATATCAAAATTTTGACACTTTTTATTATTTTAAGCAATTCACTTTTATATTAGAAGGTTGTTGGTAATTAGCTCCTACCTGCCCAATCTATATTTACCTGATTGACACTGATAAATAGGAGGCTTCATAAATCCCTTGCATACAGGACACTCAAAAAACTGTAGCATCCGCTCTCCAATGTAATGTACAGGTGTATCATAAGTCTTAATTTTAAATATATTAGTAATTCTAGTGGTAACTTTAACAGTTTGTTGTAGTGAAATCAGATCCACACTTACAGCATCACATTCATCAAGAGATTTGTATATATAATTTGAGTCTACAACTCTGGATCTTGTTTTAATGTAGCTCTCACTATTACCCTTATGTTTTACTGAGTAATCATAGTTACTATCATCATCTTTGATATTGCATACAATGTAAAGCAACTTATTCTTTTCTAAACTTAATTGCATTTTTAAAAGCAATATAATGTTTTTCATGACAAGCAGCTTAATAAGGTCTTCCTCATTAAAAGCAATATCCAAATAAAACAAACTGTTTTCAAAATTGATTACATGTTCTCCATGGCAGTTTAGGAAATGGCCAACAAACTCCATAGGAAAACCTTCCCACAAACATTGTGAGATGGAATGCATCGGACATCTTTTAGAACGATATCTGCAATTTTCTTCATGGTCAAGCAACTCTCCACTGGAACTCCAATGTTCACATCCATTTTCTCGGAAACGACACGGGTAATTAAGAGCCGTTACTAGTTCTTCCAGAGCCGTGTTTTGCAAGCACTTACTTTCCAGAAAATTTTCATTGTAACAGGTAGAACATAAGTTTCCTGCATCTTGAACTAGCATCACAGGTGTAGATAATAGCAGGTTTTTACATATTGCACAGTGAAGAATATTTTTCTTTAAAAGCACGTCCGTCACTGATTTGGCTGACTTTGCCATTATTTAAAACTGCGACTAAAGTAAGCGTTAAATAAGGATTTTAACTGGAAAACATATTTTAGGGACAAAGACCTGCCAGCAAAAGATTGCACTTCTGCCTTTAACTCAAAGATTAATACTATTTACAACAGTATGTACGCCTGTAAAAGTAAATTATTTCTTCATATTTTGATAAATAATTGCATCATGAATAATTTTTAAACAATTTTATCAAAATTTCTACAAAACAAAGATCAACTAAGAGTTAACCTCAAAATATAACCTCAACACAAAACTACTGACATAATGACATTTGACAATTTATTTTTGTTTTATATCTCTACTAGTTATACAACCGCTGATACTCATATAGCTACGTTTATACCCGAACCCATTTACTATAGGCGATAGATTAGTTTACACCGTTCTGTTTAGGTAATTTCAAACCTTTTTTTTATATCTTGGATAAGAGCTAGGTGGGCACTTGGGCGCTTGGGCAGCCAGAAAATTATTTCGGACGCGGGGCTACCTTGGCCACGGACATGAAACGGGCTACAAGTTTATTGTTGTTTGTTTTACTTTTGGTTTTATTATTCAAAGTTTGAATAGCGGCCATCCTTATTTATTGTTAATATATTTAATTAGTTTTGATTCAAAAATGTAAAATAAAAGTAATATCTACGCATTTTCAGTTTAGTAAACATTTGGAAAGGTTGAATGAGCGAATTTTACGCCAATTTTTTGCATACACCCTAGTTTCAGCAGGTCGCTGATCACAAATCTAATATTTTTTGAGAAACAAATTATTTTTACTTATACAGGTTATAGGTATAGGTTTGTTTTTTCTTTGAAATTCCCGGATTTTGTTGTTTTCTATTAAAAATAACTGATGAAACTTACCAGAGGCGGCGCAACCATCAGGGACTCGAGGGCTGCCCCCCTCGCCCCCCCCCCCCCTCCCCAACTTATTTTCTAATTGCTTCACTGAGACTTACAATAATGTACACGGAAAAAACAGTATTGTAAATTTAGTTTACTAAGAATTTTATAGTATATTTCTCTATAAAACCTCTTAATAACTATAAATCTGTTTATCAGTCTTTACCAAAATAAAATTGTACCTACCTAAACTAAATTTAAAAAAAATATGGTTAGCTTTCTTATATAACATAGTATAATTATGCCACTACTAAGGTATATATTATTACATTTTACAAATGCGTCTTGGTTAAATTGAATAACCATTTTTTTTAGGTAAAAGTAAGAAACTGTATTGTGAATTTTACTGAATTCTTTTGTGGCTTTTATAATTTTTTATTACATGAAGAGACAAGCATAAAAAATGGTTATAACGGAAAATTAGTAAAAATTACTGTTTGAGACACACGTCATATTTCTGTCGTGACCCAGTACAAAGTTAAAGTAAAAGCGTGAAACTCAATTCTATGAAATGTAATATGTAACGTAATACTAATCTAAGCGGCAACGCCGCATTTGTGCTTAATTACTATGTTTTTATGTAACTACTAAATGCTAAAACAATGAGGAAAGTACATTATATTTACATGCAATATAATTGGCAATACCGCATATTACAGTAATGGCAACGTTGTGCATCCATAAAAATATAAGTTAAATCAAAACCTTATGTATAAAAAACACGGTCGGCGATTCTGTATCATTTCCTAACACGTAGATGTAAATATGATAAACGCCGCTTGCTTAGTAACAGTGGATGTCTTTCTCATTGGTTGGCAACAATATTGTGACGTGAAATAAACCATCTTGGATTGTGACGGGTTAGTACCTGATTGGTCAAAGTGTCGGTGGACCGTACGAAGCGGACAATGTTTTGTCAACAGATTAGTGTCACGCTGATTGCGCTCTGTGGAACGGTAAATCCTCTACGTAAAAATGGTCAAAAGTGATTCAAAGTAAAGTAAAGTGTAGTCGAGTGTCACACTAGTTTCTACAGAGAAAGGTTGCGCTCCGTGGAACGACAGATTCTCTACGTAAAAATGGTGGAAAAGTATTTGAACTTAGTTGAAAATATGTAAAAGTAGTAAAAAGTATAGTTAAGAAGAGTTAATTTAAGTGGTTGTTTGACGAGTCTATGTTAGAAATGTGTTAGTATGTCATACCCATCCTACGGTATAACATGACAAAGTGATTGATTTGTTAATAAAAACCTGTGCAATAAAATTCAAAAGAAATTTTATTTTCCAGTTAAAGCAAAGTTTTGAACCAGTCGATTTATAGAAATACAGATTAAAGTATAATGTGTCGTTCATTGTTACAAACGTGTTCGCGCACAATTACTATATTTCTTTATTAAAATTTTTAATACAATTTAGAAGGAGAAGGGTGTAATAATTATAGTAAGACAATAAACTATTCGAATTTTTATAACACTATATTTGCAAAATATCAAAAAATATAAAAGCCCTTATAAAACTTTCGTGTTAAAATTCGAATTTTACTAAATGAATATAACTAAATAATTTACAGGAATAGTCAAAGCCGCGCCGTCCGCCGCCGCGCGCCGGCGCCGCCGCGCCGCCAGCGCATTTACAGTTATGCCCCTAGACTTTTACTCTTAGATATGTGTTTTAAGTTCAAACTGGTTAATTTTGTCTCTGATTTTGTGTTTTATGGTATTATGGTGCTGTTATTAGCAGAACGGAATCTGAAAGACTTAGTTTCGTACCTATATATATCCTGTGTAAAAGCAAATAAAAAATGTTACAAAAATATTTAAATGGAACTACAAAAGGAGTTTTAAATATTTACTATAATATTTAATTAGTAGAACAAAAGTTGGTGGTAGAAATTCAACTAAAATTAATAGAATTTACGAAAAAATATTACAAATTTTACAATATTTATTAGTAAAATGTGCAAGACTGCATGGCAGTTTTTACAAATAATTATTACAATCGTAACAATAGAAGCTAGAACAAACGACAACATATTTTTATATTATTTGCACTCCTGTTTAATAGTTTTTGCTGTAACGAATTTTTTTATTTCTATATATTTTTTGTAGTAATAACAATTAAAAATATTACCTCGTTTATACTATAATTTTATAGTCTTCCTTAATATACCATACATATTATTATGGCTGTCCTATACAGAACTATAAAATATTCTATTATATTTTTGGTTATCTTTATAAATTTTTTTTTTCGTGTATGTTTCCACAAAATATATATAATTTTTATTTTTTTTTAGTGAAATGTACTAAATGTAGGATATTCCAATATTCCAACTATATATTTCACAATTTTTGAACTATCCTAACCTAAACCAAAGAGTACCTCAATGGGTTGGCAGGTTAGTTCAGGTTAGTGGAATGCATGCAGCTTCTTATTAGCGCCCATGGTACAATTAATAACCTATTTGTACCTACCACGATTAGCGCCCGTTTCGGGGTAGGCTTTGGGCACACTTTGGGCTGCGGTAGGTTAATCCACCTGAACTAACCCTTAGTATTAGTTGAGGGTATAGTGTGGTTATCAGTCGATCAAGCTGAACCCAAACGGTCTCGATTTGGGGTTATACACGGTGCACCGCGAGACTGATATGGCCATAGGAAATCCCTGTATATTTTGCTACCCTCAAACATAGGCCTCCTGTATAGTGTAATCCAACGTCCCCTATCCTGTGCTGCTCTCATCCAACTTGGCTCCACTCTCCTAATGTCGTCGGTCCATCTTGTTGGTGGGCGACCTCTGTTCCGAAAGGCTTCTTGTCGGGGTCTCCACTCCAGAATCAACTTTGTCCATCTTCCGTCTGACATTCTTGCCACATGCCCAGCCCAGTTCCACTTTAACGTTGTTATGCCTTCAATCGCATCTGTTACTCCAGTCCTTTGACGAAGTCCAACATTAGAGACTCTGTCCCTTAGCGTTATATTTAGCATTGCCCTCTCCATGGCTCTCTGTGCAACGCAAATTCTATTTACTACCTTATTTGTCAGTGTTAATGTTTCTGCTCTGTGAGTTAACACCGGAAGTATACACCGGGGAAAGACCTTTCTCTTTAAACAAGTTGGAATATCTGATGTTGGAGTGTTACTCAGTCTACCAAAGGCTGCCCAGCTTAAGCCGATTCTTCGTGCTATTTCTCGGGTTTGGTTGTCTCTGCCTATACGAATCTCATGACCTAGATATCTATATGCGTCTACTTGCTCTATATGGTTAGCACCCAGGGAAATTTGTTCGCTGTATCACTAGGTTGGTCATATATTGGGTTTTACTGTGGTTAATTTTTAAACCTGCCGTTCTCGAAGCTTCGTCCAATCTCTTAAGCATCTCTCTCGCCTCATCGATTTTGTCGGTTATTAGAACGATGTCGTCTGCAAATTTCAGGTTGTTTAGTCTCTCACCATTAATGTTCAGGGTGTCTACTTGTCGACAGTTTTGACTTGTATCTCCGTTATTAGTACAGATAGAATGATGCGGTTTATGCAAACCTGTGCCACTTTTTTGTAAAACAAACGATGCCCTAAACGGATGTATCATGGCCATCTTGGTTTATGAGATACAGGGCGAAATTGAAAACGGTGCATTTTCAGACACCCCTTGTATTTCAGTTATCTTATACCCTATCGAAAATATAAAAAGGGGGTGTTATACAGTTTTTTACGTAGAATTCAGTGGCGTAGTTAGTATTTTTCCAGGTATCTCCATTTTTGAGAAATATACCAAAGTTGTGTTTTTTTAAATGGAACACCCTGTATATTTATTCTTAGTTGCATTCTGCTTACTGAGAGCTTTCCAAAAATATATAATAGTTGGCACTTTGTTTTACCAGATATTAAAACCAAATCCAAGGTCTACTGTCAATTTAAAGCTTGTTATTTGAAAAATATAAATTTCAACCATCCTGGTAAAACAAATTGCCAACTATTATATATTTTTGGAAAGCTCTCAGTAAGCAGAATGCAACTAAGAATAAATATACAGGGTGTTCCATTTAAAAAAACACAATTTTGGTATATTTCTCAAAATTAGGGATATCTGGAAAAATACTAACTACGCCACTGAATTCTGCGTAAAAAACTGTATAACACCCCTTTTTATATTTTCGATAGGGTATAAGATAACTGAAATACAAGGAGTGTCTGAAAATGCACCCTTTTCAATTTCGCCCTGTATCTCATAAACCAAGTTGGCCATGATACATCCGTTTTGGGCATCGTTTGTTTCACAAAAAAGTGGCACAGGCTTGCGAAAACCGAATCATTTTATCTGTACTAATAACGGAGATACCCGTCAAAAGTGTCGAAAAGTAGACACCCTGTTCATTCCCATTCCTTCAAAATCTATCTTTTTAAACATGTATTCCAGGAGCGTTGTAAAAAGTTTGGGAGATATAACATCGCCCTGTGTTACACCTCGTTCGACGGGTAAATCCTTTGTATAGTCGTGCAGTTTTATACAAGCTTTGGCATTTTCATAGACGTGTTTAATTACATTTATATACCTAGAGTTTATACGGCATTCTGCTAGCGCGTGTAGCATTTGTTGTTGATTTATCATGTCGAATGCTTTTTCATTATCGACAAAGATGAGGACTAGGGGTTTATTGTATTCTATGCATTTCTCGATAACAGCCTTAATAACTTGGAGATGGTCATTTGTGCCAAACCCTGATCTAAAATCTGCTTGCTCTCGTGGTTGGTAGAAGTCTAATTTGTTGGCGATTCGTTTGGTAAGTATTCGCATAAAGAGCTTGTACAGATGAGAAAGCAGGCTAATGGGATGGTAGTTTTTTAGGTTTGTTATGTCCCCTTTCTTATGCATGATTATTATTACTGCTCGTTCCCACTGGGAAGGTGTTGTTCCATTTAATACGCACGCGTTGTATAGCTTGTAGAGCATGTTATGTATAGTAAAGTTCCTACTTGCTTTACAGTTTCTATTTCAATCTGATCGTCGCCAGCCGCGTTATTGTTTTTAATATCTCGCAGGGCTGCTTTGAGCTCATTCAATGTTACATCTGGGATATATTCAGATCTTTGATTTATTACTGTTAGTATATTAATATTGCCAACGTTTCCATCCGTGTTGCTGTAGAGTTCCTGGTAAAAAGACCTGACGACCTTTAGAATCTCGTCTGTTCGATGTTATTGTCCGTCTTGCTGTCTTAGCTTAGTTATGTTCTTTCTACCTTCCGTAAAGGTTCTCTTAATTGACTTCAGGCCCTTATTTCCCTCTTTCACTCTTGTGACTTCTCTGGTGTTAAACGTTCTTATATCTTTTCTAACGGCCGTAGATATTTTTCTGTTTAGTGCTCTTAGTCGTCCCGCATTTCTTGTATGTTCTTCCCGCATTCCTCGTCTTTCTTTCATGAGTCCTTTTGTGTTATCACTGAGTTTGTCCATCTTTGTTGGATTTTAATTTTGATGTTTATTCTTTGCTTGTAAAACTATTTTCGTGAGTTAGACGCTTAGCGACTCTACATTTCGCTCTTCTGTATCGTTTATAGTTTCTATTTGTGTACTTATTTTCTGTTGGAACTCTGCCAGACTTTTTAGGGGTTTCCATTTACTACTCGTTCTTATCATCTTGGACCTTTCCCTTCTTAAATTGATTTCTATGCATGCTCGAACCATTCTATGATCGCTGCCAATTTTAAATCGGTTCAAAACCGATACGTCATGTACAACTTCCTTTCTGTCTGTTACTATTAGATCTATTTCGTTTTTGGTATTTACATCGGGACTTAGCCAGGTCCACTTTCGTTGTGGTGGCTTTTCAAAAAACGTATTCATTGCGCACATATTGCATTGCATCAAGAAGTCGAGTAGCATTTGCCCTCTCCCCTCTCGCATTTCTATTTCCATATCCGAGCGCATCCAAGGACATTTCTGCATTATCCAGTTTATGTCCCAGTTTGGCATTAAAGTCGCCTATTAAAAATGTATAGTGTGTAGTTGTCTGTTCTAGTTCTTTATGTCGTCGTAGAAGCATTCCATTCAGGGACGTATCTATAGCTTTCCAATGAGGGGGGGAGGTTTGCAGTTACTTATAGATATGAGAAAATGCTGCCGGTAGGTCCGCCGGAGGCAAAGCGCCGCAGGCAAAGCGCCGCAGGCAAAGATTTTTTTGGGGCCACGCCCAAATATTGCCAAGAATTCGCCTAAAGACAGAGTTGGGTATCTAAAGTCTGTGCGTTTTAAGAAGTCCGATATCGGATTAAATCACCAAGGGCTGTTATCGCTTTTAAAACAGTAAGTCGGTTAAGTTACAATATCTTCGCTATACTTGATCACACCGAACATCCCACTGGTTTACTGTATTCTATTACTGGGCGAAATCAGAGGTTTCAAAACAAAATTATCTTAGAATTACGCGTTGAGCATAAATAATAATTAAATAGATAATTAAATTATTTTGCTATTATTATAGTTAAATGTATATAATAATCGCTATTTTCCAAGAACCAATTAAAATTTGCTCAAGTGCGGGATGGTTAAATATGTTAAAGATTTTGTCAGGTATATACTTTTCCGATAATGACATTATTTTGGGATTATTATTATTAAATCTTCATAATAATTACTATTTTCCAAGAAATAATTAAAATTTGCTAAAGTGCGGGATGGTATGTTCTACTTTATTTTAAATAAGTAGTTGTGCTTTTCACTTTTAGTTTGTTTCTGAGGATTTGGACAGACCATATAAAAGGGTTCGACTCCATTCAAAAACCTTGGATTTATCCCAAGGGATAAAACTCTGTATTAGGAATATTGTTTATGATATGTATAAAGCCAAGGAATATGTTACCCTCAAAGCTATTCTTGAAAAGATAAAGCAGAAAAAACTTTGCGATATTGGAACTAACAGTTTGTCCATCATCTTAAAACATATGGGTTTCAAATATAAAAAAACGAACAACAGAAAACTGCTTCGCGAGCTGTCCAATGTTGTTTCGAAAAAATGGCAATTTTTAAGGGATTATTTAAACAACAAAAAATCGGAATTGTCAAGACAAGTTGTTTTTCTTGACGAAACATGGGTATTTGCAAACGGAACTTCAACAAAAACGTCTTGGCAGGATGACTCAAAGCATTGTTATTCAAGTACCCGTGCAAGTAATGGAAAAAGGTATATTATATTACATGCTGGTAATGAAGAAGGTTTTGTTTCAAATGCCAGTTTGATATTTTCATCAACAAAAAAAACTGAAGATTATCACGGCAATATGGATGCTGAAATTTTTGAGCATTGGTTCGAGGAAAAACTTTTAAAAAGTTTAGAAAAACCTTCCTTAATTGTTTTAGACAATGCCTCTTACCATACGAGACTCGAAGAGAAATTCCCTACAAGCAGCTGGAAAAAGGAAGAAATAAAAGAGTGGTTGTCAAAGAAAAACATAAACCATGAAAATTTATATTTAAAAAGTGAACTTTTGAGCAAGTGTAAAGAGCAGTCATTTAAAAAAAAGTATGTTGTTGACGAATTAGCCCTCAAATATGGACATCAAGTTTTGAGATTGCCGCCCTACCATTGTCATTACAACGCAATTGAATTGGTTGGGGTATTAGCAAGAACTATTATGACAAACATGCCTGTAAAAATATCGGTAAGCCTAGCGTTATAAAGTTATGGGAGGAGGCGCTTAGCCAAGCGGGCAAAGAAGAATGGCGGAAATGCATTGAACACACAGAAAAAATTATTTTTGAATCTTATGAGACAGAACAGGTTATAGACGAAGTAAGACCGTTAATTATTACGAATGATGATGATGATGACGATGATGTTGATTCTGATGAGTCTGAAAGCATGGGTGAAATTTCAAATGCAGAGGAAGACTACTTTTAGTAGTACCTATCTACAAGTAGGTACGTTCTGTCGCAAGACTACAAAATCGGTTCTTTTTAGAACCAAAACTTTATAAAAAAGAATTCGTAAAACTAATTTGTCTGAATACTACAAAAGCTAAAAAATTATTATTTTTCTTTACCTAAACTAATTTTAACATCCAAAATTACCTTCAATATAATTTATTGTTTGAGAGCCACCGACATAATGCTCAAGAGGTTTTATGGCTTAGCGGTCTTCTTAAAACGCACAGACTTTACCTACATTTTTGTTTTCGACATGTAAAAAAAGTTTTTCGACGTTCTACGTATATATAATTTAAATTTCTAAAAAGATAATAATAATGAATGTAATATGTATAGCATGGACGGTTCGCATGGGGGGGGGGGGTTAACTCCCTATACGTCCCTGATTCCATTTCTTCGTCTGAGTGAGTGGAGGTTGGGGCGTGAAAATTAAATGCATCTTGATACCCACGCATATAATATTATCATGATTCATACTTAAGCATCCTTTTTTGTATATTCATATTTATTACTTAATAATAGTTTATATACTTTTTTAATAAATATGTTCTTGATATTAAATTATATATTCTTCCATTTTATATAATTTTAGAAACATTACAAGAAATTTTTTTGAAATATTTCAGAAATGTAATTATGTAATGTTTCAGAAACATAAAATGAAATATAACCTTTATGGGACATTTTTGGGTTTCTGAAAGATTTTAAATATTTAAAATCCTTCGGAGAAACTAATATGAAATATTCCTGAAACATGAGGGTGCTGTGTGGGCTTGTGCTTTTTTTGGAAGCGCAAAATTGTACTTTGCGCTCGATTGTAAGAAAATAAATTTGTGTTTGTTTACTTAGTTTAATATTCATCAGTTTGGCACTTATCATGTCATAATATGAATTTGACACAATTTTAACCTAGATTTGGTTAGATATAACGTCCCCTTATAAAGGTTTTTGGTCGTGTTGGAACAAGCTTGTTGTTTACATCGTTGGAATCTATTAATCAATTTAGGTATAGTATCCAATTCTAAAGAATGTGTCAAAAATATGAAAGAACTACTAATACATTTTAACTGGGTTGGGGGCAAGGTCCCTGGACTCCTTGCTGAGTGACTGCCCCAATTATAATATAATGCCGTCAAAACGCACATAAATTTATTTGTTAGCACCTCCTCTTCCTCTCGATTTTAGATTATTCACAGCAGTTATGATTCGCATGCGAATTTATTCATTTATTATTTTCACGGACTTTTATTTTTTATATAACAGAATAAATTGCACACTCAACGAAGTCGGTCCAAATCCTTTGAGCTCCTTTCAAGCACGTAATGTATGCAGCGAAGAGTCCCAACGAAAACTCTAAATTTCAGATTCCGCCTTTGCCTTCAGACGTTGTATTTCTGTCCTGTGGAAACAATGGTTTTATAATTCCGCGTATTAAACATTAAACATACAATTTAGAAATGTACCGCGTTTAAATCTATTTAGTTTCTTTTGAATATATTTCGCCCGATGTTTAAAAGTGAGTTTTATCAAAATCCCATTAAGTTACAATATATAAGGGTCATACTAGGGTCTCTCCTCATATCCTAATATATTTTTCACTGTAGAGTAATAAAAAAATTATTGGGCTTAAAAAGGGGTTTTTAACTCGAGTGACTCGAGTCGAGTCAAATGTATTTTGTATGGTAAAACTACAAATTTTAAAGTCTATGGTATCAATACAGCTAGCTGAACTTTTAAACAAATTAAATCTGCTTAAATTAGGCCAGCTCAATAACTAAAATGTCTACGGAGATAACAGATAACTGAAGAGTGGAAATATTAAAGGTGCTGAGTGCCAATTTTCAACAGTAATATACCGATAGAGGAGGCGTCTTATCGGTAATACCGATGTTTTTAACAAGAAATCGATTTTCTGACAAATTTTTACGAAATGTAATTTTTACTTATAATCTGATATGATCCCGAGAGCTTTAGCTCGAGGGTCTTATCTTTGATTATAAGTAAAAATTACATTGAGTGAAAATTTTCTTGGAAAATCGAGTTTCGAGTGAAAAACGAAGGTATGAAGATAAGAAACCGCCTCTAGAGGTGTATTTTATTGGATAATTTACTGAACATAAAAATGAAGGCCGTCTGATAAAGGTAAATATACAAGTTAGAGGTGTTACTAATTTTTTATTTAAGTAAAAAAGCTACAAGCGTCTTTTCGAAAGCGTCTTTTCGAGCTAGCGGTAGTCTTATCGGGTAAGACGACCGTTATCAAGGTGGTTGCTATGAAAATGAGCGTTTTGATTGGTTCAATAAAAGTGAGGTGAATTATCAACAGTAATATACCGATAGAGGAGGCGTCTTATCGGTAATACCGATGTTTTTAACAAGAAATCGATTTTCTGACAAATTTTTACGAAATGTAATTTTTACTTATAATCTGATATGATCCCGAGAGCTTTAGCTCGAGGGTCTTATCTTTGATTATAAGTAAAAATTACATTGAGTGAAAATTTTCTTGGAAAATCGAGTTTCAAGTGAAAAACGAAGTTATGAAGATAAGAAACCGCCTCTAGAGGTGTATTTTATTGGATAATTTACTGAACATAAAAATGAAGGCCGTCTGATAAAGGTAAATATACAAGTTAGAGGTGTTACTAATTTTTTATTTAAGTAAAAAAGCTACAAGCGTCTTTTCGAAAGCGTCTTTTCGAGCTAGCGGTAGTCTTATCGGGTAAGACGACCGTTACCAAGGTGGTTGCTATGAAAATGAGCGTTTTGATTGGTTCAATAAAAGTGAGGTGAATTATCAATAGTAATATGTTAAGTGCATGTAAAATTGCTGAAAATCATGCATGAAGGTTTGTTGCCCTAGAAACAGCTTGAATGCATTTTTACTGTTATTTACCAAAAAGTGCCCGACCGAAGGGAGGGCACTTTTTAAGGTAAATAACAATAAAAATGCATGAAAGCTGTTTCTTTAGGGCAACAAATCTGAGTGCATGATTATCAAGCCATTTTACATGCACGAAATATATTTTTTAGACTATTTCCTGAATGAAAAACTAGTAAATTGACGCGAAATTGTCAAAGCAGAAATTTCAACTTGTTGTGACAGTGACGGTTATTCTCGTAGGTAACCAACAATGAAAAACCAGAAGAGTGCAATTTTCAGCTCAATCGCGACCGAGGGCTGATTTTCACCGAAAATCAAGTGAAAAGCGCATTGTAGTTACAGTATATGAGGGAAATAGTCAACAAAATTATATTTTTCTTTAGAAATGATATATGTGCCATTGGCAATTAGGTACCTATGAAACGAGCGAAGTGCCAATTCCGTTGGAACTAGTTTAGCTACTGCATGTGTTTTTTTAAATAAGACACCCTATACATTATTTCTTCGTCTTATCCCTCTTTCTGAGAGCTTTTCAAAAATACATAATAGTCCATAGTTATTTCTTTTAAAAAGGGATAATTTAACATTTTTTGTAAAATTAATAATTTTTCATATTTCATTATACAGTGTCACCATTAAAGTCCGCACCATATGGAACTTTTTTTTATTAATGAGGTTAGTTAAAATTAAATTTGGGCAATCGTTTTTGCTTCAAATTAGACTAAAAATTATATAATCAAATGTCACCATCTGTCATTCGGTATCTGTCAAAAATTACTTTTTAATCAAAAAATGCTGAAAAATGGCATTGTTTTACCGAGTTTCAAAAAATTTTATTAGAAAAAGTTGTTTCTAGTAACCTAAATACAAAGTTTCAGTTTTCTAGCTCAAAGTTGATTTTTTTGCCATTTTTTCTAATTAACTTTTTTTTTATTTAATGTAAGTTCGCTTAATGGATATTAAACTATTTGCTTATACCATACTCAATATTTTATTTAGTTTGTATGAGCTTTTTTTTACTAGAATGCCATTTTTTTTCGGAATTTAAAATTAGAGGCAAAAAAATTTGACACAGGTGGTGCAAAGTTATCCTAATTTAAAAATTTTAACAGATAGACGTCAGATATTCCATTTTTTTGATAGTACATACACCTAAGAAGTTTAAAAAACTTATAATAAAATTCCCAGATATCAGATTAGTTCAAAATTTAGACACATTTTCTTTTTATCCACAATAAAATATCAAGGCAATTTTGAATTTTATAAGTAGGCTATGGAAAAAAAAACGAATTAGAGTGCCGAATAAATAAAAGAAATGTCATAAATTTGAATATTTTCGCAAGTTATAGTTTTCAGTGTTATCACCAATGTTGTCCATTCAAGAAAAAATAGAAATTGTCTTAATTTGTGGAGAGAATAAGGTAAACGTACCAGTAATTGACACTATTAGGCGGAAAATTTCGTAAAAAAATCACTACGGCCACAATTGTAGACCTAAATTCCAGTTCTATCATTTCTTAATTAGTTTATACTTTTATAGTCAGGATGGCATAATAGATTTGTTGAAAATATTATATAAATTTTGTTAGTATAATTAAAAAAAAAATTGCAGAAGCACCAGTTATTGACAGCCGTGTTCTAGTAATTAACACACCAGTAATTGACAGTTAAATGGGGATTTATTTAAGTAAGTATGTTATTAATATTACCAAAAAATAAAATAAAATAGGTACCTAAGAACAAATTATGTTGATTCAAAAACATCGATTTCTTTGAGAAATACATATTTTATTCTGTCACCAAGACTTTGAATTTCCGGATGATCCAGAATTTCTACTACATCATCAAATTGTATGGTTGAGATGTCATTCTCAATTAATTTGAAAGATGATTTGTCATCCATTGATTTTAGGGAAACCACTTCAATGCCAATTTTACATATTTTTTGTACTACACATACATATCTGTAGAAAAGAGTTTGTTTCGTCCCACCCAAAAACTTGGCTAAGATAAAATCTCCAACCCGAATATCATCTTTGGGTTTAGATTTTTTTGCTACATGAATCAATGGAATATCTTCACTGTCATCATGGTCAATACTTTCATCTGCATGAATGCTGACATCATCAAGACTATCCCCACTTTCAACCCACTCTTCAGACTCACTAGAAGTTTCAAAATCTGAAAATCGCTTCCTCCGTTTAATTTTATTTTTTATTTCATTGCATTTTTCTTCCTTCTTTCGTTTTCTTTCTTCAGCTCTTTTTTCTTTCTCTTCTAGCTTTTTCTTTTTTTCTGCTTCTTTTTTAAAGTTATATTCTTGCCATGGTCCAGAAGTAATAGCAGAAGGAAGTTTCTCCTTTTTACGGTTTTGATTTGACTTTACTTCTTCTGGCCAAAACAACGCCTTCTTAAAAGGGGTTGGAACTAGCTCTTTCAGTAATGATATATTTAAAGGTGAGTTCTCATTGCATGTAGAAAATGAGGGTACCTTTATGAAGGCATTATCAGTGGAGCTAGTTGTGTCAGTCACTTCTTTTCCGGGTGTAGCCAGATCATATTGCGGATTCATCCTTTCCAATTGAACTCCTGAACGTCCTGGTTTAGGGCTTTCACTAATATTTTCAAAATTTCTTGACTGGTTCTCTTTGCTGGGTGTTTCCAATATTTGACCTGTACTATCGTTTTCTTCTGCTAAAAGTTTTGTGTCCAGCATTGTTTCCTTTTTCATTGCTAACCACACATGAAATAAAGTTGTATCTTCAATTTTCCCGCTCCAATCGTCTTTGCAGCTGTTGCAGTGGGTATACCTCTTGCTACAGCTTCAAGAGCTAAGCGCATTTGCTCCTTTGTATAGTTTTTTTTAGGTGCCATACCTGTAACAAACAATGTTCCAGTAATTGACATCCTATGCTCTAATGATTGACACCCCTGTCAAAGACTGGATCCCAATATTAGTTTTACTTTAAATTTCTAGGAGAATGTATGTACAATAATTTGAACAATTTGGCAACAATCATTTAATATTTCCTAATGCTCCAGTTAGTGACAATGTGTCAATAACTGGCACACCACTGCATTTGCTTGATCCAGTCCCTGACACTCCCATTAAAAGGAAGGTTAGGTTTTTGTTGATCATAATTTTTACATAAAACTTAACTCTAAAGCTAGATAAATATGTACACATATTTAGACTTCATAAAACATAATATCTGCAAAAGTTATTGAATATTATTTAATGTGCTTACCTTAAGGATTTCTGTAAGAGACCGGATAAACACAAACACGTGATTATTATGGCGCCCAAATTCACACTACCAATTTGACAGACTGTTCCTTTGAGCATTACAATATTGCCAAATTGTACATTCTTCATAGTTTTCTATAGAAAGTGATTGGGTTTATTTAAATGAGCTTATTTTTACAGATTATTTGTACAAGTGTCAGTTACTGGAACAGTGTCAATTACTGGTACGTTTACCTTATGCCTCACCGGCAAGTATCTGCCATTTTTAATGAGAGGCATCCAGAAAAAAATTTGCAGCATAGCACTGTTTCAGGAATAATGTCAAAATTTAGAGAAACTGGATCTGTTCAAAATAATTTTAAGAAACCTCACGCGGCAAGTAAATACGATGAAGCAGCACAACTTGATGTTTGTTTAACTGTTATTGACCACGGTCAAACTAGTGTAACCAAGATAAGTGATTCAAGCGTTAGAAAAATTCTTCAGAAAAATCGATTTCGGGCATATAAACCCAAGTTTATAAACACATTAAAAGAACGCGATTTTGATATCCGACTTGATTTTTCGTTTTGGTATCAGGGACAATATGAGGAGAATATTCTTTTTCCATACAAGATATTATGGACAGATGAAGCCACTTTCTCTTCGAATGGTACCGTGAGCTCACAAAATTGCCGATGGTGGTCCCAAGAAAATCCTAACTTCACAATTGAATGTCGCGACCAGTATCATTTTAAAACCAATGTTTGGTGGGGAATTTTGAAACATGAGCTTATTGGACCATACTTCTTTAGAGTAAACTTAACTGGTGAAAGGTACCTGAATTTTCTTGATAACGAGATTACCGAAGTTTTGGATAACATGCCCTTACACCATAGACATAACTTATGGTATCAGCTTGATGGTGCACCCATACATCAAACTGTAGCAGTGAAAGAACGCATAAACCAATTATTTCAAAACAGAGTTATAGGGCGTGATAGAGAATGTCACTGGCCACCCAGGTCGCCTGACATAACCCCACTAGACTTTTTTCTGTGGGGTTATCTTAAGCAGAAAGTTTATAAGATTCGACCGTTTAGAAATATCGAGCATTTGGAACAAACGATAAGACAGTGTTGTGCCGATATAACACCAAGCTTTTTACAAAATGCTGTCAAAGACGTTTATAGACGGACGGGTGTTTGTATAGAGCGAGAAGGACGTCACACTGAAATATGAAATTTATATTGCTTTTGTGTTACCTATTTAAAATGATTAAAGTTCCTTTTTGTTCCTTTTAATAATAATGATAGTTTTAAGTATAAAATAAAATTTTTATCAAATATTTAGATGTATTTGTCATTTGAAAAACGAAACATCTGACGTATATCTGTTAAAATTTTTAAATTAGGATAACTTTGCACCACCTGTGTCAAATTTTTTTGCCTCTAATTTTAAATTTTGAAAAAAAATGGCATTCTAGTAAAAAAAAGCTCATACAAACTAAATAAAATATTGAGTATGGTATAAGCAAATAGTTTAATATCCATTAAGCGAACTTACGTTAAATAAAAAAAAAGTTAATTAGAAAAAATGGCAAAAAAATCAACTTTGAGCTAGAAAACTGAAACTTTGTATTTAGGCCAAGAATTGTACTAGAAACAACTTTTTCTAATAAAATTTTTTGAAATTCGGTAAAACAATGCCATTTTTTAACATTTTTTGATTAAAATGTAATTTTTGACAGATACCGAATGACAGATGGTGACATTTGATTATATAATTTTTAGTCTAATTTGAAGCAAAAACGATTGCCGAAATTTAATTTTAACTAACCTCAATAATAAAAAAAAGTTCCATATGGTGCGGACTTTAATGGTGACACTGTATATATTATACAACTTTATATTATTACATAAAATTGCTTAAATTGGGCTCCGTTGTGTTCTAAATACTTTCGACAGACCGTTTCGATTCTTCGCAATGCATTTCATAAAATAATTAGTATCTAACCTTCTCTGCAAAACCCTAAAGGTTTGATGGGTAGCTTCTCGAAGTTGATCAATATTGTGGTGTTATCTCTTATATAACTGATCTTCGATATACCCCCATAAAAAGTAATTCAACATAGAGTTGAACTTGGAGGCCACCTGACAGGTCCATTGGTACCAATCCATTTATCGGAAAATGTAGCTTCTAAATATTGTCTCACTATATGAGAATTGTGACTCGGAGCGCCATCTTGCTGGTAGTAAGGCCAAAGGATCATCCTCTAATATTTCCATTAGTGCATCTCGCATTTTATCTAGGTGTCTATCTCCGGTTAAAGTTCCTTCAAAGATAAAACACCTAATTTTAGTGCCAAAAATAAAGCATAACACGCTAAATCCAAACCGACCTTGACGTTCTCGTGGAAATATTACGTGTTGGTTCTCTTGGGACCAGTACCTTAAATTGTTTTGGTTTAAGATACCAGAACTCCTAAAATAAGCCTTGTTGGACCATACCACCCTTCTTTTTAATATGCGTTTTCCTGCAACAACTGTAGGTACCAGTTGCAAAAAACTATCCTACGTTCTGCGTCACCGGGATGCAAATGTTGAACGATTGTGAATGGTGTTTGTATGATTTAAATTTATATTCTCTTAGTAGTAACTGCGTTTTTGATATTTAATGCCAACATTATCATACACTTCTGCACGATATGGATGGTTGTACCGTGACAGAGGCCCAAACATTTATGTCTTCCTTGTTTTCCTTATTGCTCTCAGGTCAGGTAAGTGAACAGTTTTATAAAAAATACTGTCTTATTTTAAAAAAAGTCATTGCTAAAGCTAAGATAGACACAAACCAGCGATACATCTCAGAATCTGAAAATAAAGTAAGAGCTACTTGGGCTCTGGTAAAAAATATAACAAATCAAAACGTAGCTATCCAAGCTTCACTTGCAGACAACTTCCATGTTAGGTCATCTGAAAATATCATTAATGAATTTAATACATTCTTCTTAAATATCTGCCCTGATCTCAAGAACGGTTCAGAGGAAAATCTGGAAGTGTGCCTATCTGTAAAAATTCAATATTCCTGGAGCCCGTCACTTTATATGAGGTAATAAAATGTATAAAAAACCTAAAGAACAAGGTATTTGTGGGCAAGGATGAAATACCTGTCAAGCTTCTCAAGGAGACAGCTGAGCACTTGGCTGTGCCTCTGACCCACATTATCAATCTCGCATTCCGGACGGGATGTTACCCGAGGGCACTGAAGGAGGCTTTGGTGAGACCAATACACAAGAAAGGAGCTAGGAACGAAATAAGTAACTACAGGCCGATCTCACTTTTATCAAATATCAACAAAATTTTTGAAAATCTGCTTAACACACGAATCATACAATTTCTTGAAAGATATAATATAATTACCCATAGGCAGAACGGGTTTATGAAGGGTCGGTCAACAGTGAGGGCAGTCTACCTAGCACTTCAACAAATTATTAACTCGCTAAATAATCAGCAAACCACAATGGCCTTGTGCTTGGACTTATCAAAGGCCTTCGACAGTGTCAGTCACGATGTTCTCTGCGGCAAGTTGGAGAGGTGTGGAATAAGGGGGCCAGCCTTAGCTTTGCTGAGATCCTACCTCTCAGATCGCAAACAGTGTGTCATAGATTATGATAAAAACGGCAGAATCCTGAAATCCGATTCTGGTACAATCACGAGCGGTGTGCCGCAGGGGTCGATACTCGGCCCTCTGTTGTACATTATCTATGTAAATGACCTTGTACAAGTGGACAGCAACCTAATCATGTATGCGGATGACACCTCACTGATTTGCAGCGGGGCACGGGTGGATGACTGTCTGCGGGGTGCTGTGAGTGGTATGGATGCTTTAAATGAGTGGTTCGCAAAAAATAACCTAACACTGAACGTCTCCAAAACACAGGTTATCAATTTTAAATTCAATCCCGGTAACCCAGTATCAATCCAGTATGATAATGTGGAATTAAAAACACAAGACAAAGTTACATTCCTGGGAATAGTAATAGATCAAAGATTAACGTGGGAATATCATATAGAAAAAGTAGCATGTGATATGAGTAAATACTGCTATGCCCTTAGAATACTAACACACTCGGTCGGACCGGCCGCGGCCATCCTGGCATATTACGCCTATGTACATTAGTAGTAATGCTATGTATGTTTCAGGACACAATCCCATAAGAAATAACATTACGCTGAAATCTGCATTTTTGGTGCCATTTTAGGGCGTGGCACTTTTCCTGGAAGCCACCATCCTCTCTTAACCTAAGTGGAACCCAGCTACTATCGCCACCTAGTGAGTGACGTCATAACTGCTCGATGTCGGTAATATAGGGCCCTATTGGCCTGTGTGGAACCCTCCCTGCTGCCACCTAACCCCCCACCCATTATTCTAACCTAACTTTTGCCCCAACGGAACCCAGATCACGTGTTACCCCGATTATATAGTAATATCATTGTAGGGGTGCCACCTAACGGGGGAGATGTACGTACCTGTTATCTTGAGACCTGTAGCGCCACCTGCTTTTCATATACGACATCTTGTTTACCGCGATGGTAGGTATGACGTTGTAAATCAGTTAAAATATTTTAAAATATAATAATACCATAAAAAAGTTTTTGTCCTCGGCGGGATTTGAACCATAATCCTCTGGGGCCGAACCTCAAAGCCTTGCAAAATACGCTACGAGAGCATATAGATTAAAACTGCTAAACAATGTTTGACAACGTGAAACCACGGGGGCACATCTGATTAGATTGCTGGAACAAAAGGTCCTTAAATGGGGTTATGGAGGTGTTTTATAATGTACAAAATTAGGGTAAACCAGGCTGGGCCCTCCAATGTTAATTTTCGGAGGGATTTTTATGACTCATATCTCCGGAACCAATGGGCCTAGGATATTGCGCATGCGTAGTTGGGGTCTATGAAATGGGTTCTTGCGCGTGACTCGAAAACGACACCTGCCACCTGTCAATTAAGAACTGTCACCTGTCAGCTGTCACCTGTCAAATGTCAAAATCGACAGCTGATGTATGTCACGTGTTTAGGGTGACGTCATGAGCCGTTTAAAAAAAAGAACGGGGTAATTTATTAACAAACCCTAAGTGTGGCAATGATGACAAAATGGCGGTAAACCTAGCTTTTATAATGCATTCACCATTTTATCGACAAACCAGTACTAATGGCGTTGCCAAACCAATATTTCCCCTTATTCAACATAAAAATTGTCGAAACGGCAACACCGCCGTTCCAAGACTGAAAATTTAAGAAAATACGCTTAGGCCATATTGTAATAGCCGTTCGCAACAGTAACTAGGTAAAACAAAGAACCTTAAGTGTGGTTATAGGGATATATTATTATCGATACCAATTTATTAACAAATCTTAAACCTTAAACTGAACCAGGGTTCCATCAATTTAGAACGAAATAAAAATTCGACACAAGACACTTATCGCCAATCTCGTATATAGGTACAATATATTATAAGTTCAAAATTTAGCGAAAAATATTTACAGTTAAAACTAAGGATTAGAAACATTTACCGTGCAAGAATAGGCATATCTACATACAATTAAAAAACTAGGACTAGAAACATTTATATTAGGAACATTACCGCACAAGAAGGCATATCTATATACAAACTTAAAAACAAACAAAAAAATGAATGGAAAAAGACATTGGCGGGTATGGGCATTTGAACAGAGTAATCATACCTTATTTCAGCTCCTATATCAAAAAAAGGATTCTTTATTTACAAAAGAGCATTCCTTCTCCCAAGGATCGTTGAAAAACGCTTCTAATCAGTCCATTCTATTCAATTAGGGAAATCAGGACACACTTCAGGCTATATTCCATGATAACAATCTAAATCCATGCCTTCACTCGATACTGCCGCTCACTCCTCGACCATACAATATACATTTTACAATTCTTCAAAGAAAAAAAAATCCTTTTTTGGCACAATAATAATGACAGTGACAGTATTTTTCAGAAAAAAACCGGTGTATGATTCGTTGTCATAACATTTTATTAATAAATATATTTTCTGTTTTAAATTTATTACGATTACAACATTAGTAGAAATATCAGTTGACTTCGATGTAGTTAACCTTGATATTAAATATGCAGGTAATTAGCAATGTCGTAATTATCATTATAGGTCAGGCGTTGAAAACAATGTTTAAAGTTATTTACAATTGTCCAAAAAAACAAAGCAGCTTGCTTCTACAAATAATAATATGTATACAAGGTGAACCGAAAAGTCGGGTATAAATATAAACTAATAATAAAAGTTATAGGTACATTGTTTCCTAATTATACCGGTTGGCCTGACTGATTTTAATTTTTCCTATAATGACGTACATTGTAAACAAGTAAGATCCGGGAACTTCATAAAAATAAATTAATATACATTAGATGACCTTTCAAAATTCTGAGAATTGTTGCAACATTGAAATACCTTATATTATGCAGTTCACTGCACATTTTATTCCTCGAATAATATTTAAAAATACCAAGAGTCGTTGGGTAACTCCGTAATTGTATATAACATTTAACCCGACACAATGCCAAGGTTACACCGGTAACCGTGAAAAGAGGCATACATCAAAGCATAATTAAAAGTATCAAGAACAGAATAGCACACAAAACATCAAGAACCAGTAAAACAAAGTATAGAAGAAAATAAGTTAAGTTTTGATTTGATCATATCAAGAAAATGTATAGCAGAAGGAGATCAAGAAGAATATTTGAAGAAAGAAAAATCAAGAAAACATGACACAGCTAGACTAAGAAAAACATTATTATACGAAACCAATAAACCAATAGAAAAGAAAGGATAAAAATTACATGAGGTGCGATTACAAACAAAGATCCGTAGAATCGTACAACAAACGGTGTCTACCAGTTGTATTTTTCGAAGATTGTAATAGTTTTAAATACCGAATGATACACTGTCAAATTCGAAAAGTTCAGGCATGACCAATCACAATATACTACACCTCTACTATACTTCTCATTAGTCCTAAATCGATGGGGATTATCACAACTAAATGGGGATTATCACAACTAAAATGGGGATCGTCACAACTAAAGAACTCAAAATAGCGGTGTGCCAGGGAGTTGAGCTGGATTTGCAAAAAATCTTTGTATCTGCTGATATAAAATAAATTGACATAAAATTGTTTAAAAATTAGACCCCGTTTCCTTTATACTAAAAGACTCGGGAAAAATTAGAGAAAACATTAGAAGACACTTAAGTTGACTTTAATCTAATAGATTGATATAGAGAATCGATATATCTAGGTATGTACTCATAAATATAGAAATGGTAAAATCAAGAGCCAGGAAAGGCCTTTTAGATCGCTCCTGTTAATATTAATACCAAAAGTTTGTGGTAGCGTAGGAAAACCGTCATTGACTAAAAACAAAAGATTGCTACCCCCATTATGCCCCAAATGTTTATTGTCCCCTCAACAATTCCTGTTATAAACTCCCAACACCCCACCGTCTCTATAATTAAATAAAACATTATATTCACTTGCACATAAATAACAGTCTTTAAATGGATAGCTAAAATATTGAGATAATGAAATTACCTGCATATTTAATATCAAGGTTAACTACATCGAAGTCAACTGATATTTCTACTAATGTTGTAATCGTAATAAATTTAAAACAGAAAATATATTTATTAATAAAATGTTATGACAACGAATCATACACCGGTTTTTTTCTGAAAAATACTGTCACTGTCATTATTATTGTGCCAAAAAAGGATTTTTTTTTCTTTGAAGAATTGTAAAATGTATATTGTATGGTCGAGGAGTGAGCGGCAGTATCGAGTGAAGGCATGGATTTAGATTGTTATCATGGAATATAGCCTGAAGTGTGTCCTGATTTCCCTAATTGAATAGAATGGACTGATTAGAAGCGTTTTTCAACGATCCTTGGGAGAAGGAATGCTCTTTTGTAAATAAAGAATCCTTTTTTTGATATAGGAGCTGAAATAAGGTATGATTACTCTGTTCAAATGCCCATACCCGCCAATGTCTTTTTCCATTCATTTTTTTGTTTGTTTTTAAGTTTGTATATAGATATGCCTTCTTGTGCGGTAATGTTCCTAATATAAATGTTTCTAGTCCTAGTTTTTTAATTGTATGTAGATATGCCTATTCTTGCACGGTAAATGTTTCTAATCCTTAGTTTTAACTGTAAATATTTTTCGCTAAATTTTGAACTTATAATATATTGTACCTATATACGAGATTGGCGATAAGTGTCTTGTGTCGAATTTTTATTTCGTTCTAAATTGATGGAACCCTGGTTCAGTTTAAGGTTTAAGATTTGTTAATAAATTGGTATCGATAATAATATATCCCTATAACCACACTTAAGGTTCTTTGTTTTACCTAGTTACTGTTGCGAACGGCTATTACAATATGGCCTAAGCGTATTTTCTTAAATTTTCAGTCTTGGAACGGCGGTGTTGCCGTTTCGACAATTTTTATGTTGAATAAGGGGAAATATTGGTTTGGCAACGCCATTAGTACTGGTTTGTCGATAAAATGGTGAATGCATTATAAAAGCTAGGTTTACCGCCATTTTGTCATCATCGCCACACTTAGGGTTTGTTAATAAATTACCTCGTTCTTTTTTTTAAACGGCTCATGACGTCACCCTAAACACGTGACATACATCAGCTGTCGATTTTGACATTTGACAGGTGACAGCTGACAGGTGACAGTTCTTAATTGACAGGTGACAGGTGTCGTTTTCGAGTCACGCGCAAGAACCCATTTCATAGACCCCAACTACGCATGCGCAATATCCTAGGCCCATTGGTTCCGGAGATATGAGTCATAAAAATCCCTCCGAAAATTAACATTGGAGGGCCCAGCCTGGTTTACCCTAATTTTGTACATTATAAAACACCTCCATAACCCCACTTAAGGACCTTTTGTTCCAGCAATCTAATCAGATGTGCCCCCGTGGTTTCACGTTGTCAAACATTGTTTAGCAGTTTTAATCTATATGCTCTCGTAGCGTATTTTGCAAGGCTTTGAGGTTCGGCCCCAGAGGATTATGGTTCAAATCCCGCCGAGGACAAAAACTTTTTTATGGTATTATTATATTTTAAAATATTTTAACTGATTTACAACGTCATACCTACCATCGCGGTAAACAAGATGTCGTATATGAAAAGCAGGTGGCGCTACAGGTCTCAAGATAACAGGTACGTACATCTCCCCCGTTAGGTGGCACCCCTACAATGATATTACTATATAATCGGGGTAACACGTGATCTGGGTTCCGTTGGGGCAAAAGTTAGGTTAGAATAATGGGTGGGGGGTTAGGTGGCAGCAGGGAGGGTTCCACACAGGCCAATAGGGCCCTATATTACCGACATCGAGCAGTTATGACGTCACTCACTAGGTGGCGATAGTAGCTGGGTTCCACTTAGGTTAAGAGAGGATGGTGGCTTCCAGGAAAAGTGCCACGCCCTAAAATGGCACCAAAAATGCAGATTTCAGCGCAATGTTATTTCTTATGGGATTGTGTCCTGAAACATACATAGCATTACTACTTACATTCACGAATGGCATATGGTCTTATGCTTTGGGGTAACTCCATGCTATGTAGCCGTGTTTTCATTATACAAAAGAGATGCCTTAGGGTGATGTTCAGGATTGGGGGAAGGACAAGCTGCAGGCACACTTTCAGATCGCAACGCATTTTCACTCTGTACAGTCTATATATTTTAGAGTGTGTAAAGTTCATACTCGGTAACGAATCCCTGTTTTTGGATCTTAGAGCCGGTCACGAGCATGATACCAGGTATGGAGAAAACCTTTTAATAGAGAGAGCAAATTTTAGTTTTATACAAAAAAATGTCACTTACAACATTCTAAAAGTATGGAACAGGCTTCCGGTACTGTTTAGGCAGAGAGGTCCGAAATATTTAATTTCAAAACTAAAAAAATTTCTGCTTAACAAAGCATATTATTCCATACAGGAATTTTTTGATCATGGGGCTGTTCTCCTCATGACATGACTCTGTAAACTTCTAGGGCCAAAGGTAGACTTTCTCTTTCTCTGACTTTTAAAATGTGTTGTGAGTAGTTAAGTATTTTAGATGTTTTGTTTTTAATTTTAATTCTAATTTTTTAATTTTTAATTTTAACTGATTGAAGTTTTTTGACAGGATCTACACCTTAGGGTAAAAGGAATTTATTGTAATTCTTATAGATCAAATAAAGATATATCTATCTATCTATTGTAAAAATTAGACCTTGATATTTTAAAATATCCATGGTCAATGAGCTTGGCTTGGATTTTTTGAAATATTCTTTTATCAGGTTGTGTAGCACCCACCTTCTATCTTCAAATGGGTACTTACTGTTTTATGACCTCATTCCTTGAAGGCGGCGACAAAAATCCTCAACGGGGTTCGCAGTACCAGTGTGTTATACCAAATACGTCCAAATTGTAGTTGAATCAAAGTAGTTTATAATTTTCTTTTAAAGGGAGCAATATATTGTTGAAAGGGAGCAATATTTAATCGTAAATCAAATGAGTTTACTTCTAATTTTTAGAAGTAAAGGACAAAGTCACTATTAATTTCACTTATTTATTATATTATTAAATTGCAATCGGAGCCACCAACACTAAAATTTAAATTCACAAATAAATCTTTCACTTACTTCTTAAATTACATATAATCCTAACGTCGACACTTACTTTTAGAAATGCGCCCACTTTACGCTTTATTCAATTAAACTTTTCGCGTTACCGTGCCAAGTCAATAAGTAAAGGTTTCTGCCGCCACGACGATGCTTTACTATCTCCGTGTGACTTCGTGTCAACGCACTTTCAACTTCCGAACTGAACTTTTCACCACTACACTTGACTAACGGCACGGCAACTTTCAACGGACGACGGTACTAACTTTTTAGGTATTCGAACATTACGACGGTTAAAAATGAACTAACTTTTCCTCTAGCAATCCCACCTATTTATAGGGGAAAATTGATCAAAACAACACCTGAAAATGCTCACAGATGTTTACACAAGTGTTCCAGTTTCTGGAATCCCTTTGTCGGTACGAGAAAAACAAAATATTTCGGCTTCTTTACAAAGGCAATTATCTTAATTTATTTGACAGTTATTAGAAAACAGTGGCAGCTGAGCAGCAGATGCTATGCAGGTGTTACTTGTTAACACCAACATGATCCGTCCCCATTCCGCGATTTATCCAGATAAAACTAGCTTAAGTTAGAGTTTTGACCAATCAGAAATCGTATTGGCGCGTCATCTCCGAGGTGGGAGAGAAATTATTTAAACTTTAGCAGCGCCTAATTTCATCAGTTTCTCTCGGACGGTACCTTTTGCTCGGTCAAATAACTAGTCGGAAATATACAGTGAAGTGGAAAATAAATTAAAATTTTATTTACTTTTAATTTATTATGTTTGAAATATTTTTGATAATTTCTGATGTGTTCTGTTGATAAACCCTTTATTGGATTATTTTATTTTATAAACGTGAGTTTTCCAAATATTATTTAACTCATTTTATTTTCTTGAATTTTTTTTTTATAAAATTATTTTAGAGTTATCTGAATTGTAATAACACTTTTGTTGATTATTAACTTATAAATTTTACTTATTTAATTTATCCGAAAATATTTAAGATATTTTTATTCTTTTTACTTTATTTTTACTTATTCTGGTAAAACTTTGGAGTCCAATTTAACTTTAACAATTTTTAAAAGAGTTTCCTATTTTATTTTGGGATTATTTTAATTTCTTAATATTTTTTCCCAAAACTTATTTTAAATAAAATATTTTTCATTTCTTAAAGACCCCTCGCACTGAATATAAATTTAATAAAATTATTATTTTCTTTTTAATTTGAATGATAATAAAAATAAATTCTTTATTTCTAAAATGACTGAAAGTTTTCCCGAGTTTTATTTAGTTATAATATTTTAAAAATGCCGTTCACCACAGTTGTTGTCTTTCTAGATATCTATGAAAAATTTAAATTTGTAAAAAAATACAAAAGCATTGTCAGTTGACGATTGGTTATATTTTTGTTCTTGACTGCAGCCCAAATCATCTCGATTGGAATAAATATACAGTAATAGGGGGAGAGGCGTAAAATAGTATGATCATGTGCTTCGCATACTATCTTTTTTCTAGCATTTTGAGGAATTTTCATGTTTCTACTTTCCAAGAATTTCATTCTTCTTTGTGCTACTGTTAGGAACATTGTTATGTAGACGCGAATGATAGGATGCATTGTCCACATCAATGACAAAATTGAGGGATAAATTTGGCAGCAATTGTTCCACATTTTCAATAAACCACTTTTCGAATAGACTGACGGTCATATCTTTACAGTAGTCAGCCGATGAGTGCTTTATATTTTTGGTCAATATATTATAATAATAAAGGTTTAGGAACAAAACCCTTAGTATTGCCTGCGTGTAGTATGATAACTCGTTTACCGCGAGAGCAAGGTCCATTTAGTGTGCACTTATTACTATCATCCACCCAACCATATACACTTTCTCCCTTTTTAATTGGCGATATACCTTAATTTTACGTACCTAAATATTCTTGCCGCCAAGCCACGATACGAGACGATTCCATTATACCATTCTTTTGTTCAATTTCACAATCTAGCAAAATACTACGTAGGGTGTCCAGAGATTTATATTCATAATCAGAATAATCCCGTAACTTATCCCGAATCATTTCTAATGTCGGGACTTTGTTTTTTTCGTCAAATTGATATACAATTCGGCGCAAAACTTCTTTGTCACCATTATCAACTTTTTCAAGCTTCTGATTAACTCTTTTTCACTTTACGAAATGGTCGACAATAACTCCTTCTCTAATCACTGTGTGAATTGTAGTTCGAGCAAGTTTAGTGAGCGCCTCCTCCTTTTTAATATTTCGTTTTGGGGGGCCCCAGGACATTCATTTTTTAAGCAGGTGTAAATATTTAAAATAAGTCTCTGGGTTTAAACATTAAATCTTTATTACAAAATTCCGACGGCTTCGCCATGGAATCGGCTTTCACATTGTTCGTTTCATCATCAGAAATATCAAAAGATTTTCACAACGCCATCTTGATTAAATATTTAAATAACAACAATGACAACAAGAACGGTAACAACAACAAAACAATTTAGAAAAACACGACACTCAATAACAACAGTAACAACAAAATAACATAGAAACCACCTACACTCGGGCACACTCTTAAGATACTTTCTTAATTCCAATAACGAATAAAAGAATAAACTAAATTTACTTCCTCCTATTTTATTAATTAAACTACACCACTGTCAGGGGCAACAAGTAAAAAACGCAGTGGCACAGACATTTTTCAGGTATTATTTTATTTATTTCTCCAACAAAATTATTTGCGGGGAATGCGTGGGCGAGAAAAAATTCTTGCGCGATCGAATCATCATAAAATTATGTCATTTTTATTTCAAATTTATTGGTACACTAAGCAGACCCGGTACATGACCCTTTTTTTAGCTGTTTGGATTGACTTCGTATAGACTATACAAAAAATGTTAAAACTATCCCTTTTTAAAAGGAATAAATATGAACTAATATATATTTTTGAAAAGCTCTTAAAAAGAGCGATAAGACAAAAAATTATATACAGTGTGTCCAAGATAAGAATGGGATAGCATTGGAATCTTGGAAACGGTAGGAATTACAATGTTCGTTAAATTAGGAAAAAGTTGCACAATTTAAATACCTTTTACATGGTGTTTGCAAAATTAAACTATCTTTAACCGATTTCGATATTTTTTAAAAAAATTATTTTTTGCTGTATTATTTTTTATTTATTTGTTGCATTATTTTAACAGATATAAAAAAATGAAAAATACTTTTTCATTGTCACTTTTTAAGCTGAACAAGATAGCGTTTACAGATTTTCATTACGACGTTTCGTTTTCGAGAAAACATCCTCAACTTTCTTTTTTTAAATACGGTCCTGTGTTTCTCTTTTTAATCGAAGGCTATTTTAAACTCTAAAATAACTGATGTACCTACCACTCGCATTGGTTTAAACATATTTTCAGCTTTTTAGCTATCGTTTAAAAATATTCAAGAAAAATCTCCATAGTTCGGCACTGAATGCTCGAAAAACATTTATTAACATAATACCAAATTAGAACTTAATTACAAACAGTGTTCAAACAAATAGCCATTATTTTCTAATCATAGGTAACATCGTCTAACTGTGGAATTCAAATCATTGTTAAGTACATCTGGGGTAATCGTTTGAAATGCTTCTAAAACCAGTTGACGCAATTCTTCCTCTGTTTGAAAATTACGTTGGTGCACATAGTTTTTGATGTACCCCCAGAGATAAAGTCCAAAGAAGTTAGATCAGGCGATCGTGCAGGCCAAAAAACAGCTGAACGCGTACCTATCCATCTGTCAGGAAATCTATCTGTTAAATATTCTTGGACAATTCTCGAATTATGAGCGGGGGCCCCATCTTGTTGAAACCAAAAGTTATTGATTTCTGCTAGTAGTAAGTTGTTATCGAACCATTCTTCCAAATTATGCTGCAGTAAATTTCGATACCGCTCCGAATTTAGTGTTCCGTGGTAAAAAATTGGCCCAATTATCTTTGTTCCCAAAATTCCTACCCACATGTTGAAACCAAAACGATGTTGGTGTCTAGCCATTTTGTACAACCGTGGATTTTCTGTGGACCAATAATGCGTATTTCTTCTGTTACAGATTCCGTTGTTGGTTATCATACTTTCATCAGAAAATAAAATTTTATTGACGAAATTTTCGTCGTTTTGACATTGCCTAGTGTACCATTCGCAAAATACCCTTCGCCTTATGTCGTCTCCCGGTTTTAGTCCTTGGCAGAAATTTGTACGGGTGATATTTGTTCTTACGCAAAATAAAATGTGCCGTGGATTTTGGCGTTCCACTTACTTTCTCAATGTTTCTAACTGATGTTGTAGGGTCTTCCGTTACAGCTAATGCTACATTATTTTGAATTTCCTCATTACATGATTTGTTTCTAGTAACAACTGCTTTATTAAATGACCCATACTGCAATAAATTGGCAACAATTCTTCCAAACATCTTTTTATTTGGTTGTAATTTCTCTGGGTAATTATTTAAATACATTTGCTCAGCTTCTCGAGTATTTCTATAGCATAAAATGTAACACTCTAACATATCAAACTTTTCCTCAAAAGAGAAATGTACAACCATTTTTAAACGAAGTGAAAGCCCTCGTACCTAATTAAATTTGTATTTATGAGAGAAGTAAGTTGTCAAGAAAAACGAACGTTTGTTTCAAAGCCCACTATGTTTATTGTACGGTCTTATGATATGAGAATTTTATTCGTTACATAATAAAAATATATAATAGAGAAAAAGCTGAAAATTCGTTCAAGTGATAGATCAGTTATTTTAGAGTTCAAAATAGCCTTCGATTAAAAAAAAAAAAAACAGGACCGTATTTAAAAAAAGAAAGTTGATGATGTTTTTTCGAAAACGAAACGTCGTACTGAAAATCTGTAAACCCTATCTTGTTTAGCTTAAAAAGGGTGTCACATTTAAAACAAAACACAAGTTTGGGTTATAACTCAAAAACAAAGCTTTTCAAAAAAATACTAGCTACGCCACTAAATTCTACATAAAAGACTATAATTACCCATTTTTACCTTATTGTTAAGTTATCAAGAATCGAGAGCGTTAAAAATGACAAATTTTCAAAATCGCCCTACCTATATGTCAAAAACTGAGAGGGATATGAAAATTTCGTCTGCGGCAATGAAACTTTCATAAAATAATAGAATGGTAAGCTGGTATATAAAATATATATATAAATATGGTATACTCGCCATGCCATAAACGTCTAGTGTTCAACCAAACGTGAATCACCCTGTATAATAAATACAAATTTATTAGCTTACTACAAACATAAAAGGACGCTGTTTCTAATTATATTCAATACTTCTTTCTGTATTTTTTGCTGTTTTAATAGAATTCCCTTAAAATCCAGCAAAAGAATCCTACTTTTACACAAACAAACAGGACTTTGCGTTAATTAAATTTCCTGTTCGCTTTTTTGGTCTGTGAAATTTAGAGTATGCAAATAATGGCGCGCTAGCAGTGGAGGACTAAAAATGTTAATTAATGTATAATAGAAAAAGAAATTTTATAAAATATTTTATTATGTAACACTGAAAATATAGATACGTATGCGTGTCCAGAAACCATCTTAACATATGGGAAACTTTTTTATTTTAGACTTTACGAAAAAAAGTGATTCTTCATAAAAAGTTCTGCATAGTCTAAAACCTAAAATGCAACTATCAGATATTAAATTTTCCCAGGCGTATACGAGGTAAGTCAAAAAATATGAATTTGGCTTAAAAGTAAAGTACCTTTATTTTTGATAATATCGAACATTGTTATTAAAAAAAGTTGATCAGAACTAAAAACCACGTTCAAATATGAAACTGCGCCCATTTACCTTGAAAAAATTATTTCGTCTTTTTTGAAACGTATGTCTACTATAACAATGCAAATTTAACTGTAGTTACATGTAATCTAGGATGGTTGTAACATACAAATTAATTGTTAATAGCAAGAAATGTTTGACAGCAACCGTCAAAACGCGTTAAAATTTATAAAACATAAAAATGGTAGCGTTATTAACTTCTGAGGAGAAAATTGAAATTGTTTTGATTGTGGAAGAAAAATTCGTAAAAAATAATAAAACCTAATTTTTCATTGCATTACCTAATTGTAATTTAAACGTGGTTTTTGGTTCTGATCAATTTTTTTTTAATGACAATTTTCGATATTGTCAAAAATATAATAAATGGTCTAAAGTTGCCATTCGAAAGGCGACTTAGCTTAAAACAAAGATACTGTGGCGTAATGTTGTTGTTTTTCCTGATTCCGTAGTTTCTCTAATTATCTCACAGAATTTTTCAGAAAAGGGCGAGCAAGATTTTAAGAAGCGGTATTCATTCTCGTTTAGTAGGTCCAGCACGCCTTGGAAAACTAAATGAAACCATGACAACTAATTATTTTATTTGTCAAGGCGGACAGTTTCCTTTTAATTAAATATGGTGCTTAAATTTACAATCGAGGAAAAAGTTGAAATAGTGTTAATTGTTGGAGACCACTACAAGACGGACAGAGAGGCTGCTCAAATTTTTAATGCAAGATATCCAAATAAAATTATTAGCCATGTAACGGTTGGAGATATTTTTAATAAATTTAAAAATACCGGATCTGTAAGTAATACATTTTCTGACAAGCATCAGGTTTGGCGTACGGACGAAGATACCCAATTGAATGTTTTGCTAGCTGTCGTGGAAAATCCTTAAATCTCATTGAGAAATATTTCACAAACTGTTCCACGACCTGTTACAAAGTCCACTGCCCAAGTTATTTTAAGGAAAAATAATTTTTACCCATACAAGCCAAAATTTCTTCACAAACTGCAGCATAGAGATTTTGATTCAAGATTTTTGTTTTGCTCTTGGTTTCAAGGTGAGGTAGAAGATGACCCACTATTCGCAAGAAAAATATTGTTTTCAGATGAGGCGATGTTCACCTCAAATGGAGTAGTGTGTTCTCAAAACTGTAGGTGGTGGAGTGATGAGAATCCCCATTTTGTAATTGAGTGTCGTGACCAGTATTCTTTCAAGACAAATGTTTGGTGCGGCGTTTTTAGGAACCAAATTGTAGGGCCGTACTTTTTTCGAGAAAATATTACCGGTGAAATTTACTTGAACTTTTTGGACACGGAATTATTTGAATTTTTTCATGGACTACCAATGAATATAAGACAAACACTTTGGTTCCAACATGACGGCGCTCCATGCCACAGCTCTGCAAGAGTGACAAAATTCTTAAACCGGACATTTCCACAGAAATGGATTGGACGAAGATCAGAATTTGCCACCAAGATCACCTGATCTAACACCTCTGGATTTTTTCGTTTGGAGATTTTTAAAACAAAAAGTGTATACCCACAGACCTTTCGAGAACATAGACCATTTAGAGAGAATTATCAGAGAATGTGTCCAAGAAATTTCCCCTCAGATGGTTAGAAATGCAGTAATGGAATTTTCACGACGTACAACCGTTTGTATGGAAAAAAACGGTGGTCATGTTGAAGCTTAGTGTAGTATTTCATTATTGTACTTTGTAATTAAAATTATTAAATATAGTTTTCCATTTACGGTATTAATATTATTGACTTTCTGAACACCCCGTATGTGCTGGCTCAAAACTTTTCATTTGAATGTTATTTTATCAACAAACAGAACTTTTTATGAAGAATAATTTTTTTTCGTAAAGTTAAAAATAAAAAAGTTTCCCATATGTTAAGATGGTTTCTGGACACGCTGTATACAGAGTGTCAATTTAAAAACAAACACGTCAATTGAGATCTGAAGGGGGCAACTTTAGAAGTATTTGTTGTTGTATTAAATTGAACCCCCTGACCCCAGGGTATCTATCCCTAAAATCTTAAATGGCAACCTCAACTTATTTGGTCATTTTTGAATTTCTTATGTAATTTTAGGCAAGTGTAATTTTTTTATTTGTTTTGTCAAACAATTGAGTACTTAACCGCGCATTTTGACGAAACGCTCAAAAGTGGAAATGTGGTAAATTTAAAACTGAAATACCCTAACTTTTTTTGCTTCCCCTAAACTACTTATTTTAAAATATTGAAACAATAGGTTAAGTTATATGTTATTTCAAAATTCTCTCGCTTATTTACATTTTGTCGCCTCTTAATACACAATTGCTAATTGTGTATTAAGAGCGCAAAGTAATACATTGCCCTGTCTGGCACCAAGGACTATTATATAAACTAATGACAATTCATAATTTTTCGACATACTTAATAACTCTAATACGAACCTACATACATAACCGTACCTTCTTTGTCAGAGTAGAGGGTGCATTATCCGCTGCGAGGGTGGTTAATGCGGGGGTGCCGCAGGGAACGGTGCTGTCACCGCTATTATATAACTTGTATACAGCATAGAATAGGAGGGGACAGTAGAATACGTTTCGACGACTGCGCATCCAAATTTATTGGAACGCCAAGGGGGCCGCCATTTAAAGACGAAATGTCAGATGATATGTCACTTCCCCTACAAATTCTGCATAAAAGATGTTTAAACTTACAAGTCATTGTATGTATATGGCATACAAATAACCCTAACTGATATAGGAAAAAAATATTTATATACGACTTAATGTTTATTATTGCATTGTAGGTTTGTACTTTCATCAATTATTGTCTGTAAATAAATCGCTGTAATATATCTGAAGAGAGATAATTTTGTTAAAAATTATTTACCCTTGTCCTATTATCTGTGTCCCTATCAAAATAAAAATATTACAGCTTTAGTCCTGAAGGCACGAACATATAGTTCCTAAGTTCGTGCCTCGAGGACTATTGCGAACACTTCAAAGTAATAGCAATCTCAGATAGTACATCGAAACAATTTGAGAGTATATGTTCTTAATCTTCGGTTTTGTGGTGTATTCTTTTTAAAGAAATTAAACAGGTAAAGACATTCTTATTGTAAAAAGAGCAAAACGCTGTTTACAGTCCGACCTGTACCAAGTGCATTTTTTCATAAAATCAAAGCCAGCGAATGTCTTACACTAAAATATTTAGTTTTGATTACGATTTCTGATTATCCCTAGAAATTAGCAAAGTCAACTATATATGACATTCCAAGGATACTAGAATGTTATTATGGAAGTTATATAGAGCTGTTATCACTAATAGTTCATTGATAATTTGAGCCTATGTGAAGTAAAAAAATGACTTCTATTAGTAGCTCTATATAATATACTTGCCAATCTAAAAATTTGTCATAAAACAAAAAATATATGAGGTTAGGTTAGCACCTTTAAAACAGAATTTTAAATTTGGCGCTGTCCAATTGACATTTCGTCTTTAAATGGCCGACCAACAAATCTCACCAGCCGCGCAGAGGGGAAGCGAGTTCTATTGCCCCTCTTATTTCTATGGTATACAGCCGACTTCCCAAAGTACCCCCTCACCAAACTTACATTGTACGCGGATGATGCACTTATCTACGCGCAATCGTATTATGCGGAAGCTGCTAAGCGACAGATCCAATGGCACATTAATATCCTGGATCCTTACTTTAAAAAGTGGAAAATAGCTGTAAATCCGCTTAAGACTACTTGCGCAACTCTGACAAAGAAATTTACCAATAACAGAATTATAATACCTTTGAAAATCAACGAAACCTACATACAACCACAAAAACGATTTAAATACCTTGGAATAACGATAGACGAAAGAGTTTCCTTCATGCCCCACGTGACAGAAACCCTTAAAAAAGGCTTTGCAGCAATGCAAAGCCTTTACGCAATACTATCCAAAAGTTCCCACCTCTCCCCTCCCAACAAATTACTCATCTACAAACAGATTATCAGACCGATACTGACTTACGGTGCTTCCGTATGGTGCAGTGCTTCGAGCACTCAGATGCATAGGCTTCTGAGGCTCGAAAACAAGATCTTGAGATGTGTGACGTCATCTGATAGATACGTCACAATCCGAGACCTGCATCATATGGCAGCAATAGACGATATAATAACACACATACGTGACTTGTCTGACAAATTTTACATGTACCAATTACAGCACTCACCACTTACAATAAACATAACAGACAGACGTGCAAACAATGACATACATACAAAACACAAACCCCTTTACCACAAACTACCAATATACAACCTTCCACTGCCTGACGCACAATAACATCATTATTATAACGAATAAATGAACGGACAAACAATAAAATAACGTAGACAGACATACAACAACACAAAACTAAAATAACAATAAATACCCAAAATGCACAAATCGGCTGCAAGATTCTGCTAGACTTTCAGCATCACTCCATCGTTTGGCGTATTTTTGCAGCCGAAAATGTGTGTTTCTGGCACGAGAAACGGCAGTGAGCGGGACTTACGTTACGAGACCTCAACACTGACTGACAAACAAGGACAACCTACTAAAATATGGCCACTCCCACTGTAGGAGGTGACGGAGCGAGATGGTTGTACCGCATTGCATTCAAATTGTCCGCTGTAGGCGAACATAATCAAAATCTGTGATATTTAAAATTAACTGGGTTTTTTGAAAGTTTTCCCAGAATGCTCTGCTATTGGAATACAGTTACCGCTGAAACAATTTCCTGAAATTTTAATATTAAGCTCCACGGAGCAACGTAAGCCTTGTAGAACACCGGTAAGGCATTGCCGGAACGTGTGTGTAACAATTCTTGTAATTTAAATGTCCTAAATTATACCTAGGCCATTCCAACGGCCGCCGGGCTTCTGGCTCGGTTCTTTGGGCGTATTTCGGGCCGTATGCTTACGGTCCGTATACCGTATACGCCCAAAACTGTTTTTGATCTATCTTAGGAAGCCCTGTGTAACGGTACGATTTTTTAGTTGTGTAGGGGCACTAGGCCCTAGGGTAATCATAAGTATAAACTTGGCATTATAACAAAATAGGCAATAAACAAGTTTAAAACTGTATAGGAGAACGGAAAATGCCACTATTTTGGAAAAATATAAACAGGAAAGGAAATCTTATAAACGGTATGCAAGGTATAGCTTATAATGATAACCAAGTACAAAACTCCGAAAATAAAATGAAAGCTACCTGAGCTCTGCTTAAAAATAGAAATAAACATCTGATAGGGAGGTCAATTTGTTGGTAAATGGTCACCTTGTGACGGATTCAAGATGTGTTGCCGAGGCATTCAATAGGCAGCATGAAACAAGCGCGAGTAATACGCCAAATAACGGCAAAATAGATCGATCCAAAACCAGGAAAACTTTTGCTTCCAGTATTTTCTAGGCTCTCTTCACCAGGGACGCGCCAAGTATTTTCGGCGCCGTCGTGCGAAATAATGATAGGCACCTTTAACCAATATTATAATATTGAGCTAAAATTACCACCCTTCTCTCATAGTTGATCGTTTAAATTTTTGAAGAAAACCCTATACTTTTTAGTACTAATGTCTATATTTATTTGTGACTGTAGTATCCTATTACACACCACAACGGGGCACATTCACTACTTAGTTTATTCTTAAATCAACCAACTTATATTCCTCTATATAACGATGCTCACTGGTTCTCTGCCTTGCTTCGACTCCCTATCTTTTGATTCGTCTTACACAACAAAGCCAAACAGTGCCTTCGTCATGTTTATTTACCATCCCATAATATTTATTTAAGGTAGTACACTACATCCCTTCTTTGTTAACAAAATTAATTAACACTAGCCCAATCTAACCTAAGTATACATTTACTTCAGTTTTTTGCTTCTTCACTTCGCTTCGGGATTATCCACCACTTTCCACTTCCCTTCCTTCTTTTTTAAATGAACAATATTTCTTCGATACGTTTTCCCCGTTTCATCATTTTAAATGCTAACGTCCCCACCATTTTTTTTTTATAGTCGTATGAGGAATAGGACTAAAATTTGGAGTAAGCTTGTTTTCTTTGATCAAACTTTTAACATACACCTTATCTCCACTTTCTAGGGTACTCTTTACAGCCTTTCTTTTTCTATCAGTATACTCTTTCCCCACTTCTTTTTTTAATGAGTCCCGATCTAAGACTTCGCCATCGTGTGCTTTGTTTTCTAAATTTTCTATTGTTGGAATTTTACCCCGATATTGCCTTCTAAAAAAAGGCTTCGCGGGGGGCTTCCCAGTTGTTGAATGAGGCGTTGCATTGTACATCATGATATAATCCAGAAGGTCCTGCCCCCAATCGGACTTTATAGCCTGGCTTATTTTTAAACGTTTAACAATATCCCTATTTTGTCTCTCTACTTCGCCGTTCTGTTGTGGCCAAAAGGGAATAGTATTAAAAATCCGAATTCCCGAACTCCTGCAGAATTCTTTTATCTTACAACAATTGAATTGTTTTCCATTATCTGCCGTGATGGAATATGGAAATCCTATTCGGGCAAATATTTCTTGGAGTACCTTTATCGTGTTGGCAGCCGATATTGATGTCATAATTTTTATTTTCTTGTAGTGGCCCGAGAAAATCTACGGCAACGTCAATCCACGGTTCTGTTGGGAGTTCACGCCTCTTCATAGGGGTTGGCTTGTTTTGAGTAGAAACCAATGTACAGCCTTTACAATTTCGTACCAGTTTTTCGGCGTCGGAATCTATTTTAGGCCACCAAACTTTAGTGCGGAGTCGGCTCTTCATAGCTACAATTCCAGGATGACCTTCATGAGCTGCTTAAGTACGGCTTCTCTAAGCTTATTTGGTATAACAATTTTATTTCCTCGTAGCAGAATGTCATCATAAAAACATAATTCAGTCTGAAATGGTTGGAACTGTTTGATTTCTTCATGCGGCTGGCTTGTATGCAACCAATTGCGTACTTTATTGATTTCATTGTCTGCTTTTGAGTATTATTTAATCTCAGGCAATGATACTGCTACTGGCCTTGAGTGTTCTACAATTTGTTGAATGTGTTTTTCATTATCAAAAGAACTATTTTGTAGAGCATATACACAAAGCTTAGAAAGGGAATCAGCTATGCTTGATTTTCCCGGTTTATAAATTACTTTAAAGTTGTATGCCTGTAGCCGAAGCACCCATCTTTAGATACGAGCACAAGGCTTTAATTTTCTTCCAAAAATTACCTCTAGTGGTTTGTGGTCTGTCACCAAATCAAATTCCTTCTTTCCATAAGGTATATGGTGAAATGTTCAACTGCCCATACTAGGGCCAATGCCTCTTTTTCAGTCTGACAATATCGTCTTTCGCAATCTGATAAACTTTTGTTACCATAATTATGCTATTACTCTAGAACCTTCTGAGTCATAGGTACTGTATTAAAATAGCCCCCAATCCAACAGGGCTGGCGTCGGCAACAACTTGAGTTCTATCGTCAGCGTCATTATAACAAATTGTTTTAATATGGGATAGAGCATCCTCTAGTTTGTGAAAGGCTATATCTTTTTTTTTCTCCAATATTTACTAATGTCTGTGTTCTTTCCTGATTTGAGTCTGAGTATTTCCCTTAATGGTTCCGTGAGTGTGGCCAAATTAACAACCCATTTTCCAACATAGTTTACTAACCCCAAAAAGCTTTGCAGCTCCTGCGTTGTTTTCGGGGAACGGAAAGTTTTGATAACTGATATGTATTTATCTAAAGACCCAATACCTTTTGGTGATAACGTGCCCCAGAAATTGAATCACCGATACTTTGTATATACACTTGTTTTCGTTTAAGAGGGCACAATTATCTTTTAATGTAGGTATTTAGTGAGAATTTTAACCGCTTGTTATGTTCAGTTTCATTCTGCCCAAAAATTACAATGTCATCAATAAAGTTGGTAGTCCCTTCGCATAGTGACAGGATTCTTTCCATGATTTTCTGAAATATTTTTGGAGCACACGAAATACCAAAATTAAGACGTTTGTACCTAAAAAGACCTTTGTTTGAAATAAAGGTGGTTATATACCTTGAGTTTTCAGTAATCTCAATTTGGTGAAAAGCGTTTGTTACATCTAAGCGTGAAAATATCCTAGCTTTTCTAAAGTTTGGCAGTAACTGGTCCATTGTTGGTAAAAGGTGATTTTCCCTTAAAATTGTCATATTTGCCCTCCTCATGTCAATACAAATTCTTACTTCACCATTTGGCTTCAACACTGGTACCATTGGTGACACCCATTTCGAGGGACCATCGACCCTTTTAATGATATCAGAATCCAGTAACTCCTCTATTTCTTTATTAACTTTATTTTCAAGAGGTATCAGAATTCTTCGATATGGTTGAATTATGGGCTTGACAGCGTCGTCAATGGGAATATTTACCAAAACGTATATTTTCCTAATAGATTTCTTGAGCCATGTTTTACAACATAAAAAGTAGCATTATATTCTACATTATTACATTTTATTTTAGTCTCAGAACTGCCCAAAATATCTAGAGGCTTGTTAATAGCATACGCCATGAAAACTTTATCAGACTTCCTACCTTGGTTAGAAATTACAACTTTAGATTTCTTTAAATAGTTCCACGTCTCATCGTTTAAAATATTACATTTGCTACTAATAAATTACTTAATGTACTGAAACTCCACCAACATTGCACCGTATGTCCGAATTGGCATTAGCATGAGCTCCTGGTAGATTATAATAAATTTCCTAAATTCCCATTCCTCCTACATGTAATAAGGTTGCTCGTTTTTTACGGGATTCTCGATATTAGCTGCATGTAGATAAATTTCCAGCGCTCTTTTCCATCTTCCCCATTTAATCCCCACAGAGCTAACTTCACCATCGCAGTCAAAGGTCTCTAGTGTCGAAAGGTTTGACACGATTATAGAATTGTAACAAAACGCATATATGTTATTTTATTCTTTTTGTAATATTTAATTTAAGTACTTAAAATACATAAATAGTGGTTTTTGATGGATATTATTTATAGACCCTACTGCTTTTTTTTTGTTCTGTTTTTTTTTCGCGCATGGACCATGCCCTGTATGCACATTTATAAATTTACATCAATGTATCTTATTTATTGATGGCCATGTATTCACATTCATGGACTTATATTTGAATCAATGTATCTAATTCATTGATTGCCATGTATTCACATTCATAGACTTTCATTATAATCAATGTATCTCATTCATTGATTGCCATGTATTCACATTCATGGACTTTCATTTTAATCAATGTATCTCATTCACTGATTGCCATGTATTCACATTCATTGACTTTCATTTTAATCAATGTATCTCATTTATTGATTGCCGTGTATTCACATTCATGGACTTTCATTTTAATCAATGTATCTAATTCATTGATTGCCATGTATTCACATTCATAGACTTTCATTTTAATCAATGTATCTCATTCATTGATTGTCGTGTATTCACATTCATGGACCTTCATTTTAATCAATGTATCTCATTGATTGATTGCCATGCATTCATATTCATGGACTTCAGTAAATCTCATTAATTTATTGCCATGTATTCCCATTCATGGACTTTAATTATCTTAATTGTTGATATCTACCAATTGTAGATAGGATTCGTAGCGGATATTTTGAAATTAGGAATGTTCCTTAAATTACAATGAACGTTGTTTTATTAAAAATAAGAGATCTGTTCGGCGTTTTGAAAAGCAAACTTTTGTGCATAAAAGTAAACAGTTGTGTTAATTTCCATCACTCTGTAGATAATGTTTCTATTAGTGATAGTATATATTTTCTACTAAACGTTTTGTCGATAATTTAAGTAATTTTATCACGTAATCGGATTTAGTAGGTACTGAGACATGCTCACAGCCATATTACGCAATATTCTAATTTTTCCAACCACTAAAACTAAAATACCGATATGCGGCAAGAGGTCCCTAATAATCCGTCCTTTATAATTTATTTTAAACTATGTTATATTTATAATTTATTTTTGACTATGTAACGCAATTATTTCGATTTATTTGTACCTTTATCCTCGTCCCCAATTTGTAGTATCCTATTACACACCACAACGGGGCACATTCACTACTTAGTTTATTCTTAACTTATATTCCTCTAATAACGATGCTCACTGGTTTTCTGCCTTGCTTCGACTCCCTATCTCTTGATTCGTCTTACACAACACAGCCAAACAGTGCCTTCGTCATGTTTATTTATCATCCCATAATCTTTATTTAAGGCAATACACTACAGTGACAAACAGAAAGTACACAAAAAATATTAATAGAATACGAAACAACAGTAACAAAACAAAAACAGTATCAAAGTTACAAAGCATTAATTCAAAATATTAAAAAAAAAATAAAGAAATAAAATAGCGATTGTTTTGAAACAGATGATATATGATCATGATACATGATGGAGAGGTCTTACAAAAATTGGACTTTTCCAGCTTTACTTTTTGCAAATTTATGAACAAGATATTCCATTTTAAGTTGCTTTAAAAAGTCTATAGAAATGATAGCAAGATTTTCTAACTGCTCTTGTCCCATTCTAGATCGCAAATAATTTTTAATCAACTTTAATTTAGAGAATGGCCTCTCGGCTGTAGCTACAGAAACTGGAATGGTTAATAATATGCGCAGTGCAATTGTAATGTTTGGAAATGAGTGGGTTAGGTTATTTATTGCAATGTAATTAAGTGTTTCTACTACAGACGTCGCGTTTTTGTCGCCATTTTGCAGAAATTGTAATTTAAGTAAAAGTTCTGTTCCGTCTATATCTTTCTCGTTTCGATCTGTGTCAGTTAAGGTTTCTTCCAGCTTTTTTCAAAAATTAAATTGATCTTGGTCAGAGTATTTGCCGAAATCCTCAACATTCCACAAAAAATTAAAAACATCAGAATGACACGATAATAGTTTAAATGTTTCATGCACAGATGAAAGAGTAATGTCTAGCATTTCGAAAAGGTAATTTACTTTCTTTAAATTTTATTGTTTGATTTTCAATCGGCTGATCGTCACCTTCGTATGAAAATTGTTTTTTAATCTTTCGCGGCCTTAACATTTCTGCGGATGTAAATTTTGCATCAACTTCTAAGCAAGAAGCTAGTTCTTTGGCATCTACTAATAAGTCACTGAAGCCTTTGTCAGATCGATATTGTTTTACTACTTAAATTCATTGAGGTTATTTAAGCTTTCGCAAGCGTAAGAAATATTAAATGTTTTTGATTGCAGAATTTTAGTAACAACATCCACTTTACTTAGAATCTTGTACCACAAGACTACCATACACACAAACTCATAATTTTTAATTTTTTTACCTAGGGAGGTAGCTAGATGTTTTGTAGTATTGTCAAAATTATTTCCGGATAAAATTTCATAAAGAGCATCGTAAATTTCGCCCAACTAAAATCTTAGAGGGGTTATTGCATCAATTCTGCTAGACCATCTAGTATCTGACCAAGGCTTTAATGTCAGACTTGAAATGTTACTTTTCAAAACAGACCACCGATTGGTTGAGGCAAAAAAAAATTATATAATTCTTGAACAGTTGAAAAAAAATGTATACTAGAAAGATTGGATTTCACAGCATCGTTTATGACAAGGTTTAAACTGTGGTTACAACAAGGTACAAACATTGCTCGCGGATTTATGTCTAAAATTCTTTTTTGTACACCTTGATGTTTACCCTTCATATTTGAACCATTATCATAACCTTGGCCACGCATATTATAAATGTCTAAACCATAATTTACCAAAGTTTTTAGTAAAAAGTTGGTTAAACTTCCACCTGTTGTATCACTTATAGGACTTATATGTTAAAAAACGTTCCTCGACACTAAAAGTATAATTTTTTAAATTAACGTATCTTACGCAAACAGAAATCTGCTCCTGGCGGCTCACATCAGAAGTACAATCAAGTAATATAGAAAAATACTTTGCTTCTTTAACTTCGTTTAAAATATTATTTCTTATATTGTCACCTATCAATTTAATGGTTTCGTTTGGAATTTTATCTCCAAGGTAAAGTGGAATATTCTTTTGAGATCTATTAATATGTGCAGACATGACTGAATCAAGATTTGCTATAATTTCTATACATTTTAAAAAATTTCCATTATTTCTTTCAATTAATTTGTTACTAGAATCGCGAAAAGTCAAGTTTTGTGTAGCCAAAAATCGAATAGTACCTATAAATTATTCTTTCAATGACACTGCGCCAATGTTTAGTTTCATTTTTTAATAAATTTTGCATTTCCGAATTAACGGCTCGATTCGTTTGTAATTTTTCTAGTAAATCTGACCAGACACGTAAATTTTGAAAATAAGATTTACTTTTTTCTTGGATTTTCAAATGTCCGCTTAAATGATGCCAATCATTGAAACCGCCTCGGTTACTTAATTTAGTGTTTTTAAAAGTCAATGGATTGTTGAAGTTGGGGTCATTGAATATTTTACAGTAGAAGCAGAAAACTGCATTTTTTTTAATAGAATATAGCAACCAATGACGCTAAACCTTTTCATCATTTAACAAAATTCGAGTAAAATATATATCGGAAAACTTACGTCCACTTTTGTCTTTAGGATACATAGTTTTATTTTGATAATGCATTGAACCCTTTTCGACAACTTCTTGGACCTGGATTGAAGACAATACACTCGACCAAAGACCTGAATCGTTAGAGAGGGGCGCTTCTTCGGATAATTCGTCTTGCTTACTCGAACATGATGGTACCGACACTGGCTGAAACGTATCAGGCTCTAATTATTTTGGATCTTCATTCTCATTAGCTTGCTTTTCTAATTCTGATGGCAAGTTTGATTTTATTGAATATAGAAAATCACTGTTATCAGAAGTAGTGTCTTGTGGTGTGGTCTTTCGAAAAAAGTAACTGTCAGCAATTTTTAAAGTTCTTGAGCGTGCAATGTATTATTGGTTGTTGGATTTCTTTCGCGAAGAAAAAAATCTTTTTCCCAAATCAATTTGGTTTTTTACCCAAATAAAAGATTAACACAGGATACTATTTTTATGTCCCTTAATTTAATAATAAAAGAGCTAGATTGCGGTGGTATCTATCTCGAGTTGTCAAAAGCATTTGACCTTATTAATCATGGCCTATTGCTTATGGATGAATGTGGCATCAGACGGGTTGCGAATGATTTAATTCGATCATATCTTGAAGATAAAACACAAGGAGTATGTATACCATCTATAATTGCTGGATAGCAAGAAATAACCTACTCAGGATTCTTGCCGGTAACTTCTGGTGTCCCTCAAGGGTCAATTCTGGGGCCTATCCTACTTTTGGTTTACGAAAATGAGCTGAATGATTCATTGGGCGTAGATTATGTCGATGACACCTCGTGTATTACGGTTAAAAGTAATATTATATTAGCTGCTTCACCGAAATAGTGTGGAAAATGGATGATTGATGTACGGAATATGACATAAAACTAAACACAGGAAAAACTTGTGTTGTAACCTATATAAGAATCAAAATCAGTAATTGTACGTGATATTAAAGGGCAAAACAATCCCACAAGTAAAAAAAAAACTAAGTTCCTGAGTGTAATAATGGAAGAGGCCTTATTCTGGAGAGAGCAGATTAAAAGTGTGGTCAAAAGAATAAATAAGGCATGCTTTGTAATAAGGTACCATCGCGATCAGGTTAGCTTAGAAAGTCTTATAATTTATTACCTTGCGTATGTGCAGGGTTATCCAACCAAGACTAGACAAGGCGATTTTTTGACTTTTCCTGTACTTTTATAAAAAAACTGAAATAGCTATCTTAAGTCATTTTCTCCCGCCAATTCGAATATCTTCAGCAAAAAACAATTGAACATCAAACAAAAGTACTAGGGGTCACTTTGATATTTTTTTAAATGGGATGCCGTATTTTTAATGAGTTTATCCGATTTCTCATATAAATTTTGATCTAAAATGTTGGATTTTTAATTCAAAAACGCCTTTTTTCTTCAGTGTTAAATTCGGAAAATGTTCGTCTACCGTAAGATTAATACCTGATAGATGGATACCCGTTTCACCTGTTCACCCTTTAACCTGCTTTAAAGCGTCCGTCAGTTAGACAAAATAATCAAGTTTCAAATTTCTATATATTTTTCACGAATTAATTACAAATAATGAAATATTCTTTAGAAGAACGGCTAAATGTAATAAAATTATATTACAAAAGTGGAGAGAATGCTCGACAAACACAAAGAACATTTTTTGAGAGTTTCCAGAGACACATTTCTGTGGATACAATTCTCAGAATTACGACCCTATTTGAAGAAAGTAAGACATTGAAAGATAAGCCAAGAAAGATGAAAAGACGGAATATAAGGGATCGAGCTATTGTTCAATATTTTACTATAAATCCGAAGAGTTCTATTCCGCAAGCGGTACGAGAAGTAAGGTATGGTCCAGGGCTCCGGAGAGTAAGCTATGGAACAGTTCACAGAACTTTAAAAAAATGTGGTCTAAAACCATATTGCATCCTTCCCGTTCAATACTTAACACAGCTTCAAAAAGAACTGCGATTTCGATTTGTTGCTTCAATGCTGATGAGAGAGCAAGACGAAGATTATAATTTATATAATAAAATTCTATGGAGTGACGAAGCGTCATTTACAACATCGGGGGTATACAATCGGAAAAATACAAGATACTGGGCAGCAGTTAACCCTCATAGATATGAAATGATAAAGTTTCAAGGTTGGAGCTCACTTAATGTTTGGTGTGGGATGTTAGAAAATCGAATTATTGGACCACTATTTTATCGTGGCTCTTTAACAGGCCAAAGATACCTCCATTTTCTTCATAACGATATCGAGGATTTCTTGGAAAGGTTGCCATTGGCAGCAGGATGGTGCTCCGCCTCATGCAGTTCGAGAAGTGGTAACATACCTAAACGAGCGTTACAATCAGTGGATTGGCCGTAACGGAACAATTCATTGGCCACCAAATAGCCCCGATATCACGCCAATGGATACATTTTTATGGGGTCATTTAAAAAATGTAGTTTATCAACGACCCAACAGAAGTCTGGAGGACATTCAGCAAAAAATTATAAATGAAATTAATAGACTATTACTAGATTAACCAGGACCAAAATATTGTAAGAGATTCTTTGGAGAGATTGAAAATGGGGCATCGGTCATGTTTTGAAAATAATGGAGGACACATAGAACAATTATATTATTGAGATTAAAGTTATTCACTTTAGTTTATAGTTTTTTCTAATATGTCATACTTTTTTTATACGTAAGCAATAATAGATTTGCAAAAACTACTAAATTTGTAATTAATTCGTGAAAAATATATAGAAATTTGAAACTTGATTATTTTGTCTAACTGACGGACGCTTTAAAGCAGGTTAAAGGGTGAACAGGTGAAACGGGTATCCATCTATCAGGTATTAATCTTACGGTAGACGAACATTTTCCGAATTTAAACCTGAAGAAAAAAGGCGTTTTTGAATTAAAAATCCAACATTTTAGATCAAAATTTATATGAGAAATCGGATAAGCTCATTAAAAATACGGCATCCCATTTAAAAAAATATCAAAGTGACCCCTAGTACTTTTGTTTGATGTTCAATTGTTTTTTGCTGAAGATATTCGAATTCGCGGGAGAAAATGACTTAAGATGGCTATTTCAGTTTTTTTATAAAAGTACAGGAAAAGTCAAAAAATCGCCTTGTCTAGTCTTGGTTGGATAACCCTGTACAGGGTGTCCAGTTCTCGATCCAGCATTTCGCAGCACTGTGCAACTTTTTTGTGAAACAAAAGATGCCGCAATCAGAAATTTTCTATGGTCCTCCTTGTTTTTGATGCACGGGATGTTTTTGAAAATTTTACATTTTGGGACACCCCCATATTTAGGTTACCTTGTAGCTTATCAAAGAGAAAGCAAATGTTCTTTTTGTAGTATTTTACGTAGAATCCATTGACGTACTCAGATTTTTTCTACGTTTAATAGTTTCGGAGAAAAAACAAACTTGCTTTTTTTTAAATGGGCCACCCCTTATATTTTTAGTAATATAATTTAGTTTATAACAAGCTTCTTAGAAATATATAATACCTTATTTTTATTTTTATTATTAAGCACGAAATTTACGTTTTATTAAAAAATATGCATTTTTTGTTTGTAGGCCATGACGGGTATTTAAAAAAAGAAAAGAACACAGTCATTTATGTCATATTTAAAATTTCTTTAGTTTCTGTCAGAGTATTCAGGTTCTCCAAGTTGTTTTAAAATATCTAAATAATAGTAAAAAATCAGTTTGTCGTAATTATGGCAGAAAATGTAAACTTTGAAAATAATGAAAAATATGCTCGTTTGTTGCCCTTTGTAATGAAAATGCAGATGAATCATTAGAAGTGTATTTTAATAGGCAAATGTCCCGCCTTTTTGTAGTATCTTTATAGAGATTTAATAAATTTCTTAAATTACTTGTAGATGTCCCTAAAGACGACAGACGGATAAAAGAATTTTTCTAAGGATGGATTCAAATTTATTTGAACACGGTTCATTTTCTAAACCTCGGCCTAAAATATACAACAAGGAAAACCGCGAGACTGATGAAATAAATGTTTTAGCTTCAATTGAAACAAATCCAACTGGTTCTTGCAGAACGGTTGAAGGTTCGGTCGGAGTGGTTAAATCAAGAGCTCAAACAATCCTAAAAAACAATTTTAAGCCATATAAATTCCACCTTGTACAAAACTTACATCCTGGTGATGCACAGCTCTGTATAGAGTTCTGTAATTGGTATTTACAAAATATCAACGGGGAAAATAATTTTGAAAGAACCGCTACATGGTCCGATGAGGCTCATTTTATCAGTGCTGGTATATTTAATCGGCACAATACGAGGTTTTGGTCTCAGGAAAATCAGCATGTAATATTTCCACTCGAACGGCAAGGCAGGCTTGGGATTAACGTTTCATGTTTTATACTAGGAAGCAAATTATTTTATAATATATTTGAAGGCAGCCCTATTGCAAATAAATATTTGGAAATGCTGGAAAACGTTGTGCGGGTCTCAATAAACTTGCATCTGCAACAAGATGGAGCACCCGCTTACAACCCGCTAACTATTAGGGCCTACTTATACAACAATTTTCCAGGCCACTGGATTGAAACTAATAGACCTGTAAGATGGCCACCAAGGTCACCAGACTTGTCGGTTTTTTATTTATTTTTGTGGGGATACCTTGAAAATAAAATTTATTTAATACCAAATAATTGCAGATTTAAGAAATGCCACTGAAAGAGCATTTAGGGAGTTACAAACGCGGCCTTTTACTATTTTAAATTTATTAAGGCGAATAAGAACTATTTGTGAAACTACTAAGACATAATGAAGAACAATTTGAGCAATATTTAGGAGACATTTTCAGCTTTTGTTTCAAATGTTTTACATAGTAAAACACACTAAAACACACCTCGATTTATGCATTGTTATTATTTTTACTGAAATATCACTGCTATTTAGATTGAGGAGTCCATATATATTTCTTCCGCAGTAATTATCATACCAGTAATATTTTTTTTAAATGTATATTTTTTAATAAAAATTAAATATCGTGCTTAATATTAAAAATAAAAATAAAGTTAATTTCTGTGAAGCTTGCTATAAACTAAATTGTATTATTAAAAAATATATGGGGTGCCCCATTTAAAAAAAAACAAGTTTCTTTTTTTTCTCGGAAACTATTGAACATTGAAAAAATCTGAGTGCGTCACTGAATTCTACGTAAAAAAAACTACAAAGAGAATATTTGTTTTCTCTTTGATAGGCTACAGGGTAACCTAAATATGGGGGTGTCCTAAAATTTAAAATTTTCAAAAACATCCCGTACATCAAAAACAAGGAGAACTAGAAAAATTCTGATTGCGGCATCTTTTCTTTCATAAAAAAATAGGATAGTGCTGCGAAAGCCGTATCCTTCCATCTTTACTAATAACGGAGATACCCCGTAAAACCATCGAAAACTGGACACCCTGTACAGTCTGCTCTTCCATATAGTATATTGTTTTGGTATAATTCGGTTGACTCCCCAAGAGTATTTGTAACACAAAAGTATCTCTTAATAATAATGTTGGGCATCTCGAGCAGAGAATCATGTAGATCACATTTTAAATTTTTGAAGATCTTGCCGCTTCCTTACTTATATATTTTAAATAGCAGTTTATTTACAAGAAAACATATCAATCAGTTTCCCAAAAATGAGCATTACTATAACAATATGATTACCAGGGGGCACAGCGGCGTTAGTATTCCTCGGCATAGAATCAGAATGTTTGAAAAAGGCATAGGCATTGTCTATGGAAAAAGGTCCGCATTTCAAATGCATTAAAATTTTAACCCCCTTACCGAATGATATTAGGAATATCCATAGTGACAGGATGTTCAGGAGAAGGCTACGATTATTTCTATTGGATAGGGTGTTCTATTTACTTGATGAATGATGTAGTGAACGGCATTTTAAAAAAATTACAACTAAATAAAACTCAGGAGAACTTTTGGTCATTTCAGAAATAAAGAATTTCTTTTTATTATCCTTCAAATTGAAGAAGAAAGTAATAATTTTATTAAATTTATATTCAGTGCGAGGAAAAACGAAAAATATTTTATTTGAAATAAGTTTTGGGAAAAAATTGAAAATCAAAATAATGTCAAAATAAAATAAGAAACTTTTCTGAAAATTTTTAAAGTTAAATTGGACTTCAAAGTTTTACGAGAATATCTCAAAATAAAGTAAAAATAATTAAAATATCCTAAGTATTTTCGGATAAATTAAATAAATAAAATTTATAAGTTAATCATCAACAAAAGTGGTATTAGAAATCAGATAACTTAAAAATAATGTTATAAAAAGTTAAGAAAATAAAAATGAGTTAAAAATATTTGGAAAACTAACGCTTGTAAAATAAAATATTCCAATAAGGGGTTTATTAACTGAACACATCGAAATATTTCAAACAGAATAAAGTAAAATTACATAAAATTTTAATTTACTTCTCACTTCACTTTTCTTTTCCGACTGTTTATTTGACCGAGCAAAACGTACCGTACGAGCGAAACTGATGAAATTAGGCGCTGCTAAAGTTTAAATAATCTCTCTCCCACCTCGGAGAAGACGCGCTAGTACGATCTCTGATTGGTCAGAACTCTAACTTAAACTAATTTTATCTGGTTAGATCGTGGAATGGGGACGGATCGCGTTGGTGTCAACAAGTAACAGCTGCAGAACATTTGCCGTCCAGCTGCAACTGCTTTATAATAACTGTTAAGTAAATTAAGATAATTGCCTTTGTAAGAAGTCAAAATATTTAGTTTTTCTTGTACCGACAAAGGGATTCCAGAAACTGGAACACTTGTGTAAACATCTGCGAGCACTTGCAGGTGTTGTTTTGATCAATTCTCCCCTATAAATAGGTGGGATTGCTGGAGGAAAAGTTAGTTCATTTTTAACCGTTGTCTTGTTCAAATAACTACAAAGTTAGTACCGTCGTCCGTTGAAAGTTGCCGTGCCGTTATAGTCAAGTGTAGTGGTGAAAAGTTCAGTTCGGAAGTTAAATGTGCGTTGACCCGAAGTCACACGGAGATAGTAAGCTATCGTCACGGTTTTAGAAACCTTTACTTACTGACTTGGCACGGCAATGCGAAAAGTTCTATTAAATAAAGCGTAAAGTAAGCGCATTTTTAAAAGTCACAGCCGACGTAAGGGTCGTAAGGATTATATGTAATTTAAAAAGTAAGTGAAGGGATTTGTTTGTTAATTTAAATGTTATTGTTGGTGGCTCCGATAGAAATTTGATATTATAGTAAATAAGTGAAATTGATACTGGCTTTGTAGTTTTACTGTTAGAAATTAGAAGTAAACTCATTAAATATGGCTCCCTTTTAATAATAAACACCTTCAATTCAACAACAATTTGGATGTATTTGGTGTAACACAGTGATACTGCGAACCCCGTTGAAGATTTTAGTAGCTACCTTCAAGGAATGAGGTCCTAAAAGAGTAAGTACCCATTTAAGGATAGAAGGTGGGCGCTACACTATCAGTATTAAAAGGAATCGTAAGTTTTTGAATGCGGTTATCTGATATAAAAATTTGGTTGTTTCTGTCCTCACCTGGACTACCTACTGGAAACTCTAAACTCTACATAATTCTATAGGCTTTTGTCAATTCAATCAGTTGGTGCGAAAGTTTTGATGCAACCATAGAATAGTGTCTGTACTCATTTAATTTTTAAACTGTGAATGTCACTGTCCATTTTATTTTATGTTATTAACTTGATTTTTGATCTGTTAAGGTTACTTATTGTCTGTTTCATTTTATTTATTTAAAGTTACTTTTACCCTGTATTAAAAATCCTTTTAAATTGTGATAAATACTGATATTTTGTTATTGTTGATCATCTACTTTTTGACGTTACTTTATCATTTTAATGATTTAGTTGGCAATAAAGAAATTATTATTATTATTATTATTAAGACATGGAGAATTGATACTCAATAAATGGTGCTCACAGCTCTGTTGGCCGAAACAAGTATTGCTTTTTAAACTTTACAGAAGCTGTAATAAAATTTGATTTTGCCCGATATAATAATATAAATTGGAACTGGTAGCTACCGGTCCTTGGCCAGGAGGTAAGGAAGAACAGCTACCAGTTGATGTTGATATTGAACATAACTGTAGTCAACATACCTAGATGAGTCCTCAACTTTAGCAGCTATTAACAAAAATATGCGTAATATAATATGTAACGTTACAACTGGTAGACGATACCTGTCAGCAGAAAGTTCTATTGTCCTTCAAAAATTTTCTTGGTGAATACGAAGTAATTTAAAATAGGATTAACCTCATCTGTGTAAAGTCGGACGCTCATATGAAATCTGCAGGTCGACCACATGTTGCAAATGTTTAGGAGGAAGTAACCAATTTTGCGACTACCGTATGTGATTGCTGGCCTCTGATTCCGGAAATTCATGACATTGATACTCCAGATGAAGGCAACAGGCAGCTAATGAATTAAGAAAACGTATTGTTTGCATCATAGGAATTTTGCAAAAGTTATTAGCCTCGTTCTTCCCATTCAATGACAGGATATTATTATATTTCTCATTTGAACAAAATCAATATTCCAGGAATAATTTTAATAAATGAAGACACAATTAACGATGGTCTTTAAGTTTCACTGAATGAAGTTGGAACAGCTATTTTCAATCCTAGGTCAGCAGAGTTTTTAAAGCAAAAAGAACGTCGTGTTAGGGAACGAACTTTTGAAATTAATAAAACTAGAGATTTTATCATTACATTTTTTAGCAATTATCCCACACTATAATATAATTAGTTTTTTTTGTGTTGCCCTTAATGTCAGAAACAAGTATTTTGCTTACTGTATTAGGAAGAAAGGAAGAGCTTTTACGAGTATATATATGTATTATGTATGTTGATATATCTTTCTGTTAAATTCTTAAATTAAATGTATACAGTGAGTAATGTAAAGTAATGTCTAAATTCATTTAAGAATCAGCGGTGTGTTTTTTTTGGAAAAACGCTTGAACTTGTCGATTTTTATTTCTTATAATGTGATTTTTCTTATGGTAAATTCATGGATACAAGGTAGCCCAAAAATAAGTTACGACCATCAACTTCATCTTTTTAAAGAACTTAATTTAAAAAAAAAACAGAACAACAAATCGAATTAAATGTTAAAAATTTGAGGCATTTACGACTTGACAACATCCAAAGCGATCAATAAACTCTCTTTGCACGTTTTCAACCATTTTCGGAGTTAGGGCACGTACTTTTCTTCGGATCTTCTCTTTCAACTCTCGCAGATTGCTTGGCTTGCCATCAAATACTTTCAATTTGAGGTAACCCCTCAAAAAGAAGTCCAGCGGAGTTAGGTCTGGGGATCTAGCAGACCATTCGATAGGTTCTCTCCTTTCTATCTACCGATTGGGAAAGGTTTTATCCAAAAATTTACGCACAGTGGTAGCATAGTGAGGAGGAGCACTATCTTGCTGGAACATCAGTTCTTCGTCAGGGGAGTTTGGGTAAAATGGATTCGGAAATAAAGTCACTAATGCTGGAATTAATTCAAGATGGAGAAATTTGAGATATATACTTGTCCAGTTAAAGACTGTTTAAAAAAAAATGGACCAATTGCTCTTCCGCGCACTATCCCACACGACACATTTGTTCCTTGAGGGTACTGGCTGTGAACCTCCATCATCCAATGCTGATTTTCTATTGTCCAATAATGACAATTTTGTCTGTTCACATTACCATTCAAACAGAACGTAGCTTCATCGGAAAAAATGATATTTTTTACTAAATTAGTATATAAACTGCACATATTTTGCATGCGTTCACAAAACTCATGTCGCCTATCGAAATCATCTTCAAATAACTCATGCACTGGAATAACTTTGTATGGGTGATATTTGTGCTTTTAAGCTATTTGGTGAACAACAGATTTCCGTATGTGTAAATTGGGTCCAATGTGCGACAGAGGAGTACATGGATTTTCTTCCAAGGAAAGCAAAACGTTGCTCATTTTCATCTCGAGCAGACGACCAGATTTAGGCAAATCTCTAACATGACGAAATTCTCTAATTTTAGCCTCTATCTATTTTTTAGAACTGTTGAGTTTAGGTATATGACATGGTACATGAAATTTTTTTTTTTTTTTTTTTTTTTTTTTTTTTTTTTTATGATAAGGCACAGCACTACAGGATAAATCCTTTATGGCGCTCTAGGAGCGGTGCGTGTGCGCAGGAAACGATTCACGTTGGTCTTGAATCTTTGGAGACTATACTCGTTGGGGAAGACGATCTCAGGGAGGTCGTTCCAGAGTGATGACGTTCTCCAGATGAAAGAATTTTGAAACAGTGTCGTTCGAGGGACACTAAGCTGAACCACGTACTGGTGGGCTGCAGTGGCTCGTCGTGTACTTCTACCATGCACCGCTCTGGGTGGTATTAAGCGGGCAACCTCAGTTGAACACTTGCCATGAAAATATTTGTAAAATAGACTCAAGTCGCCAACCTGCCTTCGATGTTCAAGGCTTTCCAGGTTGTTTGTCAGACTATGGTCACCGATCAAGCGAATGGCTCTTCTTTGAATGGAATCTAGCAATCTCAGGGTATGTTTAGGAGCAGAGCCCCAAATATGCGAACAGTACTCCAGTGATGGTCGAATTTGGGCTTTATAGAGCATCAAAAGTTGTTGGGGTGTATAGAGGTTCTTTGTTCGGAAAAGTACTCCAAGCTTCTGCGAGGCTGCCTTAGCAATGGCCGCAACGTGGCCATGCCAAGACATATGACTATCCAGATTAACGCCCAATAAATGAATTGATAAAGCCAAGGGAATTGAGTGTCCCGCCATAACTATATCCGGTTCTTCAACATTAACTTTTTTAGAAAAAACTGCCGCCTGGGTCTTTTTAGCGTTAAATTCTACTTGGTTACTGTCACCCCAAGACAAAATTTCTTCCAGGTCTTTGTTGAGATGTGAGACCTCTTGCTGCCTATAGAGATGTGCATTAGCAGCCGATGTCCGAGCATCCAAAGTAAAAGTTGAAACAAGTGTGCTGTCATCAGCGAAGCTATATATAGGATTTTTAGTTTTTTCCAAAAGATCGTTAATGTATAGTAAGAAAAGGGTGGGCGACAATATAGAACCTTGAGGGACTCCGGCGTTGATGTTAAATGTGTCTGAAAGAAATCCGTCCATCGCCACTCGCAGAGAACGGTCTTTAAGAAAGCTCGACTATATATATACTTAGAGTTCGATGCAAAGTTCAAAAATGAAATAAAAAATAGATGTTTTCATTTGAAAAAATGAAGTTTATGGTCATAACTTATTTTTGGGCTACCCTGCATACATGAATTTTCCATAAAAAAAACACATTAAGAAATAAAAATTGACGGGTACGAGCGTTTTTCAAAAAACACACCGCTGAATTTTAAATGAATTTAGATATTACTTCCGGGACTCACTGCATGATTTTAGTTTATTCTATTGAGTCCTTTCCATATAAAAATAAAGACCGGAAAAAAGATTTTAGCAGAATTTAAATTATCTAAAGGGCGCTGGTCCACACCTGCTAATCTAAAACCCAAACTATAATGGTAGACAGCTAATTTGTAATTAAAATTAGTATCAATGCATTCCACTCCGTGTGCCCACCACTGATTTAGCATGTTTAAGTTATTTATGTATCTACTTAATGCTTATTTTTTAAATAAGAAATCAAAAGAAGTTCACAAAGTTTTATATTTGTTGTGCTTATTAATTTCAAATAATCATTACTTGGGGTCCTAAATTTCAAATTAAAAGTGTACACTTTTTGAGTTATTTTATAATATTTTAAAATGTCTTCATTTATTTAATTTAATCTACATTTCACGTTCCGAAAAGTTTCCAGTTGAATCAATACTCAAACAAGCTTGAGTTTTGATGGCTGATGTTTAAATTGTAACAATATAAACATTTTTACTCTACGTCAGATCACGGAAAATTTAACTTAATAAAATAGGAATTTTGAAATCGTAGGCGACACGTCGGCGAGAATGTCAAATAACACTTTTGGTTTTCATCGGCGTCCTTTATGTTACCTAAATATATAGGAAGTAGTGATTCCCAAAATTATGCAAGAATGCGTAGAGGCGCATATTATTATGCACAGAGTGTCCCATTTTCAATACTTTTAGGGAGTATCGGAGTTATTATCAAAGATAGAGAGTTGCGGATTTTGCGTCAGTCTGCTATTTTTTAACGAAACCAAAGATTGTAATTGTGTAAAATTTGTCATGGATATCTTCGTTTTTAATCTACAGGGTGATTTTGAAAAATCTCGCTTTTTAGGCACCCCTCGTATTTCCGTTATGCGTTAACTTATCAAAAAGGTAAAAACTGATATTTATAGAACTTTTTGTGTAGAGTTTAGTGGCGTGATCAGTGTTTTTTTTTCTAAAAATGTTGCTTTTTCAACAAGCTGAAGAACCGATATTTTTACTTCTTTACTTTATTTGTAACAGTGAGCCATGGCCAAACGCAAAATTTTTACAATAATTGTCGTGTTTTATTGAAACTGTTGTATCGATTCCCAGATCAGTTAATCGGTAGTGGGGGTAGCTTACTAACAAATAACTGTTTCGGAATCGAATTTACACCTCGGTGATGCCGAGCGTCAAATAACTTTTTGCCAATGGTATTTAGAAAACATCTGCACCAACGCATCTTTTGGCGAACTTGTCATCTGGTCTCACGAACGTTACTTTTTAAATGCAGAAGTTTTAATCGTCATAACACGAGGCATTGGTCTGCAGAAAATCACCATTTAATTTTCAATACGGCACATAAGAAGGGCGCTACGGGGTTGATGTGTCATGTTTTATTTTGGGCCGATGCATAGTCTACCGCAGTGGCGCAGCCACGGGGGGGGGGGGGTAAATCCCCCCTAGAGGTCACCTAAATGCTCCCAAACAACGTTTACAATATCGTCGTTTACTCCCTTTCTGTGTTCTTTGTTGATCTGAGAATCGATACAAGACTTTCACACAATTATATTTGAAAAATAAAGCATCAAAAACTCGAATTTGAGTTGATCTTTATTTCAAACATTTGTGAGACTACGGGAAATCCAGACACTGTCACAGACTTTGTGCCTTTTGGAAAATTGAAAATTTGAAATAAACATCAACTCAAATTTGAGTTTTTGATGCTTTATTTTTCAAAAATAATTCTGTGAATATCAACTTCTCAGAGGAGAATCTACAAAAGAGTGTCTAGTGGTAATTTCCACTACTGAAGAGTCGAATTAAAGACGAAGCGAACCTGAGAACGCCTTAGTCAAAACTGGGCCTATTTTCAATAAGTATCGGAAAACGCATTGGCGAACCAAATCCAGTTTCCCAAAACAAGTTTTGGTCTATGGGGGTGACTCATGGAGCTTTCGATCTTTTTCAGATCTCATCAGTAGGACGAAATAGTCCTAGAGCTGTTAATTTATTTAATTTACAAGACTTTCAATAAAACACCTAATTATTGTAAAAATTTTGCATTTGGCCACGGCCTACTGTTAGAATTAAAGTAAAAAAATAAAAATATCGAATTCTGTGCTAGGTAGTTTTTTAAAATAAATATACACAATAATACACATCTATATATTTTTAAAAAGCCCAAGTGATGCTTAATCAACATAAAAAGTAATAAATAGGGTATCCTTTTCAAAAAAACATAGGTTTGGTTAATATCTGACAAAACCAGCATTTTTACAAAAAAGCTGATTATGTCACTGAACTCTACACAATATCTTCTATATCTATCTATCAAAATCAAGAACGCAGTTTATTCTAAAAAAATATAAATTTAAACCATACAAATACCATCTCGTCCAACATTTGCATCCCGGTGACACAGAACGCAGGATAGTTTTTCGCAACTGGTACCTACAAATGTTTCTACATAAAGAAACTCTGCAATAATCCATTTTTACCTTCTTGACAAGTTATCAAATAATCGAGATACAAAGGAGCGTCAAAAACGGTAAATTTTCAAAATCGCCTTGTATATCAGAAACTGAGAGGGCTATGACAATTTCGTTTGAGGCAATGAAAGTTTCATTAAGTAATATAACAGTAACCCCCGTATAGTGCGACTTTGTAACTTGGAATAAATTCACTAAGTGCAGTAGGGGTTTTTTTGGAAAAGGTGAGGTATTCTTTATTTAAAAAATATTAATACAGTGTATCCTACGTCATTTCTCTATATCATCAAGTCACCCTAGTTTTTATTTACTATTTTTAGACAGCATATTAACTTGATAGGAAAAATACAAAATGTATAAATCTTCACTTATATTATTTATTCCACACTATAACAATTGTTTCGACACACAGTGTCTTCGTCAGATAGTAGAAACTGAATAACAAATTATCCTTTTACAATATAGAGCACACTCCCAAGTTTAGGTACCCTAATTTATGCTTAACAATAGAATTATGTTATTAAGGTATAAAACTTAAATTATGAATACACACCTTTTCCTAATTATTTTTATAAATTATATTATTGAACTATTGTTATGATTACATCTGGAAATACCGGCTGATTATAAATTTAATTATAATTTAAATATATTTAATTTTCAAATCAGCCGGTATTTCCAGATGTAATAACAATAGTTCAATAATATAATTTATAAAAATAATTAGGAAAAGGTGTGTATTCATAATTTAAGTTTTATACCTTAATAACATAATTCTATTGTTAAGCATAAATTAGGGTACCTAAACTTGGGAGTGTGCTCTATATTGTAAAAGGATAATTTGTTATTCAGTTTCTACTATCTGACGAAGACACTGTGTGTCGAAACAATTGTTATAGTGTGGAATAAATAATATAAGTGAAGATTTATACATTTTGTATTTTTCCTATCAAGTTTCTATAATGGATCTTCATCAAGTAACGGCTACATCCATTGAATACAGCATATTAAGTTACACATAAATGCCAAATTTCAAATTTTTATTCCTTGTCATTTATAAGATATTAAAACAAAAATTAATTTTATTTACTTTCAACTAAAAAAAAAACATTCAGTAAAAAAAGTAGTATCCGTCGTTTGTTTACGTCAATTTAAAGCAACACCTTTTGACATTTCTTGACGGAATTATCGTATTTAAACATTGGTACGCGACACATCTTGAACGCGTGGACTTTTATTCTGTCTTTTGTTGAAAGATATTTAAAAAAAAATCGTTCAACGTAATCCCTAACTTTACTGAAAAACACAAAATTGAAATTTTAATGATGATTGGATATGGAGATAGGAAAACAGAAAATAAAGTTCTACAATTTATTCAAAGAGAAATATCCCGATATACCACCCATATCCCAGGGTACAGTATGCAAGATTAAAAAGCAGTTTCGAAAAAATGGGCATGTTAGAAAGACAGGTATTCATTGACAGAGTGCGCTGAATAAAAAGGTCATAGTAAATATACTATTAGGTATTGAAGAAAACCCTAATATTTCCACCAGGCAGGTGCCGAACACGAAATAAGTCAATCTGCAGTAGTAAAGATTCTTCATGTGCATAAATTTCATCTTTCCAAAATGACAATTCTCTAGGAATTGACAGAATATGATTCTGATAGGAGACTTCCCTTCTGCGAGCTGACGATGGACCTACTAGAGAGGAATAATCTAAACACAGAAAACATTATTTTTTTTGATGAATCAACGTTTATGTTAAATGGTAACGTAAATCGACAAAATTGTCGGTATTGGGCAGACGACAATTCACACTGGATGAGGGAAGGCGACACTCAACACCCAAAAAAACTTAATGTTTGGGCAGGTATTGTTGGTAATCGAGTTATAGGACCAACTCTCTTTGAAGAAAATCTCATTGGGCAAGATATTTGGAATTCTTTCAGCAAAAACTATTTCCGAATTTGACTCTTCTGTTTCCTGATCCTGTCGACATTGATGTCCCGAATAGAAACATTTGGTTTTAATAAGATGGTGCACCTCTCTACTTTGCAAGAGCTGTCAGTAAATATCTGGATGCAGAATTTCCAGGCAGATAAATTGGTAGAAGTGGACCCATTGAGTGGCCACCCAACTCTCCACATCTTACTCCCTTAGACTACATTTTATGAGGTAACTTGAAAAGCAGAGTTTTTAAGATGAAATCGGCAAATTTTGAGGAGTTGAAAGCACATTTAAAACGACGTTCAAAACAAGTTTTTTTTCCCTTTAGAATATTGTCATTGAATGACCAACATTTTAAGCATTTATTGACAAAAAAAAAACGGAAGTATTTTTTTTTGTTTAAAGAAAATTTATAGGGTGAGTCGGGAGGAATGGGCCTAACTCTAAGGGTGTAATCTATGCATTAAAATAATAAGAAAAAACTCAAATGTTGTTATCCAATATTCATTTGTTTTCAAGTTATAAGGCAAAAACAAAATATTGCATTAATTTAGCTTTCCTGTAATAAATGTTAATATTGTTTGCTTTTGATTGTTGTGCTGTCACTATCCTATCAGTGTCAGTATAAAATTTTACATTGATTCACCGTTAACTTTCGGATTTGTATCATTTTAATTTTATAAAATGCCACACATGCATTTATTCACATCTCGAATACGCCAATATGGTTTTTATTTATGGTTTGTGTAATGCAAATGCTACAGCGGCTGCTGAAGAATATCGTTAACGATTTCCACATGAAAGAACACCGAACAGAAAGGCCTTTATCAGAGTTTATAACAAACTCTGCGTGACCGAAACGCTTCCAAGTGCTAATGTAACATCCAAACGAGCCATTCAACAGGATTTAGAAGAAATAAAAAATGTTCTAGCTTAAGTAGAAAAAGATGCGACGACAAGCTCGCGAAGAATTGGAATTCAGTTGGGGATTCCCCAAAAAAGAGTAATCAATACGCTTCACGAGCAAGGCTTATATCCTTACCATGTACAGCGCCTACAGAATCTTCAACCTGGAGACTACGCCAAGCGTATGCAATTTTGTGAGTGGATAATTAATAATCGTCATCTTTTACCGCACATACTTTTTACTGACGAAGCTACATTCACCCGTGACGGCATCAATAATAATCGAAACTCCCATGTATGGTCGGACGAAAATCCTCACGCAATAGTCTAAAGTAATTTTCAACACAGGTTTTCAGCAAACGTGCGGTGCGGCATGATCGATAATAATTTAATTGGCACTTTTCTTTTGGAAAATCGCCTTACAGGGGATCACTACTTAAGTTTTTTACAAAATTAATTGCAAGGAATACTGGAGGAGATTCCTTTAAACATCAGAATTGAAATGTATTATCAACACGACGGAGCGCCTGCCCATTTCGATCGTCGGGTCAAGTAATATTTAGGCCAAAGGTTCCCAGGGGTTTAGATTGGTCGCGGTGGTCCTATTAGTTGGCCTCCTAGATCGCCAGACCTCACGCCGTTGGACTACAATTTATGGGGTTGGTTAAAAACTGAGGTTTGCAAAGTAAAAGTAGATACTAGGGATGCATTAATTATGCGCATTAGAAATACTGTACTCAATATTAAAGAAAGGCACGAATCAATTAGAAGATCCACGCGCGCCCTTCGTAAACGAAGCAGGAAATGTTTGGAAGTCCATGGCGGTATTTTTGAAAATTTACTAAACCAATGATTTATTTAAAACAATGTCAATGTTGGATATTTTGGTTTAACAATATTATTATTTTATTTAACGCTGTAACTTGAAAAGAAATGAATATTGGATAACAACATTTGAGTTTTTTCTTATTATTTTGATGCAAAGATTACACCCTTAGAGTTAGGCCCATTCCTCTCGAACCACCCTGTATATATTAAATAATAAATGTATGTTTAAAAAAATGAATATATTATAGAATAGCCCGATTAATTTCGGGACACTATATTTTATAAAGATTCCGGTAAGTCATATCGTAATGTATGGTTAGAAAAATCTAGATCGTGTCATGTTATGTTACCAGCTCGCGTTTGACTACAATCAGCGATGTAAAATACTACGGAAATACGAATTTCCATAATATCATACAAGTTATATTCCACTTGCCATATAAAATAAATATTGGATTGAATTTGGTATTGAATTGCTCAAATTTTATTTTCCGGCAGACAATACCATGTCGATAACGAATAATGTGATTTCAGACTTTGCATTTTTATTACTATATTGAAAATAAAATAAAAAATATTGTCAAATATACGTTTGGAAGCGAGTCAGATTGCTTTAAAACCTACTTACTATCAATGTCTTAGTAACATAAGCCTGCATACGTCTCCCACCCTTTTTCTGAAATATAAGGTGAGGAAAATATACCCAGCCAAGCTTTTTAAAATAAAAAAAAAATTCAGCTAAAAAAAAATAAATATTTTTTTTTACAAACGTGTTAAGAATGGAATTTTTAACACTGTCTACTAGCCTTAAAATGTTACTGTGAGGCACTAGTGCCTTAAAATACCTACTTTAAGGCAGTAGTGTTAAAAGTAAAATGTTAATTTTTTCAAAAAAACGTCAAAAAACATTTCTATTTTATTTATTTACACTTATATTAATAGTACAATTTGAAAAATTTGAAAAATGAATTCCTTCCTCGCGGTTGAGGAGGATTGAACAGAAACAGCAGCATGTCTAGTTGATGTTGAAGCATCCTCGGCTGATGTCGTTTGTACTGTAAGCAATTTTCGAGCAATGGAATTTTTATTTTCCAAGGAATCCACGATGTACCCTTCCGCAACGGTTGAGGATTTCCATCCCCCATGCCACTTAATTGTCGTTAAATTTGCTCCAGCATCGGCAAGTAAGCTCGCAGAGGAACGGCGAAAGCAACGCCCCGTATAGAGTGTTGAATTTGGAAGTTGCAGAAATCTTGCTATAGCAGCAGGAAATTTTCCGAACGTATTAATTCCGACCGGATTTCTGGTACATTTATCTTCTACATATTTTAAGAAGAGCCGCAGATGTACGACATCTGCTGGACGAAGATCAGTATATTTTCGGCAAGTAAGCTCGCAGAGGAACGGCGAAAGCAACGCCCTGTATAGAGTGTTGAATTTGGAAGTTGCAGAAATCTTGCTATAGCAGCAGGAAATTTTCCGAACGTATTAATTCCGACCGGATTTCTGGTACATTTACCTTCTACATATTTTAAGAAGAGCCGCAGATGTACGACATCTGCTGGACGAAGATCAGTATATTTTCGATAAAAATCCAAATATAATTTTTTAACGATAGTGAAATTTCGTGGTACCTTGGTTTTGGTATCTGATATTTTAATAACTAATGAAGTCTCCATATCTTCTACGTTGTCAAGAGTCAACTGACAAAGCTCCTCCCTGCGGCAGGCACCAAATACTCCTACAATCGTAGCTACTTTTATCAGAAGGTACTCATCATCCGGTGCGCACTTCAGAAACTGTTCAATTTGGTCTCTTGTAAAATTTTTTGATTTTTTGGTCTGGTAACCCTCTCCTTGACGCTTCAAGTAGGCAATCAACTTAAAATGTTTGCTGATATCTACGTCGTTATTTACACGTAGCATAGCTTTCTTTGATTATTGAATAATGAAACCAAAGAGAAGATGACTTCCATACCTTTGCCTTTTCCTCAAAATAGGCCAGGAATATGTTTTTGGAATACTTTTCAGGAACGCCTTTGTTTTCACACCATTTTATAAATTTATTATGAGCAATCTCATATTGAATTCTTGATTTTCGTGGCAGTAAATCCAAGGTAGCTCTATCAGCAGCTTCTTCTATGTCTTTAAGTGGATCGATTTCTTGTATTTCTTGCATTTTTGGCAAATCGCAACAGCCAGCGCTAGTTTTGATTCGTTATTTCGCACAACAGTTTTTAAAAAACACAATTTAGTTCAACAGGAACTTTATTACAACGTACAATATAGTAAAATGCAAAAAAAGTTATCAAACATTGGTTTTAATCCTATTTATAAGCTCGCATCTTCTTATCTTATATTTTGCTGACTGGAGGCTTTCGTGGGAATCCTGGGACAGTTGTGGTCACATAACTCCTCCGCCCTTAGAAGGAAATCCGAGGGGTGATGCCTGGATGGGGAAGTCGTACTTCTCCTGGGATAGTCTGGACTTCCTGGACGTCCTCATATACAGTGGCAGTCGGTATTTTTCTTTTGAACAGGCGCCTTCGAAAGTGGAAGACGGCAAATACAACAATGGCTGTAATCAATAAAATGGTTAAGGTTGTCCAAAAATTTGAACCATAAGGCCCATAAATGTCTGTAACAGTAATTGAATTTAATTTTTGTTTTTGAGAGATTAACGCGTTTTTCACGTTCTTTAATTCGTCCAAGTTTACACTGTTAATTGTTAGTGGTTTAAAACTTTGTCCATCATTTGTAGAATAATATGCCGATTCGTTAAAATTTAATTTTGGAAGTTCGATATGTTTAAATTCGTTTTGGGCACTTTGATAAGTCCTTAATAAATGTTTACCGACTTGCACTTCGCAATTTAAATTTATTTCGATTAGGAATGTTCCTTTTACTTGCTTATTTTCACGATCGTTATTACATTTTTGTTTTATTATAGAATTATCGGGTGAGACAAAAATCCACTTATTATTTTCAAGTTTTTGAACTTTAATGTCCGTAATATGCACTGGCAAAAGCTGGCAATTCGATGAATTTTGGGAGAGGCTTAGAAGTTGAACTTCGCAGGGTGCTTCTACTTCTTTTATCTGTATCGGGCTGCTTTCATGACAAACGAATTCTTCTGAACCAACTTGAAGGCATTCTTGATCAAAGAGCATATAATTTTGTTCGTTTAGGGTAAGGTATTTTGACTGGGGTAAAATAAAGGAAAAGGTGTTGTTCTGCATCACAGGGAGTGCGTATAAATGATAGTAATCATAACCCTCGCTCTCTACTACTGGAATTTCCAATATAAATACAATTTTATTTTCCTTTATATAACTTTTAATTGTTATCGTTCTTTCAAAAAGTAAAACATTTTCGATTTTAGGCTCGAAAGGCAGTTTTTTGTTAATTAAGTGTTTACTTATATATTTAATTTCTTCCAGAAGCTCTGTCGGTTCTATCATTGAATTATGAAAGGTATTTAATTTCGCGAAACTTATGGCAATTTCTATTCTTTCCAAAATGTCATAAATTTCCTGATAGGCTGTAATTATTTGTAAAATTGAAATATGAATGCGCACATAGAGGTGCGTTTGCGTATTTTGGATCTCAATATTTTTTAGTGTTTGCTCAATAAGCATAATTTTGGCTTGTAACATCGATTGGTTGTCTATGATAGTTTGCATTGATTTATTAAAGGTATCGATTGATTTTTCAAGAAGTGTTATTTGTTCGTTTACAAGAGTTTTGATTTTGATTTGGTTGTTGGAGAGTTTTTCAATTGCGTGTTCATAGCGTAGAGCATCATTGTTATCTAAATTGCCCGTTATTGATTTTATTATAGATCCTAGTCCGTCAATAAGTCCTCGTTTAGATAATTTTTTGCTTAATAATAAAGAAGGGTTTAATTGATATATTTGTTGTTCGATTTTCTTTTCTAGGGAGTGTACTAAATAATATGAATTAACGAATTCGTCTTTATAACCAGTTTTGGTCTTGTTACTCAAAAAAATATTTTTAAGGGTTTTAAAATTCATTTTAAGTGAACGAAATTCATCGATTATATCCGTAATATCAAACATTTGTATGAATGACCAAACGTCTATTTTATTCTGTGCGTTACCAAGCTTTAACGGCAATAATCCAGGGTTGTGGTTAAGTTCATAGTACTTGGGATAGGTTAGTGCTGTTGCATGGGTGATGAGGATGAAGAACCTGCAACAATATTAGGTTTCTTAGGTTTCCGTAATTCTTTTATATGAATGACTTCTTTTTTATTTTTTCTAGTTTTGGAAGAGATTTCGACTTTATTATTTTCAAGAATTTTGGTTATTTCATATGGTCCTAAAAATTTGTTACATTTTTTATTTCGATTTTGGGGATTTTGTTTAAAGACAGTTTGTCCTAAATTAAATTCGTCGCTTGTATCTCCTTCAGTATTGTGTCTTGACACGACCTTTTCTTTTTGGATTTCTAAGTTTTGGTTTACTTTTTCATATACACGGTCTAATTTTTGTTTATGATTTTCGACATAATCAGAATAAAAGGCTTGTGGTATAAAGATTTCATTTGGATCTCTAGCATTGGTATGGCCAAAGGTGAGTTCAAATGGTGTATATTTAGTGGTGGAATGAATGGTGTTATTATAAGCTATTATCGCATAGTCCATAATATTTTCTTTATCATTCGGGTGCGTCTCTAATAATATGCGTAAATGTTCAATTATACTGGAATGAAATCGTTCGACTATACCGTTTGAATCGTGGTGATACGGGGTTGTAAAGTGAACGTTGATTTTATGTAAGGCCAATATTTCTTTAATTGTCTCGTTATTGAATTCGCATCCGTTATCTAAAATAAATCGATCGGGGATACCATAACATGAGAAATATTTAATTAAAGCTTTGCTGACATGAATAGCTGTTTTACTTTCTATAAAGTACGCTTGCGCTAGTTTAGTAAATGCGTCCACTAGGGTTAAGTAATTTTTTCCGTCGAAAGTAAAAATATCAATATGAATTATTGAAAAGGGTTTCGAGGCTGTTTCAGTTACAATTAAAGGGGTGTATGGTTTCTTCCTTGCGTATTTTGCACGGTTACATGTGTCGCATGCATTAATGAAATTTGATACGGTTTCTTTTAATCCTACCCAGTAATAATTTCTTTTTAAATATTCAATAGTTTCAGTAATACCTCTATGGTTCGATTTTCCTTCGTGATGATTTTTTACTAACATTATTTGTTCTTCAAAATCTTTAACAGTATTTAATAATTTTGTACATTTTATAAGTTTCGGACCCCGTTCTGAGAATTTCTCGAGATAAACTTTGTTAAAGGTAACATACAGAATATCCGTGTGAAAATGCATGTGGTAGGTTTTTCCTAGTATTGTATAGTCACGTAAGAATTCAAAGATAAGGTTTTCATTACTTAGTTCTGGGATTTTTAAAGTGATAATTTTTTGATGCTGATAGTTTTCTTGTGAAATATGAACTTTGTGGTGAGGCCATGGGAATATTAAAATTTGGTTGACTTTGTTGTTAATCGATTCGTCTAATATTTTTATACCTGTATTAGTTGATTCGTTACAAGTCGAATGTTGTGTATCAATAAGTGATTGATCAGGTTGATTGATTCTAATGTCAGATAAAATTTTTATTTTTTTCGTTTCTGGTTTTATTTTTTTACTGGTACTTGGGATTTGAATATTTTCGGGATTTTGATTATTAGGGTCTTCTAAAACGTTTTCTGCCATATTTCTTAATGTTTCTAAGGTTACAATGTCGATATCTCCGGGATTCGCTATAATTGATTCGTTCTCTAATGCGTTAATTTGAACGCGTGATAATGCATCAGCATTTGTATTTAGTTTGCCGGGTTTATAAATAATATCGTAATCAAACTCTTCGAGTTTTAAGCGCCATCTAACTAATTTAGAGTTTGGTTCCTTTAGATTGAACAACCAAACAAGTGGGCGATGATCCGTATAAATAGTGAATTTTCTACCGAATATATATGGTCTGAAATATTTGCAAGCCCAAACAATAGCTAATAGTTCTTTTTCTATGGTACTATATCTTTGTTCTGATTCATTTAAAGTTCGAGAGGCAAAAGCTATTGGTCTATCAGATCCGATATTACCTTGAGATAAAACTGCGCCTAATGCAATTTGTGATGCATCAGTGGTCAATATAAATTTTTCGTTAAAATCAGGGTATTGAAGAATTGGTGAGTTCATTAGTAACTCTTTGCATGTATTGAAAGCAGAGATATATCTATCATCGATTTTTACGATTGCGTCCTTTTTTAGACACGCGGTTAGAGGTTTTGTTATTTTTGCAAAGTCTTTTATAAATTTTCTATAATATCCAATAAGTCCTAAAAAGCTTTTAATTTCTTTTGGAGTTCTTGGGACTGGGAAATTTTTTATAGCATAGATTTTATCTGGATTGGGTTTTACTCCGTTAGGTGTAATAACGTGTCCTAAATAACTTACTTCCTTTCTTAAAAACTCGCATTTATCTAACTGTATTTTTAAATTTGCTTTACGTAAGCGGTCGAAAATTAATTTTATTCTTTGAATGTGTTCTTGGAGTGAAGTGGAGAAAATAACTATATCGTCAAGGTATACTGCGCATATTTCGTTTTGTAGGTCCCTTAAAACGTCGTCCATGACGCGCTGGAAGGTAGAAGGGGCATTCTTGAGCCCAAAAGGCATTCTTTTGTACTCATAATGACCGTTTTCCGTCGAGAAAGCTGTTTTTTGGATGTCGTTTGGATCCATCTCGATTTGGTGGAATCCATTGGCTAAATCTAAAGTAGTGAAGTATTGACTTCTACCTAATTTGTCTAACATCGCGGTTATACAAGGGATTGGGTACCTATCAGAAATCGTTTTATCGTTTAATTTCCTATAATCGTTAACCAGTCTCCATTTGCGCACGCCCGAAGCGTCAAGCTTTTTGGGTACGATCCAAATCGGTGATGACCAAGGTGATGTAGAATTTTGAATTATACCTTGCTCTAACATTTTTTTTATTTGCGTTTTTACCTCATTTCGGTGAATTTCGGGGTACCTATATGTTTTCGTAAAAATTGGCGTTTCATCGGTAACATTGATTTTGTGTCTAACCTGATTAGTAAAAGTCAATGGGATTTTATCACTATAAAATATGTCACGATATTCGAAACAAAGTTTTCTAATACTGTTTTTCTCTTCAGAGTTGCAATGGTCTACTCGGATATTTTTTAAGTTTGATTTTAAAAGGTTATCATAATTTTGATCAAAATCCTGACTAGTGTCCATTTTTTCAATAAAATTTAATTCTGCAATATTTAAAAATTCTATTTCGTAAGGGGTACTTAATTTTATTTCTACTTCGCGTTCATCTGCGTTAGTAATGGTCGTAATTGCAAAGAAATTTTTTACATTGACAACTGCACGGGGAGATTCGATATTTTTGGCAAGAATGATGTGGTTCGTCAGGCCTACACCATTTTCTAGATTTACCGGAATTTTGCAAATTTGTTCTGTGTGTGGAGGAATAACAATAATATGATTGTTTAATTTTAATTTATTTTTAAATTCTGTGAATTCTTCGGATTCGTAAATAATATCAATTTCTGCACTGGGTGTACTTAATAATTTTTGATCAATATTTACGGAGGCTTTTATTTGTTTTAAAAGGTCGGTACCTAAAAGGCCATCGTACTTCTCACTAAATTTGAAAAGATAAAATTTGTGGTTTTCATTAACATTAAATATTTTAAAAATGGGTATTAAAATTACTTCATTATGGTATGAAATGTTATGAGCCGTTTGAATGTTAAAGTTTTCTTGAAAAATACTATTTTTATAAAATTTATAAGCTAGTTCGGGGTTCATTATACTTCTAGAACTACCTGTATCTATTAGAAAATTTGCATTTAATTCAGGGATAAAAATATGTGGTAAGTTTGCTTTATTAAAATTAAGAGTAATTAGGTTGTCTCGATTTGAGGTGGTACTGCACGAAAATTTATATTATTATCGTTTTCGCATGTATTTTCCGTGGGATGTTTAAACGTATTTGTTTCATCAGAAACTTGATCCGTGTGTGTAAGTTGAGGATTAGTATTATTAATATTATTGTATTGGTTGTCGTGATCATAGTAATAATCTGTACTATTTTCTTGTAAAGAGGAGTAATTGTCACCAGAATTAGGGTAATTGTATTGGTCATATTGGTCGTATTGATTATATTGGTTTTCGTCGAATAATAATTGATTCTGCATGTCTTGATACTGTGCATTTAAATAGTTTAGGTGCGTATTCCCAGATGATACGTCCATAGGTTCTGGTTTTGGTAAAAATCGTCCTTGATGTGAGTTATTTGAGTAAAATTGTCTACTCGGGTTAAAGAACTGTCTTTGAACTGCATTATTATTAAATGTATTAAATGGTCTTAACCTGCTTTGGTTTGACATAGGTCGGTTATTATTGTTAAAAGGGTTTGAGTTAAAGTTATTTGTATTTGACTGATTAAAATTGGGTGGATTGAACCTTGGTTGAGAATTAAAATTTGGGAATCTGAATGGAGTATTTGTAAAATTGGGTGGTCTTGGAAAATTAAAATTTGGGGTAAAGTTTGGTCTCGGTGGGTTGTTTTGTGGTACTTGGCTTTTTTGTATTGGTGTTATTCTTTGTACTGTCCTATATGATTGGGTATTTAAAGTTGTGTTTTTATTTTGACTGTAATAGAAATTCTCTTCCGCTATAACTAATGACATGGCTTTTTCTAAGGAATCTGGGTTTCTTAAACGAATGTTATTTTGGAGTTGCCCGTTTAAACCTTTTATAAATGTTTTTAAAGCAAGAGAGTCATAGCTTTGAAGATAGATAATTTTTTCTTCTTTTGTTATGTCATTGTTCTGGTTAAGTTGAGAAATTATTAAACTGCGTTGATCTTGAACCCTCATCCCAAAGTTATAGGGTGTTTCTTGCCTATTTGGCGTAAGAGCTAAAAGATCTTGTACCAAACAATCGATATTACGTTGGTCTCCGAAACATAATTTTAGAGCTTGTTTTATTTCTTCCCAAGTTCTTAATTCTATTCTAGAACCGATAAGAATAAGCGCTCTTCCACTTAATTTACCAATTATTGCGCGTAATATAAATGTATTTAAATCCGCGTCTTGACTTGAAAAAGCTTTAATCAGATTTTCGGCACTTTCAAGGAAAATACCTAAAGTGTGAGAATCACCATTATACTGCGGTATAATGTCGACATAAAGTTTTAATAATTGATAATTTGTAGTTGGAGGCATATTTATGTTTAATCTAGCTGGTGCTATTAATGAGTTGATTTCGGGTTGAAACTGCGTTTCGTTACTTATACTAGCGATTGTTGCTATTTCGTTTAACAATTGATTTTCGATTGATTGAGATGTACTATTTTCGGGTTGAAACTGCGTTTCTGTGCCTGTCTCCTGAATAGTTTCTAGAAAAGCGTTTGTAGATAGTTTAGCGAAAATTGTATTTAAATCGTCTAAATTAGACATTTAAATTTATACATACTAAAATATACGAATATTTGATATAAGAGAAAGTTACTTTTTATTTAAAAGAAAATAACCATTTTCCAATAGAGAAAGCAAAATCTTATGACCTATAATTATATACACTGGAAATTCGGGAAAAATGGTAAATGGAAAACAAAATTAGACTTACAATGGAAATTTCATTTTCTTGTTTCTTTGTTTCTTATCCTAGGGTGAAGTCGAGTCTGCGATTTTTGTCTTCGTCAACTTCCTACAGCTAAGGGTGAGTTCCAAAGTCGGCGATTTTTGTCCTTTTTGGTTCTCGGGTTTCCAGGGGTTGGCGATTTTTGTCCTTGCCTGGAACTGTTGTCCAAATTGGTTTCCCAAGGGTGTTGCACTCGGATTTTCAGTAAAGTCTAAAAAGACACTCGGTTGCCTTTCACGTTATACGCGATTTTTGTGGAACCGTTCCGAAATAATCCTACTGACTGCGCCAGTTTTGATTCGTTATTTCGCACAACAGTTTTTAAAAAACACAATTTAGTTCAACAGGAACTTTATTACAACGTACAATATAGTAAAATGCAAAAAAAGTTATCAAACATTGGTTTTAATCCTATTTATAAGCTCGCATCTTCTTATCTTATATTTTGCTGACTGGAGGCTTTCGTGGGAATCCTGGGACAGTTGTGGTCACATAACTCGCTAGCGTTTTAATAAAACTGACAGGACCTTTCAAGCTTTCAATTTTGCTGTAAACAAATCAGCCAACAATGATGGTTGCTAGGTTTTATTGACAAATGTGAACTAATTTAATATAAATATACGATGCTATTAGAAACTACCTGGATGTAAAAGATTCTAAACATTTAATTTTGAATTATTGTATGCTTTTTATTGCCGTTTGTAGAAAAAAATATTGTAATATGATATTTGTGTTAAAAGTATTTTTAAGGCACTCTTGTGGCTTCGCTCGTTCTGCAAATTTCCACATGCGTGCCTTAAAAATGTACTTTTAACACTTATATTATAAATACCTATTATAAATATTATTGATTAAAACATGTAAAATAATTTATGAAAAGCAACATCGAGTAAGAATAATATACGATAAGCCAGACAATGACCAACTCTACTGTGAGCGTCTAGCATAACTTTCCGCAGTATTTCAGCTGGAATTTGCTCCATTTCATCAAAACTATTTGCCTTTAAGTCTTCTAACATCTATATGGGCGATTAATATAGACTTTACTTTTCAAGTATCCTTATAAGAAAATATTTAGTGCCGTCAAATCAGGGGAATAGGGCGGCCACTCAATATCTCCATTTTTTTTAGAGCTGCAGGGCAAATATCTTTGAAAAGAGCGACCGCTTCACGCGCTGTGCATGGCATATAGCGTCATTCTGCTGGAACCAGAAGTTATCTATGGCAAATTCTTCCAAATGTGGTTGCAGGAATTCATGAACTATTGTTTGATATTGTTCTCCATTACCAGTTTTTGATCAAACTGCACGTCCTCTTGAAAAGGATGAGAGTTTTCTGTTCCCCAAAAAATTATCATTTTGCTTGTAGACACCACCAGAAAACCAAAAATTTGCGTCGTCGCTCAATATCAAATGTTGCCGAAAATTGGGTTCTGCTTCCACTAAGTTTTTAATGGTCTGTGCGTATTGAAAACGTATTTAAATATCAATTGGCCGTGGTTTAAACAAAGTTTTAATTTTGTATGGATACATATGCAAGTCTAGGTGCAGAATTTTTTTTAACGTCTGCTCACTCAACCTTAATTGCGTCGCACGTCTTTTTGTGGAAGCTTTTGCTTCTTCCTGAACATCAGCCCGAACAAGCTCAATATTTTCATTTGAACGACCAGAACGAGGTTTCCAGTATGCTTAACATCACTTACTATGCTATTTTGTATAAATGCTTTTGCTAAACGTCGCATTATTTCTCCATGTGGAGCTCTTTAGCCGGGAAACTCTCACCTAAAAGCACGTTGTGTTGAAATTATAGAGAAGTTTTGAAAATACAATTGAACAATTTCTGCACTATCCCTGGGTCTTCCCCCATCTACGCAATCACCCAGGTCCTCGCCAAATCTCCCTGACCTTCTCATGAAGGTCAGGACGTTACTTCAAGGAAGGGTTCTGACCTGTGGGATCACCACTGTCCCAAAGACTTGTCATCTGAGTCTTCTCCGGGCTTCGCAAGCGCACAGGAAGTGTAGTGATGTCTCCTCGTCCTCCAAGCATCCCGTACATATCGGGTCTTCCTCCACAATAGATTATGGTATATATTAAATTTATATCAATCTCCTTCCTATCTGAGTTCCAGGGTTTCTAAACGTAGAGCTGCTCATATGCGTAATACACGCTACGGTACCTTTCATACTATTCCCCGCCATACTATACTGCTCTATTTCAGAGGTCATTTAGCTTCAATGCTGCTAAGCCAGTGGCGGCTCTTCCGTAAAGGCTGCAGCTCCCCAGCAGAACCAACAAACCACGGGAAAATAAAATGTACATCCCTATTTATAAATATATTAGTTATTGTTCATATTTTGCTATAAGTCGGTTTTTTGATATTTGTAACAATCATAATTTGAAAGTCCGTCCCTGGCGACCACTCTACGTCGGCGATTTTCGGAAAGAAATGAAGCCTTATGTGGGCTTAACTTATTTCTGCCATGAATTTACACGTAGTAAGCGCCAGATGGTGCAACGTCGGTCACGCTGGCGATATGCAATTTTAGTGCTACTGAGGGCTGCGGAAGTTTCAGCCGGCTGATACGCTTGCAAGCATAAGGGTTGTGTGAGTCGGTCGCTTGTTTTGCCCTATTTACGTTTAATAATGGTAGTATAGGTTAATACTTTAAGAATGTCTTTTCACAATACCTCAGGTGCATTAATTATAAAAAGAAACAGCCCAAATTAATACAATGCGCAAATATATGACATATTTCATTATCAAGGTAAAAAGAATACCTAATTATTACAAAAATGCCTCGCAAAAATCCTTGGATAAGTTTTAAAAAATTTAAAATGCCTATTTTTATCTACATTCCAAAAATAGCCGTCACTGTGCTAAGCTATACAATACCATACCGCGCAACATAATATGGGCCACAGAAATCAAAATACGGGCTGAACGGGCTCTACTGAGTCCGGGAGCGTTTAGTGGGCAGCACAGAAAAAAGCATTTAATTAAATTTTCGTTGATTGTATCAAGAAAAATGAATTAAAATGCGTCCTGAGGAGGGTAAAAATATCGAGAAAGAACTATAAATCAAAGAATTTAAATAATGAAACATAATAAAAAATCTATAAAAGTAACTTATATATTAGCGCAATAAATAAATTGTTATAAATATAAATGCACCCAAAGTAAATATTTTAAAATAGTTTATACAATAATAATTTCTTTGGTAAGGGCCTTAGTTTTAGTGCCGAGTAAGCCAAGTGTTGTGCAAATAACAGCAAGATGTGCATCTAGACTTGAATTAGGTATATTTTTTAGTATTGTTTAGTATCATGATAGTGTATATGAGTTTGATCCTTGTGCAGCCTTCGTATATAAACAAACATATTACAAAATTATACATTGCTAGTCAGCTGTACGTCATTTTAGGTAGCTGTTGCCGAGTTTCAGTCTGCTAGGCATACGCAGATTAGTCAATACCAGTTTCCTGATATGAGGACAAGAAATGATTACTATATAATGCTTTTTATTTAATATATAGTCTTATACAATATGAGTTAATTGCGTTTTCCGTTAAGAAACAATGATCAACAATAAATATAATAACAATATTAAGTTACTAATTTTAAATTTTAAATCTAATTATATTATTTTCCCTACATAAATGGGACGAACGTAACGCAAGTTGACGGGACCTTAGGTCTCCAGTAAATAAATTTTAGAAATGAAATTTCAACATTATAATTTCTCATAAACGCTAACAAAATTTTTCTCTTCTCCTCCACAAAATAAAAAAAATTTTATAACATGACCTAGAATGTCCAAAAGATTCTTTTTATATATCCTAACTTATGACTTTCAAATGACGAACATCTTCCCTTTTAAATCCGACCACAAATTGACAAAGTCTTCACATAAATTTTGAATTAAATATAACATTTCATTTACAATTTCAGTATGCTGATTGCATTTACATTCAATTTTTAATATTTTGTCAAAAAAAAGCTCCATCAGCGTCGCTTTCCACCAACAGTTTTCTCTCTACTGCTAATACTAACTTCAGCACTGTTTTTGTCTCCTGAAGATGAAGGTTACTACCTTCGAAACATGTAGAGACGTTTTATTTTTAAAATTGAGCCTTTGTTAGCTCACTATTAAATCAGTGAAGAAAGACTTTTTGACTTTCTTTCCCCTTTCCCCTATAATAATAAGAATTTTTATTAAAGTTGACACTAATATTGGCAGTGTGTACTGGAGCCTTCTATGCGATAACGGTTGGTTTCTCAGTGAGCATTTTATTCCTTAAAAGGAGATGTGTCATTGGCAATGTCGTTGTTTAGTCACACTTTCTTCTTGTTGTGTCAAAATGTACACAAAATATTGAGTGACGTCATAGCTTGTTTGCAATTTGGCATCAAAAAGGAATTGTGTGTTCTTTTATACGGTGTGGGAATTGTGTTAAAAATATGCCGAAACTGTGTCTGTGTCGATCAAAGATACAAACACGTAATTTTGGAATGAGTGGTGTGCCACATTGTGGGACTTGTGTTGCTGCACACATTGTAAATTTGTAGGTAACGCAAAGTAAAAATGTTTACTAAGATTTGTCTAAAGACACACATGCGAAATCTGCGTGTCACAATAAAGGCATTTGCACCACTATTATCCTATATTAACACAAAATATTTTGATTTAACACATAGTAGGAATTATGTGACACCGAGAATAAAGTCCGTCACGCATTACCCAGATTTCGTCCTTTTACACATAATATGGGCAACAATTAGGGAATTTCGCGTGTAATCGCCATTTTCTGTATTATTTTTTTAACCCATAAGATAAAACGGCAATTTTGTTAATATTAAAATAAAAATTATAATTAATTTAAATAAACCAAGTTTAAACATTACTTATTAAACGTTCTTATTAGTCAAAATTTAAAAATTTAAAAATTATTATTATTTTTTTAATGTTTTTTTTTAAGATTTTTTTATATATTTATTATTTAAAGGCCCCTTTTACTATTGTAAGTATACGAAAGAAGTAGACGGAACAGTTGTCGTCGCAAGTAAAAAAATCTTTTGTAAGTTTGAAAAAGTCATATTATTATATTATAGTATATTTAATATTATTCATCATCATATGGTGTATATAATATACACATCAACTCTGGGCCGATGTAAAGCACAATAATTATAACAGAATGCATGCGGTACTCTGAAAGAAACACTAAGTATAAAAAAATAAAAATAATTCCTAACTTGTGTAAAGCAGTTCACCTCATCATTTTAAAAATAATTTAGGGGGAATTGTAGCAGACAATTACGGGTTTGCAGCAGGAATATTTTCGCAATTGTGTCGGTCATGTGTCGGCAATGGGTCAATTAAGCACTAGACAGAAAAGGCACAAGTATCGGAATAATTCCCACATTTGTCCTTAAATGTGTTGTGCCATCGAGCTTCACTTCCCACATATAAAAGGCACATAGAGGTTCAAGTTTTGACACAAATGTGTTCTGTTAGGCACAAAGATCTGGTAGAATTACGTAATTATTCCTTAAATGAGTCCAAATTTTGCTCATTGGGTTTTAGATGTAGTGTTTCTGTGTACTTGATACATAACTTCTTGCTTAGGTGTTAAATCATATTTTGAGAGCCCAGCCTTAGTAAGAATGCCTGAGCGTTTATCCAATAAAAATAAATAATCATCAAAATAATTAGTGTCTATTTTAGAGCAACTTGAAGTATTCCTTGAGCTCTCATTACCTTAATAACATGAGGGCTCATCAGTAAGCATATTTTCTGTCAATGGCCCTGCGACAGCTTGCTTTATTCTGGATTATATTGATGAGTGGGTTACAAATTATAGGTCTAGTTACATCCTTAACTGCATTTGGAATTGTTTCACAGATATTAGATATAAATGTGTCAGGAACTTGAGCAGGAAATAACATGTGAGGTTTGATAATACCTGCAGAGTTGTGCTCTGTCTTAAGTTGACATTTAAAGGGTGAATTAGGATAACAACCAAATTCTAATGAGGAAGGAGAATTCAATATGGTAAAATCATAAATACAATTTTTGCTCGGGCTTATCTTGCATGCAGATTTCCAAGCAGATAATGTGACAGGATTTTTGGGAAAACATGAAATTTCTTATTTTTCGCTTTTAGATAATAAGAACTTTGACACAAGGGATACTTGCAGCTGAACGTTTTCTTCTTTTGTAAGATAGAAGCAGCAGCAAGGGCAAATATTTTTTTTCAAAACTATTGTTAATATGAAAGCATTGAAGTAGATATATAGGAAATACTAGCCGCTAAGTAGGAGTACTTACCAAATACTTATATTAAAAAAAAGGATATATACATTAATACGTAGAGTGCCTAACTTCCAAGAACAAAATAGAGGTCAAAGAACTTAATACAAATGTTGTCATCCGGAAATTCCTGCCCTTGTTAGTGGTAAAGAATGAAGTACTAAAAATCACAGAGCTGCAGGACTCCTAAAAATTGCAACAACTTCAGTAAAAATAAAATATTAAAAAAACGGACAATTCGCTAAATTGGTATAACCCAATGCTAGCTTGAAATCAGGATCTTGGAGTAGTAAAGACAAGCACCATTGAGCCACGCCTATCAATAGATAGAGATAGCAGCACTCAAGTTTTGTCTGGTATACGACAGCATCAATCAACACTTTACCTTACCGGCGAAACCGGGTGGAAATTTCCCCTTGCCCAAAGCTGGCGGGCGCCCAATCAAAAGCTTCATACCCCTGGTGGGCAGCTTAGAGTGCACATAGTTTATAGCCGATAAAAAATATCTTATTTGCCTATTTTGTTCTCCTCCTTCTTTAAGTGCTTGCGTGCGTTTGTCAATGCATTAGTATTACGTTTATATTTCTGGGCGATTTTAATTTTGTGATGGTTCTACATAATAGCGCAGATTGCGAGTAGCGCCACCCATTTGCAAATATTTTCTATATATTTTAATAAAGACATTTTTTATTATTATTACTATTTATTATTATTAATAGCCATGGCAGCCTCGCAGATTCTAAAATTCGACCATGCATTTCTGTGCCTCACCATAAAAATAATGCTTGGACAAAGTACATTGATCGCAAAAGTTCTTTCATCTCAGTCGTTGTACTTAACTAAGCTTGATTATTCGATATTTAGAAATAATATTATATTGTTAAAAGCATTTAAGAACTTCCTTATCTTATATATATCTTATATCTTAGTTACTATACTTTGCTGTAAGATCAACAGATATAGAGCTCTGCTCGCACAACTTGCTTCAAACTCCAATTTTATGTGCCAAAAGTATGTTTTAAACTTTTAATGTTTTAAGTAAATTATGAAGTAAAAATATTCATGTTGTTTGTTCAAAAATTTTTTTTTTAGTAAAATTTTACTTGTTAATTATTATACCCTCTTTTTAAGCCCATAAGATACTTCTATTTCTTGATATCGGTAAATATATAATTATGTTAAACCCATAATCTTTAAGGATGAAAACTTTTATGTAGTAATTTATAGTCTTCATTTGAATATCAAACTTTTAAAGTACCTACCTAGTTTAAGTTATGTTATTAAAATCATAATGGCCTTTTCAATTTTGTCAAATGTCCAAATTACGCCAACTTTTACTGCATATAATATATTTGCTAGTGTAAGTTGTCGGATTTATGTGCTGAAATAGGTAGTTAAGTAGCATGTCGTGCATTGCACGCAAGAGGCTAAATTATTGCTGTTTCTAATTTAAGCTTGATTTCATTTTTTAAATAGACTTTGAATTTATTATTTTAAAAATAGATTGTGAATATTACGAAGTGACGAATCCTATTAATAAGCAAACGATTTTCTCCTTTAAATATGTATTTGCTTGTTTACGGTCGTCGCTGGCTTTACCATGATGGCACACAAAGGGAATCTTGACCACAAGAATAAATATATTAACCAGAAGGATTTCTCTTATCACCGCATCGCCGACAGCCGTTGACCGCGAAGCCTATTTATCCCGCAATTCTAGCCCGAAAGTGACAGCAGCCCGGTAAGATCCCAATTGAAGAAACCGAAGCAGAAGAATGACATCCGTTACAAAGTTCCACTACAATAACCGCAGAAAGAATAGGCATAGGTAATCCTTGACATTTCTCGCGTTATCCTTTTTTACAATGTGTTTTTGGAAGTTTTTTTTAGATTAGATTAGATTAGATTCTTTATTCATGTTAAAAATTACAGAGGTTGCAATGTACATACGTCCAATACTAAAACTACAAAAAATATAAGTCATTTTACAACAAATTTAAAAACTTAACTAAAAACAGAACACAGATGTATATAACCTATCTTCCATTAAAATATTTAAAATACTCCTCACACGAATAAAATGCATTACATATTAAAATTTACAGTCCTTTACAAAGATGCAACCGGGGAGGACATTGAAAATGCCGAAGCAGAGTGCAACGCTTGTGACTATTGTGAGATTTGTGATCTGCGAAAACTCATAGATTTGAATGTTATATTTAGGTAGCTGATATAAGGTTTATTGATTCATAATATAAAAAAATAGTAAAATAAAGGTTATAAATTCTGACGCGCCTCTAAGGTATGGTTTGGCTGGAGCAGTCAGCGGCCGCGGCTGGCGTTCGCGATTGGTAGCTCGGTACTGGTTTAATGCGATTTGTATGTACACGGTTTCACTGCCGCAGCTCAGCGACACAGCGTTCGCCGTCAATTGCAGTGGCTGCGTTCGGACTACTAAAGAGACCAGTCCAGCCGTGATCGCTCAGCAGAATGCCACCGTTTTCGGCAATTGCTGACGAGTGTTTGATAGAGGAGGTGCAAAAGTACCCCCCTTTATACAACTATAAGAACGAAAATTACAAAAATGTTGTAATGAAAGAAAATGCATGAAAAAAAGTGGCAGCAAGTGTAGGGAAGAACGGTAAAGTGTACAAAACCATTCTGTTTATTTTTAAGCATTACATTACAAAGCTTATAATTAGGGTAGACTGGGGCAACTGCGAAGCCCTTTTTAATAGTTCAAGTTTATTTCCTTCCTACTTCAAATATACAATATTTATAAAAGTGTCTTTGTAAAAAAGTAATAGTTTAATATGTTTACTTTTCATACTACATAGGGCACTCATGAATTATTTTTGAGATCTTGAGATTTGAATGATTTTTTTTGTACCGAAATTTTACACCTAGGTACCCCAAAAAGGGAAAGTGTAAAATCGGAATACAATTTCCATGCATGTTCGCAGAAGTGGTAATGGGAAAGTGTAAATGAAGTTTATATCTCCCATGCCAATTTTTCTTTTTACAGACTTAAAAAAAAATAAAAATCTGTGAAGTTATGAACTTTTTATTGTTGGGAAATAGTTAGCCAAGCAAATCATAAAAACGAAAAATTAAAAGGTACCTACCTCTGAAAAATAATAATTAATCCAAAATAACCCTCAAAAAATTCCTAATAACAAGAATAATATTTTTATAAACGTATTTATCCGTTCAAACCCCAATGTTTGGCTTTAATCTCTAAAACAGAAGGAGTTTCCCAAGGAGAAACTAAAACAGAAAAGAAAATTCAAGTTTAAAAATTCGAATAATTTTATGGAACTTGTTAAATATTGTATCCCGCAAATTTCACATTAAAATGAAAACCTCCACGGCGTGTTACTACCGGTTCAGGTAAACGAGTCACTATATCGTCTAGCTATACTACATCGACATCATCGGTGAGTGGCCATAAACAAATTGTATTTTAGTTTTCTAGTAAACTTGATCTCAAAGCCGTTGTCAACAGTATTTACCTGGCCAATAAAATGTTTCTTTGCTTTTGGTAATGTATATTTAACCAGTACCCAGTCTTCAATGGAAATATTGTCTTTGTTTATTTCAGGAATCTGATCTTCGCAATCCGATTCTAAAGTGAAACTTTGATCCGATTCCATAAAAGGTACACTTTCATAATCTGATTCACTGGAGCTGGATTCAAATTGATACGGACTTGGCCGACTTTGTTTACTCTTTCGGTCAATTTTCATAGCTGGTTTAGATATAGTAGATGAACTTGTAGAGATTTTTGACTGACTACTTGCGATAGTACCTGCAATGGTTTGGCCACCTTGAATTAAGCGCTTTCGTTTCCTTGGATTAGAAGAAGGACTCTGTCGGAGCGAATCAAGTAGTAAATCATCAAAACTTGCCTTCTTTTCTTGCCGATCTTCGGTTGTAGCTGGTACTACAGGTTCAGTTATAGGCTCCTGATGATTATTTAGTATATTTCTTCATTTTGGTCAGAGCTGACAATTACTTTGAGATTGGTGGCACTAGATGCTGAAGGAGCTGTAAGTAATTCTGCATTAGATGCTAGTTTCTTTTTAAATGAAGCGCGAGATGTAGAAGGCTTTACAGTTTTTAACATTGACTGTTCGGAAGTAGCGGTTTTTTCTGTTACATTCGGTGCTACAGAATCATGTTCATTTCTTTCAATATCAATGCGTTCTGGCCTCGGTTGTAAATCTGTTACAGATCTTTGATTTTTTAAGTGTTCCTGCCATCTTTTTAGGGCATCGATGTCATACTTTTCTTTAGGAATAACATGTCTATTAAATGGAACAATACCACCCTTTCTGAATCCTGTTTTTATGATTCCGGAATCTACTTTAGCCCAGGTTTTCACTAGCAATGTGGCGAAGTCCCTTTTTGGTAGTCATTGTCCCTGATGACGTCTTTGCCATGTTATTACTTCCCTCTCCCATATTGCCTTAAAGGATCTAAACATACTCAAATCGAGATGTTGAAGTAAATGACTTGTATGGGCTGCAGTTTAGGTATATGAATATTTTCTTCTCTTGCGGCTTGAATTAATAAGCAATCCACATGCGAGACATGCCCATCATATATAACAATAATTGGTGCCTGATCACGAACCAAAGGAATAAAAGTCTTTAGAAAGTAATTTCTAAATATTTCGGAGGTCATCCATCCATTGGCGCTGGCTGCATTTACGGTGTCTTTGAAGAAGTCTTCATTTCTTTCTGAAATCCAGCAATATTATTGCCTTTAAATATTATCAATGTTATTGCATTTAAATATTATCAATGGTTGCAATTTTCAACCACCAGCACTTGCTCCTGCCAGGACGGTTATATTTTCTCTGCCCGATCCAGCAATAATGCTTGAAGAGGGGTTGCCTTTCGCGCCAGCAATTTTAAGACGAGAAGGATCTGTACACAGTGAAGTCTCATCTAAATTGTAAATACATTCAGGACGATCCTGAAGACCCAACTCCAATATAGCCTTTTCCAATAAAACAAAATATTGGTCTATTATGAATGGGTCCGTACATTTCTTTCTGCAGTACTCTAAGCTTTGTGGTTTCTTGATACTCAAAGAGTGACGCTGTTTAAACTTTATTAGCCATTCTGTGCCTGGCATATTGTTCTTAAAAGGATTGGGAATATTATTTAAAGTTACAAAGTCCCGAACTTTTTCTTGAAGCTCTCTCGAAAATAATCAATATCCCCACTTCTCCATTGTTTTTATATTTTCGGCCAGTTGACCCTTATCTTGCCAAGAAAGTATTGGAGGTCGGCCCTGTGTCTTGCTTTTTTCGCCACGGCGGCCAGTTATTCTACAGTAGATTGTGATTGTAATGTATGGGATTCTGAATTCGGTACTAGCCATCGACATGGTTAATTCACCTTGATTGACGGCATTTACTGCAGCATTTAATTGCTCCTCCCCATAGGCAGCTTTATCGGACTTTCTTTTATAATTTCGTACCATGACGTCAACTCTCTGTACAGAATAAAAGCTTTAAGTGTCAGTGCCAATGAACTTTAGCATTCCCAGGAAAATGGGGCAAGTGTAAACTAACCTTTACACTTTCCCCATTACAACTTTCACACATGCCCGACATTATGTTTTTTATGGGGGAAGTGCAAACCTGTTCGTGAGTAAAAACCGCTTTCAGATTTGGTCGGTATATAGGATTTTAAAGCTACAACAATTGACTAAACATAAGAAAATGCAATAAAACTAAAAGTATATTATAAGTTTTTACCTTTGACCAATTTTTTATGGAGATATCACACACTATTCAACGGACCGATTCGGAGGTTATGTTACAAATGACTACTCAGAAAGAAAAAAACACCTGGTAACTCGCCGGGAGTAGATAATTCAACAGCGCTAACGTATAGTTAGTTGCCTCGAACCACACAGACAAGTAAACTTTCAATATTGCCTGATTAGCGCTCTGATTTTCCACTTACCCCATTTTTACACTTGCCCCAGTCTACCCTATACCATATTCAAATCCAAGATTATGCATACGAAGGAAATATTAATCAGTACTTAATGACAACCGTAACTCTATTTCGATTGGTCAAGCGGCAATAAAACTAAAAGGCCCTGGGCGACAGGGTTGAATTTAGTTTACCCGTGATTTTCGCATTATTGCATTGTATCGTTTGGTGTTATTGTTTGTTATCAATATTTTGATATAAATATTTGTGTTTTTGACCGTTGTATTTGATTGTATACAGGGTGTTGCAGAAGTGCTAACCTGAACTAACCTGAATATGTGTCCGGAGTTGCCCCGTTTTGATGTACAGGGTGTTAAAGTTTTTAAAATAAAAACGTTTTCTTTTTTATTTCTGTAAATATCCTTTTCCCGATTTTATTGCAATTTGGTACCGTCATTCATAATGATAAGAGGCTGAATTAGCCCTAACTAGATTAAATTTATAAAGTCCAGTGGCGTCCCGGGAAACACTTCAACGAATATTATTGACAAAAAAATGCACGCCACTGACTTTTTTTTTTTCTAATTTTGATATTTTGATATACCAACTAATGATACAATTTTAAAATGTTTTTATTCTTTGACGTCTTAATCAAATTGATTTGTTTACTTGGTATGCTGCAGCTTTGATTTAAATATGGTATAGTATAAATTCAAGTGTTAATATGACGCTTGTCGAAATGGAGGAATTGGTGCTAACATCTCCTCTTCGTCTTCTTCCTCCAACAACAGCATGCAACTAATGTTATCGGCGTTCATTATAAATCATAGATAAGCGCTTCCACTACGAAATACGAATATGAACTGAAACGCGCTGCTCCAGCCGCGCCAGCCAAACCACCTTGTGGTGACGGCCGATTGCTACGCTCGATCGCGAACGCCAGCCGCACCCGCTGACTGCTCCAGCGAAACCATACGTTTACTCTCGACTTGTTCTGATCCCGATCATTTTAATTTGGTGTGACGTCAGGGACAAATGCAGCACAATAATTTTGTTGAATTCTGTACCCATACTAACGTGCCCGTGCGATAATATAAACATTTTCAATGTTAAAATGCACGCCACTGACTTTTTTCTAATTTTGATATTTTTTTCGGATATACCAACTAATGATACAATTTTAAAATGCTTTGATACTTTGACGTCTTAATCAAATTGATTTGTTTACTTGGTATGCTGCAGCTTTGATTTAAATATGGTACCTATAGTATAAATTCAAGTGTTAATATGACGTTTGTCGAAATGGAGGAATTTGGGCTAACATCTCCTTTTCGTCTTCTTCCTCCAACAACAGCATGCAACTAATGTTATCGGCGTTCATTATAAGTCATACATAAGCGCTTTCACTACGAAATACAAATATGATCTGAAGCGCGCTCCAGCCGCGCCAGCCTACACCCGCTGACTGCTCCAGCGAAACCATACGATTACTCTCGACTTGGTCTAATCCCGATCATTTAACTCGGTGTGACGTCAGGGACAAATGCAACACAATAATTTCGAATTCCGTACCCATACTACGTGCCCGTGCGATAATATAAACATTTTCAATGTTAAAATTTGTTTGATTATTTCTTTGTACCTAGGAATTGGCAATTCCTTTATTTCCGCAGGCAAGACATTAAAAAATTTTACGGACCAGTAGCCCGGGCCATCCTGACACTTCTTCAATCGCCAGCACGTGGTTACCAAATTACCCCTATTTCTGGTCTGATACGAATGTACGTCCTCATGAGCAGAAAACAGACGCACATTCACCCTTACGTACAACAGACTCTCCAGGATATACATGGATGGCACCGTGAGTATCCCTAACTCCACAAAAGCCGCCCTGCAATCCTCCCTGTATCCAAGATCACTCATCACCCTGATTGCCTTTCGCTGTAGTCCAAACAAACGTTTTGCACCTGGTGCATGTCCCCACACAAGTATAGCATAAGAAAGGTGTGCATGAAAAACTGAAAAATAGGCTGTCTTTAGTATTGGATTGGACACATTGTCCGCAAGACGACGCAGCAGATATAGATTTTTATTTAATTTTGATGCAATATCATCAACATGCATACCCCACTGTATTTTTGGGTCGATGTATACTCCCAGGAATTTATTGCCGCGCACATGATCATTCAAGGCACCCACATCTCTCATTGAAAACACGATTCTCTCTGTCTTGCTCTTATTTAATAGAAGTTTATTAGAACTAAACCATTCTTCAGCAATTCGTTGTTCTATTACCCTTACTCTTAAAAGTTCAGACTATACGCCAGTCTAATCTATCGCCGATTTTTTTTAATAAATGGTTGCTGAGGCTGACGTTTCCTTTTTATGATTTTATTAATTTGTTTCCAACTTTCTGCAAAAAATGGGTCCTTTCTTATCGCAGGTAGGGTAAAACCCCCAATTGTTGGCACTGCACCAGTTATTGGCACCCTGGGTTCCTTTTTGGGGTTTTTCTTTATTTGAGTTAATTTCTTTAAATAATGAGACCTGCAATTAAATCTGCTAACACCGCGTAGCCAAGTGTCAATTTTCTAGTTGATTCCTACTTCAAAATGACCGCGATTTTAACGTGTGCTTGTTGTGCTCCCGCAAGAAGTGCAACCTATTAGAAAATAGTGAAGCAGCAACCAACTAATAACGGTAAGTATTTCTTTAAAAAAGTAGTTTTTATTTGTTGTGTGTGGTTTGTGCTTATTGTTAGTGCTTAGTAAGTAATTTTAAATTAATATTGGAACTGTTACCGTTGATTTTATTAAAATACTAAGGGTGCCAATCATTGGGTGAAAATAAGCCTAAATTCTAATTATTGGCACAGGGTGCTAACCCCAGTAGTTGTCATGCCCCATTTTTATGATAATAACTCTTTTCGTTTACCTATTAATTTTAATATTACCACCTTATCTGCTACCTACACAGTATTTTATATTTACAGATGCCGAAAATTAAGAAAGGGACAAAAGTCACAAAAAGATATTCCGAGGAATCCGTCCAACAAGTTTTGGATGAAATAAAAGATGGAGCACCAAAGAAGGGAACTACTCTAAAATATGGGATCCCAAGGGCAACTCTTCAATTTAGACTGAGCCAAAAATTTACAAAAATTGAAAAAGGACCTTGTACAATCCTGACAAAAGAGAAAGAGCAGTCACTGGTTAATTGGATTCTGGAAAGTCAAAGAAAAGGGTTTCCTCGAAGAAAAGAGGACATTCAGGCATCTGTTAAAACATTTTTAGACGCGGTTAAACGAAAAACGCCTTTTAAAAATATTGTACTGGGGAAACACTGGTATGAAGCTTTTTTAAGGCGTCATCCTATGCTAGTGCATCGAACTACAGAAGCAGTAACAAGTGCATCAGCGAATGTAGCAGAAGCTGATATCAGGAAATGGTTTGGGCAATTAGAAAATTATTAAAAAAAAAAAGGTTATTTTTCTATATTAGAAGATCCTACCCGGATCTTCAATGGTGACGGAACATGTTTTCTCTTCTGCCTTAAAATCGGGAAAGTTATTGCCCCCTTGGTGCAAAAAATGTATATTATGAAGTGGATCAGGGTGATGCAAAATAAAATTTGACTGTTATGTTTACGTTTTCAGCATCTGGCGAGATTACTCCTCCTCTGATAATATATCCCCGACTAAATGCAACCATTCAAAAAAGTGTTCCAGACCACTGGGGGGGGGGCATTGGTCTAAGTGACAATGGCTGGATGAAGGCCGAAATATTCATCTACTATGTAAGAAATATTCTGTGTCAATACATTATTAAGAAAGCAATTACATTTTGTCAATAATTATGTTTATTGATGGGCACAAAGCCCATTTAACCTATGAGGTTTGTACTTTATGCAACGAACTTAATATTATATTATTAGTGCTTTATCCAAACTCTACACGTATTATTCAACCTGCGGAGGTCTCAAACTTTAAACCACTTAAAAATGGTTGGAAAAAAGCGGTATTGGAATGGCGAAGAACAAATCGGTATATAAAATTGGGTAAAGAACATTTCGCTTCAATTCTAAATAAAGCCCTTGATAGCTTGAAATTAGAAACAATCGTGAAAGGATTTGAAGCATGCGGATTATATCCATGGAGTCCAGATATTTTGGAAAATATTCCGGGTATGCAGATTTTTTTTGCTCTATTTTTTATTATATTTTTGTTTGGGTTTCTAGGTGATTATGATCCGCCGGCATTTGATACTGTTGATAAGAATTTAAGTAACATATTAGACATTGTTGACAAAAATAATGATGAAAATTTGGAGAATATTTCAGGTATTTTATTGCAATTTTACCTTAAACTATTTCTGATTAAGTAATTTAAACTTTATAAAATATTTTATCTATGTTTTAGGAATGCCAACTAGCAAACAAACTGTAGAATCTAGTCCCAATAGTCGCAGATTAGAAACAATTTTGGAAGCAATAGAGGAATCGAAAATAATAAATTTAGAATATTTTCTTCCAGAAGCAAAAACGCCCGGAAGAAAAAACAAAATTCAAGTTAAAAGAACTTCTTTTGTTATCACTTTCAATGGTTACAAAAAAGAAATGGCAGAAAAAAAGAATATTAAGAAAACGCTGGAAGAGCAAAATGAAAAAAAATAGACAAAAGAGACTAAAGAAGAAAATGGAGGAACAAGCTAAGCCTTGTCAAATAAAAAAGGGCAAAGCTGACGAAAAAGAGTCCCAACAAGAAGAACATGTAATAATAGCAGACACTAATGGTGTGGGGACTGCTGAATCAAGTAAAACTAAAAGAAAACAGCCTAAACAATCAAAAATCAATAAAACAGAGACAATTACGGAAGAAATTTGGGAAATCCGGCTTATTCTTTTCATGTGTAGCAAATATGACTTAAAAAAAATTGGTGTAAAATTTCAAGATTGCAACAGAGCCTATCATATTGCTTGCTTAAAAAAGGCTTATTACAAGATTTTTATAGATGCGTTGTTTGCACACCTAAACTAAACATGCGATCGTAATAGATATTTACGATATAAGTGTTGTAAAGATTCATATTACAACACGAGATGTTAAAGTTGTTAAACGAGGCGTCAGCCGAGTTTAATCAAACATCGAGTGTAGTTATATGAATTTACAACAAGAATATTGTACAAAATTTTATCTACTTTCATCTATGAATAAAAATATTTGGCAAAAGGCATTTTTAAAAATAAAAATGCACCTGCTATTAAAAATCGTTTTGTAAGGGCATCTATTACAGCACTAGTGCTGTAATGGCATCTATTACAGCACTAGTGCTGTAATAGATGCCATTACAAAACGATTTACAGAACTGTAAAATTCATATTACTAAATGAAAGTAGATAAAAGGTTTTTTCTCAAAATAAAAAATACCTTCTCTACAATTCTGTAAAATTTTTTATAATAAACATATTTAAGGAAATACCATACTTGTTAATTTAAGTTTATTGAGTTTTCAAAGCGCCTATTGAACAGTTATAACCAGCAACATTTTATAATTGTTGAGTTCCAATAGCTGCATATTCACAGTATGCCAATGACTAGGTTCCTAGTGCCAACAACTAGGTTATTTAAAATTTGTAATAAAACGTTATTTTTCTTGGAGATAAAGAGCATTTATTATTACAACTACCGAAAGCTTTTCATGTGTAGCAAATATGACTTAAAAAAAAATTGGTGTAAAATGTCAAGATTGCAACAGAGCCTATCATATTGCTTGCTGAAAAAAGGCTTATTACAAGATTTTTACAGATGCGTTGTTTGCACACCTAAACTAAACATGCGATCGTAAAAGGTTTTTTCTCAAAATAAAAAATACCTTCTCTACAATTCTGTAAAATTTTTTTTAATAAACATATTTAAGAAAATACCATACTTGTTAATTTAAGTTTATTGAGTTTTCAAAGCGCCTATTGAACAGTTAAAACCAGCAACATTTTATAATTGTTGAGTTCCAATAGCTGGGTATTCACAGTATGCCAATGACTAGGTTCCTAGTGCCAACAACTAGGTTATTTACAATTTGTAATAAAACGTTATTTTTCTTTTAGATTAAAGAGCATTTATTATTACAACTACCGAAACCGTTTCTATAAACATCAAATAATACCCTAAAAAATGTTTAAAGCCTATATTCCCCATAATATTTTTTAAGATAAAATTGAAAAAAAAAGATCCTTAAAGTGCCAATAACTGGGGGTTTTACCCTAGGTCATTTTAATTCTTTATTGGTTAAGCTTGCTCAAATACCACTATTATATCGAAAGAAATCGCTCAAAATAGGTCATTGACCTCCCAAAACTAGGCAACATTTTAAAACATTTTTCCTGCTCAATTTCCATTCTACTTTATTTCAGAGCTTGTTTTAAATTATAAATGATACATTTTATCATATTTCTTTAAGTAGTACAGGATACTGACAATTTAAATAAAATATGATTTAGGTGTACCTCGGAGAAGGTTGTAAAATACTGACCTAGTGCCACCCGATTGCAATGTATGTTTTTAAATTGGCTTTACCATTCTGATATTTATTCTTGTGCTATAACGATGGATTTCATAAAACTCTAAAAGTGTAACAATCATATTTTGAACAGGGCCTGTCCTTAGCTTATGTGCATTGCCGCAAAACTTTCAGTAATCTTTTGGCTTAAAAGACATATTACAACTTGTATGGGACAATATTTTATTTACTACTTTATTTTATAATTTTTCTGTAGTTATATTCCGTTCTTGGCTCCTGGTGATAGATTCAGGATAAATTTGATATTACTTGCTTTGTTAATAGAGCACATTAAAAGTAAAAAAAAGGAAAACGTAAACAAGCCAAACCAAACTACTTTAGGAACTATAAGAGAACTCGTTACCTAGGGCACAAAATTTGCAGTAAAACCGGAGACAAAACTTATTTCACGAGAATCGCCAGGTGTTTTATCGGGATTTTGAAATTTAACAGGGACAAAATCGAATCGAAGACAATCGAGCTGGTGAAGTTAGTCGTTAGAGCAGATTGCCCACAAATTGAAAATGACGAAGTCCTTCGATCAGTGTTAATAGCTCTACAATTGTGCACGAAGCGCTTGTGTCGATGAAATTGCTTGTCTGAACATTGCAATTACTTGCTTTTGTCTGAAATGTCTAATATATTAGTCCTAAGGTAAATTAAATTAAAAATGTGTATAAAATTAAACTAATGAAACTAATAACTAATGAAATTAATAATTCATCAAATTACTTTATAGGTTAGGTTAGCATCCAAAAGTCACTAACTTTCTGCATCACCAGCTACCTAAAGGGTCACGGGATCGGGTTGGTGCCAGTGCCATGAGAACTTTTAATCAGCATGAAATTATTCCATCCCAAAGTTTTAGCCAACTAAACATCAGGGAACCAATTTGCATATGGTTTGTGCGGAGTCCCTTGCCAGTTGTAACCTTGGGTAACTGTCCCTATTGCCTCCTCCCCCTACAAATTTTTTATGACCTTGGTGTAATAAAATGGGCTGATAAACGGTAACCTGCTATCGACCGAAGATATCCTTCCTCGACTCATATATCCAGCACTACTTGTTTTTACTTTAATTTTTATTTATTAGAGAGAATTTTAAATTGTTTACTAACTTTCATCTCATGGAAAATGTATCCTTACGAAAGATAATTAATAATCTTTTACAGTAAGATAGGTAAGTAGGTACTTTTATTAATTTTTCAGTCAAATGAAGCTTTAAAAGTTTAATTAAAATCTGCTTATTACTTTTTGAATAAAAACTGAAACCTCACTATACTTTCCGAGCATATTTTATTTAAAATTAATAAGAAACTTTGTAAAGCACCTTATGTAACAAATTCAGAGGTTAGCTAAGTATAACCAAAGAATATGATAGCTACAGGCAAGTCATCTAGTGGCAAATTTGAACGCTCTCGATGGATGTCAACTTTCTTATATATACAGGGTGTTTCAATAAAAACTCCCAGGCCAATTATTTCGAAAACTATAAGTAACATGTAAATTCTGTAAACGCCAGTGTTTAGCCTCTATGATTGGCTTCACAACTGTGTAAAAAATGTGTTTAAATAATACATGATGTAGGTGGCGCCTAGTTCTAATGTCTTTGGTGGCGCCATGGTGCAAAGAATTTTTTCGATGACAGGAACTTTTAAATGTTATGGTTCTTAAAGATAATTAATTTTTGATCAAATTATGTCTCATAAAAATTTTCGATAAATCCAACATGAACGAAGATATTTGGGGTTAAGTTTTTTATTAAAATAATTTTAACGAGTATTCTAATTATAAATATTTTTAATATCCTTTAGCAGATTTTAATTTAATTTTGGTAATGATAATTTTAGTGATAAAACGCTCGTGTAGCGCTAAATTATTACGTCCAATGACGTCTCAGGGGACTCCTTAACAAATAATATTGGCAAAAAATAAGACGCCACTGAGTTTTCGCTAATTTTTATATTTTTTTCGGATTAAGCAACTAAAAATATCCTTTTATTGTCTATTAAATTGCTTTCATATCTTGCTTCATTTTCGAGAAATAAAAATAAAAACAAATTAATTGCATATGCATTAAGAAACAAAACCATAAATTATCAATACGTTGTATTTTTTGTTGTTTAAAAGCAAAGTTAAAACATTAAAGCATAATAAAATAAATTTAAAAGATGTTTTAAATTTTCTGAAAGAACTGATGAGAAATTATACAAAATTATTAAAGAAAATTAGAACAATGCCAAAAACTAACTAATGGGGTCGAATGAGGTGTTCAAAATTATTGCCGTTTTCATACACACATATAGCAAATCGATATAATAATTCGGTTCTGCAAACTCTCAATAGTGTCGTATTTCGATTAATAGCGACTATAGTAGCATACATTTTGTTGTAAAGGTCAGCCATGTCTTCTATTAGGCAGTCCATTCAGTCCAACGATGTGTCGAAATTACGATTTGCCTACCACGGCCATATTAAATTCGTTCCACAGAACTCAAAAACATTCAACTAACAATTTTATGTGGCCAAATATACACGGATTCAATGCTTGGTTTTCAGTCAAGTTCTGTGCACCTCACGATCCTGAAAATCGATTTGCCGCCAAATTGACCAAATTGTTGGTAAAAAACATTAAGTATTAATAAACATAAATAACAGAAAAAAAAAACACAAATTGAACAACAATAACTTAATAAAACACACACAACCTAAATCGCTGTTTAAACTGACACTGACGTCCACACAAAAATAAAGGTTAGTTTTTCTGACGTTTGCCGTCGACGGCCATATTGGAAGCACTTTGTGACTCCAATATGACCGTTGTAGGCAAACGTAACCTGGTTTGGATTGCCTAATTGGTTCCTTGTAGATTTCATTTTGTAAGTAGCCCCATAAATAAAAGTCCATCGGGGTGAGATCAGGGGACCTTGCTGGCCATCTTAGATCCCAATTTGTGCTGATCACTTTTCCTGGAAACGTCACATTTAGATGATTCATAACGATATTGCTATTTTAGGTTAATCTGTGATTGTGTGCTGGGGCACCGTCTTGATGAAACCACATAGTATTTACGTCAATTTCTACATTTTGTAACAGCAAAGGGAGATCGTTTTGCAGAAATTGTAAATAACGAACTGAAGTTAAATGTTCATGGTACAAATAGGGTTTGATTATGTAACCATTTACAATACCACACCAAACATTTACCCCAAATCGTGTTTGAAATTTAGTCTGTCGCATCCAGTTAAGATTTTCCCGGGACCAGTAGCGACAATTATGTCTGTTAATTACTCCATTATTGTGAAACCGGGATTCGTCACTCCACATAATTTAGTTTAATAAATTTGGATTTTCTTCAAAAAGAATATGAAAATGTGCCAAAATGTTTAATCTGCGCTGGTAATCTTCTGGTTGTAGATGATGCACTAAATGAATCTTGTATGGAAAAAACCCATTTCCTTTTAGGATTCTGCGACACGAACTTACTGTAATATTAGTTTCATCTTTTAATTTTTGTAATGACGTTTGTGGGCTATTTTCTACTGTTTGTGGGACTATAGCTACATTTTCGTCATTCGTAACCCTGTTCCTTCTTGGAACCTTTCCCTTTTTAAAGCTACCATATGCAGCTAAGTTGGTACACAAAGCTACAAAAGATTTGGGATCGGGCCTTAGTCTATCTGGAAAACGAGCTCGATAGCAGCGCACAGCTTCTGAAGCATTTTGATGGCGTTCTCCGTAAACTAAAACCATGTTCAATTTGTCTTGATTTGTATGGTGAACTATTTTTATTTTAAAAATGTAGAAATTGCAAATTCTGACACTGACACTGAGTGTTAATAATGTTAATTATTACAACAAATTATTTAATGATTTTTGTTTTCCAGAAATATGCATTTTTATTTCTCGAAACGAAGCAAGATATGAAAACAATTTAACAGACAATAAAAGGATATTTTAAGTTGCTTAATCCAAAAAAAATATAAAAATTACCAAAAACTCAGTGACGACTTATTTTTTGCCAATATTATTTGTTAAGGCGTCCCCTGAGACTTCACTGGACGTAATAATTTAGCGCTACACGAGCGTTTTATCACTAAAATTATCATTACCAAAATTAAATTAAAATCTGCTAAAGGATATTAAAAATATTTATAATTAAAATACTCGTTAAAATTATTTTAATAAAAAACTTAACCCCAAATATCTTCGTTCATGTTGGATTTATCAAAAATTTTTATGAGACATAATTTGATCAAAAATTAATTGTCTTTAAGAACCACAACATTTAAAAGTTCCTGTCATCGAAAAAATTCTTTGCACCATGGCGCCACCTACATATTGTATTATTTAAACACATTTTTTACACAGTTGTGAAGCCAATCATAGAGGCTAAAAACTGGCGTTTACAGAATTTACATGTCACTTATAGTTTTCGAAATAATTGGCCTGGGGTTTTTTTATTGAAACACCCTCTATATATATATACAGGGTGGTGATAAAGTTTGGAATATTAGGAATATTTCTGAACAGGTTAACTTAAAAAAAACGCTCAGACATGTCGATTTTTATTTTTATTTCTGCATTTTTTTAGCTAATGCCAGAATATACAGGGTGTTACATAAATGAATTATCACGTCAATGTCACTTTTTGTAAATGGAATACCCTGTATATTATTTCATTTTTCGATTCTACGCAAGATTCTAAGCAGATTTCCTATCTTCAACTGTTCAATTATTGACAATTGAAAACTAGACATCTTCAATGAAAATAAAAATATAAATTGAATTGTTTGAGCGTTTTCATTTTGAGTTAACCTGTTCACAGATCTTTCTATTATTCCCAACTTTATTTTCATTCATATAGAGTCTCTCAAAAAATCAGTATCAATTTCAAGTTTGTTTTTATAAACGAGTTGACACTGTTTTAAATTTTAAACATATTATTTTATTTAATGAACATTATTTACAATAAAGGAATATGCCTGCCTATTTTATTAAATGTTGGAAGTGGTATCCATTTACAGCTCTACGATGACCCAATCTATCCACAAACTCTCTTTGGACGTTAGCATGGTTAACAATATCTGGCGTTCATAGTGATGTTATTTGATGTCGTTCTAATTCACTGTTTTGACAAACGCCTTGTGATTATTTGATTATTTTGTATTATTTTATCATAATGTTCTTAACAGAAACGCAAATAATCGAGATCCTCATTATGGCTGGTTGTGGAGATAAAACTCGAACGCAAGAAGAAGTGTGTGAGATGTTCGATATTAAATACCCGGAGAGACAGCTAATCAGTCAGGCGCCACTGTAGTAAATTAATAAATAAATTTAAGAATTTCGGACATGTCAGAGACAAGCCGCGTTCAGGACGACCTGGCATCCCTGAAGACACTAAAATTGATATTTTAATGTCGCTGGAAGAAAATCCTCATTCAAGTACTAGATGTCTTTCAAACCAAGACAACATTGATGTGGATCATTAAGCTATTCTGAAGTTCTTAAGAAAAGAAAAGTGGCGTCCTTATAAAATAAAAATAGTTCAAGAGCTATATGACGATGATCCGGACAGAAGGAATCAGTTTTGTGAGGAGGGCCATACGCAGTATAGGGAGAAAATTAATGTTTGGGCGGAATTGTGAAGAATAGAATCATCGGGCCATATTTTTTTGAGGGGACATTGAATGGAGAACGATACCTGTCGTTTCTAGAGGAAGAACTCGTACCTGCCTTAATTACACTATTTCCAAATCAAGATGTTCCAGATACGTTTGAGGATAGACTTTGGTTTCAGCAAGATGAAGCTCCTGCCCATTTTAATATATTTAAACAATACGTTTCATCATCGTGTGATAGGCCGACAGGGCGAAATAGAGTGGCCAATGAGGTCACCCAATTTAACTCCGCTCGACTTCTTATGGGGCTACGTTATAGAGAGAGTATACAAAAATAAACCACAAAATTTAGAAGACTTGAAAATAAGAATAAGAGCCACGATACGACAAATTACCTCAGACATTGTTACTAACCTCCAAAGAGAGTTTGTGGATAGATTGGGTCATTGTAGAGCTGTGAATGGATACCACTTTCAACATTTATTAAAATAGGCAGGCATATTCCTTTATTGTAAATAGTGTTCATTAAATAAAATAATATGTTTAAAATTTAAAACAGTGTCATTTCGTTTATAAAAACAAACTTGAAATTGATAATGATTTTTTGAGACACCCTATACGAATGAAAATAAAGTTGGGAATAATAGAAATATCTGTGAACAGGTTAACTAAAAGAAAACGCTCAAACAATTCAATTTATATTTTTATTTTCATTGAAGATGTCTAATTTTCAATTGTCAATAATTCGTAAACAGTTGAAGATAGGTATAGGACATCATAAACGAAATCTGCTTAAAATCTTGCGTAGAATCAAAAAATGAAATAATATACAGGGTATTCCATTTACAAAAGAAAATCTAGTTTAAACAATTGCTTTCTTATTTATTGATTATTTTACTTCGACAAAAATAACTATTTCTTGCGGAAGAGAGATTTCTACAATAAAACACATGGGATCTACTTACGCACTATCTTATAAGTTGTTCAAATTGTTGTCCATTTTCCTGTAAACAATAATAAAGTCTGTTTTCGAGCTCCTCCCTAACATTTCGGAAAACTTCACCGATAATTGACCTGCATTCTGCTGCAATTCGCCTTTTAAGATCATCAATATCAGCAGGTTGTGTTTTGTAAACAATGAATTTAAAAGAAAGACGTCTAAGGGTGTTAAATCCGGTGATCTTGGAGGCCATTCAGTTGGTCCCCTTCTGCCAATCCATCTATCCGGGAATCTCTCGTTTAACCACTGTCGGACCGGAAGAAAATAATAAGGTGGAGCACCGTCCTGCTGGAATGTTATCAAATCCTCCTGTAAAACTGAATTACCCTCTGCATCAATTTGAGTTTCTAGCTCATGGGTGATAAGAGGATCAATAGTCTCTTCAAGCATATTAAGGTACATATCACCTGTCAAGTTTCCTTCAATAAATAAAGGACCGATAATGGCATTTTCAAGAATACCAGCCCAAACATTAACTTTTTGGGGGCATCGACAATTTTGTTTGTTAACATTTCCATTTAGAAAAAATGAACATTCATCGCTGAAACAGATATTCGGCAGATTATTAGGTATGGTGGTGACTTGACGACTCATGAATTCACAAAACTTTATTCTTCTATCAAAATCATCGTCATAGAGTTCTTGAAGTATCTGCATTTTGTATGGATGGAGTTGATGCATTTTCAGTGCTTTTCTTACAGTCTCGTGTGGTATTCTTGTCTGTTCTGCTATTGTCCGCAAGGAGCTGGTGGGCTCTGCAGCAAATAATCCCAAAACCTCAATTTGAGCTCCTTCATTCATCACTCGTAGCTTATTTATTTTTCTATTACTCACCGAACCAGTTTCGGAGAACTTTGCCACCAAATCCAGCACATATCTGTGAGTTACTTCACGATTTCGATTTCTTTCATTGAAAACCAATGCCGTCCTTCGTGCGCACTTTCCAACCTCTCCATAAATGAAAATAATTTCAGTTTTTTCTTGAAGAGAATAAACCATTCTCACACTTTATGCGCTTAATAAAAGTTATCACTGAACAGCCCAACAAGCAAAAGCAAATTAACAATAATATTCCTGTTTTGGCTACATCTTTTAAATTTGCTGACCATGTTTTTTTTTGTTAAAAAACAGCGTATTTTTAGAATTTGTTGATAGAATAGCAAGGTTTTTTTGTGGAATTTCAGTGATAAGTCATCGAATGAACGCAAATTAACTAGGTACTCGTAGTACCATCGAAATTTTATTAGATTACCTACTTTTTGTGTAAATTTTTCGAGGTTACTTTGCCAATCCCCAAATAAAGTTTGAAACGGTGTCACCCATGGGCGTAGCGAGGGGGAGACAGGGGAGGGCCATGTCCCCCCCTGGAAGTCGCCACTTATTGAAATTTGATAAAAAAAAACGTTAATGTTTATGATTAATGTTTATGATGTTTTGTGCTTAGGTATTAGTATTTGGCCCCCCTAAAAAAATGTCTGGCTACGCCCATGATGCCACCTAATCTTCTAATCATTTGTACTACAAGGAGACCCAATGCAGTAATTTTTGTGTAAACATTAACCTGAAAAACAAAATGTTAATGCAGGCAAGTTTAATTGTTTCTGCAATTTTGAAACGCGAGTAATCGGAAAGCTCTGGACAAAAAGCAAGAGAGTAGGATACCACTGAAAGGAGAATTGAACGCCCCTAAAAACGATGTGCCACTTGACCCCACTCATTTAAGATTCTAAGGGTAATATCTACCCCTCCTAGGGGGTTGAAACAAGAAGGCTAAAACTATTTATTTAGAGTGTCCCCCTTACAAATAAAATTGACGTGTCTTTCCGATTTTTCCTATTTTTAACTTCAAAAAAGATATTTAGGGTGGGAAGTCTTCAAATTGACACCCTATATAGTAAAAAGATGGTGAGCGACAGTATAGAATCTTGAGGGACTCCGGCGTGTTAAATGTATCTAAAAGAAATCCGTCCATCACCGCTTGCAGAGAACGGTCTTTAACGAAGCTTCACAGCCATGAACAAAATTGAGCCAGCGTTCCGTATGCTCTCACTTTAGTTAGGAGCCCCTCATGCCAAACTCGGTCAAAGGCCTTGGAAATGTCTAGTGCTACCGCCCGGGACTCCCCACAATGTTCTATTGCGTTGTTCCGACCGTGACTCACATAAGCTAGAAGGTCTAGATCTAGACTTACGGAATTTATACTGGCGGTCACTAATAATGTTGAAGCCTTCCAGGTACTTTAATAGTTTTTCGTTGATAGCCTTCTCTATGACTTTGGTAATAACCAGGAGTAGTAGTGATTCAGACTAGGAAACCCAGAAATAACTTCTATTTGTTTTTTTTTCGTAAAAAATTGTAAATAAGTTGAGTAGATTACTATAAATTTTGTACATTATATCCTTCGGCGTTTCGCACTTCCCTTAAAATAAAATCTCTCGGTATTATAATAGTATATTATTATATTATTATGTACTTACTGTTACTGTGCTCGTCATAATGAAATCGCACTACTTGAAACGTAATCTAGATCCTTATGTTTTTACCAATTTAATAGCTTACGAAATATTAAAATGAAACGAAGCCTATGCCGCTACAGTTAAAATGGATTCTTTAACGCCACAAGGTTTTTGCAGCACAAAATTTGCTTCGGAAAAGTACTCCAAATTTTGTGAGGTTAACTACTATGACTGATTATATCTGATTGAAGCCAATGGAATCGGGTGTCCGGAAATATTTGTTTCAACATAAATTTGAATTACTTTTCGTATGGATGATGAGCGGAAAAATGCTTTTATTTACAATCTCCTTTACAAGGGCACCGACCCCGAATTAAGGACGGGTCTTTTTCCTAGCCTGATTTTTCTTTGTAATTAGCAGATTTAACAGGCGCTATTTGCCCGTCTCCGCCAGATTTAATTTCCTAAAAACACTTCTTTCACACGAAGGCTTACAAATGTTTTAAATCCCTGATATTTAAAATAAGCCTTATTTTGGCAATAAATCTTAGTGGGCAATTATTCAAGGAACTTTCCTGTAAAAAGTAACCCCTGGATATTTCTTGACAAAGACATGATTTACGATATTAAACGTAAAAAAAGACCCGTGGGTCTTATTACTTTTTTTTAAATTTGTCTTATTTTAGTTAGGTTTGCCGAATCAAAAAGACCGTGAAACGGGGACTAACCCGATTAAATTTCAGTAAATCATCATCATTATCAAGTTTTTATTTAGTTTAGGCTACTTAAATTGCTATCTTTTCTTTGAGCGACTTTAGCAAATTCAAGCCAAAAGAAAAGTTGCCAAGCTTTTTAGGCAATGTAAATGGCCGAACAAAAAAACAACTGGCATGCCCTTAAATTAAGCGCCATGCGATGCACGATATTATTAACGTCTCTGTCTATCTTAATTATTAAACAAGGATACTTAACACAACAAACTTAACTTAAGGGGAGTACTGGTTTACAGGGTCAAAACATACAGCCTAATCGATAGTTGAAATATTTTATGTGAAAGTATCTCCTAAACAGCATGCCATATATCTTAAGGTGATGACAGTCTGAAACTTTAGAGGTATTTGTTAATGTATTAAATTCAACCCCCTGCCCCCCAGGGCACATACACCTGAAATCTTAAATGGCAACTCCCACTTATTTGGTCATTTTTGAATTCCTTATGTAATTTGTGACAACCATCATCTTTTCCCTATTATTTGTCAAACAATTGTGTACCTATAAACGCACATTTTCACGAAACGTTTAAAGCGGAAATGTAGTAAATTTAAAATTGAAATACCGTATCGTTTAGGGGGGTGGTATCCCCTAAGCGGTCACAAGTACGTAATTTAAAGTATTGAGTGGAGCAGTAAGTTATGTGATATGTTATTTCAAAGCTCTTTTTTTTTAAGGCACAGCACTGCAGGATTAGTCCGTTATGTCGCTCTGCAAGCGTTGGTCTTGAATCTTTGCTGGGGAACACGGCCTCAGGGCGGTCGTGCCACAGTACCTGGGATCTTCTCTGGGTCTTTAAGTCAGGAACGCTTCTTTGACTTCTATTGGTTTGTCGAAAACTGTTTAGCTATTGTCACTTCTAGAATTTTAAAATCGGTTCTTGCCTTGATTATTGTTGTTGGGGAAACGATCATCCAAATGTATTAAAAATAATATAATTAATTGCAACAAATGTTTTCAGAAACTATACTACTGTTAAATATCTGATTTTAATATTATTTTAATAAAGGAGCAAAATGTATCAATGTTTGCTGAACGAATATAGTGTTATCGCCGGGATAGGCATAAAACTTGCAAATATCATCTTTTAAAATACATATAATATGTCCTAAATAATAAACGGCTAGTCGACCGTTATTCCAGGAAAAGCAAAGTTCCAAGTTTAGATGTTAAATGTATATTTTTAACATCTTGTGTATTTTAAAACCCTTTGACGGCGTTTTGACGCTCTAGGAGGGTGACACAGCATGGTACAGTTTTGTTTATTGCCGTCCGATTAGTTGGGAGAAAACATGGCGGTTGTGTGGCCTATCAGAATGCATTGTTGGTTAGTCGTCGTGACAGCGGGGGCGTAACCTTGCTGTCAGATGATATAGTTTTCCGTCTTCAAACACACTACACTTTGGGCTTTGATAAAGCAAGGTGGCATGTCAATAAGCGCACGTGGTTTCTCTCCGTCGGAGTGAAACAAATATCATTGCCTAAAAAAGAGAGAGGCACCCAGCAAATGTATTAATAGTGACTTGTTTGATTGTAAAATCAGTAGTGAATAGTTATCGTGTACTAAAGAAGTTTTGTGTGATTTGGATAAATAAACGCCAAATTACCACAGTGAAAAGCTCGTTTAATTCCTTCATTCAGTAAATAAAAGAATCAGTGAAATTAACCTACAATCGAGTAACATAAAAGCCTCATGAACTGTTGACGCAAGTTAAATAACAACACTTGGCTTGCTTAACAATTGTGGTTCGTGTGAATTTCATTTAAAAATTTTGTTCTGCATAATTTTCGCGCCTTTTCCATTAATTTTGTTATTGATAGTGCCTCTCTACTATTAGTGCCTCACAACTATGGACCGACAGGGAGCCAATCTTTCGGTAGTTTGTATGTAGCGTTATGTCTAGATCTCGTGTGTGAGTCTGTAATTAGTGGGTTTGTCGATACGTCCGTGCGTCTGTAATAGTCTGTTATAATTTTTGAGAAAAATTCATTTATCGTTTGCATGTGAAAGTCCTGATGAAGTATGCGGTTCATTATATATCTAGGTACGTCAGCAATAATTTTCAACGACCTGTTTTGAATTACTTGGAGCTTATTAAGCTCCGTTTTGCTTATGTTGCACCACGAAGGTGTACCATAAGTAAGAACCGGTCTGCCCAATACCTTGTAGAGGTTGACCTTTGTCCTATTACCTAAGTCTACTTCGCCTGTGAAGCAGGGGGTAGATGGAGCTTAATTGACGCAATGCAAGATTTACCCTATTAATTGAATTGAGCCTCCAGTTCAGCCTTTGGTCAAATAAAAGTCCCAGGTATTTCACCTCCTGGCACCAATTCACTTGGACTTCATTGACCTGAAGCCTTGTTTCAAGCCTGCGAACGGTACTTTTTGAAAAAAAGACGACCTTCGTCTTGGCAGGATTCAGGCGAATTTTCCAAGCTGAATGTCATTTTTCAGCTCGATTACGTGAGGCTGCATCCGGCTAACGACAATGCGCGGTGATTTAGAAGTCGAAGTAGTTGCTGTATCGTCAGCAAGAAGATAGAGCTGCCTAAATCTAACTGGCGGAATATCATAAGTATAAATAAATAATAAATAAAATAAATAAATAAAAACGCCTTTATTTTAAACTCGGCGAAGGTCAGCTGAGCTGTTAACTTAACCGAGCATGCAAAAAATAATACAAAATAAAAGTACAATAGTGATAACAAGCCTTACATTAAGATACTATTCAAGAAACATGGTAAAAAAAGCAAATACTAAACAAACATAACGAGAGATAAGAGGTAAGATAGATAACATCAAAGTGACACAGAAATAGAGCAAATTAGTTATTAGTTTGAAGGAGTAGGTTCTTAAAACTAGATTTAAACGTGCAGAAAGAAACATTCTTTGATCGGCTAATATGGGGATATCGATTGAGAAGTCCGACAGACGTGCAAGAAAAAGAGCCCCGAGTCATGGCTTTATAGGTTCTAGGCAACTGATACTGCATATTAAAACGTGTTTCACGGGAGTGGATGTTATGTCTGTCTTTGACTTTGCGTTATCAACCACAACCAGCTGTGATCTATCGTTCTGATAGCTTCGAATAAGCTGAATAGTTTTAAAATTGAAACCATAATGGTTTAACTTGGGCGCAAAGCATGGCGTGATTGAGGGTGTCAAAGGTTTTGCTGTAGTCCGACAAGACCAAGCCCGTTGTTTTTCCCCCATCCGCCGCCAATAAGATGTCATACAAGACCTTCAACAATGCTGTAGCAGTACTGTACCCTTTACGGAAGCCTGACTGCAAATCAGGTAACAGATTGTTAGTATTAAAGTAATCAATTATTTGTCTATAAATGTTATACAACATCGGAGAGAGGTGAGCCTTGCGGCACTCCCGCCCTGATGCGTTTATTTAAAGAGAGTGCATTCTCTGACGAGACCGCAAAACTTCTATTCTTCAAAAAAGAAGCTACGACCTTGATTAAGTAGTTCGGAGTTCCGAGCCTTATCAATTTTAATAAGAGACCACGATGCCAGACCTTGTCGAATGCTTTGCTCGCGTCAAAGAAAACCGCTCCCGTGTGGGCCCTTTTATTGAAACCTTTGCCTATACTCGAAGTCAGTCGCGTAGTCTGCCGACTGGGAAATATTCGGGCCGGAACCCAAACTGTTCGGCAGGCAGAACGTTTTGTCTAAACACAAAGTCACTAGAGAACAACGGCAAACCCGCAAGCAGCAAAAGTAACACGTAAACGTTTACGTGCGCATGCTCAGTCTGCAAATTTTGATACGCATCATATTCCGCACGTTTGCGTGTCACGTAGAGTGACGGTTCTTCACGGACCCCGTATACGTGACATGAACCGAGACGTGTAGGGCCGAGTCCTCTCGAATAGTTGCGAGAGGTACCGAAGATCAAATTTGCCGGGTCGATTGTCTAGACCTGGCCGCTGGCCAATCAGAAGATACCAATGGCAGGCTGTCATTTCCACTTGTGTGTGGTCGGTACGCGTCGGTGCCGTAATTCTTATTTAAAGGAGCTCCCGTATTTATTTCTTTGCGTAAAATGACGTGTGAAAAGAAGAATCGTATACGTTTACCTGTTTGCGATTGTGTCTGGCCGTTGTTCTCTATTCAGTCGACTCAAAATTAATTTTTCTGCGATTTTTCCCAGGCGCGACAGCAGGCTGGTCGGCCTATAGCTTGCCGGCGCCCTAGGGTCCTCACCTATCTTGAACATAAGTATAACTTTTGCATGTTTCCAGACACACGGGAAATGACCTTCTTCTGTTATTGCTTGGGATATGCTTACTATGTTCCCCAAAGCTTTGTTTGGTAGATTTCGCAACGCCGCATTCTTTAATCCGTCAAAACCCGGAGCTTTTCTAATATTCAACACGCTAATTAGGGACTTTACCTCGTTTAAGGTGAATTGTTTTATAAATTTGTATCGTCCTTGAGACCCTCTCATCTCATAACGCGTCATTGGTCCGGTTTTTGCTGAATTGATCGCAGAGTTCCTCTGCAAGCAATTCAGCTTTATCTTTGGCATCGATCAAAACAACACCCTGTTTCCTGATCAAGATCCTGGTCATTCTATAGATGGGGTTGTCCTCTGTAGATAGACTTTGAACCTTGTCGTCCCACAGTGATGACGTTCTCCAGATGAAACAATTTTTAAACAATGTCGTTCGTGGGACAGTCAGCTGAACCACGTACGGGTAAGCTGCAGTGGCTCGTCGTGTATTTCTATCATGCACAGCTTTGGGTGGAATCAAGCGGGCACCCTCAGTTGAGCACTTGCCATGAAAATATTTGTAAAAGAGACTAAAGTCGCCAACCTGCCTTCGAAGTTTAAGGCTTTCCAGGTTGTTTGTCAGAGCATGGTCACCGATTTAACGAATGGCTAAGGCTAAGGCTAAGGCGCCAAGGGAATCGAGTGTCTCGCTATGACTTTATCTTGCTCTTCAACTTTTTTAGAAAAAACTGCCACCTGGATATTTTTAGCGTCAAATTCTACTTGGTTACTGACACCCCAAGACAGAACTTCTTCCAGGTCCTTGTTGAGATGTGAGACTTCTTGCTGCCAATAGAGATGTGCATTGGCAGTCGATGTTCGAGCATTCAAAGTAAAAGATGAAATAAGTGTGCTGTCATCAGCGAAGCTATATTGGATATTTAGTTTTTTCCAAAAGATCGTTAATGTATAGTAAAAAGAGGGTGGGCGACAATATAGAACCCTGAGGAAATCCGTTCATCGCCACTCGCAGAGAACGTTCTTTATGAAAGCTTGAGCGGCATGAACGAAATTGAACCAGAATTCTGTATGCTCTCACTTTATTTAGGAGCCCCTCATGCCATTCTCGCTCAAAGGCTTTGGAAATGTCCAGTGTTACCGCCCAGGACTCCACATGATTTTCTATTGCGTTGTTCCAAACATGAGTAACATAAGCGAGAAGGTCTCCTGTTGATCTAGACTTAGGGAATCCATACTGATGGTAACTAGTAATGTTGAAGCTTTCCAGGTACTTAAATAATTTCTCGTTGATAGCCTCCTCCATAACTTTTGATATAACCGAAAGTAATGCGACTGGACGATAGTTGTTTGGCAAGGCACCCTATATCTTCGAATATTTTTGGATTTTACATAAAATAGCAATTATTTTTTAATAAGCGCATTATAAGTCTAAACCTAATAGTTTCCGAGATATCGACTATTGAAAAATTACATTTTTGAACTTTGACAGCTTCTTGCTTTCTAACGGTACGTTTTGGAGTAAAACGGCTTACATGTCTCCATCTTACTTTTTTATGATCTTCCCAAAAACATCAACTTCCGGTTAAACCGGAAGTACTGTATTTCCGGCTTTTGAACTACATCCGGTTGAACCGGAAGTTGATGTTTTTGGAAAGACAATAAAAAAGTAAGATAGGGACATGTAAGCCGTTTTATTCTAAAAGGTACCGTTAGAAAGCTAGAAGCCGTCAAAGTTTAAAAATGTAATTTTTCAAAAGTCGATATCTCGGAAACTATTAAGTTTAGAGTTACAATGCACGTATTGAAAAATAATTGCTATTTTATGTCAAATCCAAAAATATTCGAAGATATAGAGTGTTTCATTTAAAAAAAAGTAACTTTGTTTCTCTACGGTTTTCTAACTCAACCTGTATACCTATTTTTTTAAATTCTAATACACCTTAAAAAGCCCTAAAACTTTTATCTAAAATATTTTTTGATGACTGTTTCACTTTAAGAATTAGTCGACCGTTTCCATACATACCAACGACCCTGTATACTTGCACTGCAGAACGCTTGCAACAAGGTCTTTTATTCATACAGATGGTCTTCCAGCTCCTCTTTTATGTTGTATAGAACCTGTTTCCCTAAACAGAGCCACGGTATTTCTCAGGTAATGATAAAAGTCCCCAGCAGTAAAAGCGACGAAAGTTTTCGTAAAAATCGTCCAAGCACAACCGCTGATTGTATTGCCACTAGCCATTTACTCTAACCCCGTTTCGAAAATATGCTGCAACCATGAATTTTATGTGCTGTTCCGTAAAACCCATTCCGTGAATTATTCAAGGAGTTGGATAAATTAGCAATGAATCGAATTACTTGTAACGAATTCTAAAGATGACGGAATAATTGATTGATTGATAATGCTACAATTTACTGACACCCAACAGGTATAAAGCTGTACCGCTAAGCAGTACGACCTTTGATGATAATAATTTTTGCTCGCAATAAATAAACATTTTGAAATAATGCAGAAAATTTAAATGTTTCTATCTTAGACTATCTCTCTCTTTCTCTCCCTCTCTAATGTTTCTGATTAGTTTCCTGTATTACAGCCGATTTCTCGTACTATAAATGTTTATTCTATTGCTTAAGGTAATTTTGTGAGTTGATTCGGTTCTATTCAGACCAACAATTGTATTGTAGCTCTCATGCATCCCGAGCTTTTCATATAATTTTCTTATATTTCTTTAATTTTTTATTATTGCGTTGAAATGAGAAATAGTTCGTTTCTTCAGTCAGTTCTTCTTCAGTTTGGCCTTAAATTAATACTTAAATTGATGTGAAATCGAAAATAATAATGACAAGTCTTCTCTTGTGTAGGGGGGTATAAACTATAAACAGAGAGAAACAAAAGGACAAGAGCCGAGGGACAAGGGAGTTAAAGGAGACAATATACGAATACAAACACAAACAAAACTTTGTTTTAAAACAGAGGCGTCATTTAATTTCTTCCGGAACCATGAACTAGGGCAAAGTAAAATCGGGTCAAAGTTAGAAATTCGTCGTTTTATGTAAAAATTTATTGGTCTCTAAATAAAAAGAACTTTTATATTTGGCAGATTTAGGTGAGGTTTATTGTCGGCCTCAATATAGGTTTAAAGTCAAAATGTTGGAATTTATTTAAGTCTTTACGCTTTTTATTTTCATAAAGTCAAGGCTTAATTGCATCAACTGTTTTATTCTGAAATTTGTTGAATGGATACTGGAATATGCTATAACGCATGCTATTTATATTATTGTCATGAGCGTCCACAGAATTTTTTCTGAGGGCAAAATCAAAAGTCACTTTCGAGGAGAGAAAATTGCAGTATTGAGTTTGTACGAGGTTCAATATCGTGCGTGTCTTCAACCGGCATGAATATCTTCATGACACCTCTTTTGCATGCTTCGTGTTATGCGTTTAATATGGAGTATTATTTCCCTTCTTCGATTAAAGCTGGATTATTTGAGATGTATCTGGACGCGTTGGAATTCAATAAATCCAAGCGAGCTAAAACTCACTTTCCGCGGCGGGAACTGCAGGTGAAAAATCTTTTGAGCAACATAAGCAATACTTATTTACGAAAGAGAGAGAAAAAGATCATCGTTGGAAAGTGTTCGCAAACTAAAATAACTCGCCTAAAAATAATTACAAGGTAGCGGAGGTTGGGGATGTCGGGCCCATTTCTCAGATATTCATTTCTGATAACATTATCATGAAACCGAGCTCGATGATATGGTTGCATAACCGTTGTCTATACACAGATTGGGATTTAAAACTTTGGACATATTACCTTTAAATGCACAAAAAAACAGGTATGTGACCGGGTCACGTCCGTATAACTGTGTTGCTTAATGCGAGAGAATAATAAAATGTAAATTTGCAATGAGAGGACCCATTAAGCAGGGTGGACAACTTAAAGATTGCATTGCAAGTTTTAGGTAAATTGCAATAATACTTTTAAAAAGATCCGTATTTCAGATGTTTAAGACACACCCCGAATCGGTCCTAAATTAGGGTCACCCTAATTAGCATACAATAGAAAGACGAGTTTGGTGAATGAAATTAATGTGACAACGGCGTTACTTCAGGTAGTTTATTACAATAATAAATATAATAATAATTTTACTTGATTTTAATTATGGAGATAATTGAGATATTAAGTATTCTAATCATCATCATCAATCAGCTCATTGAAGTCCACTGCTGGACGTAAGCCTCCCTTAATAATTTCCATTGTATTCGGTCTTGTGCTGTCTTCTGCATCCAATTGGTACTAATGCGTTTTATGTCGTCGGTCCATCTGGTGGGGGGACGTCCTCTATTTCTGAAGGCTTTCGATCTAGGCCTCCATTCAAGGATTCGTCTTGTCTATCTACCATCAGCAGATCTCGCAATGTGTCCTGCCCAGTTCGATTTTAATACAGTTATTCTCTCTACGGCGTCTGCAACTCCTGATCGTCTGCGGATTTCAGTATTTGGTATGTGATCGTTGAGAGAGATTCCTAGCATTGATCGTTCCATCGCTAGTTGCGTAACTCGTATTTTCTTTATTGTCCGTTTAGTCATTGTTAGGGTTTCGGCTCCGTAGGTAAGGACTGGAAGGACACACTGGTTAAAAACCTTTCTCTTTAGGCAGTTAGGCAGCTCTGCCTTGAACACATATTTGAGATTCCCATATGCAGCCCATGCAAGCCCTATTCTTCGAAGAATCTCTAGGGTCTGATTATCTCTTCCAATGAAAATCTCGTGTCCGAGGTATTTAAAGGATGTAGTTTCTTCCGCACTGGTACGGTCGATGTACAAGCCCTCACCGAGCACGAGGTTTGTCATGATCTTGGTTTTGGGGCAATTTAATTTAAGTCCTACTTTCTTTGACTCTTCATTAAGATTTTTTAACATTGAGATGGCATCATCCAATCGATCGGCTATGAGGACTATATCGTCGGCAAATCTTAGGTGAATGAGTCTTCCACCGTTTATATTCACACCTAAGTTGTCCCAGTTTGTTTGTTTGTACATGTACTGGAGAACAGTATTGAAAAGTTTTGGTGATATGGTGTCACATTATTCTAATATTAAGTAGATAAAAACTGATATGGAAGTAAGAATAATATGAAGGTAGATAAATTGGAATAAATATTAATATTTATAAAAAATCAACTATGTACAATACAACAACTTAATTTTTAAATTTTAGTCATCATGTTCCGAGTAGTCCGATAAACTATCGTCGTCGGGGTCCAGAGAAATAATAAGGGGCTTTAAAGTATTTTCTAGCATGTTATCAGCTTCCCACATTCTTTCTTCTATTTCAATCATATGTTCGACGCACTTAATCCATTTATCACAATTCACTGTCTTTATTCCCTCTTGCAAGAGGATTCCAACGTCACTAATTTTAAAAGTGGTGTTATGCCTTGCTACAAACCCTTTTACTTGCGCCCACACCAATTCTATGGGGTTTAATTCACAGTGATATGGCGGAAGGCGAAGTACCGTTATATTTCGTTTTAAAGCGATTTCGTTTTAAAGCGATTTCGTCGACAACAAATTTCGTACAAACAGGTTTATTACAATCTCCAGTAGCTCCCCTTTCAGCATATCTTTATAAAATAGCTTCTTATTTACAGTACGCCAATGAATGATGTAATTTTTTTTTCCAAGAAGACGTTGGTATTTTTTCGGATTTTCTTGAGTGGTAGCTGGCATTATCCATGACTATAACAGACCCAGTAGGAATAAGATCTAGCATTTGCTGGAAGTATTCTTTAAGGACGTTAATGTCTTCATGATAGTCTCCAGTCCGTTTTGATTTAAATGCTAGTAAGCCGCCATCGACAAATATGTGTGTGTTAGTAATTATTAATCTTTTACCTTTTTCCGAGGTCACTTTTATTCGAGTGGACCGCCCTACCATGAAAGCTTGCCTTGTGCTTTTTATATGTTTATCCTGCCACATTTTACCAACCGTATATCCTTTATTTAACCAAGTATCGTCCATATAATAGATATTTCTGTTTTCCCTTCGAAACTGTCTACCTGTCCTCAAAACTAACCTGCCCTCAAAACTGCCGGAAAGTAACTAAAAATTTGAAATTTTTGATATATTGAGGCACAGGTAGTTAAACTACCTGTGCCTCTACCTACCCGATCTCGGGACCCCTGACAATAAACATAATTAAATAATAATAGATGGTATTCAACCAAAAGAACCAACACAAAGTCCCGGTCTCAAATAATTTATTATTTAAAAAATATTCGGTTGCATGTTTCGCCTTTAAGGCATCATCAGACCTAAAAAGATGTCAATCAACACGCATATAAGTGAGCGAATCTCACTAGTAAACCTACCTGATACACCAAAAAACAATTTAAGAAGAACAAAAATGTCAAAATTTAAAAAATATAAAAAAATTATAAACGTTACAATCACATCATTAAAAACAGTTAGAAATTAAACTAAAAATTGTATATAAACAAAAGGGTACAACAACAAACTAAAAGTGTAAGGTTCGTTAAATAAGTACTAGGCATAGTAAGCGGGGGAGATGCAGTCACCCAGAGAACAAACTCAGCCCAAAATATAACAGCCATTAACACAAAGTACGAGCGTACCAGCATCAAGGACGTCAATGTTGTCAGTCGATAAAATTGGCGGAGAAAATTTATAAGGTTAAATGTTGGTTACTAGCAGTCCGCTGTTAGTAATTTAAGTTGTTAAAAATAAAATAAGGCTCGAAATTAAAGACCTCATTAATGTAGGTAAGGACGGGGCTCTTTTTAGCTTTCGTTATTTCTAGTTTTTCTAATAGATTTAGTTTATTACTCTTCTGACATTCATGCAAAACATTAACATTTTCAGATGGCGAGAACTGATGTTTTGATTCAAGTAGATGGACTACACCTGTGGAATACGGCGAAGATCACTGGGTTTTATAGCTCAATAACGATTTATTACTCTCTCGCATTAGGCAACAGACCAGTTTGTTGTAAGAATATCAATTAAGCACAACGGTAATTAATTTCAATACTTTCATTTTTCAGTAAAACTAGCAATTTTTTTTCTAATGAGAAACAGGTCAAGACAAAACAAAAAAGATATAGAATAATGTAATTTCTGACTCAGCGCACCCTTTATGTGCTCACGGCTACTGTAGGGTTTACTCTTCTTTTTCGTTTTTACCATTGAAATACCATAATTTTAACTTTAACTTTATTTTCCAACAACAAATATAATTCTAACATTGACAATTCAATTTCTACTTCACAGCTTTTTTCGCCATGGCAATCTCTCAGGTGCTTGACACCTGCAGCAAGGCCTCCTATCCTCTAGCACATTACGTGGCGTCACATTTCGCGAGATTATTACGTTTCTGTTCTAAACATACCCCCCACCTTGAAAGTCTATCTTTTAACACATAAAACGAAATGTCAATTAACAATTTGGTAAAGGGCAAAGTTTCGAAACTGATCGTTTAAGCACAGAGTTCTGTGTTTTTATATTCGCGACACACAACACTTGGAGTCTGGGCCAGGAAAAACTTCAATGACACGGCCAAGCCGCCATTTCATCGGAGGAAGATGGTCTTCTTTAATAATAACCAGTTGACCAACTTCTAGATTAGGATGTTCCGATGTCCATTTATTACGCTGTTGTAACTCAGCCAAATACTCTCTGGACCAACGGTTCCAGAAATGTTGCTGCAGCTGTTGAAGATATTGGAACTTGTTAAGTTTATTTTCCTTAACGTCACGAAGATCAGGATCGGGCAACGAGGTCAATCTTCTTCCAATAAGAAAGTGGGCAGGGGTAAGGACGTCCAAATCATGTGGGTCAGTAGAGATGGGACCCAGCGGACGGGAATTTAGAATAGCTTCGACTTGAGTGAGCAGCGTATTAAGTTGCTCAAAAGTTAAAGAAGCACTTGCCATTACACGCTTCAAATAATATTTACATGACTTAACTTCCGCTTCCCACAAACCCCCAAAATTAGGCGAGTGCGCAGGAATAAATTTCCACACTATTCCTTCATTTTCAAACGTACTGACTAAAAATCTTTGTTCCCTTTGTAGGAACTTGCCCAATTCTTTTAGTTCAATGTTGGCACCCACAAAATTCGTGCCATTATCTGAAAATACATAAGCTGGGCATCCACGACGTGAAGCAAATCTTCGGAATGCAGCAATAAACGCTTCAGTCGTTAAATCGGAAACTAATTCTAAATGCAGAGCTTTTGTTGAAAAGCAAACATATAAGGCAATATAACATTTCGTAAGCTTTGCTCCACGTCCCTGTTTGTTTTTAACATAAAAAGGGCCCGAATCAATTTTGTTAGGAACTTAATATTAATAAAATCACGTAATGGTCGGTTTCTGTGAACCGAAAACGCGATATAAAGGAAAGATGTTTGTCCCTTTTCTTTTTGTCAGACTCAATCCTTGGACGCGTTTCGCCGTATTACGGCTCCTCGGCAAGGGTATAGAGTCTGACCGAAAGGAAAGCGACCTTGCAGTGTTTTCAACACATAATGTAGGTATATACTTAAACTTCCACAAGTATTAAAAGAGGGCATAGGACGGACACGCATTTCGGGTAAAATCCCCATAATTTGAGCTGCTTGCTTAGGTCTTGTTCTGAAACACCGAATCCATTCATGTACCACCTTTTTTGCCAAATTCCTTCCGCGAACAACCCAATATACTTCCCTAATGGAAGCAAGTAACATTTGCGGTCCTGCATGTAGTAGCCTGATATGTTCATGAGTAAAAATTAATTTTGCTAATGGATGTTGAGCTGACAACACTTTGGGATGTTTTTTCTCATAGTCTAAATCGGATATTTGAATTCTACCCTCCACCCTGAGGGTACCATCGGCGGCTATAAAAGGGTTTAGCCGAGCTAAAGGACCCCTTTGAACAACGCCATTAGACTCCAACACGTCTTTTTCATGAGGATACGATTCCTGTTGAGAAAATATAACCAATAAGTTAATGGCCTCTTTTAACTCTTGTACACTCAATGGCCCTGATACCTTTGATGTACCTGGCCGACAATTATTTATGAACCTGCGACAATATGCCAAACATCGTTTAATGCAATTAAACTTTGAAAACCTTGAAAACGGGAATAACGATTCATTTTTATTTAAATGACAACTTACTGCATTTCTTTTTACCTCGGGTACATCGCTAGAAACATGAAAGTTTGACTCTGGCCAATTATCTTGTAACTGGCTAAGCCAACTTGGCCCAGTCCACCAAAATTTATCATTAACAATTTTATTCTCTCAGGTTGAAGCCCCCTAGAAAGTAGATCTGCGGGGTTATGCTCTGACTTAACATGATTCCAATCACCTATCTCTGTGAGTGACTGGATTTGTGCCACACGATTAGCAACGAAAGTCTGCAAAATACTTGGTGTGGTTGATAACCAACTCAAAACAATTGTGGAATCAGACCATAAAAAGGCCTCAGTAACGTTTAAATCCCAAGAACGTTTAAGATTATCTACCAATTGTGCCAAAACTAAAGCACCACAGAGCTCTAGACGTGGTAAAGTTATTACATTTAAAGCAGCGACCTTAGCCTTTGAATACATTAAGCGGACTGTAACTTCATTTTTATCATTGACACTTCTTAAATAGACAGTAGCTCCATACGCTTCAATAGAGGCTTCACAAAACCCATGAACTTGATTTTTAACACTATATTTACAAGTAACTTGACGAGGTATATGAACATCATTTAAATGTATCAAATTGTCTCTATAGGATATCCAAGTTGAATTAAGATTTAAAGGCAATGATTGATCCGATTCAAGTTTCTCTGACCATATTTTTTGCAGAAGGATTTTAGCAAGTATAATAAATAAAGGACTTAATAAACTGAGTGGATCATAAATTTTTGATATTTCTGATAGCACTGTACGTTTAGTAATTTTTCTAGACATATTTGGAGAGATGTGATATTTAAGAAGATCATCTTGAAACGACCAATACAAACCTAAAGTTTTGTTTTCACATTCTTCTCCAAAGACTACCTTGTCGGTAACATTATCATAACCCAAATTTTGAAGTATTTGAGGCTCATTCGAAAGCCATTTCCTTAAGTTAAAACAACCAGATTTTAGGATTTCTGCAACCTCTGAACAAATCTTAATAGCTTTATCGACGTTAGCAAAAGAAGTTAGCATGTCATCAACATAGAAATCTTTCAGGATTACATGCGACGCTTCAGGGAATTTTTCAGCATTCTCAAAACCCAACTGTCTTAGACATCTTATGGCTAAGTAGGCTGCAGAACTAGTTCCATACGTAATCGTATTTAGGGTATACACATCCAATTCTTTATCGGGGTTATTCCTCCAAAAGATTTTTTGAAGACAACGCTGATTATCATCTATCAAAACCATTCTGTACATTTTCTCGATATCAGCACATACCACAATATTATTTTGACGAAATCGTAATAAGATTGACAATAGGTCCTCTTGAATACTAGGACCAACATATTGAATATCATTTACAGAAAGGCCTGTATCTGTTGGAGCAGATCCGTTAAAAACAACTCTTAACTTAGTTGTAGAAACTCATTCAAAACACCATGGTGAGGTAAAAAATATGAAACACTTGAATGGGGTTCTGGATCTAGTGACATGTGGCCAAGATTTATATATTCAATCATAAAATTTTTATACATGTCACTAAACTTATCATTTTTAGCTCATTTACGCTCTAAGGCATAGAATCTATTCAAAGCATAATTTTGAGAATCGCCCAACTCAGAGGGATCGGTTTTTAATGGAATCTTAACAATAAATTTACCAGAATCGTCTCTCCTTGTTGTTTTAGAAAACATATCTTCGCATTTTTTATCTTTCAGCCTGTTATACGAGACAAATTATTAGAATCCAATATATTAAGCTTGGATAACGCTATATCTCAATCAAGAACTTTGGAAGATTCTCAAAAATAATCTGAAATGTATATTACACCTCAAAATACGATAAATGCAACTTATTCAAATCAAAGCCTACAAAAGCAAAGGTCTATCATTACAATTTAATAAATATATTTAATAAATCTATTGGACAAAAAAGTTTCAAAATTTTAAGTTTATACATATTCGATTGCCTAATAAATAATATTAAAAAATAAAATCATTTAAATTATATAAAAAGAAATTAAATGGTGGTTATTAAATAAAAATAGTTTAGATAATATTTTTGAAATGCTATAATTATTAAATAGGTATTAATATATTAATATATTAATACCAAATCTAAATAATATTAAATAAATTTATAAAAATTTTATCCTCAATTATTTACATAATAATATATTAACCAAATCTTTTAGATAAATATTTTAATAAAATTAACCCCTATACAAGTTAACCTTCAGGGGTTTTATTCCTAAGTTTATTTTGAATATAATAGTATATTATTAACCAAGGTTTAGACAGCCATCATTATTGCCCGAGCGGCGAGTTTAAATCACGAGGAGCGAAGCGACGAGGGATTTAAGACGCGAGGGCTATAATAAGCTGTCTAAACCGTGGTTAATATATTATTTTTTCCACTACTACAAACTTTTATATGACATATATTTATCTTTATAGTATTAATAATTATAGGTAGGTATAAGTATATTTTTTAATCAAGTTACCTGCGCTTTGGAATTGGCAAAATATTTTGTTGTTTTGTCAGGTGGCTTTGTCAATGTCAATTTGTGTTCATTTGTGTCATCAGATTTCACGAGTTTTGCGTTTTTTTTTTTAAATGAGCGAAGAAAATGTTAGTGATAATATTATGTGTACACCTCCCGAATTAAGGATGGAAGCAGAAAAAATGTTGATTGTATTGATATTTTACAATATCAAGTAATCTAATATGTATTGATAATTATCTGGTTGCCTAACCACAATGAATTGATGTTGTAGAATTAAAAAATCAAGTTACCTGCGTTCAAACAAAATTCGGTTAAGGTCAAAGATCGGTCAATAATGGATTTCAATGGCTTATTATTGACCATGGTCAATAATGACTTATAAGGTAGAGAAAAACGATTTCTAGCGTTAATAATCGGTCAATAATGGCGATGTTATAGGTTAGTAGTGGAAAAAATATATTAAAATGTATTGTATTTATGTAAATATTTTAAATAAACTTTATTATTATTATTATTATATCTTCCATAGATAAGTGAACTTTGTTGGAAGGGGGTTCTTCTATACTCCAAAACTTTGTTAATTGAGACTGAATATCGAGAGTAGCCACAAAATTGCAGCGTATTTCTATAAGAACTACTCGACATCGAACCACCGATGATCCAACCAAGTCTGGTTTTTTGCATCAAAGGCAAATTGTCACCTAATTTAATTTGACCAATGCACAAAAGGTGATAAAAAATATCTACTCCTAAAATAAGATCTATTGGTCCAGGGGTTGCAAAGCTGGGATCGGCCAGCCGCAAGTGGCCTGGAATATTTAATCCAGAAATATTTAGTTTGTGACTAGGAATAGGGTCACTTATTTTGGTAACAACTAAACACGATATTTTCGTTTCGAATGAGTTGTGCAAAGATTGCATCTTAGCATGGCATTTTTTATTCACTACAGATCGCGCTTGATTAACACCAATTAACGATATATCCACAGAATGTAAATCTAAATTCAATTTTTCGCATAAATCTATAGTTATTAGATTACTCTGAGAACCATTATCTAACAGGGCACGACATACAGCATAGTTACCTTGCGGTCCAATTAGTTTGACTAATACCGTAGAGAGCAATACCTCACCTGAACATCCTTCCTGAGACGCACTCATTGTGACACTCTGACCTTTGTCTTCAGGCAACGTAACTTCTTTCTTATCTGCTTGTACAGTTGTCTCCTTTTTTGTATCATAATGCAACAAAACATGATGTTTTGAGGAACACTTTTTACAGCCATTTAACGTACAATTTTTACTAAAATGGTTGCGTTTCAAACAATTGAGACAAAGTCTGAGCTTTTTTAAATGCTCATATCGTTGGTAAACTGATAATTTTATGATTTCGATGCAATCTGTAATAAAGTGCTGCTTATTACAATAGCTACAATTTTGATTCCGAGTTAAAAATGACCTTTTACTAAAACCTTTTTGTTTAGTTTGATCTCCTACTGCTTCTAAGGTTTCAGCCCTTGATCTTAAAAACCCTTTAAACTCGTCCAAAGTAGGCAACTTATCCTTTGATTTAATTTCCTCCGCGCACGCTTGGTCACAGAATCTAATTTACCAACAATTGAAGAGTGGAAGTAACAAAGGTGGTAAGTGCCATAATTCCCGAAATTGAGTTATTGCCGTAAAACGGTGTTAAACGACATGCTTTGTGACCTGACAAAGGTGGTAAGTGCCATGAGTTCGATTACGCTTCCTACAATAAAAATAAGATGGAGCCACCGGTAAGCGACAACGGTTCATTCTCATCAAAGGGGGCAAGTGCTAGAGTGAATCAGCTGTTTAAAATTTTTAGATCACCTGTAAATGCAAGTTTTCCTGCAAGGATCTCGAATACCCATGGCGTAAAGTCTTGTGGGAAAAATTCTATAATCAAAACTCAAAAGGCCAGGGTTCCTATCTAATGAATCTTATCCATCTAGGACATATAAAGAGACGTAGACATGGCACTTATGAGGACCCAGTGAGCAGCAAACGCCAAGTAACAATAGGCTACACCATTCCAACAAAAAGTGAAAATTTTGTTTCAGTTTGTAAGGCAACTTTTATTAATACCTTTGCAGTGACAAGGAAAAAGGTGGATGTTCTTGTCACTAAAAAGAAAGCGGGCGAAACATTTTACTCTGATAAAAGAACTTGTGATAAAAAGGCAAACTTTTCTGAGAATGATCGAGAAGTCATAAGGGCTCATATAAATTTAATACCAAGAGACGGTACTCACTATTCAAGAACAAAATCTGATAAGGAGTACCTAAGCCCCGATTTAAATGTTAATAGATTATTTAGGGCTTTTTAAAAACGTAATCCTGGAACTGCAGTAACATACAAGTTCTACCGGTCTGTTTTTATTAAGGACTTTCCAAAACTCTCATTTCGCCGACCAAGAATGGACACTTGCCATACCTGTGATCGACTAGATTGTGAAGTTCGTGCAAATATTGGAACAAGTGCGCAAGCCAAAACAGAACTCGAACTTCATCAAAGAAGAGCTGAGAGAGCTAGGGATACTATGAAAGAGGATACATGCGAGTCTTTACTTCCAGGAAGTCAGGTCTGTTGCTTATCTATGGACCTTGACCAGGTAATGTTGGTTCCCACGCTGGTGCATTATGATATGTTTTACTTGTCACAACTTTCCTGTTATAATTTCGGAATCCATGTAGGTGACACAAATAACGCTTACATGTTTTTATGGCATGAAGGTGTGGCAGGACGTGGTGCAAACGAGATTGCCTCCTGTCTGCTCCGGTTTCTAAATAGGGGATTCACTGATAAAAGATCTGTAACCCTCTAGTGTGACAACTGTGGGGGACAGAACAAAAACAAATATATTTTATTTGTTCTAATATTCTTGGTAGCTCATGGCCTTTACGATTTGTAACAGATCAAGTTTCTTACCAGCGGACACAGCTTTATGCCCGGTGATAGGGATTTTGCTTTGATAGAGAAACGTAAAAGAGTTACGAAATCCTTTATACCAGACGATTTGGTTAACGTTATTCAGTCAGCAAGATATAACCCACCATTTGAGGTGATCAAAATGACTGAGTTTGGATTTTGGGACGTAAAAGGACCAGCGGACATACTGCTGAATACTTCAAAACTTCAAATCAGCAAAGCAGTCACAATACGGATTGAAAGAGATTATCCCATAAACGTGAAAACAAAAACTGTATTTTCTGAAACACAACAATGGACTGAAACCAATATCTTGAAGAAAGGTAAAACTATGAGAGATTTAATGAAGGCTGAACTTCTTGGACTCCCATCAGAAAACAAAATATCTAAGAACAAAAAAAAAGTATCCGCTCTATGTTGCCATATCTAAGTAATCCATTACATGAAGATTTTTACAAGGAACTAGGCATTCAAATGGATTAGCAATGATTTGTGATGTTAATTTAGTTAAAACTGTGACACTTACCACGTTCTTTTTTCTTCGAGAAATCTTTATTTTTAAAATTGAATTTTCTAGTAGATACTGTATTATTTAGGATAGTATTAGTTTTACTTTTGCCTGCCACCTAACTTTTATTGTTAATAAACCCTAAAATACATCAGCAGTACTTTTTGATCCCATTTTATTAAAAAATTATTTTGCGGCACTTACCCCGTTTCAATTTTTTTTGTAAAGAAATATTTTTATTTTCAGCTTTGTTCCATAACTTATATCAGTGTATGTTAAAATTGGTTTTCCGTAAGCCTTTTACATCATTTTTAATGATAACAAACCAAAGAAACAAATATTGGCCTTTTCATTAATTACGTTTTTCTTAAATATCTCAGCTCTTTATTTTCGGCACTTACCACCTTTGTTACTTCCACTCTTCAATTATAAAAATTACTATGACATCCCAGTGGTCAGTTGGCAGGCCTAATGTGGTAAGCGCACGAATATGCTTAGTAACACCATCTACCAACTTACGCAAACTAACAGCGCTCTCGGTCTCTACTCTGGGTAAATCAAACAATAATTTTAGGTGATTATTTACCAACATTGTATCAGTATTATATCTTTCACAAACAAGATCCCAAGCAACAGTATAATTCATAGCTGACATTTCCAAAGACTGTACTATTTCTTTTGCATCTCCCTCTAATGCACCTCTTAAAAAATAAAACTTTTCAATATCACTTATTTCATTATTTGAGTGAATTAACGAAATAAATGTGTCTCGAAACTCTAGCCATCTATCATATGATCCTGAAAATTTTGGAATAGGTATAGAGGGTAACTTGGGGTGCGCCCTTGGTGCCACCACTGAACTAACAACAATACCCGATTGCGAAATATTCTCGCCACACGGATTTTCCAAACTTACAAGCTTTGACAGAACCGATTTTGCGATACCAACAATTTCATAATAATTATTTTCAAAGAGCTCACGTTCGGTTAACTGTTCATCTTTATTTTCATGATTTTGTTCCAAAAATTGTTGATATTCCTCAAATTCTGTCAAACCTTGGGCAACCACAATCTCTAATCTTGTTTCCAATTCAGCGATTTTGGCAAGATTAACCTTATAATTTAAATTTAAAACTTCATCCTGCAACCCTCGCACAAATTTTGTGAAGTTTGTGAGCTTTGCTTTACAAATTCCACGCTTTTTATTATAAATCTTTATTTGACTTTCTAATTCTGTCATTTTTTACAAATAAACCAATAACTTTTTATTTTAAAGCTGGATTTATAAACTTGACGTCGTGCCGTTTGCGTCGGCAACGTGTCTGACGTTTGCGTCGTCCTCCGTAGATACAAAATTTGACCATTTATAAACTTGACGTTGGCTCTGACGTTCTGGTCAGAAAACAATAACATAACCTGTTTTTTTTCTGTTATTAAAATGTCAGTGTATTTCGAATGTCTTTGGTGTTTTTGGTATTTTGAAAATGGACTTAACGAACAACACAAGAATGGTTCAAAATGGCGTCAATTAGAATAATATTATTTACTAAATATCACGTGACAGACAAACACGATTTTGATTGGCTCTTGAAACCTGCTACGAGCGTTTCTACGACTCCGCGACGGAAAAGATAAAATTGGTTTATGTCTGGCGGCACGGAACGGCAGGCGCGACGCAGACGGCGAGACCGGCGGCATCTATAAATGACCTTATGGAATATTGTGCTTTTAATTTGAGACGGCAGACGCAGACGCATGACGCAAACGGAACGTCAAGTTTATAAATCCAGCTTAAACGATAACCAATGAATAACCAAAATACTACCACTGCACTACAAATCTAACCAAACCAAATTAATGAAAAAAAAAGGATACTGGATACGCACCAATCTTATAAAACCAATTTTTTTTTTATAACTTTTCAGTATTCATCAATATCCACTACTTTTCCTAGCCAAACGCTTAGATTTTTACTTATTTCTTTCCAATTTCTAAAAGGTTCAAGTAGCCTCACATCGAGGTGTCAGCGGCATATATTTTTTCTGAAAAATGATGCTTTTCGGGAACCATTACGGATATCATCACCAATTTCCAAATTAACACACAACGTTTACGGAAAACAATACAATTATCCGGTTCGTTGGACCATTATGTAGGGTTTACTCTTCTTTTTCGTTTTTACCATTGAAATACCATAATTTTAACTTTAACTTTATTTTCCAACAACAAATATAATTCTAACATTGACAATTCAAATTCTACTTCACAGCTTGTTGCGCCATGGCAATCTCTCAGGTGCCTGACAGTCCTGACACCTGCAGCAAGGCCTCCTATCCTCTAGCACATTACGTGGCGTCACAATTCGCGAGATTATTACGTTTCTGTTCTAAACAGCTACCGTGCAATCGAAGAACTAGTAATTTAAAACAGCAAGACCTGCCTATCCGAGTGCACTGACGTCCCTGCTTAAATGTTGAGTTCTACGTTGCATTCCACATTTCGTTCCTTGTATATTACTACAAGCCGTTGATCAAGACAAAAGCTTGCACTCACGTAGGCAGTAGTAGTTCCCATACACCCGCTCCAAACCAAATGTATTATGCCGTCTTTAATTTAAATTTTCAGCACACTCACATATCCGATCTCCAAGCCATTAAACTTTCTTAAACTTAGAACTTTTATCATAAATAACGTTCATATGCCTTTGCTTTGCTGCTTTGCTCTTTCTAATTTGGAGTTGTGTATGAAATACAATATTCTGTGTATAGGCAATACAACTTCGTCAATTTGAACTAATTTAAAAAGAGGTTTACCTAATATAAATATACCAAATTATACACTTAAAATGTAATGTATATAGGGGCTTTTCATTTCACGTCCTCCGGGTAAAAAGAAATATTTTTTATACTCGTGTAAAAACACGTGAATTGCTTTTAATATAAAATAAGTAGATACGTATTTCTTGTTTTTTTTTTCAAGTGTAATTGCCACAAAAATCGATATTTTTTACCGTTTTATGGATTTTGTTCGTAATAAATATAATTAGTTCCTACGTGACACTATAACTTAGGGGGTAAAATAAAATGTTCTTTATTAAAGGATATTTTGCTATCATACCAGCTATAGTAGGGTTTAACTAAATTTGTACGCACTTCTTTGTTCTCTATCTTCTATTCTTTACATTTATCACTACATTTGTGTCCTAATATTTAATTACTGTATAAGAACTTTTGAACAAAGGGTATAATTTACTATTTATACAACTATTCTGTAATAATACCTTATCACCTACATTATACTTAAATATTTTACAATTCCTATCAAAAATTTTTTCACGCTCAACTTTAGATGCTTGCAAAATGTACCGGGTATCCCACTAAGAATGGCTGTCGGCCGTATCTCAGAAAGTGTTAGTCGTATGGCTTGCGAAAAAAAAATATATTAGGTAAAGTGGTCATGAGAAATTGCTGGAAATTATTCTCAAGTTTCTCAGACTGGCGCTAGAGGGCGAAACAGTAACGGTAAATATGAATCACGAAGTTTCCTCAAAAGTCGCCTAGTTAAGGTATCCCGAAAATAATATTTTTGTATATTTCGAAGATTTATTAATAAAATTCACCTATAGAACGTGTTCGTCACTTTTCAAATAAAGTGGTGGGGGAAGGTTGAACATTATTTGTAATAAATGCTGATAACTCCGGTCTGGCTTAACATAATTTAGTAAACTTAGTTTTGTTAAAAAGGGCTTTTCTCACTCTATATATCATCTTATGAACTACGGCAATATGTGTTTTACACTAGGCGCTAGGGGGCGCTGTCTTACAACTTCACAAACATTGCGCGTTTCTTCCATAATTGTAAATATAATAGTATATTCAATTTTACCTGATTACAAGGATGATTAAAAGTCTAAGAAGTCAGTGAAAACAGCAAGTTAATATCTATTTTCAATCCGGAGATATCAACAACAATAATCATAATTACGGAACATTATGATTTTATTTTCAAGTTGTCATTGTAAAGGTTTTTTTAAGAGTCAAATAGGCCTTGGAAAAACAAAATATGAATTAAAACTGTGCACGCGTGTCACCTTTCATTATTACGTCAAAATTTTTGTCGTGCCAACAGTGTTGTGTCGCATTTGATTTTCAAAATGCCTCTGTTACTCGAAGAAGCGGTTGACATCATTGCGATGTATTTTGAATGTTTGGGAAATGCAACAATTGCTGAACGGGTTTACGCAGTACGATACCCTCAAAGGCGCCGATACGACAGTAGAATGTTTAATCGTTTAGCTAGCCGTGTTCGTACTACTGGAAGTATTCGTCGCCCTGTATATCGCAGACGACGCCGAGGTCGAACCGAGGAAAACATTGTAAATGTTTTGGCATATGTGGAATTTAATCCACAAATTAGTATTAAATTAATAGTTAGAGACTTGGGCGTTACTCGCTCTACTGTGCATAGGATTTTATTAGAAGAAAGGTAAGTACTTATATATCTATATGTTATAACTCTTAAATAGTTTAGAATAATGCCAATATTTCTCTTAATAGTTTTCAAGTCAATGTAATAAGTATTTTGTTTTTCTTTAGGCTACATCCCTACCATATTGTGCTCCACCAGGCTTTGACCCCGCAAGATTATGATAGAAGATTGGATCATTGCTATTGGTTGCTCAATATGATATTGGAAGATAGAAATCTCCTCTCCAGAATTTTGTGGACCGATGAAGCTACTTTCCATAGTAATGGAGGAGTAAACCGCCATAATATGCATTATTGGTCGCGGGATAATCCCCATTGGATGCGGGAGGTGCAGCATCAAGGAAGATGGAGTGTCAATAACTGGTGCGGCATTTTGGGTGGCAGAATAATTGGACCGTTTGTATTTAATGAGTCGCTTAATGGGCAAAGATATTTACACTTTTTAAATTACGAACTCCCAATTCTTCTCGAAGATGTGCCCTTGGATATTCGCAGAACTATGGTTTTCCAACACAATGGATGTCCTGCACATTTTGCGGCAAACGTTCGTCAATTTCTTGACGACACATTTCCTGCAAGGTGGATAGGAAGAGGGAGTATATTTGCGTGGCCTGCCAGGTTTTATTATAGGATATATTGTGATACTGTTAATGAAAGTGGTAATTTTTATTTTAGATCACCTGACTTAACATGCCTAGATTTTTATCTATGGGGAAGATTGAAGGATCTTGTTTTCGTTACCAGACCCACCACAAGGGAAAACATGATAGAAAGGATAATGGACAGCAGCAGCCGTATCCCTATGGCAGAGTTGGAAACTGCAGTATTATCAACCAGGGAGAGATTGGAGTCGTGTATACAGAACGATGGGCGACAATTTGAACATTTAGGGCGCCACTGAGAATTATTGTCGTAACAATATATTTGCTTGAAACATACGTGCCTTCATATTTTGTTTTTCCAAGGCCTATTTGACTCTTAAAAAAACCTTTACAATGGCAACTTGAGAATAAAATCATAATGTTCCGTAATTATGAATATTGTTGTTGATATATCCTGATTGAAAATAGGTATTAACTTGCGGTTTTCGCTGGCTTCTTAGACTTTTAATCATCCTTGTAATCAGGTAAAATTGAATATACAATTAAATTTACAATTATGGAGAAAACGCGCAATGTTTGTGAAGTTGAAAGACAGCGCCCCCTAGCGCCTAGTGTAAAACACATATTGGCGTAGTTCATAAGATAGAGTGAGAAAAGCCCTTTTTAACAAAACTAAGTTTACTAAATTATGTTAAGCCATACCGGAGTTATCAGCATTTATTACAAATAATGTTCAACCTTCCCCCACCACTTTATTTGAAAAGTGACGAACACGTTCTATAGTTGAATTTTATTAATAAATCTTCGAAATATACAAAAATGTTATTTTCGGGATACCTTTACTAGGCGACTTATGAGGAAACTTCGTGATTCATATTTACCGTTACTATTGCGCCCTCTAGCGCCAGTCTGAGAAACTTGAAAATAATTTCCAGCAATTTCTCATGACCACTTTACCTAGGATATTTTTTTTTTTCCGCAAGCCATACGACAAACACTTTCTGAGATACGGCCGACAGCCATTCTTAGTGGGACACCCGGTATATAAACATCACATACCGGGTGATGCATGGCTTAGTTGAACATAGGAAATCCCAAGAAAATTTTGAGGTGGTTAAATATTGGCTCCCCTGTACATTTTAGAGAAAAATTGCATTATGATTCTTTGAAGAGGCCGATATAGTCAACCCGTGTGCCAAGTTTGAATAAATTTTAATTAGCCAATCCTAACTTATTCAAATAAATGTGATGGCAAAAATTACGAAAATTTCATCACCAGCATATTATCATTTGGCGTTGACAAAAACGAAAAGTAGTGTCAGTGACAATATTTTCATTGAAGGCACTTTAATAATAGCTAAACATGAGCTATTTTATTAAGGAAAATGTAACTATGATTAAGTGGTATTATACAGGAAACAGTTTAAAAGCAGTGTCTGAAATGTTCTCAGTTCAATTCCCTGATAAGCCTATCCCTACCATTTCATTAATTAAACTTATCATAAGTAAGTTTCAGTTCAAGGGTCCTTCTAAATGCTCAACTCAGAATGTCAATAGAGCTGAAGAAAGGGATAATACAGATCTTGATATTTTACTGCAAGTAGAGGAAAATAAAATGTTAGCACGAGGATTCTCGGGTAAGCCGTAGGAAAACATCAAACCACAGTGTTGCGCACTTTAAAAAAACGTAAATATTTTCCTTACAAGTATGAAAAACATCAAGAGCTACGGCAAGGTGATGAAGAGCGGATAATGGTATTATGTTTTGAGATAATGGAAAGAGCAATTGGGAAATACTTGTTTTACCGATGAAAGTACATTCACCCTCAACAACGAACCAAATGTTCAAAATTGCCGGTATTGGAGCCAAGAAAATGAACATCGCCTTGTTCATACTTGAACGCAATATCCATAAGAAATAAATGTTTGGCCAGGAATTGTAGGACATCACATTATTGGACCATTTTCTTTATGGAAGGCAACCTTACAGCAGTAACCTATTTGGACTTACTACACTATAATTCTCTCATGGTTAGGGAATACTTGCAAAATATTTTTAATGGAAATATTATTGGCCCACGGCATCTAATCCTTTGGCCAGCCAGGTCTGACCTTTCGCCGAACGACGAAAATTTTATTTATAAAGATGTAAGATTTAAAAATCTAGACCAGCTCAAAAACTGTATTTCGTTAGAATGTGACAGAATTTCTCAATATCAACTCAGTAATGTTAGAAATGAATTTTATGATCGGTTAGGATATTGTTTAGCTGTTAATGGAGGATTGTTTGAACATTTAATTAATTAATGTTTCTGTGAAAATCTGTAGTTTTCGGTATGTTATGTTAAATTAAAGGCTTAGTAAGAAAAACTGTCTTTTATTTTGGATGTGTTATTGCCGTATTGGTGAAACGAAAATATGTTTTTAATGTGAAATAATCTTTATTTGCTATGTCCAGCTTTTAGTGATGCCCACGAGACCAACGAGACGAGATTTTTATAAAGTCTTGTCTCGTCTCGCATATGAAATAGAAAGTCTTGTATCGAGTCTCATCTCGTAGCCTTCAGTCTCGTCTCGTCTCGCGTCTCGTACGAGAGTCTTGCAAATGTATTGAAATCTCATTATACATAATCTTGTTCCAGTCCAGAACGGGATACTTACCTACTTGTTATAGGTAATGTAAGAGTAAAGAGAGAAAATTAAAACTGTTGAAAGCTATCATCATGCATGTATTTGAAAGTAATACCAAAGTTTACATTTAAACTTACAGAATAAAACTTTGGCAATACAAAGTAATAAATCTAAATAATAAAACGAAACGAAACTTAACCTTAACATTATTTAGAAATAATAAGAAAAACTTCTAACAGCCTTCTCGGTCGCAAATTTTTTTGTTTTTCACCCAGTCGTTTAGGCATAACAAACATGGTGCAGATTCATTATTAAGGCGATTTCTATGTTTTCTTATAGCTAACGCAGCACAAATCAATACCTTAGAATTCAGAAGCATGAATTTTCCACCATTGTAATATATCAGTATTTTTATTACACCGAGGTATAGAATAATATTTTTGAAGCTCCTAGCATCCATTCTCCTTTAGCAGGGATAGGATTTACTGCGTACAAGATATCAAAATCAATCACAAAATCCGGTTTTTCTGGTTCCGGATCTTCTCGTCCTCGTCCCTGCACCGCCACCTCCGTTTCTTTCGACAGTTGTTCCTCTGATTGATGAAAATATACTTTATAAATATCTTGCAATTTCTGGTATCGAATTATCTTTTAATTCTTGGCCCCATCTTGTCATATCAAATGCTTCTAACTTATGCCGTGGATCGAGAATTAAAATGGCAGCATAAATCCAGTTAGTTTTATGATAATACTTTAATATTTTGTCTCTCGCAGCCTGAAAACGAACAATAAGCTGCTCTTCGACAGGGGTTCGATTTGCCTTTTGGTCCCATTCAAATATTTTGCTCTCAAGATTATCTATTAATATATTGATACATACAACCACCATAGGTAAGGTGACGTACTTCTGTCCTCCGAGTTTTTTGGAAAGTATGTGAAAGTTGACTAGTATTTTATGCACTTCCTCTAGCTGTATCCATTCTTCATCCCTAAGAGCATATGGTTTTAAATCAACAACATTTTGATACAATACACCAAGTCCATGTCTGCCTTTAGGAGCTACCTGCAACATATCATCACTGGGATTCCAGCGTGTATAGGCACATCCAACACAGGTGTCAGTTGCCGTGAATTACCAGTTGCCTCACACGCACTTCGGAACTTAATTAAAAGTTGCTCTGACCGTTTAATTTTCGAAAAAATAGAACGCATTTTACATATTGCATTAGAATTATCTTCAATTTCCTCAACTTCAGCTTCCTCATCGGCACTATCATCCCTCAGTTCTTCATTTGCTTCAGAATTTAGTTTCAGCAATTTAAACAAATCCTGCACGGCCAAATTAATTACATGTCCAAAACATCGATAATGGCAGTCCTCTACATTTAAATCGGGAATTAGTTCCTGAAGTTCTTTAATAAAAGATGTATTTGCCGAGGCATTATCCATTGCTATTCCTTGAAGTTTTGGCTTAAGTCTTTATCGTCAACCCATTTGAAAACTTCAGAGCGATGTCTTTTTCTGTATGTTTTCCATGGGCAGGAACGCAGTGTATTCCCTACTCTGCACCAAAAGCAAACTTAATTTAAAGACAAAGACAACAGTTTACAAGACCATAATTAGACCTGTACTGACATACGGTGTACCAACATGGTGCACCGTAAACAAGACAAGATACTAAAAACTACACATACTACAAAACAAAATAATGAGGATTATGACTAACGCACAAAGACACGTACCGACAGCTGTATTACACAGAGACCTAAAAATGGAAACAATTGCGGAACACAATACAAAATTAATAACTAAATACTTTGAAAGGACAGACTTATCGACAAATCCAATGATACAAAACTCACACATACGATCGACAATACACAACAACTTTAAATATCCGAAAGATTGGCTCCCACCCTAAAAACACAAAAACAAAAACAAGAATTAACAAAAACAATAGAGAAACAAAAAAAAAGTCATGAAAAGTACCAAAACAAAAAATTGATACAACACCAAAAAAAAAAAAAAACACACGGAACAAAATAGCGAAAATAAGCAAGCAAATCAATGAAGAAAACAGAACAATGCATAGAAGATCATCGCAACAAAGAAATTCCAGTATAGTAGAAGAATAAGCACCAACAAATTTAAAAGGAGTAAAAGCTCAAGGGAGCTGACTTAAGAGAAATACCAATACCAGCTAGAACAAAATCTAGAGTGATATATTGCAATTTCCAATCATCATCTATAAAATGTGTTGTAATTCCATAATAAGATCTGCCACTCATAGAAGTCCAGCCATCTATAGTAAATGATAATATTGAAGAATTTCCTGTCAACATGTCGGTCATTTTTTTTGTAGGCAGTCGAATCGTGACATTGCTAATCTTTTTAATTTATTCTTTTTCGGAAAATCATTATTTATATATTTATGCGATGAGCGCATATTGAACTAGGCTTAGTTTTAACATCAGTTTTTATAATAAGTATAATGATTTATAGGTTTCAAGTCCGCACGCAGAAATATTCACATGCGAGACTCTGAGTACGAGACACGAGAAGTCTCGCACGAGACAAGACCAATAAAAGTCTCGTCTTGTGTTATCCGAGTATTGTCGCGAGTCTCGTCTCGAAAAAGAGACGAGACCACGCGAGACTCTCGTGGGAATCACTACCAGTTTTACGTCAATTTTTGACGAAAAATAAATTTTATTGTTGTAGCAAAAAACGCATCGAGGTAATTTGTTAAAAACTATTTTGCTCTAAATTTTGCCACTATAATACATGCAAAGACCTACAGTTCTAGTAATGGTTCGTCATTTCCATCCCTGGATGCGTTTCGCCGTTTCACCCCGCATTAGTGAAGGTAGAATCTGATTAACGGTGAGATATGACACTAAGCGACATCCTGTGGCGTTAGAACGCTGAACCTGAAAAAGAGAGAACCTGCAAAGACCATTTTTGTCGGTCACAATTAAATGAGTCGCCGCCAGACAGCATCAAAAGCCTATTATTGGTGTTTAAGAACCTTGCTTTAAAATTTTATTTTTCTACGACGGACTATATTAAGGATGCTAGTTTCAACACGTAGTTAATAGCGATCAAAGAAAATCACCCACGATAATTTCTGTTTTAAAAATTGTTTATCTTTGGAATTCCGACCATAAGTGTACAGTATTCAAAAACATGTCTATTTAGAGTTCAACAGTTTTCATTTGTAATATATGTAAATTGAGTTTCTTTGGAAATTACCGAAATACCTTGATATAAGGAACACCCTTGGTTAAACTAATTGCTCTCCCATCAGTAGCTTCGTGGAAGGAAAGTGGTCAAATTTTATGTACCTTATGATTCTCTGAGAACTTTCAAGAAAGAAGGAAGTTTGTTTTCTGCCGGTTTACGACAATTGCTTTTCTGACACAAAAATCTGTATTTATCATGTACAATAAGTGCAGTTATTCTCAAGTTGCAGCTTTTGTGAAGTGTATTACAAGATGTATTTAAGTGTAGTAACTAGGTGTGTAGGTTTTTGTTAAATGGAGTTTAATTGAATCTATGCATAACTAAACAAATCAGTCTTATACTATGGCGAACAGTAATATTACGGTAAGTTCAGCAATTCTTGTTCCGTTCAATTGGTTTGGAACCAATAACCGATAATTAATTATTAAGAAATATAAAGGCATTACACTTTTAGTAAAGGATTGCCTCCTCCTTTTTGCAGTCTTTGCAGGTGCTTACTCTCTGACTTCTGAACTATAAACAAAAAGTTTGCATTAAAGTTCAGTGCAGATAAGTGCCGTGAACCGTTATAGGAAAAAGCCGACCTTTTTTGGAAATACATTTCTTATTCATTATAAAATTAGTTCTTTTGCTATAAGTTAATCAACAAACCGCCGTAGTCGAAAAAATTGTTAAAAATAAAATTTTACATACTTTGGCTGTGCAAAGAAAGGATAATGGTTATTTCCTGTTAGTTCCTACATAAATTTACAGATACGTTCCAATTCAGGTCAGCGAAAAGAGAACCGTTTAGCCAAAAAAGATTGAGCTATACTACGATCCCAAAATAGTTGGCAAAACTGTTCCTATCACCATTGACGGTGTGCGGAGAAAATAATTGACATCGATTCACACACTTGTAACTGAAATAAAAGCATTCAAAACCGCCTTGGGAAGATTGTGCATTAATAAGTCGTTACATGTTGCCAGGTTCTAAAATATTTCATTTAAATTCTCATAAAATATACCAAAATCAGAATGTCATTAAGGGCCTTTTCACCCTACGATACCTGTTTTACTTAATTTGGCAACGCAGGTAGGAAAAACCGATGTTTAAAGGCGCTCGCACGCTTTCTTATCGCCTCTAACCAACGTTCAGTGTCGTAGACAAGTTTCAATCAAGAGGATATTAGCAATTCAGTTTTATTATTTTGGTGGTTATTCAAAACAGCAAATATGATAATGCAGGCGAGTTCTTCAAGTGATAGTAACCAACAAGTTACAAAACGACGTTATTTAAACCCTGGGGAGCGTACAATGGTAAAAAATGTGTATGAGGGAATTCTAAGTAGACACAGTGGAATATCATTCACTGATGCAGCAGAACTTTGTGTCACATTGACTAAGACATCTTGCCGTACTGTTTATAGAACTATCAAGGACAATAGGAATACTAAAGTGTCCGATCAGAAGGAAACAAGAGGACGGAAAAAGATTTTAAGTTAGCCAGTTTTTTTTCGAAATGAACTCCCGAATTTAAAAAAAATTTCTGCCGAAATTGAAAGGGATGAAAATATGCAAAAAAATTCACGAAGAGTTCTAATACGTACACTATGAGAATTGAATTTTCGATTCTTAAAACGAAATCGCAAAAGTCTTTTGGTGGAAAAGGAAGAAATCGTATTGTGGCGTAGAAAGTATCTAGAAGAAATACAACAATATCGCTGTGCAGGGAAAAGAATTTACTTTACGGACGAGACATGGTTAAATGAATACTGTGAATTACATTTGGCAAGATCTCAACATTAAAGATGCACGTAACGCCTTTATCAATGGACTGTCCACTGGATTGAAAGCTCCTTTAGGAAAAGGTCGTCGGTTAATTATAATCCACATCGGGAGTGATTCTGGTTTTCCTGAAGGTGGGTTAAACGTGTTTGAATCTCGCTAAACCGGTGATTATCATGAAGATATGAACTCGGGAGTGTTTGAAGATTGGTTTAAATCCATCTTAACGCGTATTGAACGTGGGTCGGTAATCGTGATGGATAATGCACCATAGCACAGGCGTCGGGTGGAAGCTTTGCCAACTTCTGCGTGGCGAGAAGGAAAGATTGTTGACTGGCTCGAAGAAAAAAATATTGCATTTGGCGAAAAAGTGCTTAAAGTGCAGTTGCTCGACCTTACAAGACTTTACAAAAAAAATATACGAAATATGTAGTGGATTAAATGGCTCGTGAACCAGGTGTTACAATATTACGTTCACCGCCTTACCATTGTGAACTAAATCCAATCGGGTTTATATGAGCACAGATAAAAGGCGAAGTGGCGCGTGAAAATAAAACTTTTAAATTAATGGATGTTAAAGAACTGTTAAAAACGGCAATAGTGAATGTACAAGCAACAGATTGGCATAAGTGCGTATTACATATCGAGGGCGTAGAAAAAAAATGTGGGACTTAGATGTACGCGTTGAAGTCATGGTAGAACCTATTATTATAAATTCTGCAGATGACAGCACTAGCGGCAGTAATGAAATTTTTTCATCGTCAGATAGTAAATAATCGCTGTAATAGTAATAATGAATTTAAAATTGGAAGGTATTGTCATTATAACACTTTTTAATGTCGGCGTGGAATATAATTTGTCAAATTATTATCAATTAGTGTTCACCTGCTCATTAGGTAACAATAGTAAGAAAATTTTTAAACATTTATAATTTAGGTTTAGGTTTTGCCCTTAATCCACTATTGTATGTTTCTATTATTATGTAGTATAATAAAAACATTGTGAAAATAACATATACCCTTGCTTTATTATTCTTTTTGGATTTTATACCTGCGTAATTTAGTTTCTCTAATTACTACATTAGATCACCAAATGTAAAAGCTTAATTTATTTTTCAGTTTAATTTATAATATTATATTTATTATGGTAAATGTAAATATATTATAATAAACGAAAAGTTCATATATTTTTGTTGAATTATTATTGTTTAAAATGACACACCTCTGGAATTGGCGTTCCCCTTACGTCTTGCACACCTCGGGAAAAATGAGTCACTGCCAATTATTTTGGTACCGGAGTGTAGGTTAGTAGTTGGTTCAATCTTATTATACTTTTCGTCTCTTGTTTGGTATAAAAGTCACAACAAATTATATAAAATCGTTGGGATTTGATAAACATATTTCGACGCTTGATGGCGGAAGATGATGATGCAATCCGATATCCCCCTCTTGGTTGCGCTACTGGCGCTTATAGATATTTTCCGTTCATTTCTACCAACAAGTCTCCGCTGATTATTATCGTCACTAAAAGGCTAATTTTTATCTTTACGCTAAAAATATTAAAATTCATAATTTTTGATTAGCTTGTATAGACACGCAAAAATTATATTTCAGTCGACAAAGTTTCATTGCTATAATATTTAAGTTTGCGTGCAGTACTCCAGTCAAAATTAATATGGACGAAGCAGAGGCATATCAACGATATTCATAGCAAAACTTTAATATTTTAGGAACTTTACTGCTAGCCGATTCGAATGTAAATGTAATGCAAATTTAAATGAAGTACAACATCTATAATATATTTTGTTCCAAGTCTAAAGACGCCGTTCGGAGGATTTATTGAATATGGATTTAGCTAAAATTTTTCAAAGAAAATAACCCCATTCATTTTGGATATTTTTTATACATTTTTATTAACAGTTTTTCCAATACAATACACATGGCGTTGCAAATGCGTTTGTGGGGCGAAAATAAAAATAAAAGTTTTAGATTTAATCAGCCCCATATGTTAGCTCAATGAATTCAGCTTTCAAACATGCAGTCAACATCACAAAAATCCCAGTTAATAATAATACGAGTCAAATCAAAGCATTGATTCCAATTTTTTGGAAATTAAACGCAGCTGTAAAACAGATTTAAATATTTATACTTGTTTGGCTTCGTGGATTTTCGTTTTATACAGTGTTACTTAATGTTATGGGCGATTTGTAGACAAATTTTAAGTCGAAAGTCGAATGAAAAGCCGTATGTCTTTAAATTGCTACACAGGGTGTGTCTGGTTTTCAAGATACAGGGTGTCAAAATTTCAAGAAAATCTGTTTTTTATTAATATCTCAAAGATCCTTATGCCGGTTCTGATGAAACTCGGCAGTGTTGTTCGTTGTGATAAGACGCTAAGTTGTGATTATTATGAGTTCCAGTGGCGTCCCGGGGGAAGTCTTACGCATAATATTGACAAAAAAATTTACGCCACTGACTTGTTTAAAAAAATTTTGTACTGTTTTCGGGTTAAGCAGCTAAAAATTCAACTTTCTTGTCTCTTGATATTCTTTCGTAGCTTAGTTCGTTTCCAAAAAAAGAAATAGGGGCCACTTCACTGCATCTCCAAATATTGATAAAATAAAATCAAGTTAACTGGAACTCATAATTATTATCATCTATACCCTATTTCAAAAAAGTGTAGAGTAAAAAAATGGGAAATTTCGTCCAGTTCGGCTCAATTTCGGTGTCGGCCATAGGCGCAGGTAAACTTTGTGCATTAAATTATTTATGATAACCAAGCAAAAATTTTAGAGAATTGAGAAGGTTTGCTAACCTTTTAGTCGTTCAATACGAGAGATTACCACGAGGACATGAATTCGAATGTTTTTGAGGACTATTTTGGTGAAATGATAAAATATCTTCCAGCTGATTCAGTAGGTAGTAGTTATGGATAACGCAAGCTATCATTCACGACGCACAGAGAAGACTCCAACTTCATCTTGGAGAAAACAAGAAATTATCGACTGGTTAACCACCAAAAGTATCGAATTTGAAGATAATTTGATAAAGAAGGAACTATTAGCTATAGCAAATTTACACAAACATCGTTTTATGAAATATGCCGTGGAAGATATAGCAGAAAATATAGTGTAACAGTGCTGCGCACACCGCCATATCATTGCGAACTAAATCCTATATAACTTATATGGGCCCAAGTGAAAGGATTTGTGGCAAGACACAACACGACATTCAATATAAAAGACGTTAAGCTACTGTTTGATCACGCCATTAAGGAAGTGACACCAGAGAACTGACGAAAAGCAGTCCATCATGTCATTAAAGAAGAGGAGAAAATGTGGTATCTTGACCACCTGATCGATCGGACCGTCGACCGGTAATAATTTAATTCAGGTAACAGGTTACAATAATAATAAAGAAATGCGCAATTAAAACTAAAAATCCACGGATCTCAGCGTTTTTTCAGAAAAATATTAAAATGTCAATATATCAAAAACCGCTGATTTTGGAGATATGGTATGTTATACAAAAAGTATTTAGAATGTTTCGTAGAATTTAAAAATAATATAATATATAGGGTGTTCTATTTAAAAAAATTAATGTTGACGGTATATGCTCTTCTTGAGACAACCTGTATACACATTTCTTATGTCAAAAAATTCGCAATTAAAAATAATAATCGACATGTCCAAGCGTTTTTCCAGAAAATAATCACCTGAATTTTAAACGAATTTATTCCAACCTTTTTGAGCTCACTGTATATATTTAAAAATAAAAACCTTCTTCAGTAGATTAAAGACAACAACCCTAATACACGTTCGTCCGTAGAACAAAAAACTTTTAAGTATTAATGTTTTCATTTAAACGATTATTTACCAACAAATATTAAAAAAATTATTTCATTAAAATAATATAAAATTAAAAGAAAAACTTTTGTATTGAAAATAGAGGCTTTGAAAATTTGTTTGGAAATGCTTTAACTAATTAATGCTATTTAATATTATTGTAAATAAATTATATAAATAATCTTTTTCAGAATTTTAGTATATATTATATATTTTAATATATCTAACATCAAGAAAGTAGCGTTTATTTTGAATACTTGTAACTTTTTATAAAAACGTTCTCAAATATTTATATTTTTAAATATTTTTAAATAAATAGGATTTGTCCCTAATAAGCACGTCTTTGGGGAGTTTATGAATAAGTTTATGAAAGAATAACATATTAACATATTTATTAAATAACAACTATTTCAAATAAATTTATAATTATTATTATTACTTAAAATACTAAACTTCTCCTTTAGAAAAGCGTTTTATGAAATAGTTTAAATTAATTTAAAATGCTCGTAAAGGAGAAGTAATTTTATTATAACTTCAAAACGGTTTGCCCTTCCAGAAACACTCAAGAGGCTCTGTCTTTTAAGAAAAAATGATAAATCAAAATAATTAAAAAAATATTTTTAACACCCTGTATCTCGGAAAGAAAGCGCTTGCAGACCAAGGTTCATATGAATTATTTTTTCTTATTTTGGTACGGTATATGGTGCTATTTCCGAACACCCTGTATGATATTATGTTGCCTACTATCTTCTATTATATGCCGCAGTTTAGTTTCCATAGAGACCAACTCACTTTTTTTTTTAATGGAACACCCTGCATATTATTGCATATTTGGATTCTACTTGGAAAACTCTGAATTTTTTGTATTTCAAATTTTTATTTATTTAAAATTGTAACAAACTTTATAATAACAAAATAAATAGCCTAGGAAATTGAGCAACTTAACATCGGAATAATAAATAAATGAAACCTTTTCGGTGGATCAGGTGTTCAAAATGACCACCATTTTCTGCTAAGCATGGCGCCAGTCGAACCCTGAACCCGTCTACAACGTTTAAAAGTCCTCTGGAATGGCCCGAATTTCCGCACTAATTCTGATTTTTAAAGATTCTAAGTCATTTGGACGGTTAATATAGACTTTGTTCTTTAAGTGTCCCCACAAAAAAAAGTCGAGCGGGGTTAAGTCCGGGGATCGCGCTGGCCAGTCAATAACACCTCTTCTGCTTATCTAACGTCCTGGAAATTGTTCGCTTATGTATTGTCTAAGATTTGCCGCATAATGCGCAGGTGCTCCATCTTGCTGGAACCATACCTGTTCGTTTATGCCATTATTTATACGCGGTAAAACCATTCTGCAAGAAGGAATTATGTGATTTTTAAGGGAGGTTCAGTTATTTTTTGCCATTTAAATTACCATTTATGGAAAAGGGTCCCACAATATGTCTACCAACTATGCCCGCCCAAACATTAACTTTTTCGGGCCTCCGAGTATGACCTTCCTGGAACCAGTAAGTAATCTCAGCAGACCAATAACTATAATTGTTATTGTCATTATTGGATCTTTCCATCATCAGCTCACAAAATTCAGCTCTTCTATCAAAATCGTCCTCGTTTAATTCGTGCGCCAACTATATTTTGTAGGGATGCAACTTTTCCTGTTTAAACAAATTTTTCACTGGCTGATGAGGTACATTAAAATCCATTGCCATTGGCCTGGATGATTGTATTGGATTTTCATGTATTGAGAGCATGATATCCAAAGCTTTGTCTCCCCCCGATTGCTGTTTTAGGTCGACCTGATCTAGCGGCTTCTCTAACATTTGAAACTGTTAAACAGTGTATGTATAAATAAATAAATAAATAAAATATAAAATGATTTTTTTTTTAATAAATGGCAATTATTATTATTGATTTTAGAAACGCAATAAGCATTATATAACTAACCTGCACTAACCAATCCAGGGCAGTTCCTCTTACCCCATTCGCCTTCAACTTCAACAGCAGTATTCGGTGATCCACGCAATCAAACGTTTTCGACAAATCACAAAAGCCGCAGTAGCCTCACCAGAGTTTAATAACACGTACAGATGCTCAAGGAACCCGAAGATGGCATCGATCGTAACCTTTGAAGCTTGAAATCCAAAGTGTTGGATGGATAAAAGGTTATGTTCATTTAGAAATGACATCAGCCGCAGTTTCACAAATTTTTTTGTATAATTTTGTATAAGGTAAGAAGTAACGCAATTGATCGAAAATTTGAAGAGGTATCATGACTACCACCCTTGTGAAGTGGGATACCTACAGCCTTATTTAGACCAGACGGAAAAATGCCTGCGAGAAAAGAGAAATGTGTTGCGTCAGCTAAAACCTGTAAGACCCCTAATGGTAAGGCAGAGAATATTTTGAGGAAGAGCCCATCCCAACCCGAAGCGTAGTTATTTTTGATTTCATCAAACATCGCCCTAATCCCCATAGCAGAGGTCGGCTTAAAGAAAAATGTATTAGACACAGAAACTTATCCCAAGTAACTCCTAGTATAATTTATTGGTGTTATTTCTTTGCCAACGCACTAGCAATTCTAGAATAAAAATGATTAGGATAGACAGCGTTAAGATTGCTTAAAGTAGGGGCCCTGTTATTTTTCCCTCTCAAATCATTTACAATCCTCCACGATTCCCTTGACTAACTTCACTTGTAGAAAAATATGAATTTTATGCAGGACCCTTGGGCAACCCTGTATATCTAAATCTAGGGCATCTCTACTGCAACAAACGTGGGAGATGACGAGGCTCGGAGGATAGATGACCTAATATTCGTAAGGGACAAATGCCTTATTATTTAAAAACATTTCTAAATGATTTTTATGAAAATTTTAGATATAGTTAAGTGAAGAAGAAGCAGTCTATAATAAATAAAAAGTCTCTTGAAATTAAGCAAATAAAATCTAGCAAATATTTCACCTTTATTCATGCTGACCAAAAAACAAACTCCCAAAAAACTGAACCTAATAAAGGCAATAAGCATAAAATTCCACCATCACCGCTTATCCTGCTAGCCCGACTATTCCTAACGTTCTATTCTTAGTACAATCTACATGCATATCCTTTACTAAGTCCCTGCGTTAATAAAAGATGCCTGCATATAAAGTACATTGGTAAAGTTGCTTTTCGCCTAGTTTTCGTTATCCTTGCAGGCTTTTAATCCTGTTCCAATATGGCGCAGGGCGTCCTGCGCGATCCTGCCACCCGAATCGCAACGTCATTGCTGCAGGACGTCAGACACACAACACAGTTTGGTCGCGAATATACATCGCTTCAATCGCTTAATTTGTGGCAATCGTGAGGACTTTTATTGCTTAAATTCACTTCAATGTGCAGTGAACACATCAATACAAACTCCAAGGTAGGTCGTAGAATATAATCTTTCATATTTAAAACTAAGTATATACCACAAACATCAAAAAACTCTCTTCAACTTTAAGAAAGCCATAAAAATCTTTAAAGTTGGCCTCGATCGAAATTCTCAGTTTTCTAATGGAAAGCGCATTTATTTTCCATTAGGCCTGGATTATGGATATTAGATGATGAAAATTCGCATGGATGGCACATTAATGGTCTGTGTGAATGTCAGATTTTTGCTAAACGAGCTTTAGGAGCTTTCTAACCTATTTGTAGTGGGTTATGAAGCGATATGGTTAATATTTAATATTTTCAAAGTTAAATTGCTGTACCAAAAGCCCCCCAAAAAACATTCCTGCATATTTATTATTAATTGTGTTATATAAGTAAATTAAAGTTATTTTGTTAATCTACTAAATGAATACCAGTATTTTTTAAAACAACTCATCCATTGAATGCTTAAAGTTTTGTAAGTAAAGGCACAATAAGCAATGCCTACAAAATTAAATACATCTTGGCAACATTACGAATTTCGTGGATATGGCTAAAATTCCAAAAATTTTAATGTTTCTAGATTTACAAATTACTATGTTTTCAAAAATAATTGCATACATTAGGAACAGGTATATCTTGTTAATTAGTTAATTAATGTTAACATCGAAACTAGTCATCGATGTTGAGAAAACATCGAATCAAAGACATCGATGTTCGAAAACATCGAAGTTTTTTCTTAATTAAGATTTTAGTGACATTATTTTGAAAAACATTTTTTTTTCATTTTTCTGTACAAATACAAAAACAGTCGCACAATATAAGAGGCAGTGGCACTACTAAGTAGTTTTTTAATAATATTAAATTTAATGCTCTCTCTGAGATCATATGCAGAAGATAAATCACATACAATGGACATAGTTTCTAAGTATTAGGTGAAAAAAAAAAATGCCAAGTCAGTAAAGAAATTTACGATTCTAAAAAGATTTTTAATTATCTTCCAGAGTATATTAAAAAAATTTTCGAATTTTAAAATGTTTAAAAAAAAAACTGTTTATTTAAAATTATTATTGAAAAAGCTTATTATAGTACTATAAACGGATATTTTCATTATAATATGTCACAATTATTTGCATTTATTATTGCAATGTTTCAAAGTATACTACAGGTATTATATTTTTTCTACTGCTGACTTGAAAAATTGCCATTATTTACACCATTTCTCTTTCTCTCTCTCTAGTACGAAGTAAAATTTTTCTACCCAGGGAAATAACGATAATAAATAATTACCTAGGTAAATAATGAAAAACTGTCTGTGTAACAAAGTTAAGTTACAAACGATTTTAGCATTCTTACTCACGTTTCTTTGACATGATATTGGTTTTGAGCCTTGTCTGACTATTTTAAATGAAGAAATTCTGAAAAACTGTATCAAATTTTCAATACAACAGGAGTTTTCATCATAAATTTGAAGATATTTCAAAAGGAAATTGTCATATTCAAAAATGTAAACACGATCAAACATTTTCTACAAATTGACGTTTAAAATCGCATTTCTATAGTTCTATTTTTCCCAAGCCACCTAATTTTCAAAATATTTTATAAAAATCAAGCAGAAATGGTTAATGTAAAGATCTAAATGAATTGAACATGTAATATTTAAGTGTTACTAGTAGAAAAAAATCTATATAATAATATACAGTTGAGAAAGCTGTTATATACCTCGGTACATAATGTACTATTATTGTTGATTAAAATTTCTGAAAGCTTTGTCGATAAAGGTATACTTTTCAGAGGATAACGCATATTTTGACTTTGACTGCGTGGACTATAATACGACTCTGTGTGTGACTTTGTCAAAAAACTTGCTGGTAAATTTGGTCGTCTTGAATAGAATTTCAAATTAAATTTTAAGTAATCAAATAACAATTTTTGAAGCAAGCTTTAAACCCTCTATTGCAAAACAACTCCTAGTTATGCGTTATGCTAAGGTATTTTTAAAATTAAATGATATAATACATATTATTTAATTTAATATATTTTTATTACTAACTTAACTCACCAGCTCACCACCAGCCACTACAACCCACGCCACAACTTTATAAATTTATTATAATTATCGTGCGTATATTATTCGTATTTTGTAATTCGTATGGCCGTTCAACGCAGTATATCTCTTTTGATTAGGTACGTATATCAAATTTGCAAGTATCTATATAGGTATTCATTGAATACGAATTCCCGGTACATTGATTTTAACTAAGATGGAATATATTATACAAGCACCTTTTGTATATATTGAAAATTTTGGAGAATTTTATTTTAACCATTTTTAAAAATGTATGTTTCTATTTACAATGTATATTATGACCTGTTTTGTATAACTAATCTCTTAATCATTTACCCAATTTTCCATACATTTATATTAATATAAGCTAATGATTAAAATGCCACACAAAGCAACTGAAACAAAGTAATTTGGATAGTATTTAGGCATGTCTAATTGGGTGTGAATAATTTAGATACTGCCCAAGGAGTTCAATAATTGAGTAATTTAGAAAAAAATGTCTACCCTCTTCCCCCGTGTATTTTCACAATCTAGAAGTGGAGAACCTAAAAATGATACTGAAATTTAATACGATGAAATATGAAAATTCTTGAAATTTGTTTTAATATCATATTTCATTTCTTACGCAAAGGGGAATTCTCTAACTAAAGATAATAAATTACAATATGAAAACAATTTTTTAAAATCTTCATGTTTCATGCCATTAAAACCCATTATCATGCCTAGGATCTTGCTATGACGAATTTGAAAAATGATTTTTATTAAATATTATATTATTATAGCATTTTAAAGTTTCACAATGCAAGAAGCGAAGTAAAGCCGTTAAGGTAAAATTTATATTTTCGGAAATTATATTCTAATATTACCTATATTATTCTACTTTGAATTCAAGAACATTAAGCATTATTAATTGTTTATACCATTGTCCTACTTTTTGATCCATTTCCAAATTTTGGGCGACATTGCCATTTATTCAAATACCTATTAATCGTTTCAAGGTAGCGCCTAACCGTAAAATTGAATGTAGTAGGTACACATGATTGTGTTTAATGCGATTTTTATTTTTATCCAACATTTCATATTATAATGCATATATTTTTTATGCGATTTTTTAGGTATAAATCTGATCAAAACCAGGCGAGCAACTCAAATTTTTTTTTTGGTAAGGTGCGTAGTTTTTCGCATAGGTTCTAATTTTAGCAACAAAAATACATCTCATACAAAAGTTCAAGCTTTCCCTCAACCCCTCAAAATTGAAAAAGGGGTAAAATGTAAATATTATGATTGATTTTAATTGTACGCTATCATATGAAAGTGTTGGATAAAATATTGTATGGCACTCGTGTGTAATGTGTCAGAAGTTCCTTGAAAACAATCCTTAAATCTTGTTTTCGCTATTAATCCATTCCTACCATTTAAACCCAAATTATGAATGTTCTATTAAGGCTAACGATAAAATAACTTTTAAGGTTATCATTGTTGGAACAATTGTTGTCATGGAAGTTATGTGACTGTTATCGCTATTATATGTTTTGCTATGACCCCTCTAAAACAATCATTGTGGCAGTTACTGGTGCACAGTGTCAAGTTAACGCAAAACTAGTTCATCTGGCAGAAAAAGTACGTGTTGTTATGTTAATGGAAGAACAATTCCACTACTCTGCGTTTTCAAAGGAAAGTATGTTATGGAAAATTGAGTAGAACAAGAGGAAGCTACAAAAACTGCTGTTTCTGCAACTGAAAGAGGGTGGATTGACTTGTTTTATAATCAGTTTAGAGATGTTTTCCTTTTTTAAATATTAGCAAGAGAAGATCAGCATTATTTATACGATATATTATATGATGGGCATGCGACACATATATCTACTAAATTACACAGGAAAAGTAAGTTACTATCGTAAAACTACACCCACATACCACACATGTCCTCCAGCCCCTAGATGTTGCAGTATTCAAATGTTAAAGACAAATTCGGACAAATAACTCTCTAAATAGCAACGTAAATCCACAAAAAAAAAATACCAAAGCCTTAGTTTATAGTTATATCCACCAAAAATACTATAGCAGGACTACAAGATAGATAATGCACTTACAACGCCATCTGCTCTAGTAGCAATGCAACGGAATGAAGCTACAACGTCAACCCAATCAGCAAAACAGTACAGTGCATTATCTTCTTTAAATGCGAGGAAATTGCGACAGGATGAAGCTTCTACATCAGCTGCCGTTGCGGTGCAGGAGAAAGCTCCTATTGCAAATGCATCTCAGCGGCATATTCCCACCTCACAACCTACAGTGGCAAAGCAACAAGATGGCGCCATACTGTTCTTGAAAGTTTGGGGAAAGAACCAAAGAACCGAGAAAACTTTGAGGATGTAGTTCAAGACCTTTTTAAAAAGGAATCTAAACTAAGAAACTAAACGACCTGTCGCTAGGTGTGAAATTATTACAACGGAACAATATTTGAAGGAAAGAGAAAAAGAAGAGAAGGAAAACGACGAAAAGCACAGAAACCCTTAGAAAAAAACAATTAAGAAACTAAATAAGTAGATCGTAAAAAAGAATCAAGGAGACAATACTTCGAGTGACGATAAACCCAGTAATACGCATTCTCTTCATGAAAGCGATGAAAACTTTACTATACATTTTTCTGAAACGGAGGACGAAGGTTTCTCCTTCAACTTCTTTGAGGTCGAAGATTACATCGTTGCCAAAGTTTTTGGAAGACTGCTGGGCCATTTAGATTGTACATTGCAAATATTCTGGAGAAAGAGCTAAAAGTACAAAGTAAGATTTTTTAAAAGACGTGACTAAACAATGAAGAAGCAACAGAAGAATATTATTCGCGAGACTGATATTGTTCCAAAGTTATCAAAGCCAGTTACTATAGTAGCTCTGCTAGATACAACAATATGGTCAGCTTCACTACTGATCTTTCGGTTTTGACAAACATTTTGAATATATTTCTCTGAGATTTTAATTTCTTTACTTGAATTCGACTAAATGAAATATATCTATACTTTGCTTAATAAATGAATACACCTTACTTTGTGTCTGCCCATTTTTTTTTATTTAATTGACTAACTTGATAACATTTTTTTATAGCGCTCTGAAATGACCACGGTTAAAATAAGATACTTATATTCCAAGCCCAAGATTGCCTGCCTTGAACTTTTAATATTTGGATCTTGCCATACCTTCTCAACTGTGTGCCCCTTACTGAACCGTGTTTAGTCGGTCAAATACAACTTTTCCCTTTTTCCCGAAACTTCCGTATTTTTTCTAAATATTTTCGTCGCCATACAATAATTTTATTTTTTTTAATCTTCTTCTTTCAATCTTCTTGGATTTCGTTTAATATACCCAAAATCCATTTCTTCTGAAGTTCGTTTAGAAACTCTTAATAATATTTAAGATAAAGGTGTGTCCTTAATTTCAGCCTATTTCTTTTTATTGTGATTATTTCATTTAGGAACAAAAATCCATGGATTCTGCGACGAATGACGTACTTCGTAACATAGCATTATTTTTTCCGTCCTTTTATCTGGGCTCCTCGACTATATTCTTGATGAATGCATCTCAAAACCCTGAAGACAGTGCGCAAGTAAAGTTTCGTTAAAGTGCCACATATTTCTGCAGCATCCAATGTACTTAGTTCAGGATTTTGTTCCCGAATTCCATGGTATACCTCCGCTTTTACCTATTATTCGTTCTTGTAATGTTAATTGAGATTTCTTTTTGTAGGCGAACAACTAGTTGAAGGTTCGTTCATATCTATAGTTTACTCAATTAAAAACAGGTAACAACACTAAATAAAGTTTAATAACTATCAAATAAAACAACGGCAGTCTACCTCCACAATACGTATTTTAATGTTTATATCCTACATGTTTCTGACATAGAAATGTCCATCATCAGGGATACTAAAAGAAATTTACAGTGTGAGTTAAAAGTTTTAAGTAAATTGAGAGGACTTACCGGTAGTCGATTACGACAGCTCTATTTTGCATAAGCGAAGATCAAAAAAATGTTAAAATTGAAATTGTAGGTTCTAATGAATGTTCAAGACTGAATAAGATGTGATATTTGAAATTTTGGTCAAGGTATTTTTGAAGAAGGGGATTCCCAGTCTGCAGCCACTGAGACAGGTGGTGAAGCAATTATGTCATTTATAGCTATTTAGAGATTAATTTAAGTGAGGTGCTCAAAGATGCTTCATCTAACCGTGTCTAGGGTGTGGCCAACAAAATACTGTTAAAAGAGGCTAGACGTGAGAAACACATTCTTAGGAGATCAACAAAAAATAAAATGAAAATTATACTATTTTAAGGTTAGAATTTATTAATTTGAAGCCAATGGGCAGGTGGCGAAGCAATTATGTAGGTTTGTAGCTAATTAGAGGAAAACAATGTAGATAGGTGCTCAAAGATGCTTCATCCAACCATGCCTGAAGTATTGGCTAACAAATTGTTAGGTTAAAGGGAGGTAGAAAATGAACATAATGTTATGATTAAAAAAAGGGAGATATAGAAAATTAAAATTGGATTTTTTACCATTGTGACTAGAAGTGAAGTATTTATGTTAAAATCACATTGTTTTAGCTAATTAGAGGATATTACAGCTCAAAGATACTTCATTTCACCATGCCGGCGTGCAGGAAAATGTTGGTTGTCAAATGGTCATGACAGCTTGAAAAAGTCAAAAAGCAAAATACAGTGACAGTCGCATGCAAGAGAGGCACAGGGGTGTACGAGAAACTGACAAATAATCGACCACTGGTATACGATCAGTTGTGCTGGGAACAGACGGGTACTGAACTGAACTCCACACCAAATAGGTGGGGGATAGTAGTTTGTGAGGGTGAGCAATAAGGTTGCGGAGTCCCGTCGGTTCCCGACACCACAGAAAGGTGACCAGGGGGCCACGATCGGGTTATGGCGACAAGTGGGCATTGAGGTTCAAAGTTTAAGCTGGGTACAGTGCCAAAGTGAAACGTATAACAATTAACAAGTGGTTAACAATAGATGGCGCATAACAATACCAAAGTAAAATAAAAGGTGTTCTTAAGATTAGTAGTGGTTATATGAACCATAGTTTAAAGAGGTTACAATGTTATTTGAAGAAATACTAGATCAGGATTAAGGTTAGATCAATGTTAGAGAGATTAGTTTAGTAGTGAATACAAGAATAGTATAGAGAAGATGGAATGTTACTTACAGGTCTACTAGATTAAGATTATATAAATATAAAATGAACAATGAAATAGTCAGATTATGATAAAACTGTTGTGTAATCCTGATAGTTGAAAAAACAAGGAAAGAGAGAACAGAGAGAGAGAGAGAGAGGGAAGTGAACCTAGTTAAAATGAAGGGCATTGAAGAAATGTGTGGAGGAGTGATTAATTTGGTCATTGACGCTGCTAAAAGATGGATTTTTTAATATTTTGTTAATTTCCATAACTTCAAGGAGGACAAGTTTATTGATTTTATTGCAAAAATGTAAGAGAGTTGTGTTGTTATCTGAATTAAATTCGTGGTTATTGGCAACTATGTGTCTCACAATATCACATCTTATTATGTGGAGGTAAACTGCTGTTGTTTTATTTGATTATATCAACTCCACTGTAATGAACTACTTCTTTAAGTTTAATAACTATATTTTTACACAAAACAATATCTATGTGAACGTCAATATTTCTACTACGAAAACTAAAAATAACGCGATCTATCGATAAATTAATAATAAGAACATAAATTAGTCAAGCAGTGGGAAAGCCCTGCCGGCACGCTTATTTTCAAATTATTGAAGTTGTGAATTCGGTCTCTCTGTGTTGTCACATTTATTTTCTCCGGGATCAGAATCCCAGTGCCTGAATCGCCGTGCTATTGTTCTAAATACATTTGGCTGATTGCGGCTTGTATGAGAACGTCGCCTCTTAACTTCAGTAATTGAAGCGGCAAAGTTTATTAAATGCATAAAAACATTTACTCGTACAATATTTTTTATTCTGCCGCTTCCTAGATTTGGTGATTGGTATTAAATGTGTTACTGATAAAAATTGTGAGTTTTGGGTATAACTACTAATTTCTTTAAAATATTTAAATATTTCTCAATAGGCCCAGATACCACAAAGCTAATCAATCGAGTCTATATGAAATATATTTAGTAATTTTAAAAAGTTATAGTTTTGAATACTTTAAACTTTGCAATATTTTTTATACTTACCTACACATTTTTGAATCTGAACCGAACCTATTTGAATGCGTGCACAATATTCCGAAATAGATTTGAGAGAACTGCGCAGGGCATCGGTGTCATATAAGCCAGTTTTCTCATAGTAGCAATTAAGAGTAACCCAAGTTACTCTTTCGAACCATTGTAAAATTATCACCCAGATACCCCATCTTACCTTATATTTATGTTCTTAAATCCTAAATTTCTTTATGTTGGTGATGTTTAAAATCTCACCGTGAATACCAGGTACTATAATATAATATATTTTGGAAGCTAGGGAATTAAACAAGTGCAAATTAATATATTAGTGTTACTGGTAGGAATTTTTATATTAATCTAATTTTATTCGTTTTGTATACAGAGTATTACAGAGTGGCAAAAAAGTAGCGCATAATGCCTGTAACTTTTAAATTACCTCGTATACGAAAAAAAGTGACCTTTATGAAAGTTGTTCAGTAAATTATTCCCCACATTTCTACCTGCATGAATTTTTTCGGTCATTTTTTTTTTTTCATGGTTTGATTGCCATAGAGACCAACTTACTTTTTTAAATGGAACACCCTGCATATGATTATATATTTCGATTCCACTGGGAAAACTCTGAATTTTTCGTATTTCAAATTGTAACCTATCTGCAAGCGTTTCCGAGATAATGACAGTTCAAAAATGAAAAACTTCCTAATTATAATTATTCCTACTTAATACCCACCAGTTGAGTCCAGATGTTTTCATGAGGGCGACCTAAGAGGTATCAATTTTGAGTTTCTGTTTAATTTTCTGTTGTCTGATTTATAGTTTGTTTACACTATGGTTCATCTCAATGAGAAACAACGAGTTGAAATTTTAATAAAGAGCGGTCACGGAAATATGAAGAGATCGCAAGATCAGGTTTGTCAACTTTTCAATGAATTATATCCAAATAGGTCTCCAATAAATCACTCAACGGTTTGTCGAGTGGTAAAGAAATTTCGAGAACAGACAGTGTTAGGGAAGCCGCTAGATCTAGATCAGGTCGACCTAAAACAGCAACCGGGGAAGACAAAGCTTTGGATATTATGCTCTTTATACATGAAAATCCAACACAATCATCCAGGCCAAAGACAATGGATTTTAATGTGTCTCATCAGTCAGTAAAAAATTTGTATAAGCAGGAGAAGTTGCATTCCTCCCAGATAAAGTTGGTGCACGAGTTAAACGAGGACGATTTTAATAGAAGAGCTTAATTCTGTGAGCTGATGATGGAAAGATGCAATAACCATAATAACTTCGCAACGAATATCATTTTCTCGGATGAAGCTACTTTCTATTTAAATGGCACTGTTAATAGACAGAATTATCGTTATTGGTCTGCTGAGAATACTCGCTGGTTCCAGGAAGGTTATACTCAGAGGCCCGAAAAAGTTAATATTTGGGCGGACATAGTTGGTAGACATATTGTGGGACCTTTTTTATAGATGGTAATTTGAATGGCGAAAAATGTCTGGACCTCCTCAGGAATCATATAATTCCTTCTTGCAGAATGGTTTTACCGGGTGTAAATAATGGCATAAACGAACAGGTATGGTTCCAGCAAGATGGAGCACTTGCGTAATGTGCGGCAAATGGGAGACAATACATAAGCGAACAATTTCCAGGACGTTGGATAGGCAAAAGAGGTGCTATTGACTGGCCAGCGCGATCCCCGGACTTAAGTCTGCTCGACTTCTTTTTGTGGACACTTAAAGAACAAAGTCTACGTTAACCGTTCAAATGACTTAGAATCTTTAAAAGTCAGATTTAGTGCTGAAATTCGGGCCATTCCAGAGCACTTCCTTTTAAACGTTGTAGACGGGTTCAGGGATCGACCGGCGCTCTGCTTAACAGAAAATGGTGGTAATTTTGAACACCTCATCCACTGAAAAGGTTTCACTTGTATATTATTCCGATGTTAAGTTGTTCAATTTTCTAGGCTGTTTATTTTGTTATCATAAAGTTTGTTACAATTTCAAATAAATAAAAATTTGAAATACAAAAAATTCAGAGTTTTCCCTGTAGAATCCAAATATGCAATCATATGCAGGTGTTCCATTTAAAAAAAGTAAGTTAGTCTCTGTGGCAACCAAACCAGAAATAACAGAAAAAATTCATGCAGGTAGAAATATGGAGAATAATTTCCTGAACAACTTTCATACACTTAGGTCACTTGTTCGAATACGAGGTAATTCAAAAGTTACAGGCAGTTTGCGCGACTTTCTTGTCACTCGTATAAATGGTTAATTTTCTTTGAGTTCGGACTTTTTGTGAATTAGTACAGAAGCTGATAATACATAAAGTGATCAAGCATTTAAATTTTTGTCATCGTAAAGTAAATAATGCGTGTAATAATAGCATAGAAGGTGTTCCAAGATATATAATATTGTAATAATGGCTGTAACTGATATTTTGACAATTTTTGTATCGCATAATTTAGGTTAATTAACACATTTTCTTTAGTCAAACATTTAATTAAGTACCTATATTGTTGACTTAATCTCAATACAATCATTTATGTTTATATTTATATAAAATCACTTGATTTCCCCTAAAAAAAAAGAAGCAAATGCACCATTTTTAAAATTATGTGAGACGTCTTGTCTAGACCCAGATCATGATTAAGCACATTTTGCTAATGTGCATAATATGCAATAACAATTTATTACCTTCTAACGTATTTAATAATTACTCTTTCATTTTACGTTATCTATCATGTCGCCTTGTCGCAATTTCCATAATCATTATTTCGCTTACAGAAACCGAAAAAAAAGTATTACATCGGCGGAAACATGAAATATGGTTAATGCCCTGTCGTATATATTTATACAGTCTGGCTTTTTATCAAATTGTAATTTTATAGGCACGCATTAAACCTATTTCGGTTAATGCATTAACGTGAAAAATTACTTTAATTAAGGGAAACTTATTTTTTCGTGTTTTACAAGAACCAATATTATAATTGCTTTTTGTTATTTCCTATTAACTTTTTACGCAAATCTTGCCTACTTTTGTAAGTAGTTTACAAGAAAATTTTCATTTTATTTCTTGAGAGTGATACGCCACTGGAAATTTTTATTATTAACAGAAATTTAATTTTTTATTCACGAAATAAAATGTGAGAGAAAATTTTACATCAGAATAAACATGAAACATATAGGTTGACAAATACGGGGAGGAAACCAAAATTTAACTAATTAGTTTTTTGATAAACGTTTCTTAGATAATATTAACAACGATAATTCTCTGAATAATAACAACAAAGAGTTAAAGGTTGTTTTATTATCATAATTAGTTTTGGATAGTGCTTTATTTATGCACATTATGTGTGTAATTATCAGTTGCCAATTCGTAGTAACTAAAAGGCAATCCTTGTATAAACAGTAATTTACAACGGTATTTCTAATTGATGTCCGAAAACTATAATTACCGATATCTAATAGTGTAATACTTAACTACCGAAGGTGTGACGAAGGCAATAGGTTGATCCATGTAACTTTAAAAATATTGACCATACGTGGACATACAGATGGGTAACAAATAGGTAGGTTAATTATTGTTAAAACGTTTTATACTTTTGGGTCCCTTATTTGATATTATCTTTAGTGCCACACACAATAGGGTTGGACATAAGAAAGAAATAGTAATTGGTGTGATTCCCAAAAATCAAATATAATATTTCGAATTAAATTTATGTCCCATAACTTTTGAACAATATTAGCTATTTGAAGCTATAGGTCTATAATAAACAGCCCTATGATCAAACACACAAATTAACTTTTAACGTACCGTTTCCATGACAATAACCGAAAAAAGCGTACTTGTTAATTTTTCACTGGGGTTGGAAAACAGGTAATTTTGAGGTTAGCGTCTAGAGTTAACTTGTGAGTTTTATCATCTTTATTTATTTATTTAACATGCTTTATAGTCAAGAAAACATTACATATTCAAGACAAAGTAACTAATGCTAAATTTATCCTACGATCTAATAGGGCTGAATGTCAGCTAAGCGAAACAGACTAAAGTTAAAATGGAGGTGTAGAAGTCCCTTTTAAATGAGACGCATGCACTTTTAATACTGCTATTTCATTTTCCACCAATTAGGTAATGTTATGTTTACATTTTTTTTAATGAAACTTCACTTATACTTACATGATTTTTTTTAAAGTCAAATAGATCCAAAAGCGGGTGCTATAAAACGAATAAAACGACAAGTTGTCAAACTACAGAAGTCGACTTTTTGGGCTGTTGTGTTCTTCAGAAATTAAGTTAATCGCGCGGAAGCCGAGAATCCCCTGATTTCTAATCTTCTATCTATGTTGCGGTTTCAATTTGTTCAAGGTAATTGCCATATAGTACTTATAAATACATGGGGTGAAACCCTGCCATGGGGAGGGGGAGTTATCATCTAAGAATAGATATGCAACTATACCGGGTGTTGCATCGTCGAGCGGGACATAGGAAATCCCATGTAATTTTAAATGGGGTCAATTATTGGCTTGCCTAATTATTTTAGAGAAAAATTCTATTTAGGTTTATTAAAGAGCACTAAAACCCACATTCAAAAGAATAACTTTAGATATTTTTGATGAGCCCGTTTACGGGTTATCGCCGATTTCTTTTTAACTATTTCTCCTTTTTATGGCCCCGTATTTGCGGGCACCAGTCAAGGTAAAAGATGACTGTCAAATAAAGTTGTAATTTTGAAATGTGTGCTTTAAGCTGGATTTATAAACTCGAAAAGTTGGCGAGGTTGAGGTTCAGTTGGTGTTGGAAATAGGAGTTTAATTTAAACTACAGGGAACACTCAGTTATATTTATACACTCGTTCATGTTGTTCATGTAAAGCTCATGTAAGGTTCGAAAACTTCCCGGGTAGTTCGAGATAATCAATTTTTATGCTCGGAATTCGGAATATCTAACCTCACAACTTGACCATAACTTCAACCTCACCAACTTTTCGAGTTTATAAATCCACCTTTATTGTTATAAAAACTCGTACATCGAAAATATTAAAGGTGTATTTATAAGTACAAATTAATCTGAATAAAACTAAAATAAAGTATCCAATTACAAGGTTAATTATGACATTTTACATGTTTCAATATTTTACTAATTAATAGGTAGGTACTATTAAATTGTTAGAACTTTAGGATTTAAGAAGATGTTCAAATATTCCTCAAAATGACAACTTTATTTGACAGTCATCTTTTACCTTGACTGGTGCCCGCAAATACGGGGCCATAAAAAGGAGAAATAGTTAAAAAGAAATCGGCGATAACCCGTAAACGGGCTCATCAAAAATATCTAAAGTTATTCTTTTGAATGTGGGTTTTAGTGCTCTTTAATAAACCTAAATAGAATTTTTCTCTAAAATAATTAGGGAAGCCAGTAATTGACCCCATTTAAAATTACATGGGATTTCCTATGTCCCGCTCGACGATGCAACACCCGGTATAGGTACTTTATTTATTTTACATTTTTCTTATTTTTTTACTTTTATATTTTTTATTTTATATTTTAATATGTCTTTCTGGTCATTGTTTGCTTCTTCAGCATTTTTGTTCAATTTTTAATGTTTAATCGGCCGGAGCTTTGAATTGTCGTATTTCGTGCTTGCGTTGACGCCTATTTTCCTATTATATTTTCCCATCTCTTGGACGCTGTCGAATAGTGCTTCTCTACTGTTTCCAGTACTTCTCTACTGTATATTGGGCTCGCGCACAGGAAGCCAGTCTTTAGGTAGTTTTTATGTTGAGTTTGGTATAATTCTTGTATGTGAGTTTGTTATCAGTTCGTTTATCGATACGTCCGTTCGTTTGTAGTAATCAGTTATAATTTTCAAAAAGAACTCGTTAATTGTCTGTATTTTAAAATTGTTATGGAGAGCCCTGTTCATCGTATACGTAGGGACATTTGCTATCGTCTTTAATACCCTATTTTGAATTACCTGGAACTTATTTAGCTCCAACTTACTTATGTTGCACCATGATGGCGCTCCATAGGTAAGTACCGGCCTGACCAGGATCTTGTAGTAGCTTTGGTTCTATTACTAAGTCCACTCCGCTAGGAGGTAGATTGAGCTCATTTGACGCAACGCTAACTTGCTTTTATTTATCGAATTAAACCTCCACTTTAGTCTTTGCACACATATTAAATAAAATTAGATGCCTAATCTAAATAGAATAGGAAAAAGTAAAAAGAAGAAAAGAAACAAAACAGAGGAGTTAATGTCACATTCATTTTCATACGTGTTACACATTAAGTGAAACGGCGAAAATTTTAAGATATTTGTAGGAGGTGTAGGTAAATAAAAACTACAATTATGTCGGTAATTTAAACGAGGCATAACAAAATGTCTCCTACTTAATAAATCAAAACAGTCTATATTAGTAATAAGAATTTGAAGTAGTGTAGTCAGTACGTCGTTGCGTCGTTCTTTTAGTGAGTAAAAGTTAAAGTTTTTAAGTTGCTCATGGTAAGGCTATAATGTAGTAGTTTTAAAATTGCTACTATTGACTTTGTGGGGAATGTTAGACTTACCCTTGATTCTTACAGACATATTTCCACAAACTGCATCTCATATGGTTATTTGGTTCGAAAATTGTTCATTAAATTGTGTCATCCTTTTTACAGAAAATCTGTCAAAATATGTGAGATTAGAAGTAGTGCATTCGCTTTTCTGTTGGTTAATTGCACAAGGCGCTGCAAGTAGGTTGACCATGTATTTCCGTTTTAGTCTCCGTCAAGTCACAAAACGGCCATTTCTTGGCAATTTTATGTCAGAACAAAGTTATTTAGAATTATTTTCTTCATTTCGTTATTTAGTTTATGTTCTGGTAGAAGCCCAGACTCTCTTATCGTTCTGATCGTTTGTAGTGTGTCTCTGCTCTCTTCTTTTTTTTTGGGGTTAGGTTAGGTTGGCAAAACTTTGTGTCAGCTGGTTGTTGGAGGAGAAGGGGGGTTCTTCTGAGTTCTCGTGGCCTTTAAGCTTACTTCTTAAAATACCTCCAGAGAGGAAGGTTGTGCCTCGCTGATAGGCCATTCTTTTAGCCAAAATACCACGAGGTCTCACCCCTCTTTTAGAGGTAAGCTCCTTTTATTCTTTTTTTGGGTTGTTGTTCTTGTTGGGACTCGGTGGGTAATTCTCTTTTTTATTATTTTTAGGGGTTTTGTTGGTGGATTGGTTTAGCCGTTTTGTCGTTTTGGTATTGCCGTTCACAGGGTTGTAAGGTTAGGAAACCACCTACCTCATGTGCCCTAAGTAGAGCCGTTAACAAGCTACCATATCAATTCCACATGGCCTACTAGAGAAAACCACATGGGGCCATCCTGATCGATTGATCTAGCTACACAGAGTGGTATAAAAGTTATCTGGATACATTTTTATAATTTAATTAATTCTTATCGTTCACAAAGTTTATCAAATGTAACCATTTCAATTTATTACTTTTTTTACCTTTCTAATCAATAATCTTTTTTTGTAAAGCGACCTTGAACCCTTTCTTTTTATCAAGTATAGGTATATCTTTTTAATAAAAACTTTATTGTTCGTGTGGGAAATTTTAGTTTTATTTATTGCATAGATTTTCAATAAGTACTGACATTCGGAATATTTTCCCTGGTTTAGACTGGATCAAACCAGGTGGCATCCAAGGCAAGCCAACGATGGAGGGAAGGTGTAAGTATAACGGGTCACGACCTAGTGCCTCCACATCAACAGCTACCGTCAATAGATAGTGACAAAAGGTTGCCACTGTCATAGTCCTCCTGGCAATAATTGTGGGCCAATAATTTTATTTTCAAATAAAAAAGTAAAAAATCCAAATCCGTAAGGCGAACTGTTTCGGGCTCTTCAAAAGAAAATTGAGAAAACGAGTAAAACGACGAGCTGTCAAACAAAAGTCGACTTTTAGGATAGTTGTCTTCTTCAGAAATTAAGTTAATTGGGTAACGCACTTATGGACCATACGCAGAAGTCGACTAACCCCCAATTTCTGATTTTTTATCTACATTGCTTCTTCAGTTTGTTTGTAATTGCTATAAAATATACTATTTATAAATTTGTCAGAAGCGCCGCAGTCGTAAATTTTTGGTGCCCACGCCTACATTCTATCTCTGTCTACTATTCTAATATTTGCATTGAATTAGATGTATGATAAATTATTTAATTTCATGTCCATTTTTATTAGTTCTGTGCGAAAAGATATAAATAAGAAAAAAATCGACACAATTTCCAAACATTTTTTTTAATATTAGAACTTTATGACCTTCTCTACTAACGCTGTTGGAGAGGGTTTTTGGAATTGTAATGGGGGGGGGGGGGGGTTGAACCTAACATAAACTGGTTAACAAATGTGAGAATAATGAAATTTTGGTACGTTAAATATTAACTAAAATACTACTTTTGTACTATAAATTCTGGACTCAGTTTTCGAAGATGGCGGCAGGGCGCCATTTTGAATAAAATGTATAAATGGAAGATGGGGTCGAGTGATACATTGTCGGAAAGGTATTTTTAATCTATGAACGATCCCTAAGTTTGAAAATATTTTATCGATTCATTTCAATATCGCGGCCACTTTTGCCAATGTCGGTTTAATTTGATTTTTAAGCAATAGTAAAGGAACCTACGGGCGGCTAGGACATATTTTTAGTATTTTATAACAATAAAAAAACTACCAAAATTCACCATTCACTTCTTGGAACATGTATAGCCTATCGTGAAATTCTTCGAGAACATTATGAAACATTTTTTGACTAATTGACGCGCACACTTGAATTATTCTCGGGCGCAAATCGTCTAATGACTGCAGCTGGGTTATGAAGTTATGACTTTGGACTTAATAATATTTTTAATTAATAAATCCCCACAAAAAAAAGTCCATAAGAGTTAAGTCCGGTGAGCGAGCAGGCCATTCGACAACACCATGACGACCAATCCATCGCCCGGGATAGTGCTGATCAAGGTAGTTCCTAACATCTTTATTATAATGCGGCGGAGCTCCATCTTGTTGAAATATTATAGGCATATTACCAAATTCATCAAGATTTTCCTCACCACACTCCAAAATCAAATGTTCTACGGTATTTTCAATCATATCCACCAGATACACTGTTTCAGTTAAATTTCCCTGGTTAAAATGTGGCTCAATAATATGGTTTCCCAAAATACCTACTCAAACGTTAAGTTTCTGAGGGAACTGGGTATTACATTCACTGTAAATATGAGGATTTACATCGCTCCAATACCGAACATTTTGACGGTTAACTTTTCCATTTAGGAAGAAAGTACACTCATCACTAAAACAAATACATTTAAGGTAATTTGGGTAACGGTTTAATCTTGCACCCATTAATTCACAAAACTCTAGTCTAGGATCCGAATCATCTCTGTTAACTCGTGTAACATTTTCAATTTGTAGGAATAAAATTTTGAACATTTCAATACTGTCTGAACACTTTTAGTACTTACTTTGCATTTAGCTGCTACAAGCGATGTCGGCTGTATTGGATTAACAATCATTTCAGCCACTATCTGAATCTGTTCTTCTTCTTATAATGAGGGCCGTCTATTTCTTTTAGCATTTCCAACACTCCCAGTTGTTTAAAACTTTTGAATTAATTCCCGCAAATATTTTCTTGAAATTGGGCGATCAGGAAAACGTTCATTAAAAATGCGCTCAGTAGCATGATAGCTACGTCGCGCCTTCCCAAAAATCAAAACTCTATTTTATCTTCCATTGGACAAAACATTTTAAATCAATTAAATAATTGACTTTAACGACCACAGTACACAACTTACTGACAAATACTTATTTGACAGGTCAAACAGTTTTTTGTGGAGAAGCAAAGCCTACTTTGCATTCAATATTAAAAAAAATGTGAATTATTGTAATGAAATAACAGCTTCAAAACCAAACCTAAATAAGAAATTGTCATAGCTAAAAGATTGTGACTTAAGTTCAGAACGTTGCTATGTCGAGAAACATAACAATGGTGCATACCAGCATTAAAGTGTTAATTTTTCGCAAACGGCTGAAGATAAGTATAGGGCATGATTAATGAAAAATATCTAGAATTGATTGTAGAATATAAAAATGTAAAAATATACAATGTTTCATTAAAAAAAAATTAAAGTTGACACATGTAGCACTTTTATGATCTACCCTGCACAATATCTTTTTTCAAAACAAAATGCAATTCAAAACAATAAATTTGACGGGACCGAGCGATTTTTGATTAAGTGGGCGGTTTTCCATATAAAAGGCTGATCCGTTTTTTTATCATAACCCTGTATGTAGATACTTATTAATTAACAAACACTGTAAACCCCTGTTAACCGACCAATATTTGATTCGCCGAGGGTGGTCGCTATTGAAAGATTTTACTGAATATTTTAAAATCAAGTTAAAATACATTAAAACGCTAGAAACTGTCTTTCCAATTCCTAATACAAAAATTTTTATTCCAGATGACCTTCTAACTCGACGGACCGCCTGCAAAAATCCGCTATGACAACTTAGTCTTTCCGGCAGAAGTCTCTGCTGCCAAACCATAATCTATTTATCGATACAAACATTAGGGCATAAGCGGCTTTCGTATTTCGACATCGACATAACACACATATCATCCAGAGTTCGGCTTTATCCTTTCAGAGACATGAGGTGTATTTCTTACTCTTTCAACCGATCAATAACGCGCATCACTCCGCTCTAACGGGAATGGCCACCATGCAGTTTCTTGTATTGTCGGTTATTTTGTTGCATAACGTTTACGGGTTCGTTCTCGAGGGTTCATCCAACTCGTTCTCGCAGTTCAGGAAGTGGGGTGGCGGTACGAACGGTACTTTGGAGTTCGAGTTTAAGACTGATCAACCCAACGGACTGTTGCTTTACACGGATGATGGTGGAACGTACGATTTCTTCGAAATTAAACTTGTGGAGGGCGCTCTGAGACTTCGGTACAACCTCGGTGGTGGCGCGCAGATCATCACCGTCGGCAAAGAATTGAATGATGCTCACTGGCACAAGGTTCAAGTTCAGCGGCACGAGGAACGCACGATCTTGACTGTTGACGGCGTGTCTCAGATGCGCACATCGCGCGGAAAGGAATTTAACTTCGGAAAATTCGAAACCAATTCGGACGTGTATATCGGCGGGATGCCCAAATGGTATAACAAAAAATTGGCTTTGTTGGCTTTGCCGAGTGTTATTTTCGAACCGCGTTTTATGGGCTCGGTTCGAAATTTAATTTATCCGGATGTTGAAGCTGGAGTGTCTAGAAGGCAGGAGACCAGGCCGAAGGATCATAGGGTAAGCTACAAATTTTGTGTCACTATTAAGCAGGCGCGGATAGAATAGAAATAGAATAGCTAACAAATTAAAATTGACGGTTAATCTATATTTTATCCTGTTCTTACTGTAAAAAGTACTCGCTGGTTCCTCGTAATAAGTCTATATTTGACTTCTCTCTCTCCCACCGCCTCGATACCACAACTAGCAAAGTAGAACTTTAAAATGAAGCAAATTAGTTTATAATTATCTAATACTGTTTTATTTTATTTATCGTTGCGATGATTTTAACATTGAAAATGTTTATATTATCGCACGGGCACGTTAGTATGGGTACGGAATTGAACGAAATTCTTATGTTGCATTTGTCCCATACGTCACACAGTCTAACGACACCGAATTAAAATGATCCACAAGCGGAACTACGCAAACTGCCGCCGCCGAGCCGGTAGCCCGATGATGACGGGGAAGGGAGAAGGGACGAAGGACGACGGGATCAGACCAAGTCGAGAGTTAGAGGCGCGTTAGAGTTTATAACCTTTATTTTACTATTTTTTATGTTATGAGTCAATAAAACCTATATCAACTACCTAAATATTACATTCAAATCTATGAGTTTTCGCAGATCTCAAATCTCACAATAGTCACAAGCGTTGCACCCTGCTTCGGCATTTTCAATGTCCTCCCCGGTTGCATCTTTGTAAAGGACTGTAAATTTTGTTCGTAAAGAAAAATATGCGCATAAATTTATTTTATAACTTTATTTACAACTTATATTATAGAACAAATGATTCTTGTTTGATTAAGAATTTTATAAAAGTAGGTACTATAATACGATATACAACCTTTAAAAAGTATATTTATAAGTATTGCAACCATACTGTGATAGAGTCGTATACTTACACAAATTGCTTTAATTTGAGTTTTATAAAATAGTTAAAATACGTAAATAGGGAAACAATAAAAATATATTTTATTGTTGATATGGGCTTATACTTAATCTTTTATTAATATTTTAATTTAGGCTTGGTTCCAATTTATCCTATTGTGAAGTTGATGAAGTTTAATTATGCATTATACAGGCTGAGTTTTTTTTAAGTGTTGGTATTAGCTGGGAGTAATAATTGTAAACGATTTTAACACGTTACACAGTTAAAGATATATAACAAGGGTTCTTATCAATTTTCAAAAATGACAATGTCAAAGCCCATTTGTTTGGCGTTCTTTCTTAACAACGATAATAGAAAAAAATGACTAAAACCATGTTTACCTTTGAAAAAAGAAAAGTTCATAATTAACCCAAAAAAAAAACAAGCACATTCCGTTTTTGTATCAAATATGTTACCAATATTTTAAATGATAACTTTTCATTTCACATTTAGAATAAGTAAATTACATACTAAAACGAAAAGAACGAATTTGAAAAGTTCAAAAATTAACTGAAAACCTAAACTTTTTTCATTTTTAATTAACAGCAACTATTTCTGGAAAAACATTAACGAGTTTTTTATCTTTGCATTCCACTTTGGGTGCAGGCAACAAGGCTTTAATCATTTTATGGCTAATGGTAGATGTGTAAGATTCTACCACAATAAAATCAGTTTTGGTAGGATTTATTCTTTTCATCCCAGTGACTAAATAGTCATAATTTCTCAACAAAGAATTGATTACGTAAACATAACTGTAATGCGTTTTCCTTCTGTTGCCTCCAAGAAAGTCTACTAAAGCATACGAACCAGGAGTCAACATATCTTTTTCAGGATGTTTGTAGGTTACTTCTGCTGTATTTTTAATTTCCAATTTAACTATAAAACTCTCTTCATTTCCACTGTCAGTTGAGTCTTCTTCGGCACAAAGAACTGTTTCATCAATATGTTTCTTTTTGATAGCTACAGATCTTTCAATGCTTTTTCTCCTTTTCTTTGTCTTAGTTTTCTTGTTGTCCTTCTTTTGAGCTTCCTTAAGCCTCTCTAACACTTCTGTAGCCATTAGCACTTCACCATAGTTAGATTGTTTGTGTTTGGGAATTGGAAATTTTTTTCCTTGCATGATACATTAACGGTTGATTTTTTTAAATAATATTTCCACGATACTTTTGGGTGTTTGTCCTTTTTGAGGTAAGGGTTCAATAATTCTCGTATACAAATCAATGGCAACTAACTCCAGTTTATTTCTTGTAGCTGATGTTTGTGGCAAGGTGGATGCACACAGCAGGGACTTCTGGGAGTTGAAGGACCAGGCTGAGCTAAGTTTATATGATTTTCTCGGGGCTTTTCTAATGAAAATAAGTTAGCTGATGTTTGTGTTAAGGTGGATGTACACAGCAACGACTTCTCAGAGGTTCAAGGGCCAGGCTGGGCTTTTCTAATGGAAATAGATTAGACTTACTTTTTAGTGGTTTTTTGACAGCCTCCTCTAAATTGTTCTGCGTTCTCATCGGCAATGAAAGAGCAGCTCTGTATTTTTGATGTAACTAATATCTTTGATGATAAGAACAATTGGGTCAAATAGGTCTTCTGGAAATATGTTGTAATTAACGGGGAATAATCCAGTTCTGACAAATCCGTTGATTTATTTTGAGGTTCTACGGATTTACGCAATACTTGACCGAGCAAAATACGAAATTTATCTTATTTATCCAATTCCCATTTGAGTTTTCCCATATTCATAATCAACTAGTTTTTTTTTATCCCATTTTATTCTTATGCGTTGATAGTCGTACTAGCCGTATTTTATTGTTGATGGCTTCTTCAATAATCCTAAAACTGTAGTGACTGCTATGCCCATTATATATTAAAACTGCTGCTTGTTCAGATAACTCACGGTTGGCTTGAACTGTATTTACATGCCTACTGAAAGCAATTAAAAAACTGTGGTTCTTCCATCCACCCGTTTTGTGATGTAGCATACTCATTCCAAAGATAACTTTCAATAGATGTCCAACGTGCTTGAACAGCGCCTCCCTTAAATACAATTAAGGGTGGCAAAAAGTGACCATTAGCGGCCACACAGAGTAAAACGGTTGTCGATTCCTGACCAGACCCTCCTGACACCCTTCTTCACTTCCTGCAATGGCTCGCAGTCTACTTGGATTACATTGGCTTCTTTCAAACATAGTTTTTAGGTATTGTAAGTCTAAAAATTAAACAAAAAGGTATGTTTAAAGAAAATTTAAACAACAAACATAAAACTGACGACGTTTACATTTACCCTTGGTGGTATGTTTACATTTTCTCCAGTACAAAAATATTTACGGGGTAATTGTAAACACGAGAATACTTGTCTCATAACACCATAAACTCATGAAGAACTAGAAGGAACCCATGCAATAATTAATTAAAATTACTTAAATAAACACTTTAAATGCAACTTACCCTTTTTTCTAGAATATATTTTAATAAATGCACAATACTATAATGTTAAAAACCTTGTTTTGAAGCAAGGTTCCACACAAAGCGTCACTACTAGTTAACGAGTTTATTCAAAATTGTAAAAAGATTGGCCCGTAGCGGGAAATGACCTAGGAATGCATTGTTGCCGACTACTTTTTTCTATCTTATGATTTAGCGATTATTAGAGCACCGATTATATTTACCCCAGCTAACCCTACAAGGTAACATCTCGGTTTTAAATATTTTCATGACATTTTGGTCAGGTAATAGGGATATGGCGGGGGGGGGGGGACATATTTAACAATATTTTTTACGTTTTACCCCTTCTCAGTTTTGAGTGGTGGGGGGCAAGTTTGGAATTTAATTGAGTTGATGTGTTTGCGTAAATTCGAATTTACGTAAAAAGCTTGCTCCCTGACTACGGAATTATGATTTATCATGGTATGCAGTAAAGAAATAACTTACAACCTAATTTTAAATTATTTAACTGTGGTGTTTTGTTGCTTCTTAATAAAAAAGCAACTTGCTTCTATGAAATCAGTCTTGTATATTCTCTCATTAATCATGTTAAGTATTTATATAAACCAAAATGTATATAAAGTAGTGCACGGAATTTTAAAAATTTAAATACTCGAATACTCACTTTATTTATTATTCAAATATTCGAATTAATCAATGTTCAAATATTATCTACGAATATTCAAATATTCGGTTTTGAATATTCAAATATTCGGTTCTGAATATTCAAATATTCAATTTCTAATATTCAAATAATCGATATATACATGTAGTGTATTATATAACACCATAATAATAAGTGAAAAAGCTTGTATTTGATTATTAAAAACAGAATAATTTAAGATACACAAATTATTTAATACAATTAACAATTAACGTTTTTTTTAAGGGCTCGTGCATGAAACAATAGAGAATTTTAAAGTAAAAATATTCGATAATTGAATACTCGAATATTTAAACATTTAAACATGCAGTTAATCGAATATTCAAATATTTGAATACTCAAATAATCGAACATGAACATGAATAATTTTAAAGAAAAATATTCGGTATTTGAGTATTGGAATATTCGGATAGTCGAATTATTCGAGTTTGATTGGTGGCATGTCCGCCTTTGAGTGTGTGTGAGTACCTGTAAAGTTGTCCCCTTCAGAACTAAATTGACGGGTTTCATCAAAGTTTTCGGATTGTTAGGGAAGCCGCTAGATCAGGTCGGCCTAAAGCAGCAACCGGGGGAGACAAAGCTTTGGATATCATGCTCTCAATATATGAAAATCCAACACAATCATCCAGGCCAATGACAATGCATTTTAATGTATCTCATCAGTCAGTGAAAAATTTGTTTAAGCAGGATAAGTTGCATCCCTATAAGATAAAGTTGGTGCACGAGTTAAACGAGGACGATTTTGATAGAACAGCTAAATTTTGTTAGCTGATGATGGAAAGATGAAATAATAATAATAACTTCGCAACAAATATTATTTTCTTGGATGAAGCTACTTTCCATTTAAATGGCTTGTTAATGGACACAATTATCGTGATTGGTCTGCTGATAATACTCACTGGTTCCAGGAAGGTCATACTCAGAGGTCCGAAAAAGTTAATGTTTGGGCGGGCATAGTTGGTAGACATAGGTATTGTGGAACTTTTTTTTATAGATGGTAATTTGAACGACAAAGAATATCTCGACCTCCTCAAGAATCACATAATTCCTTCTTGCAGAATAGGTTAACCGGGTGTAAATAATGGTATAATTGAACAGGTATGGTTGCAGCAAGATGGAGTACCTGCGCATTATCCGGCAAATGTTAGACAATACATAAGCTAACACTTTCCAGGACGTTGGATAGGCAGAAGAGGTGCTATTGACTGGCCAGCGCGATCCCCGGACTTAACCCCGCTCGACATCTTTTTGTGGGGACACTTAAGGAATAAAGCCTACGTTAATTGTACACAGGGGCGTGCGGTCCATGGAAGCGATGGAAGCACTGCTTCCCCTACCGCTTTCATAAGACATAAGACAAAACAAATTTTATATTAATCTATACCTATGTATACAATTAAAATACCCAAGTATTTATTTCTATCTAATTTCCAAACCAAATCCGGCCCTGTATGCATCCCTGACCAACGCAATATTAAATGTACCGAAGAATCGAAGTGATCTCAATACGTGTATACTACACTCTATACGCGTATACGAGTAATACTTAATATGGTCTGCCGTGCCAAGTAAAGGGTAAATCGTTAGACTTCGGTATTTCCTTCGCCGCGATGCGACGCCGGAACGAAGCCGCCAAAATATTTAGTTTCCACGTGTTTGTACTCGGCAGTTACGAATGTTACGATTGTTTGTCGCGATTTTTCGCCAGGAATACGCGCTACACGGTAGAGGATCTGTCTGACATGACTTTGTTTATCTTACTTCTTAATTTATTTTGTCATGGAGCAACCAATTGCCGGCCCATCGAGTTCGGGAAATGTAAAGTGTATCTGTTCTGTATGCAAGTTATTGGAAAAAGGATTTTCAACGCTTTTCTTTGATGAAAAAAGGAATATTATTGCAACAGGTAGGCCTACACCAGATTTTAATTTAAAGACAGAGGTGAAGGCGGCTAAAAAATCCGTTTAAAATTAAATCAAACTGTGAATTCAAAGTAAAAATGTATAGATAGTTTTCTGTATTAGTTTCTGTTATGAAATTTTGTTAACTTGTTTTTAACGACTCTTAGGCAGGGTTGGGTCACTAAAGAATTGGTTTTCGACGGGCAAATTACGTAAAAATTAATAAAAAAAAACATAGGTACCTAGCCATTTAGAAAATAGAAGAAATATTAAAAAATCATAGGTACATAATGACACATTTTCGACAGTACCTACATGACAGTATTCTACCTGTATTTAAACGTCAAAAAATTGCCAATATTTGAGCGTGGTCCTCAAAAAATTTTTCGCCTCCGGCGGGTCTACCGGCGGGTCTACCGGCGGTGCTTCCCCTGCTTCATAACTCACCGCACGCCCCTGATTGTACAAATGACTTAGAATCTTTAATAGTCAGAATTAGTGCTGAAATTCGGGCCATTCTAGAGCAATTCTAGAGAACTTTCTTTTCAACGTTGTAGACGGGTGTAAGTAGGGATCGACTGGCGCTCTGCTTAGCAGAAAATGGTGGTAATTTTGAACACCTGATCCACTGAAAAGGTTTCACTTGTGTATTATTCCGATATTTTCTGGGCTATTTATTTTGTTATTATAATGTTTGTTACAAATTTAAATAAATAAAAATTTTACATACAAGAAATTCAAAGTTTTCCCAATAGAATCCAAATAAGCAATTACATGCAGGGTATTCCATTAAAAAAAAAACCAGGAATCCATGCAGGTAGTAGTGTGGGGAATAATTTACTGAACAACTTTCATAAAGGTCACTTCTTCGTATACAAGGTAAGTCAAAAGTTACAGGCATTATGCCCAACTTTTTTGTTACACTATCTTCATCTGTAACTTTATTCCTTCTGACTGGTTTATCTGTCCTCCAACTCGGCCGTGATCATACTTTTAGAATTTGCAACTACCAAGATTTTAAATTGTGTAGGTTTTGTTTGGGTACCAATAAACTACAACTAACATACATATATCTTCACAAATTGCATAATACAGTTTAATCTGTAAAATATACCCTGCATCCATTCAAAAGAAAATGAGCAACTAGAAAAAGCCGCAGCGGCATAAGGGAGATAAAAGAAACCACTTTGTAAAATAAATGCGCTCCAGCGATAAGTAACAGAAACAATTTAAAACATAATTTATTTGATGTGATTCAATTTGCCTAGAAATACAAAACGTTTGGTTTAATTTTTTCTTTATACTAGAGGATATTATTTAAATTATACTTGGTTTGTAGAAGACCTAATATTTAATTATGCAATTATATTGCTTTCTTTTATTATTTATAAACGAACTATCAAATACAGGGTTTTCGGATAATGCATCAGGATACTTGGAGTGGTAATTCTACATGTTAAAATAAAGGTAATAAGTCATATCATATTCAAATATAATTTTTGCCATGTCCATTTTGTTTTAACAGTTATTGCAAAAAATGACATGTTATTTTAAAGACCTAATAAAAAAGGTACTCTTTAGTTCAGTCGATAAACTACCTCGTTCAGGCGCAAACTGGAATTAAAGTTCTTGTCAGTCGTAAAATCAGTTTTTCAAACTAAAGCAAAATATTAAGTTGCCTTGCTTTAAACTTAGTTAAATCTGGCAGTCAGATATCCAAAAAGATAATCTGACAATAAAACAACGACAAAAGTTGGATAATTATAATTATTATACTTAATACATTTTCAAAATGACCTCCATTCATTTCTATACATTTCCTGACACTTTTCAAAAAATATTGTCTAACTCCAAAAAAAATTTCGGTCGTATTTTGTAACCCATCTATTGTTTTTTGACAAAAACCGTTGATATTGTTTATGGGCGTTTTACAAACGAGAGCCTTTAAATGTCTTCGTCCTATCAATCTGTCATGGAATATCTCGTGGAGGTATCTCAGCACTTGCGGGTTAAAATGCGGTGGAGCCCATCTTAAAGTAGTCACATAATTAGTGTCGATTCAATGGGAACATTTTTCAACAATTGTGGAAGATCATTCCGCAGAAAATTTAAATAAGCAGCCCCATCAAAAAAGTGAGGCCTTATAATTCCGCCCCATACATTCCTAGAGCGCGGATGGTCCCGTTTCATAACGGAATGAGGGTTTTCATAAGAGTACCTAATGCTTAGTGTTATAAAAGTTGGTAAAACGATCACGTGTGAATGTAGCTTCATCGGTGAATAATATGACTGTAATGTACAGGGTGTCCAGTTTTCGTATGTTTTACGGGTTATCTGCGTTATTAGTAAAGATAGAAGGTTGCGGTTTTCACGGCACTGTGCTACTTTTTTGAGAAACAAACGATGCCATCAACAGAATTTCATAGCCCCCTTAGTTTTTTAGATACGGGGTGATTTTGAAAATTTTGCATTTTGGGACACACTCGGTTACCCTGCAACTTATCAAAAAGGTAAAAAATAAACTTATTAGTTTTTCTCACGTAGAATCCAGTGGCTTAGTCAGATTTTTTCTATGTTTAATTATTGTTTTCAAAAAAAAGAGCAAACTTGCATTTTTTTTTAAATGGGACACCCTATATATTTTTAGCTATTATGATTCAGTTTATCACAAGCTTTTTAAATATACAGGGTGTTACTTAATGACGTGGCGTAATTTCAAAAGAGTATTCCTGAACCAAATTCAAATAGAAAAGTTCATATAAACATGTGTCCTGAAGAGTCTGATTTTCAAGATACAGGGTGTCAAAGTTTTAAAAAAAATTGGTTTTTTATTAATATCTAAATGATCCTCTTACCGATTTTGTTGAAATCTGGCAGGGTTATTCATTGTAATAAGACGCTAAGTTGGCACTAACTAAAAGAAAATTATAAGTTCCAGTGGCGTCTCGGGTGGCAGTGTCACGAATATTATTGACAAAAAAAATGTACGCTACTTGGGCATCTACAAATACAACTTTTTTGTCTCTTAATATCTTTTCGTATATTACTTCCTTTTTGAGGAAAAAAATAAGAACGACTTCATTGCATGTCGGAAAATTGTTAAAATAAAATCAAGTTAACTTTGATCGTTGCTAGGAAATGTTGTTTTGTTATTATGAACATAATGGTTTTGACTTTCGGTAACAGTTTGTTATTATTTTTCCTCTGGTCAAAAGGTTAATAATTGTGCTATTCAAAAAATGGCAAATAATTATTCTAATTTGGAGATGACACAAATGCATTTCCTTTATGGTCTTGCCAATGGTAATTCGGCGGAGGCCCGTCGGCTCTATCAAGAAAGGTATCCTGACCGTGTCCTTCCATGTAGACAAATATTCATAAACATTCATCGTCGTCTGACTGAATCTGACAGTTTTAAACGTAATACCTCAGAGGGAAGACCTCGTACAATTCGAACTCCCGCAGTTGAGGAGGCTGTCTTACATGCGGTCGAAGAGAATCCTGCAACTAGTACCCGAAAGATAGGTAGGGAATTAAATATTTGTTATAAAATGGCATGGGAAATTTTAAGAGATTCCCTGTTGTATCCTTATCACGTACAAAGAGTTCAGGCACTTCTGCCAAGAGATTTTGAACCGCGTACGCAATTTTGTAGATGGTATCATCAAAGACTTGCAGAAAATCCTCACTTTGATTCCATCATTATGTGTACGGACGAAGCCCATTTTTCCAGAAATGCAATAATTAATTTCCATAATAATCATAACTGGGTCCAAGAAAATCCTCATGCTATTACAGAGTCAAATGTTCAGGAACAATTTTCTGTCAACGTTTGGATCGGTATCTTAGATGACTATTTGATTGGACCTTTTTTTTACCACGACGTCTTAACGGACAATCTTACAGTCATTTTCTACAAAATGATTTGCCTCTGAGTCTTGAAAATGTTCCTTTATATTTACGTCAACAACATTGGTTCATGCATGACGGTGCTCCTGCCCACTTTAGCATATTGGCTCGTGAGTATTTGAATGGAGCTTACCAAAATCGTTGGATAGGTCGTGGAGGACCACAATTCTGGCCACATAGATCGCCTGACTTAAACAGCCTAGATTTCTATTTGTGGGGGCACCTAAAAGCATTAGTTTATGTTACACCAATCGAGACAGAAGAACAACTAAGGAATAGAATTATTGACGGGTGTGAAACCATTCGTAACACTAATGGAATTTTCTAAAGAGTTCGTCGCTCGATGAGAAGGAGAGCAGAAGCCTGCATAGAAGCGGGAGGTAGTCATTTCCAACATTTCTTGTAAATAGTGATTACTTTTCGTTTGTTAGATTTTAAAAAATGGCTTAGAAATAAATATACTGAACGATCAAAGTTAACTTGATTTTATTTTAACAATTTTCCGACATGCAATGAAGTCGTTTTTATTTGTTTCCTCGAAAAGGAAGTAATATACGAAAAGATATTAAGAGACAAAAAAGTTGTACTTGTAGATGCCCAATCTGAAAAAAATTTAAATTTTTCAAAAAACTCAGTAGCGTACATTTCTTTGTCAATAATATTCGTGACACTGCCCCCCGAGACGCCACTGGAACTTATAATTTTCTTTTAGTTAGTGCCAACTTAGCGTCTTATTACAATGAATAACCCTGCCAGATTTCAACAAAATCGGTAGAAGGATCATTTAGATATTAATAAAAAAACAATTTTTTTTTTTAAACTTTGACACCCTGTATCTTGAAAACCAAACTCTTCAGGACACATGTTTATATGAACTTTTCTATTTGAATTTGGTTCAGGAATACTCCCTTGAAATTACGCCACATCATTAAGTAACACCCTGTATATAATACTTTATAGCTGTTTTCAATGTGAAGCTCAAAATTTACATTTTTCAACAAATTTATATTTTTTTTTAGTAGGCCATGACGGGTATTTAGAAAAACAAAAGATGACAGGCTTGTTATTTGAAAAAAATTTTATTTACTGTCAGAATAGGTTATCCATTTTCTGTTCTTGATTTCTATTCAGTTTCGATAAATAGCAGTTTTTTCTTAATTATGGCTGCGAATGCAAAATTTGAGAATTATGAAAAGTACGATATGTTCGTTTGTTATATTCAGTGTAACGAAAATTCGGATGAAGCATTAGAAGTTTATTTTAACAGGTATGGGCATCTTTTTATATTTTTCATCATATTTGAAAATTTATAAAAACGTAATATTCGCAGATTCCCAGAAAGAAGACAGCCGGATAAAAGAATATTTTTAAAAATAAAATCAAACTTAATTGAAGTCGGTTCATTTTCCAAACCCCTACCTAGTATTTACAATAAGGAAAACCAGGACATTGATGAAGTAAACGTTTTGGCTTCAATTAAAACAAATCAAAGTAGTTCTTGTAGAACAGTGGAAGGTTCTGTTGGTGTTACAAAATCAAGGGTTCAAACTATTCTAAAAAAACACAAGTTTAAGCCATACAAATGTCATGTCGTACAAACTTACATCTCGGTGACGCAGAGCGCCGCGTAGAGTTTTGTAATTATTGGTATTTACAAAATGTAAATAGAGAAAAACAATTTGAAAGAACGATTATATGGTCTGATGAGGGCCATTTTACCAGTGCCTGTATATTTAATCGGTAAAATACTAGGTTTTGGTGCCAGGAAAATCAACATGTTATATTTCCACGGGAACGGCAAGGCAGATTTGGGTTTAGCGTTTCATGCTTCATACTGGGAAGTAAAATTTTATATAATATATTTGATGGCGGTCTTACTGCAAACAAATATTTAGAAATTTTGGAAAACATTGTGCCCGAGATAGTAGAGAATGTGCCCCTAGCTCATCTTAATAGCTTATATTTGCAACAGGACGGAGCTCCTGCTCACAATGCTCAAATTGTAAGAGCATATCTTAACAATAATTTTCCTGGCCGCTTGATTGGAACACGTGGACCTGTAAGATGGCCACCCAGGTCACCCGATTTAACGGTTTTGGATTTTTTTTTGTGGGGCTACCTAAAATATAAAATTTATACCGTCCAGTACCAAACGGCAGACTTATGAGAACCAAATGGCAGACTTAAGAGAAGCCACTGAAAGAGCCTTTAGGGAGTTACAGGCACGGCCTTTTGTTATTTTAAATGCACTGAGGCGAATCAGAACAATGTGTGAAACATGTCTTAGGCATAATGGAGAACAGTTTGAGTAATATTTATGAGACACTAAATCATCAAATAATTGTACCTTTTAATTTTTGAACGTATAACACAACTGAGTTAATTGTTATTTATATCTATAAAAGTTATTGTTATAGGTATATATTTTTAAAGTTAGTGTTTTATATTTGTGAGAAGCTTGTGACAATTGTTTAATCTTAAAATTTATACGGTGTGCCGTTTAAAAAAATGTTAATTTGTTGAAAAATGTAAATTTTGAGCTTTACATTGAAAACAGCTATATAGTATTAGATATTTTTAAAAAGCTTGTGATAAACTAAATCATAATAGCTAAAAATATATAGGGTGTCCCATTTAAAAAAATGCAAGTTTGCTCTTTTTCTCGAAAACAATTAAACATAGAAAAAATCTGACCAAGCCACTGGATTCTACGTGAAAAAAACTAATAAATTTATTTTTTACCTTTTTGATAAGTTGCAGCGTAACCGAGATACGAGGGGGGGGGTGACCCAAAATGCAAAATTTTCAAAAACACCTCGTATCTAAAAAACTAAGGGGGTTATGAAAATTCTGTTTGTGGCATCGTTTGTTTCTCAAAAAAGTAACACAGTGCCGCGAGAACCGCAACCTTCTATCTTTACTAATAACGCAGATAACCCGTAAAACATACGAAAACTGGACACCCTGTACTGATGAATTTCTTCATACTTTTCTAAAATTTGTTTGCACATGCTTAGACGTAATTGTTCATAGAGTGCTTGCACCTTTTGTATATGAGAAATATAAAGAAGTTCCACATGAATGACTTCCCAAGTCGTAGAATTAGCAATTCCCTCTTCTAAACCTATTTTCCTATTACGAGTATCTGGATCGGCTTCTATCCTTTCAAGAATCCTTTATCACCAATTACGATGGACGTTGGTGAAAGTTTGGGCAAATAGAATATTTCTTACAGGATATGCTTCCCTGCTCTCCCATAACAAAAATGCATGTCGCGGTATTTGAATATTCATGTGCCATTTTGTATACAGTGTGCCCGAAATTGGTGCTGACAGTATTGCGATCTCGGAAACTAGAAGATATATAAAGGCGGTTAAATAGGGAAAGTTTTAGGAAATTATGTAAGTAGTTTATTGGTGCTTACGGATCGATTCTGGTTCTTTTTTATTACTCAATATTTTTTAAATCCGAAAACAGATTTTCATTGCCACTTTTTACATAGAAGATGCCTACCTGATCATATTTTGGTAACAACGTTTCGGTTTCCTGTAACCACCATCAACTTTCTTTTCTCTTATGATCGCCATATTGAATTTTTACTTATCGAAAAGTACCTAATTTTTCCTATACTATGATATTAAACACTAATACAAAATAAAAATTTATAACCTCAAAATAACAAAAACATCATATTTACGAACATATTTGGTAACACCGACATCGGAAAGTTCTATTGCTTAAGAATTAAAGTTAATTAAGTAAAATATACTAAGGTTCAAAATTTCGACCATTTTTTCCAACGCATCGCTGACACTTTTTTTTACAGATCTAGTTACACGATTAATGGTATTACGGTTAATATGACTAAAAATATTCCTAGTTCGCTGCTCAAGAACTTGGCGAGTTTCAGGGGGATTAAATTCGTATACCTCATTTTTGACAAATCCCCATAAATAAAAGTCCAATGGGGTAAGGTCCGGAGACCAGCAGGCCAGCGCACAGGACCACTGGTAGATATTACCTTTTTACCAAAAGTCTCTGATAAAAATGTTTGTACTTGTCTGGAATTATGCGCGGGACAACCATCTTGCTGCAGCCACACGTTATTAAATTGATCATTGGGAACAACTTCTTGAAGTGCAGGAATAATTTGATTTTGAAACATTGCAAGGTATCTTGGACCGGTCAATGTTTGGTCATAAATAAAAGGACCAATTAGCTGATTTCTAAAAATAATAAAAAGTATGCAAAAGATCCATCGTAATCATTATAATATTGCTAAATAAATTGTGAAGATAAATAATTCAAGCATTTTTTGCAGTTAATTTAAACCAAAATAAAATATTTCTTACTAATTATTCCACACCACACATTAAATCCAAATCGTACTTGCAATCTGCGTGGTTCGAGTAATTGCGGGTTGGAATTCCAAGCTGTGTGTTAGCGATTCTTGTAGATGAAGTCGGATATTCATTAAAATGTTCTAAAATTATTCTATTACGATTTTCGTTATCTATTCCATATTCTTTGGGATGAGGCTTTTCAAAACTGCCAAATTCTAGTAAGTTTCTAGTCAGTTAAAAAAATACGCTCTGCTGGGTTGTCGTCTTTTGGGGTACATTCCAAAATAATTATCCATAGTTCTATTCGCATTTCTGTCATTTTTTATATAACACGCTAACATATCAAACTTCTCTTCGTTAGAATAATTTAACGCCATTGTTAATGATGTTTTTCCACTACTAACCTATAACATCGCCATTATTGACCGATTATTAACGTTAGAAATCGTTTTTCTCTACCTTATAAGTTATTATTGACCATGGTCAATAATAAGGCATTGAAATCCATTATTGACCGATCTTCAAGAATCTATTTGAACGCAGATAGGTACCTTGATTTTTTGATTTGACAACATAAACTCATAAACATTTTAAACAGTTAGGCAACCAGATAATTATCAATACATATTAGATTATTAGAAATGCTTGATATGTAAAATATCGATACAATCAACATTTTTTCTGCTTCCATCCTTAATTCTGGAGGTGTACACATAATAATATCACTAACATTTTCTTCGCTCATTTAAAAAAAAAAAACGGAAAACTCGTGAAATCTGATGACATAAATGAACAAAAATTGACATTCACAAAGCCACCTGACAAAACAACAAAATATTTTGCCAATTCCAAAGCGCAGGTAACTTGATTAAAAAATATACTTATACCTACCTATAATTTTTTATAATTAATAATACTATAAAGATAAATGTCTTATAAAAGTTTGTAGTAGTGGAAGGAATATTATATTAACCACGGTTTAGACAGCTTATAGCCCTCGCGTCTTAAATCCCTCGTCGCTTTGCTCCTCGTGATTTAAACTTGCCACTCGGGCAATAATGATGGCTGTATAAACCTTGGTTAATAATATACTATTATTACAACGTAGAAAAATTATTTGACGGATTAAAAAATTTCATTCGTTTAAAGTTCAAAGCCTTCTAAACAAAAATGTTACAATAAAAAACTTATCGAAATAGGTATCTATTAGATAGGTACCTACTAGATTTTTATGATTTTTAAAAAAGTTATTATATTTTAACTTTAATTTAACGTAGTATAAACTTATATTGTTATTTAGTTAACTTTATTCTTAAGGAAAAGAACTATCCGATATGTCGGTGTTGCCAAATATGTTCGAAAATAAAATATTTTGTTATTTTGAGGTTATAAACTTTTATTTTGTTCTAGTGATTAGTATCATAGTATAGGAAAAATTAAGTACTTTTCGATGAGTAAAAAATCCAATATGGCGGTCATAAGAAAAAAGAAAGTTGAAGATGGTTATAGGAAACCGAAACGTTGTAACCAAGATATGATCAGGTAGGCATCTTCTACGTAAGAAGAGGAATGAAAATGGATTTAAAAACTATTGGGTAATAAAAAAGTTACTACCGATCTAAGAAAATGCAACATTTTGGTTTATTCAAAATATCTCAAAACCCAAATGAACCAGAATCGATCCGTAAGCACCAATAAACTAATTACATAATTGCCTAAAACTTTCCCCATTTAACCGTCTTTCTATCTCTTCTAGTTTCCGAGATCGCAATACTGTCAGCACCAATTTCGGGCACCAATGAAATACCGTGTTAATTTTAAAGTCTTTCCTAATTTGACGTCAACTAAAATGCAAAGAAGATTTTACTTCTTAACTATTTTTAATCAGATAAAATGTCACCAAGGTATTTGCCACATTTAATGAAATTTGAAGCAAGACAACTTAATTTTTTGCTTCAGTTTGAAAAACTGATTGTACTGCTAACAAAAAACTTTAATTCCAGTTTGCGCCTAAACGGTATAGTTTATCGACTTGAACCAAGAGTACCTTTTTTATTATGTATTATTTTGTCTTTAAAACCACGTTTCATTTTTCCAATAACTGTCAAAACAAAAAAGATATGGCAAAAATTAAATTTAAATTTCAGATAAAGTGGCCTCTGGTGGCACAATAGAGAAACATTTTTATAACAGAAAGATAGAAGTCGCTACGCGTAATCCCTGTGCCAAATACCAACTTAATGGTTTGAAAACTAACCGCAAGATGTTAAGGATAAAAAGAAAAAATTGAACTTTTACAGGCTGTAACCCTCCTACTATCTTTATTTTAACATGTAGAATTACCACTCCAAGTATCCTGATGCATTATCCGAATAGCCTGTATACTGTTAAAAGTAATCATAATATTTAATAGAAGAGAAACGTGATTTTATGTACGTCTTGTTAACTCCACACCAATAGTGACCAATAAAGATTTGTAGACCTGTTTTTGTCCCTTTTTAGTATACTTATAACGGCAATGACAGAGAGCTGCAATCAAAATTTTGCACATGAGAAAATTCGAAATGAAATATGAAGTCAGGTTGAGCGCTTTCAAAAATGTTACAAAGAAAAGTAGGTAAAGGATGTTACCGAAAGAAAGTTTTACAGGTTTATTTTAGGCATTAATCAATGTCTGTAATACCCTCGTCACTTTGTGCCTATTATAATGCGTATAGGGGAATGTCATATCCCTTAAGAAAACTTTAGATGACAGTAGAATTTCTAATTTAATTACGCCAGGACAGAATGTAAAAGGTACAAAGTTTAAAACATTAAAATGTTTTGGAAAATGATTGATTTAGTGACTCTAACTACTTTTGTTTGGGGGCATAGGAAATGTTTTTTTTTATTGAATTTTTAAATTTAATCTCTCATAATACCACCCAATTTCTGAATTATTAGTTGTAAGGGTCAGGTTGTTCTTAAACAATTACACAATAAGATATTTGAACATTGTGAATCACATCCCTAATGATTATGTACACAGAAAAAATCCATACAGCATAATTAAATAAATCGTTTATTTGACCCACATATATTCAATAAGAATAAGTAAATGGTTAGTTTAAGTAAAGTTGGGTTTAATGAACGAAACTAGTTAATTTAATAGAAATGTGCGAAATATTTGACCTATATTTAATTCCCTTTCGCCTATTTCACCTAAATTTGTGCACCGTTATATGTCTTAAAGTCATATGTTTCTCCAAAATATACAAACGTTTACTTTATGCTTCTATAATATTCAGGTAAACACGTGTGGCGTTTCTTTAATACTCTAGTCATTTAAAACAATCTGGCAATGTTCCCACCATTAGGGTCGCTATTTCGTTGTAATTTTTATAATACGACTTACCCAAACAGGTAGCAGAAAGCTGGTGGTAGAAAACGGGTATCTGCAATTTTTTTCATAATCATACGGCTGCAGTTGAAAAAGTGTGGGTGTATGTGTTTTGTGTTTTTATGGAGAATTTTTTAATTAATAATAGCCTTATCTTATCCATTTGGCGGGTGTGCTTGAAGGTAAGTTTTAAATATTTGTATGCTATTAACGTTATTACTTTGATAAAATGTATATAGTTAAATGATTTATTCGCGGCGTAAACTAATTTTAAAATGCTTTTTCTTTTCGCCGTTTGCCCGTGATTCAAGAGCAAACAAAGTTTCGGTTGTAATAATTTTATTATATACAGGAAATTTATTTTCTTTCCATTTAATAGTTATTTATGTATCTAGGGAATTATAATGGTCTTAATTACCGAGGGCAAAGTTTACGTCCCAAGGGCCTTTGGTCCAAGGGACAGCAATTGCCCGAGGTAATTGAGACCCTTATAATTCCAGTGATACATAGATAATTTTATTTCTGACCGATTTTAGTAACATTTTGTTCATTTTTAAAGTGGAATAAATGTTTCAATAGATGACAATCAAATTGACATTAGATGTCACTCGTTTGATTTTATGACAAATTTTCTTAATATCCCAAGGGAGTTATGACCCTTATAATTCCCGCGTAACTAAGACGTTATAAGCTAATAATATACCGGTCAGAAATAAAGTAAAAAATCGACTGAAACTGTAATATGCATGTATAATTTTCAGTTAGGTATTACTTATATACAGGGTGATTTCTAAGGTGATACTTTTTTTTTAACTGTGTATACAACTGCTTAAAAGAAACAACTTTTTCAAATAACTTTTTTTACTTAACTCAAAAATAATGGAGATACGGTAATGTAAAAAGCCTACGATACGACTGCTGATAATTTTTTTTGTTGGTGTTTATTTTTTTTTTATGTCAAGCAGTAAAGTCTCAATTTGTTGTCAGTTCATCGCGTGAGAGATTTCAGTTAGTTTGAGAGTGTTTAAAAATAAAAATGGCTCATGTTTATGAAAAAATGTCTCCTTTATTTTCGTGTTATTTAAAAAAAAATCCTTTAGAGTAGTTGTATATACAGTTAAAAAAAAGTATCCCCTTAGAAATCACCCTGTATATACCTACTTTCCACCATTTTTGTCAAAAGTTTCAATTCAAATATATGGGACTCCTCAGTTAAATTAGTAATACTTTGCTATCAACTTCAATTGATTATTTATTTCTACTCAATATTATATAGGGTAGGCCAACAAGGGCGCGTCGGTCAATAGTTGCTAAACCGTTGAACTTATGGGAAATTTTTTTTAATAAAACTTATAACGTTTCGCCTCTGCTATAACCCAAAAATTATTTTTAAGAATACAGGGTCTCAAAAAAGAGAATACCAAATACTATATTTTTGTTAAATTGAATACCCTACCTTTTTATGTGGCATATAAAGCCTCTATCGGTTGTGTGTTCAACTTTTAATTTGTATGTAGATCGAATGCAGCGTTGCCAAGTTATGAATTAAAGAAAGAAAAATCAGTCAAAAACATACTTTTTTTAAACTGTTATATCTCCGCCACTGCTTCCTAATTTCCCTGACAAAGTTACATGTAATCTAATGCTAGCTTAGTTTATCCTAGACCGTCCTCACTTTTCGATTTAATTATACAGGGTGTCCAGAATACTTGTTCAAACATCTCTATTTTCAATTCGATTTTAATTGAATTTCTTAAATACAACACCCTGTATATTATTTTACGGTCGAAAAGCCTAAAGTGCCTCTTTTCAGAAAATATTATGTTTGCCGTATGTATCTCGCTATCATTTTAAGATATTAAGGTTTTTCCGTAACTTTACAAAGAAAATTTAAAAAATCGTAGGCGGCATGGCCCAAGAAATCGAAACAATTGCTATTCGTTGGTATGTCGCTGTCAGTAATTTTACTTTAGTAATCCTGTGACATTTGGTGCCATTTTGTGCATATTATCTTTCTTCAATAGGAAGTATTTTGTAGTAAAAATGAAGTATACGAACCAAGAATCAATTGATATGATTTATATCCTTGGAGAATGCTTAAAGAATTGTCTTCTGGCATCCCGAGTGTACTGCGAGAGATTTCCTGATAGAACGCATCCAGATGCAAGATCATTTCAAAGACTGATGGATCGATTTTGGAAGAACTGGGACAGTTAAGTACGAAAAGCATGAAAGAATAAAGCCAGTGGTAAACGAAGAAAATGAATTTAACTGTTGTTTATCTGTTTATGAAGATCCACATAGAAGTACAGTAGATATAAGTAATTTGTTGGTCTTAGGTCAAACTTCTGTGAAGATAATGTTGCGTAACAATAAGTTCCATCCATATCGTGTGCAACTGCATCAAACACTTGATGGACAAGGTTTTGAGAATAGAATAAATTTCTGTAATTGGGGTCTTGCTCAAATTCGAGAGGATGTACGATTTTTTAATATTGTATTATTTACCGATGAGGCGACATTCCACAATAATGGTCATGTGAACAGACATAATTTGCACTTCTACGCGAGCTTCTACGCCGATGAAAATCCACATTTTCTAAGGTCTATTGACCAGCAACATAGGTGGAGCTTAAACGTCTGGGGAGGCATAATTGGAGACCGCGTACCTAATAGGACCTCATTTTTTTGATGGACACCTCAATGGGAATATTTTTCAAAATTTTTTAAATGATCTTGATAATCTGTTAGAAAATATACCACTGGGACTATTAAGAAGAATGTGGTTCCAGTTAGATGGGGCGCCTGCTCATTTTAATATTGGAGTTCGAAATACTCTGGATGAAAAATGTCCTGGCCGTTGGATCGGAAGACGCGGACCTGTTCCAGATATGACAAAACTTGATTTCTTCCTATGGGGATACGTTAAAGATCTGGTCTACGGAACACCTCCAACTACAGCGGCAAACATGCGGAAAAGAATAAGAGAAGCATTTAATTCAGTTACTCCCTTAATGTTACAAAATGTAAATTAACAGACAGGTTAAATATATGTTTACAGCAAAATGGTAGAGTGTTTGAATATCTAATAAATTAATTTATTTAAAATAATTATGTTTATGTTAATTATTTATTTATGTTGCGTTTATTGATATTTTGTACCTAAAAAGTATATTAAATATAATATATTGTTATAAATATTTTTATGCCAATGACCAACAATTGTTTCGATTCCTTGAGCCATGTCTCCTACAATTTTTAAAATTTTCTTTGTAAAGTTACGGAAAAACCTTAATATCTCAAAATGATAGCGAGATACATACGACAAACATAATATTTTCTAAAAGGGGACACTTTAGGCTTTTCGACGACAAAATATTATACAGGGTGTTGTATTTAAGAAATTCAATTAAAATCGAATTGAAAATAGAGATGTTTGAACAAGTATTCTGGACACCCTGTATAATTAAATGAAAAAGTGAGGACGGTCTAGGATAAACTAGGCCAGCATTAGATTACATGTAACTTTGTCAGGGAAATTAAAAGGCAGTGGCGGAGACATAACAGTTTAAAAAAAGTATGTTTTTGACTGATTTTTCTTTCTTTAATTCATAACTTGGCAACGCTGCATTCGATCTACATAAAAATTAAAAGTTGAATACACAACCGATAGAGGCTTTATATGCCACATAAAAAGGTAGCGTATTTCATTTAACAAAAATATAGTTTTTGGTGTTAGTCTTTTTTGAGACACCCTGTATACTTGAAAATAATTTTAGGTTATAGCAGAGTCGAGACGTTATAAGTTTCATAAAGAAAATTTTCTCATAAGTTCAACAGTTTAGCATCTAGTGACCGACGCGACCTTGTTGGCTCACCCTGTATATTTTATGAAAATAAATAATTACCTACTTCACTAACTTATAGCCTGTTGTTACGTATATTTTTATATTCATCTCTGTGAAAAAATAGGGAAAATACAATTTTTTCAACTGGGGATCTTTTTCGGTAAAAAAATTTTTATAAATACATAGGTATTTTTAGCACAGAAAATCACGGAGGTAGAACTCTTGAAGTTGTCAACAGAGGAAGAAATTAGCAATTTTGTAGACAATATCGGAGACAAAATCGGAGACAAAATTCGTTTAAAAAGAGGAATCACTAATTTGTCATCAGAAGGAAGTATTGTGGGTGCTATTGCAAACTGATATTTAAATACAGAAGTGCAGTGGCGTACTTACGAGGGGGGGGGGGGGATTTATCCGCCCTCATAAATAATGATACAATAAGATATATGAATAAGTTGGGTGAATCCAGACGAAATTTGGGCGTGGTCCCACAAAAGTTTTGCCTGCGGCGCTGTTACTTTCAATTTCATTACTGATATCCCCGCCATGAACTAACTCTGAGTACGCTACTGCAACAGTGCAACGGTAACACTTTTGGAAGGTTATAAAAAACTTTTGGTTAAAAGTAAAGTGGATATGGGCGTTCAGCATCCTGCGAAATCCGGAAGAGCATAATATCCCCGGAACCAATAGACCTACGTTGATTCTTCCAACAGGTTTCACTGTTGTTGTGTTGACGTTGTAATTCTGTTGTGTTTCTATGAGACCTGCTTTAACTGCTATATTAATTAGGGCCTGTTTAAATAGCGCTGTTTAAATCAGATTCTGTTTAAGATTAAGACAGCTCTGTTTAAATCAGAGCCTGTTTACGACAGCTGTATTTAAATCAGGTCTAATAGAAACAACAAGATCACAACGTCAACACCACAATCGCGAAACCTGTTTGAAGAAACAGCGTAGGTCTATTAGTTCCGATATACTTATCTTCTCCGGATTTTGGAGGATGCTGAACGCCCATATCCCCCTACTGTTAAATATTAGAGTATTATTGGTTATACATAAAATATACGGTTTTAATTTTGTTACATGCAGAGTGAAGGTGATCAAAATGAGCCTCCAGAAAACTCTGTGATAAACGATTGCTGAAATATGACCGGCGTCCATTCTTATTTGGCCACCCGGTACATAAAATATCAAGATAAAAAGCCTTAGTTTCTGCTTAAACCAAGTTTAATGTTATTAGATTATAGGAAGATTAACTTAATTTAGGCTTTTACCTTTTGTACCTGTTTGTAAAGTTTAGTAAAGTTTTTAGTTTTTGAATAAAGTCTTATATTTTTGTTTTATTTTGGTTGCTAAATATTATCACTACTGAATACTAAAGAACCTGCTATAGATACCTATCCATTATTATGTCTCAACGATTACTACTAATTAGGTATTAAATTTTAGTTTTTATTTACCTACCTTTCCAAATTATCATTATAAACTCAAAACGTAAAAGCTTCTAATACGTAAAATATTTGTTTAAGAATATAGGTACAGGATGAGTTCAGATTAACACACCAAATACCACACCACAAGAGTGTATTGTAAACAACAAAAGAATTTTAAAAACTCGTACATTGTTATCATTTGTTTTTTTTTTCAAATTACAACGTCACTACAAAATTTTGTAATAACGTTGTATTTTGAAAACCAATGATCGGATAACAATATATGTTTTATAAAAGTATTTTTATGTGTACAATACATTTCTGACCCACTCTGTATTTATCTTGGTAAATTAGGTAATATAATACCAATTGAATGTACCGGGTGTCCCACTAAGAATGGCTGCCGGCCGTATCTCAGAAAGTGTTAATCGTATGGCGTGCGGAAAAAAAATATATTAGGTAAAGTGGTCATGAGAAATTACTAAATATGAATCACGAAGTTTCCTCAAAAGTCGCCTAGTTAAGGTATCCTGAAAATAACCTTTTTGTATATTTCGAAGATTTATTAATAAATTCACCCATAGAACGTGTTTGTCACTTTTCAAATAAAGTGGTGGGGGAAGGTTGAACATTATTTGTAATAAATGCTGATAACTCCGGTCTGGCTTAACATAATTTAGTAAACTTAGTTTTGTTAGAAAGGGCTTTTCTCACTCTATATATCATCTTATGAACTATGGCAATATGCGTTTTACACTGGGCGCTAGGGGGCGCTGTCTTACCACTTCACAAACATTGCGCGTTTTTTCCATAATTGTAAATATAATAGTATATTCAATTTTACCTGATTAAAAGTCTAAGAAGTCAGCGAAAACCGCAAGTTAATATCTATTTTCAATCCGGAGATATCAACAACAATAATCATAATTACGGAACATTATGATTTTATTTTCAAGTTGCCATTGTAAAGGTTTTTTAAGAGTCAAATAGGCCTTGGAAAAACAAAATATGAAGGTACGTATGTTTCAAGCAAATATATCGTTACGACAATAATTCTCAGTGGCGCCCTAAATGTTCAAATTGTCGCCCATCGTTCTGTATACACGACTCCAATATCTCCGTGGTTGATAATATTGCAGTTTCCACCTCTGCCATAGGAATACGGCGGCTGCTGTCCGATATCCTTTCTATCATATTTTCTCTTGTGGTGTCAGGTGATCTAAAATAGAAATTACCACTTTCATTAACAGTATCACAATATATCCTATAATATTACCTGGCAGGCCACGGAAATATGCTCCCTCTGCCTATCCACCTTGCAGGAAATGTGTCGTCAAGAAATTGACGAACGTTTGCCGCAAAATGTGCAGGACATTCATCGTGTTGGAAAACCATAGTTCTGCGAATATCCAAGGGCACATCTTCGAGAAGAATTGGGAGTTCGTAATTTAAAAAATGTAAATACCTTTGCCCAGTAAGCGACTTATTAAATATAAACGGTCCAATTATTTTGCCACCCAAAATGCAGCACCAGACATTGATACTCCATCTTCCTTGATGCTGCACCTCCCGCATCCAATGGGGATTATCCCGCGACCAATAATGCATATTATGGCGGTTTACTCCTTCATTACTATGGAAAGAAGCTTCATCAGTCTACAAAATTCTGGAGAGGAGATTTCTATCTTCCAATATCATATTGAGCAACCAATAGCAATGATCCAATCTTCTATCATAATCTTGCGGGGTCAAAGCCTAGTGGAGCACAATATGGTAGGGATGTAGTCTAAAGAAAAACAAAATACTTATTACATTGACTTGAAAACTATTAAGAGAAATATTGGCATTATTCTCAACTATTTAAGAGTTATAACATATAGATATAATTACTTACCTTTCTTCTAATACAATCCTATGCACAGTAGAGCGAGTAACGCCCAAGTCTCTAACAATTAATCTAATACTAATTTGTGGATTAACTTCCACATATGCCAAAACATTTACAATGTTTTCCTCGGTTCGACCTCGCGGCGTCTGCGATATACAGGGCGACGAATACTTTCAGTAGTACGAAAACGGCTAGCTAAATGATTAAACATTCTACTGTCGTATCGGCGCCTTTGAGGGTATCGTACTGCGTAAACCCGTTCAGCAATGGTTGCATTTCCCAAACATTCAAAATACACCGCAATGATGTCAACCGCTTCTTCAAGTAACAGAGGCATTTTGAAAATCAAATACGATACAACACTGTTTTCATAATAATAATAATAATAATAATAATAATAATAAATGAAGAAAAGCTACAGATATGGAGGGAAAAACCTCTGCACGGACGACACCTGAACGAGGCAGCCCAGGATCACGTCGACAGTCTTGCGTCGAACTACTGGCTCATCTCTGGACAGATGTTTCCTGAAACGGAGGGATTTCTACTGGCAATCCAAGATCAGGTCATACCAACTAGAAACTACCTGAAATACATAATTAGAGACGACTCAGTACAGGTAGATAAATGCAGATATGGATGTCAAACGGCAGAAACGATCCAACACATCACGGGAGGATGCCAGATATTTTCTGCAACAGAATACAAGGAGAGGCATGATGCAGTGGCCAAGATCCTACACCAGGAGTTAGCGGTGAAACTACAGCTTGTCCAAAATGAGAAGATCCCATATTATAAATATACACCACAGACAATCTTAGAAAGCAACCACTATAAGATGTACTGGGACCGGACTATTCTTACTGATCAGACGGTGGCCCACAACAGACCGGACCTTGTAGTGGTAGACAAGAGGGCCAGGAAAACGACTCTGATAGATGTAGCTATACCAAATAACAACAACCTTCTAGTGAAGCATGCTGAGAAAATAGCGAAGTATCGAGACCTCCAGGAGCAAATAAGAACACAGTGGAATATGGACAGCATCGAAACCATGCCGATTATTGTTTCAACAACAGGAGTAATCCCAAACAAGCTTTTGGAAAACCTTAGAACACTAGACTTACCTCAAGATCTCTACAAGGATATGCAGAAACCAGTGCTACTTTCAACAAGCCGAACAGTCAAAAAGTATATGGGTAATCAAAGAAGAACCCCACGGGCCCAATAACACGGAAAGGGCCCCCACAGAGCTCAATCCTTTTGATATCGGTGATATCTGGGATGAGTGAATGTTCCCCGTAGAGGGAGTGCATGACAGGTCTCGCGACCTGTCAGAAAATCATAATAATAATAATAATCTTTATTCAGATAATCAAATTTGTTCAATTCACAATAATAAAATTTATACTCTAACATGTTTATCTGAAAGGGCGAAGTTCATCTCTTGTTTGAAACAAGAGTTGGTCTTCCACTTAACCTTTCATGACAAAAATTTCGACGTAATAATGAAAGGTGACACGCGCGCACAGTTTCAATTCATATTTTGTTTTTCCAAGGCCTATTTGACTCTTAAAAAAACCTTTACAATGGCAACTTAAAAATAAAATCATAATGTTCCGTAATTATGATTATTGTTGTTGATATCTCCGGATTGAAAATAGATATTAACTTGCGGTTTTCGCTGACTTCTTAGACTTTTAATCAGGTAAAATTGAATATACTATTATATTTACAATTGTGGAAAAACGCGCAATGTTTGTGAAGTTGTAAGACAGCGCCCCCTAGCGCCTAGTGTAAAACACATATTGCCGTAGTTCATATAAGATTATATGAGTACATTAGATGCAGAACTCGGTTTTTGCAGGTTAAGTCATTTTAAGAAAAACGTGAAAACCCGCTAACAAGTTTATTTAACAAAAATAAATTGCAGCATTGTTATAGTAGTACGTTATAAAGTTATTTTCACCCAAAAAATTCAAAAAAAATGTTTAGAATTAGGTAATTTAATAAATAATTCAAATCAAAGGATTCAAAAACATAGTTTTGCATCTGGCTTAATCAAAAACAAAGTTTTGCAACTAAAAAGTGCAAATACAGAAAAATAAAAATAGCGTTGCTTAATTACAATGTTTAATAAAAAAAATAACGGTTACATAGATAGTTAAACTCCTTAAACTCTAAAAAAAGATGTTTCTGGCATTGTTTGCTCTAAATCCTCAGTATCACTTGTGTTTGTTTGGTAGAATTTCAATTCTGGGATTTCTCTCCACTCCGGGCCATAGTGTTTTTGTAAAAGGCTAGCAATTGAGGATTTGTCTCCTCTCAAAGAGTTCCCCGTTGAAACTATTGTAGGGCGTAGTCCTGAAAGATGTTTCCCTCTTTTTATTATGCTACCTTCAGAACAAAAATCCGACCTGTAAAATACTTCACCACGCACTGTAACATTGTTATTTAATTTTTGTTTAGCAAAAATGAATCTTTTAGACTCATTGAATTTAAAATGCCATTGAGCAGGTTTCTTGACTATGTTAGTTGCAGCTGTTTTCCAATCAAAAATACTCCAGTCTTCGTCGAGCTTATGAATGGTCGAGAATTTTTCAATAATAGTTTCATACTCACTTCTAGTAACTATAATTGACAGCTTTCTTAATTCTCTCTCAATTAATCCAAATACCCTGTCGGGAGGTAAAAATGAATGCCCGACAACAGGAAAAGTAATTTCCAATGATTTAATATTGGCAGGTGCCTCATGTCCTAAGTAGTAAGCTAACATGGACATCATGACCGAATTTTTATTCTGACCCCCGCATCCGTCCGCAAATAAGTGAATTTTTTCAATATTTTCTGGAAATGTGTTAGCTACCAAAGTATCATGTACTGCTGATGCGATAACATTGGAGTTCTTACAATACTGAGACTCTAACCATAAGTAGGAATGAGCTGTTTGAGGAGTTATCTTGGCTTTTGAGTTGCCCTTTACAATGGTGAAATTATAAAAATTAATTTTCTGCGAAAAGTAGGCAGATTGGTCTGGCAACTTTGGTAAAGCCAAATTTTTTTGGCAATCAAATGAAAAAATCTGCACATGTTCTGATTCAGCTTTCAGTGAACCATAAAATGCCTTAGCTCGTAAAATATGTGCTCTTTGGTCGGTTAGTATTTTAATTTTTTCTTCTTCTGAATTATTATTTTTCTTTAACATCAGTTAATGGGGTACCAAAAGACAAGTTGTAATTCTCGTTCAAATAGGTCCGGAAATAAGACAATTTGACATTAGAACCTGGATTTTTCTCACGATATAAGTCAAATAATTTTTTAAAATTTAAATCGCATCTCAGGTATAGTCTAGATGTACGTTCCCGACTATAATGACTTTCTACACAAGTTAGGCTTTCAATAAATTGCTTAATTAATAATTTAGCAGCATCATTTTTGGCCAAAATTCGATTACCTCCCCTTTTTTCTTTGGGAATTTGACCAGATCTCACAAAATTCGCCACAATTCTTTCAATTCTATCTGCGCTGAAATGAGTTATGCCTAGGAAAGCATTTTTGCATACTCGTTTTAAATCACCCGTGACCGTAGGAACTTTGTATTTAATAGAAATTCTGTGAGAATTTTTAGAAGATCTCTTAGGTGTTGTTCCCGCGCAGAATTTTAAAATAACAATATCTTGTTTAATCTTCTCAGTTGTGGAGTAAAGCATACTGTGAAATTGCTGGATATCTCTCATTGTTAACAATCGACATGAAAAAACAGCTTTGGAATGAACACAATTCGGATATATTGGCAAAGCTTGTGGTTTGTGCCTAAAAAAAGCAGAACGTACAGTACAATGATGCCTAAATAAATAGAAACAATTCTTACCTTAAAGTTTGTTTTTTGAATCTTATCCATTTTTCAGGTTGGCGGGACTTCTTTCTACCTTTGCCTTTCGGGGAAGGTGTAACGCTAACATTTAATTCCATGTTAAATAATATTATAATAATGCTTCAAAAAACGAATAAGAAATACTGTTTTGGTTTTACTTCAACTGACTAATGGCCTGTTTAGAATTCAGTAAGCACTGACAGCGCCAGCATCGTTCAAAACAGGTGATTGTCACGCGATGCGTATATTAGCGTCCTGATTGGTCAACGGCAAATACCGAGTTTTGCATCTGACAGGTCGAAACAAAAACCGAGTTTTGCATCTCTGCTAGCTTTTTAAATGATTTTTACTCTACAAAACACCGACTTATGCATCTGGTTTTCTTATGTAGGCAATAGGCAATGCATTAATGTATTTAATACTAAAATAATATCATTTTTTACAAATTTGCAAAAACCGAGTTCTGCATCTAATGTACTCATATATAGAGTGAGAAAAGCCCTTTTTAACAAAACTAAGTTTACTAAATTATGTTTAGCCAGACCGGAGTTATCAGCATCTACTACAAATAATGTTCAACCTTCCCCCACCACTTTATTTGAAAAGTGACGAACACGTTCTATAGGTGAATTTTATTAATAAATCTTCGAAATATACAAAAATGTTATTTTCGGGATACCTTAACTAGGCGACTTTTGAGGAAACTTCGTGATTCATATTTACCGTTACTGTTGCGCCCTCTAGCGCTAGTCTGAGAAACTTGAAAATAATTTCCAACAATTTCTCATGACCATTTTACCTAATATATTTTTTTTCCGCAAGCCATACGACTAACACTTTCTGAGATACGGCCGACAGCCATTCTTAGTGGGACACCCGGTACAGTTTGAAAATTTGGAAGGAAAGTTTTGCTTTGGATTGGGTGTGTTCATTTAATATTTGAAATTGCAACAAATGCAAAGGCCTTAAAAGCGTGGAGCGTATATAAAGGCACTGCCTTCACGGAGTCATCCTGAAATGTACTACTCTCTCTTGACCGTTGCGCCGTGCTTCTTGTCTATCTCTCGACCGGCGCGCGATATGACTCAACCTATCTTTTGCCCAACAGGGAGCTAGCGTCCCAATATTGACGTTAACAAAAATAGCAGAGATTGATTTACGCGCACGCAGCATTTACCAACCTATTCTCTTTGACGTGTTGATATACGTTTCCCCAACAGTGTCTTAACAGTACTGTAAACATGTTTTAATAGGGGAAGTATGCCTGAGACGGCATACTGGGTGAGATGGCATAGCACGCATTCTTCCTAGATTTTTAATACATTTGGCATCGCTGTAGGCTGCTTCGAGAGGAAGACACGTGACATTTTATCTGTACATGCCAAGACGCCGCTGCGCAAACGTGTTTAGTTCGAATTGATGTTTTGTTGGGTTAAGGTGCGCAGAAAATTAAATTGGCTTTCGTAGAAAGGTCTTTAATCGTCAAAGTGAAAAATCGTAAGGTACGTAACTGAATTTATTTGAATAAGTAAGTTAAGTAGCACGCTAATTTTAATGGTTGACTACTGTTGTTCTTAGAATTATTCAGGAATTTGAAAGGTGATTTTCCAATGCAAAATGGGTAAGATGGCACTGGGCAGGTCAGTCTGAAATAGCATAGTATGCCATCTCATCCTTACCTATTTTTATTCAGTTATATCTATACTTATGCGTTCTATTTTTTCCACAGATATGGGGCGCTATAAACGAAAATCATCAAGGCAATCCTGGGATGAAAATCAAATGCAGCAGGCCATATTAGCAGTCCGAGAAAAGAGAATGGGTTGGCTTTTTGCCTCGAAAACCTACAATGTTCCATTTACGACCCTTCGACGGCGTGCATCTAAGAACAATGGATGGAAAAAAGGATATATGGGCGGACATAAGGTTACCTTTAGTCAAGATTTGGAACATGAAATTGTTGAACACCTTAAGAGTTTAGAAAGCAGGTTTTTCGGTATGACAACAATTGCAGTCAGAAAATTGGCTTACGAAATAGCAGTGGCAAAAAGGATCCCTCATAGATTTTCGCATGAAACTAAAATGGCTGGTTGGGACTGGTTGAGAGGATTTAGGGAAAGAAATCCAGCCATTTCCCTTAGAGTACCTGAAGCAACGTCAGCTGCACGTGCAAGGTCCTTTAATAAACCACAAATTCGAATATATTTTGAAGCATTGACTAAAGTAATAACAGAGAACAATTTCGAACCAAACGAAATATGGAATATAGACGAATCAGGCTTATCCACTGTTCCTGCGCAAAACTGTAAGATCTTCGCTACAAAAGGAAGAAAGCAAGTTGGAGTTTTGACAAGTGCAGAACGTGGTCAACACTTAACAGTGGTCTGTTGTATGAACGCTGTCGGGACTTTCGTGCCGCCAGCATTAATATTCCCTAGGAAAAACATGAAGCAGGAACTAATGGACAATGGTCCTGTAGGAGCTGTAGGATTCACCCAAGAAAACGGATGGATGAATTCTAATGTTTTCACTCAATGGATGAAGCATTTTGTCAAATTTGTTAGGCCAACACCTGAAAAAAAAGTTTTGTTGCTTCTAGATGGACACGGAAGTCATAAAGGCCTCGAAGTTATGGAATTTGCCAAATCTAATGGTATCATATTGTTTTGTTTTCCCCCACATTGCACCCATAGGGTGCAACCACTTGACGTCAGCTTTTATGGGCCTTTAAACACTTATTACAATCAAGCACTAAACAACTGGATTAGAAGTAACCCAGGAAGAACTGTGAACCACTATCAAGTTGCTGGTTTGTTTAAAGAAGCCTACGATAAGGCTGCGACACTAAAAAATGCTCAAAGCGGTTTCTTTTCAACGGGGATTTATCCACTAAACGCAGATATATTTCCGGCTCATTTATTTGCCCCATCAGAGACCACCAATATACCTGAAGTTCCAGATGATCCGAATGTAACAACTGAACTTAACCCAAAGAGCGAGAAGAATCGGCTATTGTATACATCAGCCAATGAAACCCCGTCGTGTTCCAAAGGTATTTCTAACTCACCAACTGTAGAAATACCAGGCTCATCAAGTTTCATTACAGTAGCCGAAATATCACCTCTTCCAGTCGCTAGTCAGATTAAGCGCAAAACTAACAGAAAACCAGGGAAATATGGAATTCTTAACTCTACACCTGAGATAGAAGCCGCTAAACAGATTATTGTTGAAAACAAAGCTAAAGAACTAAAAAAATCTGCTAGAAAAATAAAGCGAAAAGTATTTATTGAAGAGAAAACGAACAGCGAATGTTCGGATGCGTCGGAGATATTTGATGACGACGATGAAGATGATGCAGCTTGTATCTACTGTAATGACCTATACTCAAGATCTCGTTTCAAAGAAAAATGGATCAAATGTCAGCTTTGTGCAAAATGGTCCCATGCCGATTGCGCTGGTATAGATAAGAAGCAAAAACAATACATTTGCGATATTTGTAGACCGTAGTTCTAATGTTTATTTTAGTATGCCATCTTATCCATATGTATCTGGGTGAGATGGCACATGTAACAGTTTTTTTAATTATTTTTTTTAGTTTTCCTAATTAATAAATGCTATATGTAATATTTTATGCCTTTCGTCTTGGTTGTAATTTATCATTTTCTCCAGGTCTTTAAATGTCATTTATAAAAAAAGTGTGGCCCTATTAAAAAATGTATGCCATCTCAGGCATACTTCCCCTACTACGTTTTTAATTAGTTTTAGCTGCTTCTATACCTAGCAAGTTCTAATGGACGATTATTTTGCATGTTATAATACCTTCATTAATATTAATACACAAATATCGACAATACCCGTTTCCATTAAGTTTTAAATCAATTTTTATTTCTGTTTATCTATCAAAGCTTTATATAACTTACGAATTCAGACTACGAAATAATTTTTATTCCGCTTTTTATTCATACTTCTCGTGTTGTATTTTAAAAGCTCAAAGGCATTAAAAATTCTTCTCAGGGGTTGTTGAATTATTGACTTGATGTTATCTTACATGACTTCGTGTATTTCTTTTATTGATTTTGTGTCCTTGTCTTCAACTCTACTAAGTTTGGCACTATAAATACTTTGTTTTACAAAGTTTGAACATTGACAAAATTGTGTATAGACTAACATATTATTATATTCAAAGCAGGAATAATATAAAAATATGATCATATAGGAGTATAGACTTATAAAAAGTTTTAGGTAGGTGGTGAAATCTATTTTTGGAAAAGAAGTGGGACAAATTACTACTGCTGCATAATGTAGCAGTGCGCTGTCTGGTTGGTAAAGTCCGTATATCTATCTTAAAAAGTCATTATAAATGCTAATCCCTTACAATTAAATTCGGCCACATGATTTGAGGACTCCAGGTACGAATCTATTTAAAGCTTATTATATTATTATATTTTCTCAGTAATCCTCTTAAAATAATTAGGGTAAAATAAAATAGGTTTATTTTAGTTATTTAAATATGCTGATTTTTGGTTTTAAAATTCAGTTAGATGTTTGTATTGGTTTGGACAAGAAGTTATTTGTTGCCAATTAAACGTAATATCTAACAATGTTTCGTCCGCGGGAAGAAACCAGTACGCCAATTGGATCTACGGGTCGTGACAAAAACCAGTTAAAGCGTGATATTTTATCAGTTGACACAAAAAAAGTAATGTAATGACGTTTACACCACCCTTGTTGAACGTGGTTTTTCAAAATTTGGTGCAGTGAAGGAAGCGGCAGCTTTGACACGCAGGCCAGTGAGCACAGTGTGGTTTGTTGTAAATAAACCTATAGTGGAGAGAAGAAAGAGGAAAGACTCTTTTACTTTTAAGAAACTTAACGCGACGGATGCCGATATAATTCGTAGAAAAATATATTCCATCTACAGGGAACAAATGGTTCCTACTTTAAAAACCCTATTGCAAAGATTAAAAAAAGATGATACAGGAATATAGTGATGTCGTGAGACTCTAAGGAAATCTGTTTTAGGAAATGGTTTTAAAATGAAAAAAGTTAACAAACGACAAGTAATTATGGAATCGGCCCCGCTAAAAAGATGGAGGATGGAATACCTAATTGCAGTTACACAAAAAAGAATTTGCTCGAAATTTTAAAATCGTTTTCAATAAAGAAGCAATACTATTGTGACACTTTGGCGGCAGAAATGGGTTATACCGTATTAAGACTTCTTCCTTATTATTGCATGTTCAACCCAATTGAGGAACCAGCTGAAAGCATTGTTAAGGAGGAATAATGTTTGGCTAACCTTAAGTTCTTCTGTGACAGCTTTAATACAGTTAGAGATCCAAATATTCCAAACAAAAGCTGGGAAAATTGTGTAGCGCATGTTCAAAAAGTAGAAATACGTAAATATAGATCTGTTGCCCAGAGAAAGAATTATTGTGAACTTGGATGACGACACTGACAGTGAAACTGACTTGGGTTAAAATGTAATAATTATTTTTCTCCACGACCATTACTGAATGCAATAATTCCAAAATCATTTTTGATAATAGAATGTAAAAATTCTCGCTCTTGAGTTGGAATATTTATTCTGAAACACTTGCTTCTTATGCGTTTTGCGTGTATTTTCATTCCATAACAAGATACGGAATGAATATTCTGTAATTGATCTAAACGACATAGGTTGCCATGAATTTCGAAACTGTCAGTGTCAGATAAAAATGGCCGCGTTGTAATAATTATTTTTAGACAAATTTTAGTGCAAGTCAAAAAATGAGTGAAAAATCGGATGAATCAGATATGGAACTGGATAATACTCCACCTGAAATTACGAATATTGCGAATAAATAACTTAATTGCTTTGTACAGATTTTATTTGTTTTTATTCGTACTTTTTGGTCGTGGAGAAAATATAGTCTGCTACTCGGTTAGAATGAAAATTCGATCCGAGTGGAAGATTCCGAACGCGAGCGTAGCGAGCGTGAGGAACCACGAGTATCCATCTTCCACTCGGATCGAATTTTCATTCCAACCTCGTTACAGAATCTACTATTCTGACACGGTACTTTTTTGTAAGTATATGTATGTTTTGTTTTAATTAATAACCGTCCTATACATGTATACCGTCCTATATGTTATAATTTTAATTCCATTGTATCTTATATGCTGTTATATTATTATTTTATTATTATTACTTATTATTAAATTACGTTTAAAATATGTTTTTGCATTTTCTTTCTAACATAAAAAATCAGTACGACACTTTTGTTGCACACAAGTAGATAAAAAAAATATTTCTTTCCGTGCTATTATAAGTATATGTATATTATTATCTTAAAGCAGCGCAACCTTTTATTCTATAAGCAACGAGTGCGTCCCTGCTTTCATTCGATCACCCGCTGGGTCTTATCGGCATTAGGGACTAGCATTTATATTGAGTTTGTAAGATAGATAGACGGATCGTACCACAAGTTTTCACTACTGCAGGATTATTTCTACTAGGGTAAAACTAGCGTAGGGATAAAGAGACTGTTGAAGAAAATGAAAGTAATTTAGCCGGTATACATTGTTGTCACAAAAATATGCCCGCCAGAACATTAATTTTCTGACGATGTTGGCTATAATGCTCACGCATCTACCTGCGGGTTTCTTTTGCCCAATATCTATAGTCCGCCTTACGGTTCTGTGGCTATAGAAGGAATGCGAATAAAAAAAAAAACTAATACACTGGATCCGCTAAGATTACCAATAAATTTTAAATAAAAATAACCTAATTTTATGATGATTAGACCGCGTATGAATTTTTTCCCACCCACGCATTTCTCGGCGGCCGCTTCTAGTCGATAAAATAATTATTGTTGTGGACACAATGAATAAAATAATGCCTAAAAAATGTCTATTTCACTGCGTTTTTTTTACCTATTGCCACTGAGAGTGGACAGTGGTGTGGTTTAATTATTAAAATAAGAGGAAGTAAATTTAGTTTATTAACTTATAAAATATTTATATGAAACGAGGCACAGCAAGCTTATGCCTCAACAGTTAAACCTGACTTTTTATGCCTTTTGCCCTCCTGTCTCCTCAGCCGTCGTAGCCTCAGACTCGTAAGGCGGACTATACTTCCGGTTTACTTCACCATTTAATTTAAAAGTAGATTCATCCGAAAATAGTACATTTTTAACGAACAAAGGATTCTCGCTACATCTTTCCATACAAATTGGACAGAACTCCATCCTACGATCTGGATCAACTTCATTTAACTCGTGCACCAGTATTAAACGGGTGCCATTTTTCTACTATTAATAGGTTGTGAATGGTCACAGCAGTGGCGTAATAATGTAACTATGGGCTTGTGTCCGAGAAAAGCAAACAACAAGAAGCGACAAAATCCCGAGTTTATAGCATTCATTATATAGGGACCAAATTATATGTCCTTCACCTTGAAATTTTGACAGTTCGCCGGATTATAACACTAAAAGAAGCACTAAAGTGATGAACTAAATGCTTTACCCTGAAATAAAAAATGTGGGTACCTAGTAAGAAGTACCTTTTTCATGAATATCTTCTGTGTGTCATGTAAATGGCTTTTCAGCAAATTTCGTAATATCATTAAAAAATGAAATAAAATAAAAATATTTTTGAAATGTTCTATTAATTGTGCGTTACTTAGTGATAGTACATTATAGAAAAAAAATGAAATAGCATATTACATACCAAGAGTGGTAAGAAGCCTATTACAAACGATTTCGAAAATTACGCTACGAGCGTTAGTGAAAATCGCCCTTGTTAATACGGACATTATAGTATTACGTAACTGCTCTTACAATATAGTGTGTGCAATAAAATTAGAGTTTTACGGATAAAGTAGACAGTGCGTAAGTAGGTTTTTACTAATATAGAAGTAGAAAAACAGTATTTTCTTATGTATCCTTTTATTTCTTTTCAAATATTGAACACCAGTTTTGTTACCTTTCCTTACATTTTTAATCAACAATCCTAAAGCGGTGCAAATGTACTTTCTTCTGAGTGACACGCTCGAAACACACAAGTATTACCAAGCATACTTTTGCAATAGCACAGCACTCACAAAAACAAACAGTTAAACCATATACTTCTTTCAACAAAAACGACAACTGAACTCGACAACGATAACTCATCGACTACCGGACTAACGGCTGAAACACGACCGGCTTAAACATATGACAGTTGATCGAGTTACCTCCCACTCCATTGATTTCGACAAATGCCATATTGTCGCTTCTCGTTGTTTGCTTTTCTCGGCCTGTATTCCTGTGACTGTACCTCGACACATAAAGGCCTAATTCGAGAAAAGCAAACAACGAGAAGCGACAATATGACATTTGACAAAATCATTGGAGTGGGAGGTAACCCGGTCAACTGTCATAAGTTTAAGCCGGCCGTATTTGAGCCGTTAGTCCGGTAGTCGATGATTTATCGTTATCGACTTTAGTTGTCATTTTTGTTGAAAGAAGTGTATTGTTTAACTGTTTGTCTTTGTAAGTGCTGTGCTATTGTAAAACTATGCCTGGTAAAACCCGTACGTTTCGAGGGTCTCACTTAAAAGAAAGTACATTTGCACCGCTTTAGGATTGTTGATAAAAAATGTAAGGAAAGGTAACAAAACTGCTGTTCAATATTTAAAAAGAAGTAATAAGGGATACATAGAAAAATACTGTTTTTCTACTTCCATATTAGTAAAAACCTACTTATCTAAATAAAATATTTCAAAAATATTTTTATTTTATAATTGATTTGTGATGGGCTACATGCTTGGTGAAATGGATATTCCATGGTAGAGGAAATTAAAGTCTTGTTATATTTAATAATTTTAATTCAGTTGCCTAACACGTGTTTCGATCCTTGCGCGGATCATTATCAGAGGAATAACAAGACAATACTAAATATGTCATTAAAATAAAATTACGGAGGTTATTTTGGTCCTTAATTTACAGGTATTGGCGAAAGGCACAACTAAATTACAGGTGTGATTATAAGGGTATTTACATCTAAGTAATAAAATTGAGAAAATAATATTGTGTATATAATTATGGGTTTTTTCGTTCGTAATTATTAATAGTGTTCATTGCATATTTATCGTAAGTTATTAGACTATTAAGTATTATATTAGCACCTGAAGGTATTTCAATTTGATTATTAACAACATTACATCGATTTTTTAGGCTTTTTTGATTGCTAATGTTTCTAATAGGTTGAGTTTTCTACCCTTATGTTTAGTACATATCGGTTTTATTTTGTTGGATATTGAGAGGTTATTTATTATACAGTGGTCCGATATTCCTGTTTTATTTTGTTTTTTTTTTTTAAATGGATGTTTTCTGTTCTTTAAGCCTAGTATTAAAGTTTCTACCTGTTTGACCTATATAGATTGCATCACAGTCATCACAATGTATTTGGTAGACTCCGCTATGTGTTAATTTGTCTATACTTTCAATTTTTGAATTTGTGTTTACCTAGGTTATTTCTACTGACTTGTATGGGGATAAGTTTATTGTTTTTAAGTTTTTTGGAGATTTTTTGACTTGTGTGACCTGTATACTTTCAAAAACTTCATATAATAAAGAATTAGACATAATACAAACTATAGCCTTAAACAACGGCTATCCAAAACACTCATAAAGAAAAACTCAGACAAAAACACAAAAACCACTCTACCAAGGACGTGCCCTTCAATCAAACGCGAAATTCAGTTCAATCAGATATACAGGTCACACAAGTCAAAAAATCTACAGAAAACTCAAAAACCATAAACTTATTCTCATACAAGTAAAAAAAAAATAACCTAGGTAAATACATAGCTATATCAAAAATTGAAAATAAAGACAAATTAACACATAGCGGGGTCTACCAAATACAATGTGATGACTGGGATGCAATCTATATAGGTCAAACAGGTAGAAACTTTAAAACTAGGCTTAAAGAACATAAAATATCCATTTTAAAAAACAAAATAAAACTGGAGTAGCAAACCACTGTATAATAAATAACCACTCAATATCCAACAAAATAAAACCGATATATACTCAACACAAGGGTAGAAAACTCAACCTATTAGAAACATTAGCAATTACAAAAGCCTTAAAACAATCGATGTAATGTTGTTAATAATCAAATTGAAATATCTTCAGGTGCCAATCTAATACTTAATAGCCTAATAACTTAGGATAACTATGCAATAAACACTGTCAATAATTACAAACGAAAAAACCCATAATTATATACACAATATCGTTTTCTTAATTTTATTACTTAGATGTAAATACTTCTATAATCACACCTGTAATTTAGTTGTGCCTTTGGCCAATACCTGTAAATTAAGGACCAAAATAACCCATCATCTGTCAATTTACTTTTCAATTCAATTCAATTCAAATAATTTATTGTGTACATTTTTTTTTTTTATACAGAAACAACACAAAAGGACAAGGTACATAAAAATGATACAAACACCATGCCCTACATATTTACAATTAAAAAATTTGATCGACTACACATTAATATTAGTAATTCACTAAATATATATTATCACTTGGGTGCATTAAAGCATATATGAATATAAATTATATATAACATGAAGAATCAGAAAAACAGAAAGGCCCGGGTGAACCTGTTACATCTTATTAGAACGAATTTAAATCGACATTGCGTTTAAAACTGTCATTCGAGATCTCGGCCTTTAAACTACTCTTTAATGTCGAAATAGAGACACTTCGAAAATCCAGCAGATTGTTACAGACCAGAGGAGCACAAAACGAAAAACTAGCCCGAAACGCAGACGTTTTGTGTCTGGGGGTATCAAAACGATAATCAATACCCCTTAAGTCTCTATTGTGCACGTCGACCCGTCTTTTTAACTTAGTGGCCAAATACTTTGGGACGCCAGAATTAAGGATTCTCTGAACGAAACAGGCATAGTGAACAAAACGGGATTCATTAAGCTTAAGCAGTTTGAGTTCACGGATATACGGTGTTACATGAGCGAACCTGGGTACAGGCGCTATAAAGCGGACAGCATGATTAAACATCCTCTGCAGCTGGTTGCGAGCGCCATTCGTGATGCAAGGACCATAGACAACATCACAGAAGTTGAAATGGGACAACACCAAGGAAACAATAAGTGTTTTCTTCGTTTCGGAATCAAGGAGATCCCTAAATGGGAAGAGGCATTTAAGGCTAAGATAGGCCTTCTGACAGATAAGGCCAACATGTCTGTCGAACTTGAGGTGAGAATCAATAATCAGTCCAAGATTTCTGGCTGATTTTACCGTGGGAATTGGATCACCACAAATACTCAAGGAAAGTTCACCGCAGGATTGCAAAACCTGCGGAGAACCAACCATGAGATGCACCGTTTTAGATGGATTAAGAACCAGACCACTTCTGTCAGCCCATGACTTCACAAGGCCCAAGTCCGTATTAATAAGAGAGCATGCTTGATCCTTGTCCCTTGGTGGAAACTGAAAGATAAGCTGGATATCATCAGCGAACATATGAATCTCACACTGTTCCGGGACATTCACCAGATCAGCTATTAGAATTGAGAACAGGAGAGGGCCCAAGACAGATCCCTGGGGAACCCCAGAATATAGTTCTTTCAATGCTGATATGGAAGAGGAATCAAGATCATCCAACATAGTCAACTGTAATCGTTGTTTTAAGTAACTAGCTAACCAGTCATTAGTTTTGTTCTGAATCCCATAGTGATTGAGTTTAGCCAACAAACAGTCAAAGTTAACCGTATCAAATGCCTTGGACATATCCAGCAGAATTACCGAAGTAAGTTTTTGATTTTCAAATCCGTGCAAGCACTGATCAACGATAGAACAGAGGCTGGTGCATGCCCCAAACCCCTTCCTAAATCCAGACTGCCTATTGGGCAAAATAGAATTTTGTTCCAAGAACAATGATAACTGGTGGTGAAGGACAGATTCGGCTATTTTGAGAGGTACGGAGAGCAAACTTATTGGTCGGAGATCACCAAAGTTATTTATTCTGGTCTGTTTCTTCGCTATCGGCTTAACAATTGCGACTTTCCAAACATCCGGAACTATTCCAGTCTCAAAAGATACATTGATTATATGTGTAAAGGGTCTTAAAATGTACACCAAGGCCAGTTGAAGCATTCTAGCAGAGATGTTGTCATATCCCATAATGTGTGGCTTTTGTTTAAGAATTGACTGCTTTATAAAATTTTCATTGTCGTAGGAAAACTGAAATGACGTGGTGGAGTGAGAAGATGAAAGAAGCTGAGTAATAAGATCACAATCAGGACGCGTTTTTGGAATACTATCCACAAAAAAATTGTTTGGGAGCATGCTTGTCAAACAGTGACAGAAGAGATCCCTAATTTTATTTTAATGACATGTAGAATTTAATATTGTCTTGTATTATTTTCATAATGATCCGCAAGGGGCAAGGGTCGAAACACGTGTCAGGAAACTGAATTAAAATTGTGAAATATTTTTATTTTGTTTAATTTTTTTATGATTTTACGGCATTTGTTGGAAAGCCAATTACATGAAACAGAGAAGATATTCTTGAAAAAGTTACACTTCTTACTAGGTACCCACATTTTTTATTTCAGTGTAATTCTTCATCGCTTTAGTGCTTCTTTTAGTGTAATAACCCGGACAACTGTCAAAATTTTAAGGCGAAGGACATATAATTTGGTCCCCATTTAATCAATGCTAAACTCGGGATTTTATCGCTTCTTGTTGTTTGCTTTTCTCGGTCCAAAGCGTATATCGTATAGAGCGTGGGTGGGGTCCGTGCGATGCTTTGAATCATTCGGGGCGTTATTTATAATTACTCGGTGTAGCAAAGCAGTATTATTTCATCATCTAGAGAAGTTGTGGATCCGTAGAAAACAATGGTGTATTTCGTACAGAACTAATATAATAATAAGAGGTAACAACACTAATAATAAAGCTTCTATTAGGATTTTTATAGATATAGTTTTGCAAAGGTGCAAGGTTTTCAACTCTTGTGCACTGGTTGATTTTATTGTCAATGCTTTCTAAAACTATTATAACCGAAAATTGTTGAAATTTGCAAATTCAAGAGAATCCAGGCCCCAAATTGATTATAGGAACATGTGTCTTAGAGCAAGACAAGTAAGCAAAATTTATCAAATTGACAATAAAATTTGCCATGTTGCGTCTGAAAACGACTCGAATTTATTTTATAGACTCAATGTTGAAATTGCTTTTTGCGATTGTCAATCAGGCACAGGTGGCCAATTCTGTAAATACATATGTACAGGGTGTCCAGTTTTCGTGTGATTTCATATATCAGTTTCCTTATTATAAAAGATGGGGTTTGCGGCTTACTGTTCTATTATTTTATGAAACTTCAATTGTCGCAAACGAAATTTTCATAGCCCTCTCAGTTTCTGACATACAGGGCAATTTTGAAAATTTGTCATTTCACGCTCCCCTGTATCTCGATTATTTGACAACTCATGAATAAGGTAAAGTCCGTTCACAGATTTAAAAGAATGACTTACCGACTCGTTCTGACGTCTGTTTAAAACCAGACTGGGGTCTACACAGGCCCGCACTGAATTGTATTTCAAGCATGGATGATTTGACACAAATAATAAACAATTTGGTGGATTATTACGTCTAACGGCAGATTTTAATTGATGTCATATGTGTTCTATGGGATTGAATATACAGTGATACGGCGGAAGACTTAGCACTGTATGCCCCTTACTTTTAGCCTAGCTGTCGCAGTAAGACTTCTTTTCCAGGTTCAGAAATTTAAGCACATCAAGTAACTCTCTTTTAGTGTAACTTTCATAAAAATATATATCATTCTGATAGAAAAATTCCTGTATTGCCATTTTCGTATCTTTTAAACAAGGGTGCTTGTTTAACTGTCTACTGTGGTAACTTGCGTTGTCCATAACAATCACAGTGTTTGGAGACATTAGCAATTCACTTATTTACGAGCCAATCCTCAAATAACTCTTCTGTGGTATCGTTATGGTAATCCAAACAGGAGTCATTTATATTCTTGGCTACCAATGAAAGTGCATTTGGTACCCAACCATCTTCGCACCCTGCATGTACTATGGTTATTCCTTTCCTCTGTTTGATGGTGCCTTTATTCTACACCTGTCACTAGAATCAACCCAACCTTTTGATTGGGTATCATGGGTATCAAACCAGGTTTCATCTAAGTATATAATAGGTCTGTTCTCACTTCCGTACTGAGCGATTTTTGTCAAATATTCAAATCGCCATGCCTTAAGTCGTTGCGATTCCATGATAACTTGCCGCTTATCGACTTTTTTAAATTTAAAGCCGATTCGTTGAAGATACTTCCACAGCGTTGTCCTACCGCAATTGGTATCCGTGTTATCTATCTGAAGTCTTTTCAGTAAATTATCCAGTGTTGGTACCGTATGCTCTTCATACATCTTATAAATTTTGCGTCGGACTAAATCTTCATCGCTGCGATCTAATTTTTTGCAAGTCCCAGAATCTTTCCTTCTTTTCCTTTCGGTGATGGGTTTATCACAATTTTCCATACTGTTTTTTCCGAAATTTTAGTCAATGTGTCTGTTTCTTCAATACATTTCATTGTACTCGACTTTTCACGTTCTATGAGAGTTGTATATACATTTTTTATAATCTTCTTAGATTCTAAAGATAAGTGTCTTCTTCGATTTTCATTTCCGCACTGTGGTTGTGCCTGTACCCCCTCCGGCTACTAGATTTACCAATCCATGGACGCCACATATTTGGATAATCAAAGCTGCGTTTTTATTTCACACGAACTAATAAAATGACTGGTTTTGCAACACTGATTTGTCTACTTATTTTTTCCCATTATTTAATAAAGCTTTGTAAACTAATTACGGCCAAGTACGGTCCCTACCTGGATAATAAAATCATTATTTCTATATTTAAGAAGTAGTCCATATTCTGTGGCGAGATTGTAAATAGAAAAAAAGGTCTGTCTTTACCACCAAATAACTTTATTTGCCCCTCTAGGGTAGAAAACAAGGGTTATAAAAATACATAAAATGACGATGAATTAAAATAAATTTCTTAATGAATGTGTTGTACTAGTTTCGACTTTAGAGAAAGTCATCCTCAGCAACTAACCATTTAAGAGATTTTTATATGTAAAGAAGTTAAAACAGTTGGGGGAACAGAGAGGTGATTCAATAATACAATACAATATAATGCAGATTATGCAACCTTTGGAATCGACAGGAGTTTAGTATGAGAACGATGTATCTCCATGTGAAGGTAGGGGTTGATTTATACGCAAGTAGAATTAAGGATCCTAATCATAGTCGAGTAATTTAAGTAATGTTGAAGCAAAAACGTGTTGAAAAGTAAGAATTGTAACATATCAATTCGTTCTCTTTTAAGTGAAACTAAATTAGCGAGGGGACATGATTAATGTTATGGTGGATTGAATATTTGTTAATGAAATTAAATGAACTTATTATTCTAAAAAGGGGGGTTGTCAAAATGAGACTATGTCATTTGAAATAAATTGGAAATGCATCAAGTGGTCACCATTCACTTGTTAAAAAATAAAATAAAATAAAATTAAATTAATATTGTTAGGACATTAGATTGTCGACTTTTTGTGTTTCATTTTGTTGCCAGGTGAAGAAATTAATTTTAATCTTAGCCTCAGCATGCTATTCGAAGGAAATGGCGTCGTTAAAACACACCCTTTCAACAAAGAATTTTTTGATGGGTGATAACTAAAGGCAGGTAGTCATTCTCTTAAATCTGTGAACGGACCATAAAAATGGGTTGTTATAGAGTTTTTATGTAGAATGCAGTGGCGTAGTTAGTTTTTTTTTCCTAAAAAGTTTTGTTTTTGATTTATGACACAAACTTGTGTTTTTTCAAATGGGATACCCTATAAATTATTTCTTTGTCCTATTTCTAAATTACTCATTTTCTTTTATAGAGGGCTATGCCCTGGTCAATTACGTATAGCTATGACAGAAAACCAAATTCTGTAAATGCGCCTTTACGGATTGTTGTCAAATATAACTGATATTTGCTTGATTTTGTAAATTTATTTTTTATTTCTATAAAGAAGTGTTCAACATGGGACAAAACAATAAAACTTTGAAAGAATGGTCCGACGAGGCTTATTTTACGAGTTGTGGTACCTTAAACCAAAATAATTCAGGGTACTGGTCCCAGGAGAACCTAGACGTAATATTTCCATGATAACGTCAAGGTCGGTTTGGATTTAGCGTGTCATGCTTTATTGGCACTAAAATTAGGTATTTTATCTATGAAGGATTTTTAACCGGAAATAGACACCTAGATATAATGCGAGATGAACTAATGGAAATATTAGAGGATGTTCCTTTGGCCGATTTAAATTATATTTGTAAATAAAACAATGCAGTCTTCCTCCACAGTTTAATGATTGACATAAATTCTAAGTTACCGACATGTTTCGAGTGCTTAAGCACTCATCTTCAGGGGATACTAACATCAAGTTTAACATAAATGCAAGTTATCTCAAATTCATGAGTACAACTCATAGGAAAATACATATAAAGGTTAAAAACTTGGTGTATGAACTGGTTAATTGTATTGAAATTGAGGTATGAATGAAGTTTTGATTAAATTGTGAAATTTGGATAATTGAAAAAACATTTTTGGATGACAAGAAACTGATTATAACATCTGGAGGAGAAGTTTTCTTTTTTATTTTACGTTTAGCTTAATTTTTAAAAATGATTAAAAAATTAAGAAATTAAAATTAATTTTTTATAGTGTCATCACTAGCTGATATGATGATATGGGGCTATGTAGAAGATTAACTTTTTTTAAAAATTATTTAAAAATGGCCATAGAGAAAATCAGTACAACCTGTGCTCCAACACAACCACGGTACTCTCCGCAACGTGGAAATTGAAGCACTTCAACGGTTGTGTTGGAGCACAGGTTGCACTGATTTTCTTTTCTTTTTAAAATAATTTTTAAAAATAATTTTCAATTCTTAACACGTTAATCTTCTACAATTTTTCTAAGATATGCGGCATAGCAGCTAATGATGACACTATAACAAATTAATTTTAATTTCTTAATTTTTCAATCCTTTTTAAAAATTAAGCTTCAACAGCTAAAAGTTTATTGTCTTATCCAAAAATGTTTTTTCAGTAATCCAAATTTCACAATTTAATCAAAACTTCATTCATACCTCAATTTCAATACAATTAACCAGTTCATACACCAAGTCTTCAACCTTTACATGTATTTTCCTATGAGTTGTACTCATTAACTTGAGACAACTTACATTTATGTTAAACTCAATGTTAGTATCCTCTGAAGATGAGTGCTTAAGCACTTGAAACATGTGGGGAACTTAGAATTTATGTCAATCATTAAATTGTGGAGGAAGACTGCATTATTTTATTTACATTACATTGACTCCACTGAAAGTATGGACTATTTTTTCAACTTTAAATTATATTTATTATTCATATACTGACAGAATATTTAGAAACCACATTTCCAGATAAATGGATTGGTACCACTGGACCTGTCAAGTGACCTCCAAGATCACCTGATCTTTCTGTGTTAAATTTTTTTAGGGGGGTATATAGAAAATCAGTTATAAGGCAATTCTACAATATTGATCAACTTCGAGAAGTTACCCATCAAACCTTTTGCAGGGTTGACCTATCCTTCTTACTAGATGCATTGCGAATAATCGAAACGGTGTGTTGAAAGTGTTTAGAATACAAGGGAGCCCAACGAAGTTGTCGAATTACATTTATTTTTGCTATTAACATCTCTTTGGGGTTCCGGACCTGTATTCCGCGGACCCCAAAGAACACCGGTAGTTACGCCACTGGCTACATAATCTAACGCTGTTGTGGGGATTTTCTTCCATCATCAATAAAATATTTAATTCCTGATCCTTCAAAATGCTTGGATGGCCTTTCCTGGGAATATGAGCTTGAGAACCCGCTTCTCCAAATATTGTTTCAATTTTACTCACAGTTTATCTAATGATTGACCTTTCATGGTACTTAGCGTGGAACAAAATGCAAACTCTTGTTGGGTACGAATCCTATTATCATATGCATCATCATAAGGATTTCTATTCTTTGTGTGGAAGATAAACACATAGTAACTAAATATTACAATGAACAAATTTCAATATAATGACAGCGTAATGTCATTTTCCAAATCCCATGGTTACATAGCAGCAAATAAGCTTACTTTAAAAAAATACCTCAAATAAAACATCTTTTTTTACCCTGTAGCTACGAAACTATCAACTGCAAGTGTTTTATATTTTTGGAATCAGCTCTTCACGGATATTACGGATCTGCGCTTGAATATAGGGGTTTCTATTTAAAAAAAAAACTGTCGATGTTGTCATATCTACTACATGAGTTATTCTGTATAATAGATTTTTATGATAAAAATGCGCTATTTAAAAAGATGGTAAGTCCGAGGATGTTCCGAAATATTTTTGGATTGTTAATTAATAAATTTGTTTGTGGGCACACTGTATGTAAGATCACATATTTTGTAAATGGGTTAAATTTGTATATCCAGGCTTACTCAATTGGACGACTAAGTCGAGCATTGATGCTTGAAGGGTAAGCATCAATATTATTTGTTGAAGCCAATATTTCTGTTATCGCTTCCGCTTTCCTTATTTCATAAGACATCACCACGGATCATTACTTTTTCTTATTTAAAAAAATCGATCTCGATTTAGACCCTAAAATATAGGCACATTTTTATAACTCTATAAAAGTGTAAAATATAGGACAAAAAAGAATATTAAACGGTATTTTTTTGGAATTTGTAACTCTTATAATAAATATCTAATACTTTTAATAATTTGACATTATTCAATTCAATTGAAGTCAATTTTGTATGTTTAAATTAACGTATAATATACAAATTGTTTTAATTTTATTCCAAGAACTAAATAAAGTTAGAAATATAATAGATTCCAATTTCCACCCCTTTTACCTTTCTAACTATTATATCTATAAGGGGTTGTTGAACCTAAAAGTTTTAATGGTGTTTTAACGAAGATATCTTATTAATGATACAGTCTGATTTGTGAAAGTCTATAGACGATGAACTTGATACAGTGATTGTTTGCAATGTTTTACGTATATTCAAGGGCGTTATATACAAGGCGTTCGGTAGGTATATGGAATTCTCTCGAATGCGTATAGGGGACGTCAATATAACTCTAATTTGTCATAGAAAATATTTCTAAAGTGCCTTTTAACGGAGATACAGAGCCCAAAAGGAGTAACGAGCGACTTACCTTTTCGGTTCTAACTTTTGAATCGACATGTATAATTTAATAAAATTTTAATATTTTATGTAGGCCAGAAGGACTTATAAAACCATATTACAGTAGATGTTTTACATCGTCAGGGAAGTCAGGAACATACTTGAAACCACACTCGTTAGGCCAAAGTTTTGACAGGTGTCACTTTACAGTTTCATTCCGGTTCATTTTAAAATTAATAAATATGCCACAATTTATTTATTGATTTCAATTTGATAAAGATATTTTGCAGACAGTTGCGTCAGGGTTATACCAGTACGATTTATATGATTTTACAAGATGTTTTATTGATTAATTTTACTTCCAAATTTCGGGAAGTTCGAAAAAATTTTACTTAAGTAATGGGTATTTTAACAAAAATTAGAACTTCTACTAAGTCCCCTTATACCTCTAAAATATTTTTATTATTACCTGCGGCGTTGCCAAATCATGATAATTTTCTTAAATTGTCGATATTTTTTTAAAATTTGATATGTGTAGTTAAGGTGGTGAGGTATGGATGAAATTCGTTTTTTCTAAGTGATCCTGTCACTGAAGATTTTTTAAATGTTAAAATAAAATAATCAACTTTACTAAACTTATATATACAGTGTGGCAAAAAAGTCGCGCATATGCCTGTAACTTTTGAATTACCTCGTATACGAAAACGTGACCTTTACGAAAGTTGTTCAATAAATTATTCCCCACATTTCTACCTGCATGAACCTACTTGCTACTTCTTTTGTCATTTCTGGTTTGGTTGCCATAGAGGCCACCTTACTTTTTTTTAAATGGAACACCCTGCACTTATGATTGCATATTTAGATTCTACTGGGAAAACTCTGTATTTTTTGTATTTCAAATTGTCACCTATCTGCAAGCGCTTCCGAGATATTGACAGCTCAAAAATAGAAAACTTCCTAATTATAATTATTCCTACCTAATACCCACCAGTTGAGTCAAGGTGTTTTCATGACAGCGTTTGTCAACTTTTCAATGAATTATATCCAATGTGTCGAGTGGTAAAAAAATGTTGAGAAACAGGCAGTGTTAGGGAAACCGCTAGATCAGGTCGACCTAAGACAGCAACCGGGGGAGACAAAGCTTTGGATATCATGCTCTACATGAAAATTCAACAAAATCATCCAGACCGATGGTAATGGATTTTAATGTGTCTCGTCAATCAGTGAATTTGTTTAAGCAGGAGAAGTTGCATCCCTACAAAATAAAGTTGGTGCACGAGTAAAACGAGGACGATTTCGATAGAAGAGCTGAATTTTGTGAGCTGATGATGGAAAGATGCAAAATAACGATAATAACTTCGCAACAAATATCATTATCTCGGATGAAGCTACTTTTCATTTAAATGGCATTGTTAATAGACACAATTATCGTTATTGGTCTGCTGAGAATACTCACTGGATCCAGGAGGGTCATACTCAGAGGCTCGAAAAAGTTAATGTTTGGACGTGCATCATAGTTGGTAGACATATTGTGGGACCTTTTTTCATAGATGGTAATTTGAATGGCAAAAAAAATCAGTCTCCTCAGGAATCACATAATTCCTTCTTGCAGAATGGTTTTACCGGGAGTAAATAATGGCATAAACGAACAGGTAGGTATGGTTCCAGCAAGATGGAGCACCTGCGCATTATGCGGCAAATGTTAGACAATACATAAGCGAACAATTTCCAGGACGTTGGATAGGTAGAAGAGGTGCTATTGACTGGCCAGCGCGATCTCCGGACTTAACCCCGCTCGACTTCTTTTTGTGGGGACACTTAAAGAACAAAATGTACGTTAACCGTCCAAATGACTTAGAGTCTTTAAAAATCAGAATTAGTGCTGAAATTCGGTCCATTCCAGAGGACTTCCTTTTAAACGTTACAGACCGGTTCACGGATCGACCGGCGCTCTGCTTAGCAGAAAATGGTGCTCGTTTTGAACACCTGATCTACCGAAAAGGTTTTAATTGTTTAGTTAAGTTGTTCAATTTTCTAGGGTATTTATTTTGTTATTACAAAATTTGTTACAATTTTAAGTAAATAAAAATTTGAAATACAAAAAATTCAGAGTTTTCCCAGTAGAATCCAAATATGCAATCACATGCAGGGTGTTCCACTTAAAAAAAGTAAGTTGGTCTCTATGGCAACCAAACCATAAATGACAGAAAAAATTTGTTAGAAATGTGGGGAATAATTTGCTGAACAACTTTCATTAAGGTCACTTTTTCGTATGCGAGGTAATTCAAAAGTTACAGGCATTATGCGCGACTTCTTTGCCACTCTGTATAAAATTCTGGGCCACGTCCCAACGTGACAGTATCTTGCGATTTGTGGCAGACTCTGTATAATTCCAAATATTTTTAGAATGTGGGCATATTGCGTAGAAATAATTTGTCGAATTATTTTGAGCCACTGTGATTTCCATCTGTCAGGCATCATTATTCATCTTCAACTAAAAGGGAAAATAGCATCATCCTTCCTTTAAACCTACTATGATGAAAGTAAGTCATAAAAACTTTGTTGTCAAAGTTTCCTCAGACGCTTTAGCCAACAACCTGTCACCGAATTGGATAATCAATTTTTTTTATATTAAAAAAGTTTGGGAAATAGTTTGCGTCCGGACAAAAAGAAATGTTGGGTGAAATTAAAGGCACATCCTTCAGATTTTATAACAAAATTTGTAAAGGACGTTTCAAGAATATTATCATTTTTGAAACTAATTAGAATTCATGCGTAAATTAATAAAAAATTGAAATATTAACGAGTTGTTTTAAGAGCTATGGCAATTCTTTAATTTGAAAATCATTCTATATACTTGCCTACCATTATAAAATACTATATTGTCACGAGGGCACCGGGATCCTTGATTAAAAGGCGGTCATCATAATGATTGCAGCTATTTATTATTACAAATATTTACACTTTACAATTAATTCAACACAGACCTACCTTTCATTATCCTAGAACTTCCAAGGCGTGGGCAAAAGGGTCACGGCGTTCTTGGGGGCGTCTCGGCGGCCAGCGTCTTCGTCTACGGTTCGACCGCACGGCTTCGCAGCGAGATGGGTGATGCTATCCCCTTGCCTCTAGCCCGTCCTCGCGCTGGTCTCCCCCACTCACCGACCCTGCCGTTAAGGAAACGATATACAGGGCGACCAGGCGACAATAGTCCAGAAGCGAGTGAAATGAACCCTTCGTGACAATATAACATTTCACTAGTAACGTTTTCATATAATATTACTTGTTATTTTTTATGCATTAGTGCCTGTTCACAAAAAGGAGGAACATAATGAGTTTAGGGCGCCTCAATTGTATGGAAAATCCCTTACATTGATGCCGAAAGTCAAATACCTATACTCCGGTACCAAAATAATTGACAGTGACTCATTTTTACCGGGTTGTGCAAGACGTAAGGGGAACGCCAATTCCAGAGGCGTGTCGTTTTACACAATAATAATTCAAAAAATATATGAATTTTTTGTTTATTATTATAATATGTTTACATTTATTATAATAAATATAATATTATAAATTAAACTAAAGAATGAATTAAGCTTTTACATTTGGTGATCTAATGAAGTAATTAGAGAAACTAAATTACGCAGGCATAAAATCCAAAAAGAATAATAAAGCAACGGTACATGTTATTTTCATAATGTTTTTATTATACTACATAATAATAGAAACATAGTATAGTGAATTAAGGGCAAAACCTAAACCTAAATTATAAATGTTTATAATTTTCCTAACTATTATTACCTAATGAACACTAATTGATAATAATTTGACAAACTATATTCTACGCCGACATTAAAAAGTGTTATAATGACAATACGTTACAATTTTAAATTTATTATTACCATTACAGCGATTATTCACTATCTGACGATGAAAACATTTCATTACTGTCGCTACTGCTTTCATCTGCAGGATTTATAATAATAGGTTCTACCATGACTTCAACGCGTACATCTAAGTCCCACATTTTTTTTTCTACGCCCTCGACATATAATCGCACTTATGCCAATATGCTGCTTGTACATTCGCTATTGCCGTTTTTAACAGTTCTTTAACATCTTTTAATTTAAAAGTTTTATTTTCACGCGACACTTCGCCTTTTATCTGTGCCCAGATAAGCTCGATTGGATTTAGTTCACAATGGTAAGGCGGTAAACGTAATATTGTAACACCTCGTTCACAAGCCATTTCATCCACTACATATTTCGTATATTTTTTTTGTGAAGTCTTGCAAGATTGAGCAACTGCACTTTAAGCATTTTTTCGCCAAATGCAATATTTTTTCTTCGAGCCAGTCAACAATATTTCCTTTTCGCCACGCAGAAGTTGGCAAAGGTTCCACCCGACGGCTGTAGTATGGTGCATTAGGAGTGTTACACCGATGGGTCGCGCATGGCTGGAACTGAATCATCAGTGGCAAGAGTATATTGGGAAAATATCAATATAAGAAGAAGCTACCCACTGGGAAAGTTCGCGATGGTTTTCCAAGCAGAGGTGGCAAGTATGAGGGAGGTCATAGACTTAACATTGGTCTGGGTCCCTGGACATTGCGGAGTGCATGGCAACGAGACGACCGACGAGCTCGCTAGACTTGGAGACGGAGCATATCAAAACAGGCCATCTTCTCCAAGGATGAATGGTGGCGGACACCGGTCTGTAGACAGGCCAAAGGTTTCATAACTTGGCCTGATAGGGCTAAGTTGAAATGGATTCTTAACAGTAGTAGGCGTGCCCTGAATCCTCTGGTAGGACTTCTGACAGGACATTGCAAGTTAAAAAAGTACCTGCATACGATGTGTGTGGAGGAGAACCCGATATGTTTTGGATGCTTGGAGGACTAGGAGATACCACTGCACTTTCTGTGCACTTGTGAAACCTTGGGAAGACTGACACTAAGTAGCTGACGGTACCAAAGTAGGCGTAGAAGAATATGCGACTGTTTTTATTATGGACATAGGTCAATAATGGAGAAAGAGGTAAAGGAAATATTACATTATATACCTAAAGTCGATTTACTTTTAAGATAGACTAACCAAAACAAACCCCGACGCGTGATCATCGATTAACAGGTGGACAGCGCTGCTTCTATTTGTCACATCGAACTCGGTCGCTCCTGCTTCTCGAGCGCGAGCCTCGTGTTAGGCAGGGTCGGATCAGTGTTGACCGAGAGGTTTAATTGGTATTGGTTTTACATACTGCTCTGTGTGTCTAAATTACTAATTATTTATAGTATTTGGTTTCTTGTCATTCTACTTTACCTATAAATACCCGTTTGTTTTTTCTGTTACAGCACTCCTCATGAAGTTTAGAAATTAAACAAAATATTGAGTAGAAATAATTGGCATAATACGGCCCTGTTCAATGTAATAAATTTAGACAATCACGTGCACAGTGCGTAATTGTATTTACGTTAAGTCTATCTGTGGAATAAACAGACTTTAGGTTGAAAAGTGAGCTATTATATAGCGTGCGCCGAGGGATATAATATGCGAGGGATATAACAGCTTGACATTTTTCAGTATCTTACTTTGTTTTCGAGAGAAAAAAAAGCCACTTCATAGCATGCCGAAAAATTGATAAAATGAAATCAAGTTAACTGAAACCCATAATTATCATCTAGTTAGTGCTAACTTAGCGTCTCATCACAATGAACAGCGCCCTTGGAATTACCGCCTATCATTAAGTAACACTTTGTCGTTGCCCATATATTCTCGCCACGCCCTGTACCTACGCATTCAAATTATTTTCATAACGTAAAAGTGCAAGTGGCAACCGATGGGTCCCTGGTTCGAATCCGGGGTAGGGCATGAATGTTTGTACATTTTTATATACAAGTTTTATTATTATATTATACTGAGTGTTCTAAAACTCTGGAAACGGTTAAATATCTCGAGAAATACACATGGGATTCAGAAGAGAGAGAAAAAAAGTCCTTAATAATTTTAAAAGCGCTATCCAAGATACCCACACCTTAGGCTGGGGCGGAGGATCACTTTAAAATCTTAAAGAGGTACCTCTTTTTTTTACTGCAGAATCCGATTTTACTACAAATATTACGTTAAGTTTGTAATCGCAAAAATATTTTTTTTTTCGTAATGGTAAATGAACCCTTATTATTATTTTATTATTTTTCGTTGTTCCGTATAGTTACTTAGAAATTGAACCGGAAAAAACTTTTCAGACAAACTTGACGTAATATTTATCATATAATCGTATTCTGCAATAAAAAATAGGGGTACCCCTTACAGAATTTAAATCCTTGGAGGAGTGGGGGTGGGGGATCGCGATTGGTACCATTGGATAGCGCTTTTTAAATTACTGAGTACGTGCTTCTTCTTTTCTAAAAATACCCCTTGTGCAAAAATTTAGACTTTCCGACAACCTTTTCTTTCCCCTAATAAAATGTTTACAAGTTTAGGATGAAAACCTTAAACTTTCTTAATTGCTCTATAAATGAAGCCACTAGGATATGGGTCAGTATGCACGGAATTTCCTTGTAGTATACATTTTACATTCTGAAGTTGTTTAAAAGAAAAGTGATTAATAAAAAACTTCCACAACAAAAGGCATGTTCAATCCGAGACTGGAAATGCAAAACGCAAGCGATCGAAACACTACACTTCACTTCTTATCCATTGAGTTGAAAGCCATGCCGAAACTTGCACTGCAAGAAATTTTCTGTATTGGGCACCGTACATTCTTTTTCTCCAGTTCTACATCTGACTGATTTTCTCCTTAAAACCCTTCAACATATCAAAGCCAGTCGTGCTTTGAACGTTTTCCAGTTCAATAATATTAAGGTTACGTTGGTAGCCTTCCGATACATACGGGCTAAATGTATGTGGGTACGGGTACGTATAATAAGAAAACTACCATTTGAAACTAAATAACGAGTTTATAAGGCACAAACAAAATATCTAATCAATATTAGAATTTGGTGAAATGCATCAATAAGTACAATAAGGACTTCTGAATAATATGAATATTTGTTGCAAATTCGAATGATAAAATCGCTTCATAACGTGTGGGCATAAACACATTGGTATTGGTAATTATGTATGTTTAAAGCACCAGGGTTTCCCTTTTAACATTTTGCAGATTGTTCCGATACGCATTGCAATCATTTTCACTCGTCAGTGCAATTGTTACAAGGCTAGTCAATCCATTCTTTTTTTAGGCAGGCAACGAGATGCTTATTATATACTACTTTCTTTAAGCTTTGTTTACTGCGTTTGTTCTGTATTTTATTTTATATGTAAAGTTTTTATTTACATTCTAAAGAAGTGTTTCTTGACGACGACACAACTTAAAGGTTTTTATGCGTTCCGGATGTTGGTAACAATCCTGACTATCATAATCCTATTGACTGCATCCCTAAATAACTCTGAGGTATTCTTAGAGAACCAGGTTCTCAGGTTTTTTAGCCGTAATCTCTTCTCCTTCCTGGGCTCCTCCTTCCCAGGATTTTTCCTTGTAGAATGTTTTGATGTAGGTGGAATCTAGGTTCGCATTCTACGAGAAATTGAGAAGTCTGTAATTCGGCTCGTCCATGACATCCTTTTTTCCTACGGTACAATTACATCTCGAATACTTCCAGTTTTCCGCTCATTGCCTCTGTCAAGGTTCATGACTCCATACAGTAGCACGGAGAACACATATAATCATATCACTCGCGTTTTTGTGTCAAATTGCGACCATTAAGTAGGGGGGTTATGTTGTTAAATGTATCATCGGGGTCAAAAAATATTGATACAAGAAAAAATTAAAATATATTGCTCCTAGACTGTTATGAAATCCTTTCGAAAAAATAAGTAGTATCTATGATTGCTCCTTGCTACATGTTAGTATACGAGGAAAAAAAGTTTTTAAAATGCTCTGTAGTATTCTGTTTTTGAAAAGCTTTTCTGTTCTTTTGTACTACATGTAGTTTCATTGCAGGTCATAAGTAAAAAAAATAATAATAATTAATATTTCGTCATTGCACCGTTGCTGTCGATGATGGCTAATTTCTTCTAGATTCTGGAGTTATTTCACTTCGTGCTTCAAGTATCTTCTGTCGGAGTTCTACTTGGCTTTTCTATTTAAAATTTTGCATTGACCTGTACTATTCTAATTACAGATTTATTATTAAAAAAACAAACAGCCTTTCCGGCCGCAAGAATTCAAATTAAACATTGGGTATAACCTCAGAAAAGATTCTGGAACCTTGGAAATCTTTTACTAGTGTATGGTTAAAAAGTGTTATCTCTTGCCTAGATAGCTTTACATTATTATTTTAATTTTTGTTAGCGTCAATAAAAAGGTAATGAAATTGAAATGCTTAAATGTGCTGAACCTTGGCGAATGATAAAAATTAATTAAATTATAACAACTTATCCAGGTTACTTCATACTGTCCTGAGAGTCCACGATGAATACTGCTATGCAGCTACGTCAATCAATCAGGAGGCCCCCATTGGCCAGGCGGAATCGACCTATCGCAGGACGACTAAGACCCAAGCTGTTAGACTGCTACGTGGGCCTTAAAATTCCATGTGGTTGTGGTTTAAGCTACGTAAATGCCGAACGGCAGCAAAACGGCTAAATCGGTCGAAAACCAACAAAACCAACAACAAAACCCCTAAAAATAATAAAAAGAAAAATTACCCACTGAATACCCACAAAACGATGATCAAGAAACAAAAGAAAAGAAAATAGCTTACCTCTAAAAGGGGGTTGAGACCTCGTGGCCTTTTGCCAGAAATAAATGGCCTAATGGCGGCTGGCTGTACCTTCTTGGCTGAAGGATTTTCAGAAAGTTAAATTAAAGGTCACGAGAACTCTAAAGGCCCTCCCCTTCTCTTCCAACAAAATCGGCTGACTCAATGTTTCCAACTGAACATAAACCCCAACAAAGAAAAATAAGAAGAAGAAGAGAATAGAGACACACCATAAAGGATCCAAACGATCAGAACGAACAAGAGTCTGGGCTTTTACCAGAACCTAAATTGCATAAGGAAATAAATCAAATAATTCCAAACAACCTTGTTTACACACAAAGTTGCCAAAAGTACAAATGGGCGTTCTGCGCTTTCACGGGAACCAGAAACGCAGATACGTGATTCAACTTTACGCGGCGGTGGCTAGCGCCATCAACCCACAGAACAGCAAAAGTAGTGCGTTCGCCCCATATTCTGGCTAACGTTATGCAACCAAAGATGATACAACCTAATGAACAATTTTTAACAGTAAATAAAAAGGAATGCACTGTGGAAACATATCTGTATAAATACAAGGCAGTCTACCTTCCCCACAAAATAAATAGTGGCAATTTTAAAATTGCTACAGTATAATATAATACGTATATATTTTGTCATTCCTCTCTAAACGTTCTCAATAGGTTTGAGGTCTGAACTGTTTTCTCGGGTGGATTCTTGAATAATTCCTCCCGTGTGAATTGGTGCATTATCGTGCTGAAAGATGTAATCCTCACAATATATCACGCCAACTAACCAAATACAATCACAAATATTAATCAAAAAACGTCCACTTAGATTAGTTTTATGGGTATATCTTCCATTACACCTCACGAATTTTGACGTTCTTGTACCATTGCAATGTTTATATCTGACGCTCCTTGTCGGCGTCTTGCTGTTCTGGAGGATCCGGGGAAACGGGTCTCCTTTTTCACGTTTAGTGTTTGTCTCTTAGAAAGTTGACAAGCTCTGAAGAACCTGTTTTATATTTACACCAGATTAAGGGACAGGGTACCTGTAAAAGACATTGCTGCGAACTTGAGGATACCGTGCTGTCAACTTTCTAAGAGAACATCCTTTCAAGACAGCTTTAAGCCAATTTCCCTGGAACCCTCAGAACAGCAAGACGTAGATTAGGAGCGTCAAATATAAACAATTGGTGTGCTGCTAACAAAATATTTTTAACTGATGAAAATAAACAGAGATAAGTGGAATGTTGTAGGGAATATCTCCACCAGAGTAGTTTATGGGAGAGAGTAATATTTTCTGACGAAAAAACATTCCAATCATGCAACAACGTCAAGATTCGTGTATAGCCAACAAGGAGAGATGTTAGTCATTTGATCTCCAGTCAGTGCTATAAAAATATATATAAAAAGAAATATAAGTATACCCATAGAACTAATCTAAGTGAACCTTTTTTGATTAATACTTGGGGCTGGATTAGAGCTAGGGGTCCAGGTTTGCAAATTGTTCAGGGAACTGGGTTGCTGTTTATTGAGAAATTCTTCTTCTTTGAGTCATGATTTCATTGGCATGACCAGGATCAGATCGTTCAGCACGACAACCAATCCACGCGGCAAGAATTATTCAAGAAATAACCCGAGAAAGCAACGCTTATGTCTTACTGTAGAGTTCAAGGAGTCCAGACTCAAACCCTATTGAGACGTTTGGATATAAATGACAAAATATATCTTAAGTGCACCGTTTGATTTGGTAGCACTACCACATATAAAGAGGACGGAGAAATAATAGCCATAAATATGGGGTTTTAAGCAGCGTGATACAGACGTGCGTAAAACTTTGCTGAATATAATTTTTTTATTGTAGATTTAGGTTAGTTAAGGCATAGACTAAAAAATAGCCATCATCTTGATCTGATCACTTACGGCAGCTGATTGTATCTGCGTGGCATCGCCTAGCATTTCTTGTATTTCCATAAATATCGCGTACAGGTGGGCGACTCCCTTAGATACGATTAGTTTCTATTGAAACAGATTTATCTTGGGAATATTCTAATGCGACCACATACCCACCCTCAGGCGGGGCGAAGAGCGCGTCGTTTACCGTCCGCAGCGGCGAGTGATCCTTCAAGTCTTTTGTTCATATTATGTGGTTGAGGTTAGTTTGCGGAATTTTAGTTCTTGTATCTGGAATGTTTAACACAAATGTAGTATTCAAATAAATACTGACTGCAGTTTTATAAACGAGGCAATTTAAATGCCCCCAAAGGAAAAAAATCTAAGGGATTCAAATCCGGTGACCTGGGTGGCCATGACTGTGAACTTGCGCGACCGATCCACTTAAGTTGCATCCAGAAATTGACGTACTCATTACACATTGCTTTTCCTACTGGCAGTGGGACAGTTTCTAATAGTTAAGGTAACACAAATTTCATAAAATGACGATACTCTTGGCCATTTAATCTCGGTGGTAGAAAATAAGGTCGAATGAGATAATCATCCGCAATACCAACCCAAACATTCACCGGAAGCTGTTGTTGATAATTTTTTTTTATTACCGCATGGGGATTTTCTTCAGCCCAGATATGATTGTTATGAAAGTTCATAATTGAATTTCGGGAAAAACACGCTTCATCGGTAAACATAATATGGAATAGAAATGTCGGAGATGCTACCTATTTTTGCAAAAGCCAAGTACAATAAACAACTCGCTGGGGAAAATCCGCAGGTAATAATTGCCTTGGGCCATTTCATAGACAAAATGCATATCGGCCATTTCAGAGTTTGTAAACTGAACCATTTTGTAATATCAGTAAAGGCTGAGACACAATCAAAAACTTAAGGAATAAGAAATAAGATTTATGATATAAGAATTAAGATTTAAGAACGAACATATGTTGTCCTATGTAAACAACGCACAATGAATTTTTTGGAAGTAAGGAATAAGATTTAAGATTTAAAAAACCGATTTGTTGGTTTTAAGAAATAAGGAATAGGAAATCAACCAATCAGAAGTCAGCATGTTTGTTGTTTGACTTTTGACAATTTAATGACCTCAAAATTGTATTTTCAGTTTTTCACTTTGGTTTTTAATAAAAGTAAGAGTTTCATGTAAGTCATGTATGACCAAAACTTTCACGATTACGTTCTATCATTAAAGTATCCTAAGAATTCTCTTTGGACATTAATAGGGCGAACTCACCATCTCCTGTTGCGCCACCTTATTGATCTTCGTTTCTTAAGGTAATAATAAAACGCTGCCGACATTGCAAACATACTACTCAAAAGAGTTAAGGACTTTTTTGGCAAGCCCTCCATATTTTTTAAAAGTATAGGCGAGTTCACGGCGAGTTTGTTAAAGTTGTAAAAATAGTATTTGTAAAAAAAAAGTGGGGTTACGACAATAGTTTAGAGTTTAAAAATCGCGCCGTTTTTAAGTAACCGGATTGGTTAAATTTAGGTACTAAGCTTTTAATTCTGTCTTGTACTCTTATTCCTTAACGCCTAAATCTTAAATCCTATTCTTTATTCCTTAAGTTTTTGATTGTGTCTCAGCCTTAACAAGTTTTATAGCTTAAAGGTGGATTTATAAACTTGAAAAGTTGGTGAGGTTGAAGTTATGGTCAAGTTGTGAGGTTAGATATTCCGAATTCCGAGCATAAAAATTGATTATCTCGAACTACCCGGGAAGTTTTCGAACCTTACATGAGCTTTACATGAACAACATGAACGAGTGTATAAATATAACTGAGTGTTCCCTTTAGTTTAAATTAAACTCCTATTTCCAACACCAACTGAACCTCAACCTCGCCAACTTTTCGAGTTTATAAATCCAGCTTAAAACTCTTCAATCAAATAATTACGTATCACTGTTTAAAGTTATGTAAATTATGCCAAAGTCAAATTTGAACAATTCCTTTCATGGCACTTTAACTTTTTTGTTACCTTCATAACACTGCAATAATAATAGTACATTATTTTACGAGCGTATAATGAAGGCTATATTACACGAGATTTTAAAACACGAGCCGAAGGCGAGTGTTTTAAGGATTCGAGTGTAATATAGCCATTATACGCAAGTCAAATACTATACTTTATCTACGACTATTCAGTATTCAAGAAGTTAGAAAATGGATTCAGAGCAACACATTTTATTACAATAGGATTATTATTAATGGTATTTCTTAACTAAAAAATACAATTCAACGATGTTAACCATAATTAAACAAAATACAATTACTTATTTCTAATTTTTCATGAAATTTATTGTAAAATTAGAGCAATTATGAAAATGAATGGGAGCAGGAATATTACTTATATTCATATCGTTCTTATTAGTAATGGAAAAAGTTTCGGAGCTAACATTATTTACAGTGGTAGATGTAGATGGACATAATTTTGAGTTTATTTGTTTTAAAATTTTATTAGCAGCGTCTATTTTAGTTTTTTTTGATTCAGCAATATAACCTTCAGCTACGCAGGCCGATTTCCAACCTCCATGACGTTTTAGGGCTGTCATAGTTGCTCCTCCGTCAGCATATAATGTAGCTGAAGATCGGCGAAGACAATGGCCGGTATATTTTTCTGGGTTTATTAGTTGCAAGTATTCCGCTATCGTCTTACCCATCTGTCCAAATTTATTTATGCCAATTATTTGCTTTGTGCATTTGCCGTTTTGATAGTTTAAAAAGAAAGAATTTGGCACGTTTCATGGTCTAAGATCCGCATATTTTCTGACAATATTATAATAGTCTCCGTGTGTGTGTGTGTATCTGACTTTATTGGCACTGGTTTAAACCAACTGGCCAGCTTTGGAATAGTCTCCGGTAATCGTAAAATTCCTGGGAATTTTTGTTTTCGTCGTTGGAACAAGAACTTGCACACAGCCGTCATAATATTGTATGTGTTCTACCTTCATGTTATACAGCTCGTTGGAACGGCAAGCTCCCATTACCCCCATTATCAATGCAACCTATAAAAAAATATTATATTTAGTTATTTTAGATAAAGGTGTTAAATCAAATGCATTATTACCTTTGTAGCTAGATATTTAACATCCGGTGCCTCTTCCATAAACTTGTTAATTTCTTCCCCAGTAAAAGCCTCTGCTTTTTTCGGCTGGTAACCTTCAGACTGCCTTTTCAGTAAAGCGCGTACTTTTCCATAAGGTTCAATATTTACATTATGTTTTAACATAAGGGTACTTTTTATCATGGAATAATTTGTCCACGAAGTGCTTGACTTGTATTTTTTTGACAATTCTTTAAAATATACTAGCACGGTATCTTCAGAAAAAGAATTTGTGTTGTTTTTTCTGTCGCCAGTCTATAAAATTATCGTACGCTAGCGTATAGTTCTTGCGTGATTTTTCTGGTAGTAATTCCAGGGAAGCTGTATGCGCTGCAGCCCGAATTTCTGGAGGGGTACTTTGGATTTCGTTTTCGTCATCCGAAATCATGATATTTTACTTTGAAATCAACAACAAAATGTCACAGCGAAACTTAAATGACTGAGGAAAAAAATGATTCGTTTACTTGTCAATCGGTTGCTATGGTATTAATACCATTCACGCCTGCTTAAACTAGATCTGGTGCGTTCTTATCGTAATTCAGGTAACTTTGTTTTGTTGGGACCGTGGAATATGAAATCTCATATTCCACGGCTGTGGAATATGAGTAACTATGGTAATATGAACCACATTATATATGTACTAACAAACACATTATGCTTCTATTATTAAATAGTCGTTGATAAATAACGTTATTTGTTTTATCGAAAACAGTTAATCTGAGCGAAGAAATTCAAAAGATGAATTTCGTTTACTTTTAATTCTAATCAACAAATTATTAAAAAAATATTTATAAACTACAAAATTTTTTTATTGATTGCAATAAAGTGCTTTTTAAAGGAAGCAAGATACGAAAAAAATGCTTAAAAAAGTTGGCAAAAAATCAGTGGCACACATTTTTTTGTCAAAAATCTTAGTTAAAGTGCCTTCCGGGTCGCCACTGGACTTAAAAACTTTAATCTAGTTAGGGCTAAATTAGCCTCTGACTACCCTTAATAATACTGTCAGATTTCAACAAAATCGGCTAAAGGATTATTAAGATGTTTACGAAGTAACGATTTTTCTTAGAAAGTTTGACACTCTGTATCTTGAAAACGAAGCATTACCCGGCCTATGTTTATATAAACTTTTTGTCTTAAAATCACTCAAAGAATCATCCCTTGAAGTTTGGCCACGTACTTAAATAACACCCTGTATAGAGGCTACTTTCATTATTAGGTAAAGTAAGCGTCCATTTATTCTGTTGTTCACAAAACTGCGGTGGAGAGACTTGCGAGAATGTCCAAGAAACAGTGTTCGAGTGTGAAGAAAACGACCTTGACGGTAACAAAAACATAGAAGCTGCTACCGAAACTCTTAACTTTGAAGAAACATGTTTCCGTTACTAGGAAACTAGAACTTCTCTTTACACCAACGAAACAAGTTCCATCTACATCGATGGAATCAGTGGCGCATCCAGAGTTTCAGTTTGGGGGGGGGGTAGTGGCGCGGATCCAGGGAAAAACTGTTGCAGGGTTAAAATAGCGCCGAAGGTGCAAAAATAGCGCCGCAGACGAAAAATTTTAGGAGCCACGCCCAAATTTCGTTTTTATCCGCAAGTTCTGTGATTCTAATATTTGCATTGAACAAGTGTATAGGTAACAGAAATGCAGACAAGATATAATTTAATTTTCTTATTCTGTGTAAAAAAACATATAAAACAAGTAAAATTAAATATAACATAACTTTTACATACTATATTAATAAATAGATATAAATACATATGAAAGAAATAGCAAATACTTAACACAGTTATCAAAAAATATATTTTTATAAAAAACGATAAATTTAATAAAAACATGTTAAAGCAAAAAATAAGATAATATTCCCTTGAGCAAAACATAAGTACCTACTCGCAAGGCTAGAAAACATGAAATTAAAAAAAATTATAATGTGAAATCAAGTCGTCTATTTTTATTATTAGCAAATCTTTTTATGACGTGGTCTACATTTACTTGGATGTCTCTGTGTATGAACAGAAGTGATAGCCCAACTAATCTATCCTGACCCATTGTTGAACAAAGCCGCGTTTTAAGGCACCGCAGAGAGGAGAAACTTCTTTCAGCTGAGGCTACACTAACGGGTAGAGTGACCAAAACTTGTAGGCATTTTTTTATTATTGGAAAAATATCTTCATCGCAGGACGAATATAAACCTATACCATCTGTAATGCTTTTTTTTATGTTTTTCCAAATACTAAATTCCAATTTTAATTTTAAAAGTATTAAGTCCTTATTTTGGGTATTTTCAAGTTTGCTTATATACTTCGCAACTACTTCAATCGACTGAGTAGTTTCAGTCTCCGTTTTTGAAATGAAAATGGAAAGAAAAAATATATTAAACTCATAGGTATTTAAAGATTCCTCGTTAAAACGAAATTGGAGATCTTGTAATATATTATCTAACAGAGGAATAATATATGTTAATTCTAAAATAAGATTCGTCATTTTCTGCAGATATTATATATTGGGGCGATGCGTTTGTCTCTGACGCTTGGCGGCTTGTCTTCATGTTAGTGGCACGTGGCACGTCCTGGCGCGATGCTCGGTCGACGAAAGTAAAAAAGCGCTACTGCCAGATCGAACAAAAAAATTGCTGCAGTTGATCTGATAATACTTTTTGGAATATTATAATTTCAGTGAAAGGTTAGGTCTATAAAATTCCTGGGGGGGGGGGGGGGTAATTACCCCCATTACTCCCCCCGTATATACGCCCCTGGATGGAATCGATTCTTCTGAAGAAAGAGAAACTTCTGGAAGATTCAACTATTTCGCGGGTTCTTCGAAGAAGAAAACTCGGTTCAACTGAACAAAGATACTTAACTGAGTATTCAAATAGACGAATACTGAAGATTTCACTAAGAAGAATGGCGACGGAAATTGACCAGAAATATCAAGCATATGTAATTTCAAAATTTTCCTGTATAAAATCGATGAAGTTTTATTATTAAATAGCTTTTTGTACAATGAGTTGTCATGTTTTTTTTTATATACATACAACATTCCAAAATTGTTATCTATTGAATTGAAAAATTTTTCACGATATCAAAAAATAATTGTGTTCCGCATTTTCAGGTAGAAATGTAATTGTTTTTTATTGGTTTGTTCATTAAAAATTTTTTTTCATCAAAACAAGAACTGCTAACAATTTGACTCCGTATTTCAGTAAACTGCTCAGAAATAATTTCATACTCCACATTTTGTGAACTGAAAGTGAGTTTTTATACAGATTATTTATTTGATTATTTACCTCATCCATTATAAAAGCGGGTTGATTTTCACCTGATTATTCAGCGATAATCTCCCGCTCTCCGGTGAAAATCACCCTTGTCAAAAGTGAAAATCTCACCCGTCAGAAATCGTTAGTTTTTTATTTGGTAAATAATCTTCAAAATACATGTCGGGATTGGGAAATAATCAGAAAATCATTCTCAGATTTTTTGCCATTAGGAAATCGCTCTCGGGCAGATTTCCACGGCAAAAAATCTTCGGAATGATTTTCGATAATTTCCCTATCCCTTAATATATTACTACAGATAATCTAATTGTTTATTTATAATGAAAATTTTTGTCATTCAGACGTTACGTAAAAACTGATTTTACCTACGGAAATAAAAAGATACTTATTACGTTGAATATAAAAACCTCCAGCGATTTTCAAATCGTGCGCAGTGCGACTGCAGGACCATTTTTGAACGTTTGGCGCGGTGTACAACAAAAATAATTCGTGTTAACAAAAAAAATGCTCGGACATAAAATGTAGATAATTCGCTGCTTTACGATGTTTGTTCAGGAAATTTTCTAATCAGAGTAACAGAAAATTAGAAATAGTGAAAAAACTGATATCATGCTTATTTTGTTTAAATAATGGAATTTTTCGTAAGTAAGTAAGGAAGTTTCGTCAAGATGTTACAAGCGAAAAACCGATTTAACCCTTTGATTCAAGATGGCGTCGAAGTTAAGGGGGTAAGAACCGTGCAAATTCAGAGTTAAGTTTTCCTAGTGGTACCCTACGGCCATGCAAAATTGTAGCTTGCTCGCTTTTAGCTCCCAGAAAAGCGTTGTGAAAAGTACAGTTTTCCTGGACTATTTCGGCGAGTGCATTACTTGAAACTTAAAAGCCAGATGCCGGCGGGTACGATTTCGTGCAGACATGAGCCGTCTTTACATCTATTTCTTTTTAACGTAGTAGAGATAAGAACAGAGCAAAGCCCTATCGGCGCTTCGCTAGTAGCGATCAAAAATACTGTCAATAGGTCTAGCTAACATGGTGATATCATTTTCTAACTATTTCAGCTAATGCGACGCGGAATATGGGCTTTGAAGGCCAATTGGCCAATAGAATATTCGTAAGAGAAAATTAGATAGAACTTTCTTAGCGTCCACGTTGACTCTTAAAGTATTAACCGGGGGTATTGTCGCTTCCTTTGATACATTTCTTGCTGGAGTTTTTATACTGACATTTAAATGTAAACGATAATGTTATATTTGCGGCGCTTACTTTTCTTATCGTCTGATGAATTTCTCAGGGACTAGTCTATTTAGTCTCTCGTCAAAATCATACACTTTTTAGGATGATAGCATTGTCTTTTTTGCTTAAACGAACCATATCATATCATCTAAACAAGTTCTTTCTGTCTCTGTACATTGCAAAGACTGTCTTTGGTATATTATCTCCTCTACGAGTAAGTAAATTATTAAGTATAGTTTCTTTTATCACGGGTTACTACCACCATCCAAAGATATTATCAAAAAAAATCATTTTACTTAAAAAATATAAAATGTTTATAGTAGGAAATAATTTTCTTTGTTTCAACCCTGATTTTAATTTGGTTGAAACAAAAAAAGGTAATTGGAATTTCTTTTCGGTAGTCTTTTGTTTTTGGCCTACGAACATAATATAGGTTTCCCTCCGAGGCAGAAACAAAAGTGAACAATGGGGTTTAGTCTTAAAAAAGTTTTGTTCTTTGTTGAACAGAACCGATAAAGTTATATGGTATTATAATTAAAAAGGCGAAAAAAATTTGTTGGTTTAAGTTAGAAGCCTGACCTGAACTTGCCGGTAACTTGTTGTGTGTCGTATGGATATTTATCATGGAAAGCAAATACCTTTCATCATTAGGGGAAGTCATCTGACAATATACAGGGTGATTTGCGGTGGTTGGAACATTAAACAATGTTTGGTTTATTATCTATTTTCCTATAATCTGTTACCCAGTGCAAGATAATAATTAATTTCCATTCCATCCAAAAAAATCTTGAACAAATTAATGCTGAAATTTTTGAACTCTAAGATACTATGGAACCTAAATCTAGTTGGAAGTTAGGCAATCTCCGGATACATTTTACATTATTACCTAAGGTTAGTTGCAATATACAGGGTGGGCTTAAAATAAATGTATTTTTATTAAAAAAATGTCCAAAAGTTGAAATTGAAGACACCACTGGATGAAGGGTCTATGTAACATCAAAACGATTTAGAGAAAATTTGGTTTAAAGTTTTTTGTCGGGCACTTTCTTCTTTGAGCAGGGAGAGGGACGATTTTTTTCTAGAGCCTTTCTTTATATTTATAAATACAACAAACCTTACAGCTTTTAGACAAAAATAGTTATATTAAAAATCAAGGAGCTAAAGTGATGCAAGTACCAGTTGAGTATTACCATGTTAAACTTACCCTATTGCCAGTATTTTTTATCCCTAGTAGCGAAGCGCCGATACGACTTTGCTCTCTTCTTATCGATACTAGTGTAGCTATAAGTTTCTTTGATACTACGTTTAAAAAAGATATATGCGGGAAGGCTCATGTCTGCAAGAAATCGTACTCGGCGGCATCTGGCTTTTAAGCTCCAAGTAATGTATGCACTCGCCGACACCTCACATTTTAAGTCGCAGTGCATGCCGCGTAGAGGCGGCATTATTTGCTGAGCTTACTTTACTTATGCACGACACTGATAAAGCCTCAGAATAAGCAAATGTTTATCTTCACACCGACCAATTTCGACCAATGAAAGGCCTGTTTTTTGTATCGTTACCGTAACTACTAAAAAGATTTTCGGAAATTTTTTCCCTCTTGTAAATTTTTTGACATATATGTCACGTGTAATAATAAATAACTACTCAAGATATTAATTTTAATTTAAAATAGAGTGTAGCGGGAATTGGGGCTCGGCAATAGAAACTCAATTATATGTTTCCCAACGTTTCGTTTTATATTAAAACTTTCTCAAGGGTCTGAAAAAGAAGACATTTGTTTTTATAAATACAGTAAAAGTCAAATATAATTTCGTGTAACAGATCCCTAATCCGAGAAATAATAACCTCAATAATTGTAAAACTATTTTGGGGGTTTATAAATTAAGTAAGTTAATCATACAACAGAAACAAACTCAGAGAAAACCCAAAGATATGGTACTCACCGATACTCTTAGAGTTCATAGGGCCGTTTATTACCAGTTGTATACATTTTATTTAATATTCTTCGGAGAACAAGACATATCGACTGCTTAGATGTTTACGAATTTTTTTATTAACTTGCAAGTCGCATGAACTTTGTGTTAAACGGATAGAGAGTTACTAAAATATGTTCTGGTATGTACTACGTTAAGACTCCGACAGTATCGGCGACAACAACGAAGACCTATATCAATCAATCTATACACTGTTTTACATTTTACTCTTTTGCCATTTAGAATTAGGTGAACATTCAAGGACTACACCAACAGAGAACACTAACTTTTATATACACCACGCACAAAACACTATTGTTGTCTCTTTGTACTAAGTACATCTTTGTATTTGCTCAAAATGCCAGAGTAGCAGGCGCTCAAGTTATTAGTGTCTGTTCTGAAATTAACTGACTCATTTAGATTTATATAGATCATTTCACTGATGTTTTTCTTTAAGTAATTATTTTCTTTGTCAAATATTTTTGGATTTGAAAAATCAAATTCATGTCCTGTTTGATGATGGTGAAGACTAAGCGCAGTTGTATCCGATTTGTCAACTTTTTTACAATCATATTTGTGTTGTCTTAGCCTATCTTTGAGAAGTTGTTTGGTTTGACCCACATAGAAAGTATTTTCGCATTGTTTGCACGGAATTCCATACACTACATTGGATTCGTACTCAATCGGTAGTCGATCCTTCAGTTTAGTAAATAAATTATTTGTTGTTTTTGTATTGTAAGATGCTAGGTTGCAATCATTCGATTGTAAACAATTTTTAATTTTATTTGTAATATCTGGTATATTTGGGAACTTAAAAAATCGTCCGCTCTTAGATTGTTTATTAATTGATTGATTCTTTAATTTATCTGTATATCTTGTAATTGTGCGATTTATAAAATTCAGTGGATAATTATTATTCCTTAAGAGTATTTTTATTTTTGATAAATTCTCGGTTTGAAAGGATTCATGAGACAAACTAAAGGATCGATATAACAAGTTAGTAATGGTTGCAACTTTTTGTGATGATGAGTGATTGGAATGGAAGTTTAAGAGTCTACCAGAGCTTGTGTCTTTCATATACCAATTAGTCACCAATTTTCCGGCGTCTGTGCGATATACCATGGTATCCAAAAAAGGAATCATATTATTGGACTCACATTCTAAAGTAAATTGCAATTTGCGATGATAGTTATTAAAGAATGGAAGAATATTGTTTATCTCATTAATAGGTACAGCCAATAGGGTATCATCGACATACAACTTGATAAATGGAATCCGAAACGGTAGTTTTTTTATAGTAGTCTCTATTAAGTCATTCATCACGAGATTGGCCATAACTGGGCTAGCTGGATTACCCATTGCACTACCTTCAATTTGTGCGTAAAATTGGTTATTAAAAAGAAAGTAACTAGATTCGAAACAAAAATTCAACATTTTCAAAAACAAGTCCTTAGGAATGTTAGTATAGGCCGCAATGAATGACCATTTTTTAATAACTATCTCAGTCACTAACAAATTCGGAATATTCGTAAAGAGCGAAACCACGTCCAGTGACACGAGAACATAATTCTTCGGTATGGTTATCGTTCCTGAAAACTTAACGAACTCAAATGAGTTTGTTAAATTAAATTCAAAAGTAGTTATCACCAATGATAAAATATTGTGTATAAAAGTGGCTACATTATAACTTGGAGAGTCAATGCAACTCACCACCGGACGCAGTTTTACTCCTTGTTTGTGTGTTTTTCTCATTCCATACATACGTGGTGGAATAGAATTGTGTTTTTTTAATTTTTTCACTTCATCCTTAGACAACAGATCTAAGTTTAGGATCTCATCAAAAAGTTTGTTAGCTTTATTTTGAAAGGAATTCGTTGGGTCTTTGGCCAGAGGCTTGTAAGTTTTCTTGTCCATAAGCATAATATTCATATACTCAATGTATTCGTTTTTCATCATGAGAACTGTAGAATTTCCTTTGTCCGATTTCATAACTAATAAGTCCGGGTGATCTTTCAGGAATTTCTTTGCATGTTGATAGTCTCTTATCTCTCTGTTGTGCTTGGAATTGAAATTAGGCTTGTTGTAAAAGTTGCTTATAATATTGGTGGTAGCTGCCCGTAAATTATCTCTCATGTTGTCATTGTCATGGCAGGATAAAATGCAATACTCGAGGTCTTTAATTATTGAAGGTATTGGCATTTCCTCTCTTCGCAGTGGCACACCAAAATTTGGTCCTAGCGCTAGTACTCTGTTAACTTCATCCGGGATAATCAGATTAGTAAAATTAAAAAGGAACTTTTCTCCAATTATTGGTAGGACTTCGGCATTTGATAGTGTAAGGGTCCTAAGCTTCTTAATGTTTATTTGTTTGTATTCGTCAAATTGCTTGCTATAAGCTCTCAGATTTTCACCCCTGAATATGTCATAGGTTACCTCATCCACCACTGATCTCGCTCGTGAAATAATATTAGTCATATATTTCTCAGATACACTTAACTTCCAAATAGTAATCCTAATTTCTAAATTTAAGACTGAACGTCTAAATTTGTCAATAATGAGATCTGTTTCGTTAACAAACGGGTGTTCATCTACTTGTAAGGAATAGACGCATTTTAGATTGTTTACTATATGGCAGGGAAAAACATTGTTTCTCCTACACTGCAGAAGGAAAATTCTTCTATTTCTTAAAGCAGCCAGTTTTTTACTTAATTTTGCCCATTCTTTAAATATTTTACAAATGTCTTCTCCGAAAATATATCTGATGTTGTTGAATAATTCTCCCGAGTTAATCATAGTCTAGTCTTTTAGCGCCCAAATTATTTCACGAGCGAGATCAGTGGTGGATGAGGTAACCTATGACATATTCAGGGGTGAAAATCTGAGAGCTTATAGCAAGCAATTTGACGAATACAAACAAATAAACATTAAGAAGCTTAGGACCCTTACACTATCAAATGCCGAAGTCCTACCAATAATTGGAGAAAAGTTCCTTTTTAATTTTACTAATCTGATTATCCCGGATGAAGTTAACAGAGTACTAGCGCTAGGACCAAATTTTGGTGTGCCACTGCGAAGAGAGGAAATACCAATACCTTCAATAATTAAAGACGTCGAGTATTGCATTTTATCCTGCCATGACAATGACAACATGAGAGATAATTTACGGGCAGCTACCACCAATATTATAAGCAACTTTTACAACAAGCCTAATTTCAATTCCAAGCACAACAGAGAGATAAGAGACTATCAACATGCAAAGAAATTCCTGAAAGATCACCCGGACTTATTAGTTATGAAATCGGACAAAGGAAATTCTACAGTTCTCATGATGAAAAACGAATACATTGAGTATATGAATATTATGCTTATGGACAAGAAAACTTACAAGCCTCTGGCCAAAGACCCAACGAAATCCTTTCAAAATAAAGCTAACAAACTTTTTGATGAGATCCTAAACTTAGATCTGTTGTCTAAGGATGAAGTGAAAAAATTAAAAAAACACAATTCTATTCCACCACGTATGTATGGAATGAGAAAAACACACAAACAAGGAGTAAAACTGCGTCCGGTGGTGAGTTGCATTGACTCTCCAAGTTATAATGTAGCCACTTTTATACACAATATTTTATCATTGGTGATAACTACTTTTGAATTTAATTTAACAAACTCATTTGAGTTCGTTAAGTTTTCAGGAACGATAACCATACCGAAGAATTATGTTCTCGTGTCACTGGACGTGGTTTCGCTCTTTACGAATATTCCGAATTTGTTAGTGACTGAGATAGTTATTAAAAAATGGTCATTCATTGCGGCCTATACTAACATTCCTAAGGACTTGTTTTTGAAAATGTTGAATTTTTGTTTCGAATCTAGTTACTTTCTTTTTAATAACCAATTTTACGCACAAATTGAAGGTAGTGCAATGGGTAATCCAGCTAGCCCAGTTATGGCCAATCTCGTGATGAATGACTTAATAGAGACTACTATAAAAAAACTACCGTTTCGGATTCCATTTATCAAGTTGTATGTCGATGATACCCTATTGGCTGTACCTATTAATGAGATAAACAATATTCTTCCATTCTTTAATAACTATCATCGCAAATTGCAATTTACTTTAGAATGTGAGTCCAATAATATGATTCCTTTTTTGGATACCATGGTATATCGCACAGACGCCGGAAATTTGGTGACTAATTGGTATATGAAAGACACAAGCTCTGGTAGACTCTTAAACTTCAATTCCAATCACTCATCATCACAAAAAGTTGCAACCATTACTAACTTGTTATATCGATCCTTTAGTTTGTCTCATGAATCCTTTCAAACCGAGAATTTATCAAAAATAAAAATACTCTTAAGGAATAATAATTATCCACTGAATTTTATAAATCGCACAATTACAAGATATACAGATAAATTAAAGAATCAATCAATTAATAAACAATCTAAGAGCGGACGATTTTTTAAGTTCCCTTATATACCAGATATTACAAATAAAATTAAAAATTGTTTACAATCGAATGATTGCAACCTAGCATCTTACAATACAAAAACAACAAATAATTTATTTACTAAACTGAAGGATCGACTACCGATTGAGTACGAATCCAATGTAGTGTATGGAATTCCGTGCAAACAATGCGAAAATACTTTCTATGTGGGTCAAACCAAACAACTTCTCAAAGATAGGCTAAGACAACACAAATATGATTGTAAAAAAGTTGACAAATCGGATACAACTGCGCTTAGTCTTCACCATCATCAAACAGGACATGAATTTGATTTTTCAAATCCAAAAATATTTGACAAAGAAAAGAATTACTTAAAGAAAAACATCAGTGAAATGATCTATATAAATCTAAATGAGTCAGTTAATTTCAGAACAGACACTAATAACTTGAGCGCCTGCTACTCTGGCATTTTGAGCAAATACAAAGATGTACTTAGTACAAAGAGACAACAATAGTGTTTTGTGCGTGGTGTATATAAAAGTTAGTGTTCTCTGTTGGTGTAGTCCTTGAATGTTCACCTAATTCTAAATGGCAAAAGAGTAAAATGTAAAACAGTGTATAGATTGATTGATATAGGTCTTCGTTGTTGTCGCCGATACTGTCGGAGTCTTAACGTAGTACATACCAGAACATATTTTAGTAACTCTCTATCCGTTTAACACAAAGTTCATGCCACTGACGATAAATCGTCAGTGGTTCATGCGACTTGCAAGTTAATAAAAAAATTCGTAAACATCTAAGCAGTCGATATGTCTTGTTCTCCGAAGAATATTAAATAAAATGTATACAACTGGTAATAAACGGCCCTATGAACTCTAAGAGTATCGGTGAGTACCATATCTTTGGGTTTTCTCTGAGTTTGTTTCTGTTGTATGATTAACTTACTTAATTTATAAACCCCCAAAATAGTTTTACAATTATTGAGGTTATTATTTCTCGGATTAGGGATCTGTTACACGAAATTATATTTGACTTTTACTGTATTTATAAAAACAAATGTCTTCTTTTTCAGACCCTTGAGAAAGTTTTAATATAAAACGAAACGTTGGGAAACATATAATTGAGTTTCTATTGCCGAGCCCCAATTCCCGCTACACTCTATTTTAAATTAAATAATTTGGGCGCTAAAAGACTAGACTATATTAATTTTAGTTTAGTTAGATCATAGACCAACCCACGTTAGATATTAGTCGCAAAGAGTAGAACTCCTCCTATTTTAGTACCTAATACGAGTTAAACCGAAATTATCAATTTAAGCTATTTTTAATTTAATTTAGTATACTTCATGTTACTAAAGTTAAAAGGAAAGTAGTTTACCTTAACTCCAAATTGCAAGAAAAAGTTAGAAAGTAGATATCATTTTATGATATGACAACAGAAAGTTTTAAAAATAGACTTCTTGCTACTTTAGTAATAAGGGTTTAGATAAAATTAGGTGCTTAAATTGTTTCTAAACTGATTTAGTATATTTCATGTTACTAAAAATTAAGAAGAATCGTTTATTTTAACCCTAATATTGGTATACTAAATACCGTCTCGTTTTTGTCATAGGATATACAAAAAGCTTTAAAAAGTAGACTTCCTTCAACTTTAGTAACACGAGTTCATTTAAAATTGACAGTTAAAGATATTCTCAATATGATGCAGTATATCTGACAAAACTTAAGTTTGAGGAAGTTTATTTATACATATCATTACTTTTAACCCTTGTTAGAAAATATACGTATTATTTAAATTAGGTGATTGTTTAAAAAAATATTTTTGTAATAATTTGAATGGGAGAAATAAAACGCTAGCTACATTTTCAACCTAAAAAAAAATAATATTAATATCACGCAAAAGAAACATAGGACAATTTATATTTGTACTAATTCTAAAAATTACTTCCACGCGCTCTTCTTGGCTCGCTTTGTATTGAACTAACCTGAACTTATTCTCTTATATTTATATATATATTCAACACAAGGGTAGAAAACTCAACCTATTAGAAACATTAGCAATCAAAAAAGCCTTAAAAAATCGATGTAATGTTGTTAACAATCAAATTGAAATACCTTCAGGTGCCAATCTAATACTTAATAGCCTAATAACTTAAGATAAATATGCAATAATCACTGTCAATAATTACCAACGAAAAAACCCATAATTATTATACACAATATCATTTTCATAATTTTATTACTTAGATGTAAATACCTCTATGATCACACCTGTAATTTAGTTGTACCTTTGGCCAATACCTGTAAATTAAGGACCAAAATAACCTATCATCTGTCAATCTTTATTTTAATGACATGTAGAATTTATTATTGTTTCATAATGCCTTTGATAATAACCCGCAAGGGTTGAAACACGTGTCAGGAAACTGAAATAAATTGTGAAATATAACAAGTACTACTTTAATTTCCTCTACTATCTTATATTTTCTTCTACCTTTTCTCCTCCGAGCCGTTATATCTTTAAATTTGAAAGTGAAATAATTTGCAATTAACTTGGCACCACCTTGGCACTAGTAAATTAAGGCATATGTCATAGTTAACTGTCATCCATGACCGACTTTAATATTTAATTAGTTTAGACGGTGTTTGGCTTGATATTAAAATATTTAAAATTTTTCTTTTTAATTTTCTTACCGAATCTCCTTGTTCTTGAATTAATCCCCGGAAATACGTTTTTACACTGGAATAATTTTCATAGAAAATCGTGTTTTATAAAAATTATTCCATAATTGCGTAGATCACTGTGCGTTCATGTATTAATACTTATACGCGTGTCTGTAAGCCCCATAACACACCTTCTTTTTTTATTCTTTATTACCAGAGTTCTTTATTACGGCCTTGATACCTGCTTTATTTGCGTTAAAATACCTGCATTCTTCTTTGAGGTATTTAATTTGCTCTTCCAAATTAGCAATTTTTTTCTGTTGACAGATCATTTTTCTTATTTCTTATCAACTCCAGCTTACAGTCTTCCTTCTTTAATTTTTTGTATCCTTTCTTTACAATATCCTTTCTTAATATAGGTGATTTTGAATTTTAAGTGTTTTATTAAAAATTACGTCTGTATTCGTGAACTCGTATCCACTTCATGCTGTCTCTCACAATAACTTTTTTCCTCTACAATATTTTTTTTCTTATTTACTAAGTTCAGTACATTTTTGCGGGTTAGTTTGCACTGAGTTTTTGAAACCGGACTTTATGATGTAAAGATATTGGTCTGCATTGTATACGGTTTTAGTTTTTCTTAACTTTTTTTCTATACGACCAACGCCCCTATCAGAGTCTATAAATGGGTGTTCCACTTTCGAAAATTTGTGGTCAATGATTTTGACATAATAATATCTCTTATAATTCAGGTTTTAATAAAGGCATATTATATTTAAAAATGTATTTGGCCCGCACATGAATCGAACCAGATTATAGGATGCTGAACTTTTTCTCTGCTACCATTTAGGAGCTGCATAAGAGTATGGACACTACTGCCCAACTATAAACTTCGTAGCAATATCTTCCACCCATGTAAAGAAATAGGGGTAATAGTTTGTACGCCAAAGATATAAAACCATAACTGGCTAAGGTAGAATGGCTTTGATGTTGTAGGCCTTGGCAGAGGCATTGTTGTTGGAGGTGCATTGTCATACACCAGGGTTAGAACGTGAAAATTCTCGATCTAGTTTTAGTTGCTTAAATGCATATTTATATTTTAGCCGGCATCGCAAGTCCTACATATTGTGTCAATTGAAATGTTCCAATAGAAGCTTTTTGAAACCATGTATGAAATTGTTTTCATAGGTAGACACAACAATATATCCTCTTAAAAAAACGCAAAACCCCGAAAAACTGAATGCAGATTATTGAGATCTTAGAAACACCCTCAATTCCGAGGTATTTGTGACATGCTGCATGCAACGGTTCTACATTTTTGTCACGGATTAAGGATATATTATGTACAAATATAATTTGATCTTAGTATGGATAAAGGGGCTAATATGCTTCATATAGGTACCCTTTAACCACCAACTGTTTACACGACCATCAGTACATAAATCCTTCATCAACTTGTCAATTATTACCGATTTGGAAAGATGCTGAAGTTTGTTTTTCATTTATGTATACCAATTAAAAGTTCTTTGAAAAAGTTATTCCCATTTTAGTTTCAGTCAGTGCCATCAGGCTAGGATAACTTAAATGGTGAAGATCGTTCCCCGTTTATTTAGTTCTTCAACCAGACGATGATGGCGCTATTGTAGGGATTTTGTATTATAAGGTTGTTCATATCCTAACGTTGCGTTGGTAGCGGCAAAACATGTATTTAGAATGAGCGTGGGGAACGTTCTTTTTCTTTCTCTCTCTGAATTCAACCGTACCAGCAAAGGTGCGATAATAGCTATTAATATAACGAGATTATTATGCGATTTATAATAGTCGAGGACATTGCTAGGTGACGAGGCGACAGCCGAGTCACCCGCAATGTCCGAGACGGTGTTAAATCGCTAATAATCGAGTTATATTCAAAGCTTTATCGTATTATTGACAACGGCGATGCAAAAATAAAAACAAGGTGTTTTGTCATTTCAGTTTGGCATTTCAAAAAGTCATCATTAAAATCATGCAAGATTTTGATATTCCTGACGATATATTAGCTGCAGCCAACATTATAAGGTTGAACTTTCTTCCGGACAAATCTAAAATCCATTATGAAAAAGAATATCGGCAGTTTTGTGAGTGGCGAAACAAAGTACATGTTCAAGGTGCAGAAGATACGGTATTGCTGGCGTATTTCGCAAAACTCTTTGAGGAATACTCTGCTTCATCCTTATGGCCGAAATATTCCATGTTACGAGAGACTTTAGAACTGAAGAAAAGAGTAGAAATCGACAAATACGGCGCCTTAATACGTTTCATCAAGAAGAAAAATGTTGGATATAGAGCAAAAAAATCAAAAGTATTTACAAGAGAACAAGTCAACGAATTTGTGTGTTCTGCCTCAGACGAGAAGTTTTTAATGATGAAAGTGGCTTTTTTAATTGGAATTGGAGGAGCCTGTCGAATCAATGAATTAGCGAAGATGACCACGGAAGATGTTGACGTTTTAGAGGACAAGCTGATTGTTACTATTCCCGACTCAAAAACCCACAAGAAACGTATTTTCGCTGTGATATTTGACGGCGAAGTCAATCCTGTGCTTTTATTAAAAAGTACGCAATGTTAAGGCCAGACCATGTCACTCACCAAAGATTGTTTGTATCATATAGAAGAGGGAATTGTACGGTACAGCCCTGCGGCATTCATTTCTTCTCTAAAATACCTCAAAAAATAGCTGAGTATCTCTCACTTGAAAATCCTAATTTGTATACTGGTCACTGCGTTAGAAGATCTTCTGCAAATTTTCTTGTTAATGCTGGAGGAGATATATTAGACCTACAAGAACTTGGTGGATGGGAATCGGCGAAGGTTGCTAGAGGGTATTTAGAAGAAAGTGTGAGCAAGAAAGTTTCCATTGCTCGCAAAATTCAAATCGGCGATGTTTCCGGCAGTGGATTAGGCACTGGGGAACCGCACGAAATCGAAAGGAGTGCTTTCTCGGTCATTAATCAGTCTTCAGAGTGCATACCTAAGATCGTGGACGTTAAAGACAAAGGTGTATCCATCAAATTTGAAAACTGTCAAAATATTGTTTTACATGTTCATGAAAAATAGTTCTAATATTATTTGGTATCTAACGTATTATGCTTTCGTAACTAACGTATTAAATTATGGTAACCAATGTATTATGAGTAACTAAGGTTTTATGTAGGTTTTAGTACGTTTATGATGTTAATAATTATTAATAAAGATATCATATAAAAATGACTTAATCTTCAATGATACGATAAAGATAAAAAATATGACTTATGCGCTGATCCATAATAAAAATATCTTTCGGAGTCGGACTCAAGCGACATTGACATTTTAAAATTAAATTTTTAAACGAAGCGGCGCGACGTATAAGTTTATTCTGCTAAAATGGTAATTTATTGTTGCGTTTCCGGATGTAAAGTACAAAGCGGGAAACGTTTAAAAATGAACAGGTTTCCAAAAAGCGACCCGGTAAGTTGTTTGTTGTTTTAGCGAAGTAATAAAAAGGGTGTATCGTGAAGCGCCAAGAAGGCACCTTGCGCCTATATATACTGTATACAAAATATTGTTGCTATCTAAAAAAAATGTGTGCAGGACACCTTTTGATCCTGAATAATCATAAACATTACTTATATACTGATTTTTTTAGTTTACGATCTTAGTATAACGTCTGTGTATTTTTAGATGCATAAACTTTGGGTAAATGCTTTTCAAAATCCATACTCTGTGGCAAAGACAAGATTGGCATTCACAAAACTTATAGAGTTTGTCACACACATTTTGGATATGACCAAAAAATTGGGCATGGCAGAAGAGCTGAACGCTGTTCCTATGTTAATTCTTTACAGCACAATCATAGGTAAAACTTGCCTTGTTATTATGTTAGTTTATGTAAATATCTAATAATAATAAAGCTTGTCGCCATACCAAAAACGTTGTTACAACTTGCTTTTAAGAAATAATTTTTTTAATTTTTGTACTTAGTGCAAGTTTATTGAATAAAATCATATCCGTAGAGCGCTTTCGGCAGTTACGCCATCATCAGTACTACTTTGTCATAAAATATAACCAACCACAAAACACAACATACAGGTATATGTATAAAACTTAAAGCATTAAAATTTTGGCGATGTAAATTACATGATGATATTAAAAAACTTCAAAATTATTGTCTTAGATTTGTTTACAATTTGCGCATATATGACCATATATCTCAGTACTTCTTATAATCAGGATGGTTTAGAGTAAAGAAGAAAGATTTGAAATTCAATTTGCACGATTTATTTATAAAGTTATACATTCCAAACAACCAGTTTATTTATTCGAAAAATTAGTCACAGGTTCAAGTATACATGACCGACAAACACGTCACAGGGATATGTTTTGTGTTCCGAGGTCGCCTTTTTCCAGCGTTCTTTTACCTATAATGCCACCAAACTTTATAACTCCCTGTCTACGAATGTCAGGGAAGCCCCCACTCTCGCCACCTTTGGAAGGAAATTAAAACAATGTATTCTTAAAAGAAGGGTTTAAAAAAAAAAAAATTTTAGATTGTATTATTTTTGGGTATAATTAGGTTGTCTAATTTTATTCCATTTTTTTTTCCTCTTGATTTTGTATTTTTCTTTGTATTAAGTATTACATAAATCAAATGATGTATCTAATAATTTTTTCTAGTGGGTGGTTGTATGAGCAGCTCTGCTGAATACCGCCACTCAAATTTGTATATTCCTCTGTAATTTTTTCTTTATGATTAATAAAAGGCATTTATTATTATTATTATTATTACAAAATTGACGCTTTCTTTTGTCAAATCTTATGCCCCTCAAAATCAAGATATTTAGGATGGTTCGTTTTGAAGTAAAAGCCTTGTATATAGTAGAAAGGGTGTAAAGCCAAAGAACTGACAAAAGTTTATACGAATTGAAAACAATTTCGTTCAACTTTAAACGTTTAAATTACACAGCCCCACAAAAAAAAAATTTTTTGGAACTACTATCGAGACAACTATATCCTTATGTAATTTTTGACGATGAATCCCAATCCGGGGTTAAAAAAAATCGTACACCCCAAAATCAACCCCTAGCGCTAAAAAACACCTCCTCAACAGGGTAAAAATTACTTAACGCTTCTCGAATAGTCTTAAATTTCAATAAATCGAATTAAATATAAACATTCAAGTATATAACGCATAAATACAGAGTTAACACTACTTTCCATTGAAAATCACCCCCATGAGTGGATGAAAACTATCCCTTATACAACAAGAAACTTAAAAAAACTGCAGTGATTGCAATAAAAGCTTACGATGCCCAGTTATTTTAGATACAGTATGTAGCTGCATTAGTCTCGATGCGATGCTCAAAAACTACCCCCAAAGAGTGGCGGAAACCACCTCTAAATTTAAATCTGACTAGAGTTGCATATAAACAATAGAAAGTTTGATCTTATAGCAATCCTCATAAATGCATTTAATACTTTCCGTTATATTTTTTTTGTTTGATTGGAATAATACACATCCACACATATTTTAAAATTTATCTGCACTGTCTGTGCAGCTATAGGAATTGAGGTGATTGATATTTTTATTTGTACCAGAAGTACTAGGTACAGATTCATCATTTGTGATTTCAAAGAGCGGGCTGTTAGGTTGGGAACGTTCGGAAGAATTTCCTACCGCAGTTCCCTGAGGCCCAACCTACATTTAACCCATATCCCACATATCCGACATCCTTACCCATGGGCACTTCCTAATCAAGGCTCGAAAGGGCTGGCTTTAGGAAGCCTATGATAGCGACAACCTCGGCAGAGCGAACTCACAGCAGCTTATGGACTTATTGACCAAATGAATAATCAATAAGATCCACTAGCAGGACCAGCAGTGCTATCATAGGTTCAATCATAACAAAAAAAAACTTAACAATGTAACAGAGAAAAAAGGTAATAACAGAAATAACGAATGACCCAATGAAGAACCCAACTTGACGTATACTTATTCCCCAGACCTTCAACACTCGTATGCGGTTGTCAATGTGCCACCTACCGGCTGGTCAAAAACTATATATCAGAAAATTATATAGTTTTTTTTTCTGAATTTTTAGACGATGTTTTTAGAAGCCATGTAAAAAAGTAATAGTATTTTCAGAGAATTCTTTTTAGGAGTCATCAAAGCAACTGCAATTTAAATTTAGGGGTGCTTTACGTCACTCTATGGAGGTAGTTTTTGAGCATCGCATCGAGACTAATGCAGTTACATACTTATTCTAAAATAACTGGGCATCGTAAGCTTTTTTTGCAATCACTGCAGTATTTTTGAGTTTTCTTTTATGTGAGGGGTAGTTTTCACCCACTCATGAGGGCGATTAAATAACTGGGCATCGTAAGCTTTTTTTGCAATCACTGCAGTATTTTTGAGTTTTCTTTTATGTGAGGGGTAGTTTTCACCCACTCATGAGGGCGATTTTCAATAGAAAGTAATGTTAACTCTGTAACTATGCGTTATATACTCGAATGTTTATATTTAATTCGATTTATTGAGATTTAAGACTATTCGTGGAGCGTTAAGTCACATTTACCCTGTTTAGGGAGTGTTTTTTAGCGCTAGGGGTTAATTTTGGGGGTGTACGATTTTTTGTGACCTCGGATTCGGATTTAGCGTGGAAAATTACATAGGGATACAGTTGGCTCGATAGCAGTTCCAATTTTTTTTTGTGGGGCTGTGTTATTCTTGTTTCTCCGTGCTTTAATTTTTGCTTTAAGTACTTTTCGGCAAGCAGTGTAGTCCAGTATCGAAATGATTTCTTCTAGGAGTAATAATTCTTTGGTCTTAAGCGCCCACTAAATAAGCGGCTAGTAGTGGATTCCAGTGACAACATATGCACAGTAAGCCGTGTCGGTTAAGTCTTAATCACCAAAATGACTTGGCCCGCAGGGACCCTTTCTAATTATTTTTATGTACGTTTTTTAAAAATAGCTTAGACAAAAAATAAAATTAGAATAATTTGGGACGCCACTGGTTGGACGACATATCTACTTAGGGGCGGCTATATAAATGTCCTGGTAACTATATCAATAAGATTTCTTCTAAGAAACCCGTTGTTGCAACCATTGTATTCGTAACAGGATACTGATATACCCTGCTTAACCTCACTATGTTTAAAGTTTATTTAAAGCCTTCTGCAGTTTTATCATTATATCTCGATGCTGATCCATTGTTCACACGTCAGTGCTGATCAGTTTGCATAGAATTATCGCTTCGATTTATCGTTACCTGTGTATCCTGCTTTTTGCCAAAGCGAAAATTGGATCCTCTATTGTCAAAAGGCATCAATCATCAAAGTTTTAATGACGCAGTCAAAATTTGGAAAGATTTTCCATGTAGAATTTTCCTGTTAACTGAATACTTAATCTTTATTAAAAAGAAATTAAAAGTTCTAATTCTTTTTAAAGCTTTTTTGTTTTAAACAAACGAGTTTTATTGAAGTATAAAAACTTTCTAATTTCTTAAATGGTCTTTATGGCTTTACGTTTTGGGAAATTATAGAGACTTTATGATTTAGGAGCTTTCAATTTGATTTTTGGAAAGGTTAAAAACTAAGTACCTACCTTAATTATTTAGTAAGGTAGCTAAAGTTCAAAGGAGGGCCCTAATTATTATCGGCTTGAAATTATGTGGTATGCACTTTTTATATACCTGTCGCAAGTCTCTTAAGAATGTTAGCACGAGCAGCACTAGCTGTAGAGCTCGCGCGAGGGGGTTTAACAAGCGCCACCAGGTTTACCACAGAAAAAGCTGGAAACCTTCAAGATGGTCGTGGAGCTAGCTCTGACCGTGCAACCTAACACCACGCAAACTAAAAAAAAACAAAGAAAACTAAGGTGGAGCACATTAACAAAAGTTTCAACATAAACTGTATGGAAAATTGTGAATAATCCCATTTTAGCGAGGAAAAAAAGAACCGATACTGGCATTTTCTGGAAGGTAGATGGAAGTGATCAAGATATAATACGGCGTAAATTTTACAAGTTATACGAGGAACAAAGTGTGCCTACATTAGATAATTTAATTAAGAGGCTTAAAAAATATGAAACCTGCGTTAAATGCGGCAGAACCACTGCTGATTTCTTTGAAGATTGGTTTGAAAACAAGCTAATTCCAAATATACCTACCTCCGAATAGCGTAATTCTAATGGACAATGCAAGCTACGATAGTAGGCAGTTGACCAAGAGTCCCTCCTCAAATGACACAAAAGCAACAATCCAAAACTACATGTATGATATGATAATGATATTTATTTTCAGGAAGATTACTCCAAAAGGCAATATTGAAGTTTTACAAAGTTTAAAACTACAAAAGGAATACTTCTGTGATAATTATGCAAAGAATCTAGGGCATACAGTTTTAAGGATTCCACCATACCATTGTATATTTAATTCCACCGAACATGTTTGGCACCAACTGAAATCTACCGTTCGTCGTAACAATATTTGCCCTACTATTAACTCCAGTGTATACCGGGTGACAATGGAACTACTACCCAGGCTGGCGTTTCAAAACGACTTTAGATAAAAATTTGAAATTTTGGTCGACGTCTGGGTTAAGTAATGCGCATATTTTAAGCAAAAAAACAAATGACAATCACTTCCGGTTTCACCGGAAACGATTAAAATTTTGATATTTTAAATTGCAACCCCCGTATATTTTTGCATATTATATATTTTGCGAAAAATTCTAAACATTTTTTATGTAGCATGTCCTATACCTAAACTTAACAGATTTTGACTTATGGGGCTTTAAAGTTTGAACTATTTTAACATTTAATTCATTTTTCCAAAAAAACGAAGAGCTCTACGACCAAAACAAACGGTGCAATTCGTACTTCATTAAAGGCACTAGGATAGTAGAATAAAAAAACTGATGCTAGCAATTTTAAAAAATCGATATTTTCGACAAGACGTTTTTCAGTTTTTGATCCATTTTTGTATGAAAACGGTTTAACTTATAACCATAGGACTTTCACTACCCAATCTTACTTTTTTATCTTCTATCCATTTATGTTCTCAGTTTTCATTTTCATACAACGAATATTATTTAATAACTCGCAAATGCAAACGTTTCAAAACTACAAACAAATACTTTATTATACAAAGGTGTACACATGATTAATATTAATTAGCTAATAATAAAAGAAATGAAAAAAACGAACCTAATGAAGATTTTCAAAAACCCGACCTTCTTGTTCAATACAGGTCTCACACTTTTCAACAATTTTCCGTAATACATTTTCTTTTTGAGGTATACTAATATCATTAATAGCCCTAATAATTCGAGTTCTTAAAATGTCCAATTGATATGACCCCAGAAAAAAAAATCTAGGGGCGTCAAATCTGGCGAACGTGCTGGCCACCTTACAGGGCCATTTGTCCCTATCCATCGGTCCCCACACCTGTCATTTAAATAATTTACACAAATCCTAGCATTATGAGCCGGCGCACCATCTTGTTGAAAGTAAATGTTGGGAATTTGTGCAAGAGGTAAATTGTCCAGAAAATCGTTAACTGTTGTTTTCAAAAAGTTCAAATAAGTTTGCGCTCTAAGGTGCTCATTAAAAAATATTGGACCCACAACTGTCGTTCCTAAAACAACTAGCCACACATTAACACCGAAGCGTTCTTGAAATGATCCTTCTCTAAATAGATGGTGATTTTCATTTGCCCAATATCTTACATTGTTCCTGTTGAACATTCCCAGATTCGTGAAGCGAGACTCATCAGAAAATAATATCAATCTATGAAAGTTATTATTATGGTTATGATTTTCCATATACCATCGGCAATATTGAACTCGCCGAGCAAAGTCGTTAACACCCAAAGTGTTGGTGGATTTGGTATTTGTAAGGCTTGTACTTATGTTTCTTCAAAATTTTTCTTGCACTTTCTCTGTTAACTCCAACTTCATTTTCAATTTGGCGAGTAGAAATATTTGGATCAGCATTCACACATGCCAGAACGTTTATTTCTGCTTCTTCGCTAATAATAAAATTTTCTTCATTTTCATTTTGGGAAACTGTTTTCAAATGTTGTACCAGCCACGGAAAATAAGCATAGCAGGGTTGGTTTCTGTCGGGGTATCGTTCTGCGTGGAGTGTTTGAGCCTGCCTTTTATTTTGCAAGCACTCGCCATAAACGAGAAGCATATCTATTTGTTCGGCTCTTGTAAAAATTACCATTTGAAACAGATTACAAAGAACTACGCCAAAAAAATCACGAATTAAAAAACGATAATTTACAAGAATTTCCAACAACCTGCAAAACACACTAGGTGATAAAGAATAACTGACATAGGTAATATAATGGTTTCTAAAAACCATAGCAACCTGTGTCATGGCTAATATGATTATTTTAATTTTAGTAAAAAGAGCATAAAACGTCCAGCTGGTTCAAAAATAATATCCGTTGTTTGAAAATGAAAACTGAGAATATAAATGGATCGAAGATAAAAAAGTAAGATTGGGTAGTGAAAGTCCTATGGTTGTAAGTTAAACCGTTTTCATACAAAAATGGATCAAAAACTGAAAAACGTCTTGTCGAAAATATCGATTTTTTAAAATTGCTAGCATCAGTTTTTTTATTCTACTATCCTAGAGTGCCTTTAATGAAGAACGAATTGCACCGTTTGTTTTGGTCGTAGCGCTCTTCGTTTTTTTGGAAAAATGAATTAAATGTTAAAATAGTTCAAACTTTAAAGCCCCATAAGTCAAAATCTCTTAAGTTTAGGTATAGGACATGCTACATAAAAAATGTTTAGAATTTTTCGCAGCATTCAAATATGCAAAAATATACGGGAGTTGCAATTTAAAATATCAAAATTTTAATCGTTTCCGGTGAAACCGGAAGTGATTGTCATTTGTTTTTTTGCTTAAAATATGCACATTACTTAACCCAGACGTCGACCAAAATTTCAAATTTGTATCTAAAGTCGTTTTGAAACGCCAGCCTGGGTAGTAGTTCCATTGTCACCCGGTATACTTGAGCTTATAGAAACTGAAAATTTTAACATCTCTTCACAATGTTGGGCATATTCTGTTACACATGTTAAAAAAGTGGAAAAATCTATATCCATATAAACAATATAGCACAAATAATAATTAGAACACATGATGATATCGATAGTGATATATTAAGTGAATGATTATTATAAGTACCGAACAATTTGTCCATTTTTGTAATCATAAATATAATTTTTAATAATAAAATAACTTGTAATTTCACATTTAACATAAATAAATTATTTAATGTCTTATTTATTTTCATTACAAACCATGATTAAATTTTAAGCAAAATACAGGCCTGTTCGGCCATATTTCAATTTTACAGCTGGCCCGGGTCTTTTCTAATAGGGCTCAATTAGTCACTTTCTTATATCTCTGAACAGACTTTATCTACGTCTTGTGGCGCTGAAAGGGAGAATTGCTCGATTGCCGTGAGATGTCGCCACGTGCAACATCCCGCACACGTACCATTATATTTTGTGTTGAAATGCATTGTGAGGTCCCATAGAGTTGGGCTTATAAGTTATTTTGAAATCACCGGTATACCGGTGACTGGTATTTTACATTAACTGTTATTTTAAACAGTTACCATTAAATCCAATAAATTTAGTTTGAAGGTATTGCTTGTCTAATAAACGATTTTTTCTATTATTTACTACAGAGAACTAAGAAAGAATAAAAAAAATAATTTTGTGATTTAAAACAACGTTTGAAATCGCACATTTTAAATGTTTAGATATTATATACCTAATGCACTATCTCTATATTCTATTATTTATCTCATTTCTTCAAGTTTAAAGATTAAACACAAAAACAAACAATAAACAACGCCACACTCTCTTAAAGGAAAAGAGCAACATCAACAGGCGTCGATTCGGTCGGTCATAGGGGATTTACGGAATTTCTAAACCCTAAACACTACCACCGTCCAAATATGACCTCGAATCGCACCGAGAACCGCCTACGAGGGAGATACGGGAGTCATTCAGTAGGAACGGTGGCTTGGCCGCTTAAATATTTTTGTACGAGGGAGTTGTGGTAATAAATACTTAACACAAATCGTACCGAAAGTAGCTACTTTAGGAACGATTTTTTTCAATTTCGATACGATTTGTTTACTTTCGGGTCTACTATTGTTACTTTCGGGACGATTTTGGGTTTCTATGTAAACGGCTTTGACAATAACATGAACATTGCACTATATTATGACAGCGCTTGTCACGTATTATATATTTTTTTTAACATACAAAACAACTACAGAAAAAATATTGTACGTAACACGATCCAAAAGTGAACTCGCAGGATTTCGGGACTCGCCTACGGCTCGCCCTGGAGTTCCTACTCATCCCGTAAAATATTACTTTCTGAACTTTGTTACGTAAATTACTATTATTTAAATATACCTGTTTGACAGCATAATCAATACATACATGAAAATTCATAGTTAAAATAAATTAACGAAACGTCGGCATGGTGTGTAATATGTCCCACTAAATCTACTTTGCATCTCACTCAAAGGAAGTAAACAATCCTTTTTACTTACCTTATTGGATCTTTAGGGCACCGAAATAACGAAAAACAATTATCAGCACAACAATAAGAAAAACTCTCAAGGTGATTTGCCTCCATCATAAGTAAGCTAATATTATACTAATTATAACGTGGCAGCATACGAAAACTCTTCGCCGAGAGCGCTGTGGATTAAAGTATGCACTTGCAAAAACTAATCCCCAGCCGAACACCGCTTGAGCGTTGACTCGCTGGGCGCGGGGTAGGGCGTCGGCAGGGGAGAAATTTACAGCGGCAAGAGCAAGTGAGCGGACTTCTTATATTTGGACGGTGACACTACCGTCCTGAACCACAGATGTGCCGATATTGTAATAATATGTGATCAGATTAGGTTCAAATACTTAATGGCATGATTAAAGTATATCGATATGTTCATCGTTTAAAATAACTCCGAACGCATACCGCACACGGCGATATGAAATAACATATAACATCATATCAAAATATCGAAATATCAGTGAAATATATTAGCGGTTATTTGTCTACCTGTTATTTAAAGGAACCGTTTACGGTGTAATACCACGCAGCCACCGAGTCACCGGGCAGCGCGCTCTCGGCTCGATGCAATAACGCCAATAACTGGTAACTGCTTCAGACAATATTGGATCACCGGCAGCGACAGTTATTTCTCAATAACTGGTTATTTTTAACCATTAAAGTTATATCGTCACACCTCTAGAGGTCCCTTTCCTTTTTGTCAGATTGTATAGCCTTGCTGATGAGCCGTTATACGGTGAGGCGCGTCTAAGAATTGGGTCTGACGGAAAGAAAAGGGACAAACTCCTTTTAAAAAGATGTATTTTAAGTTGTGCCTGTCTTTCTGCTTATGAGCGATGTGTATGTATTCTTGACAATAAAGCCTGTTAAATAAAGAAATAAATAGAGAGATCATTTTATTTCTATTTCAGCAATCGATTTGGCATCCTTCGGAACTTTTAACTACAAAATTTCATACAATGGCACCAATGGGATGCGTATGACCATTTGTGTTTTTATTTTTTCTTACCTTTAATAGCCGACTCTCTACCGCTACTATTAGATTTTCAAGATATTTTAAGTTCAAGTTTAATTAAATATAAATATTAAATAAATATAACTTGGTGTGCTTTTAGTCAATTAGGTTATATACCAGCACCATTAAAATTTACTTTATTTCCTTGCGTTAACCCCGATCTGCAGTAAATAAGTCTTTTATAACTTATTCTTCAATATTTTTATTAGGTTAAATAATAAAAAGGCGCATTAAAAAGCTAAGAGAATAAAATTGAAATGAGCTGATTGAAATGCAGATGGTTATAACACGAAAGAAACTGTGGCTGGTTGCTTATGGTTATTTCGCGTGACTACTGACTTTGAAAAATAAAATCACTTTGAGAATTTCAATAACGACTGAACCTTTTTGGTGACGTTAGTTACTATATGTTGTTAAGGTTAAGCGTATATTTCAGTTAAATGCACTACGTTGCATTATAATGGAAGTAGGTACCTATCTATAAATTCGCTGTTAAATTGAAAAATAAGGGAACTTAATATAAGAGGTCGTAGTAGACAATGACGTTTAATGTGAAATGGATGTGATTCTGTCTCTACAAAGTGACAATATACCGAAGTCACATTTTTTAATAACCCTGTTTAGCTCAACCCCGTAAAATGGTCTGTTTATAAATAAATATCTTTTGTAGGCATTAACAGTAATAATCACACAATGTGAAAGCCATTTTTTGCAAGCTCATAATTCTGTAAAAAATAGCTCATTGCAACGAGGCCACCAGTGAACGTCTTATATCTTGGACACTTAAGAAGAAGGCACTAGCAGTCTCTTTTCCTTAAATTTTTTGAAAATCCATTAATTTCCAGAGATAAATTCTAAAAAGCCATGGAGAAGGAAGATCATCAACCAAAAATTGTTAAAGTACCTGGAAGTCACATTATCAGTGACCGCCAGCATGAATTTCGTAAGTCTAGATCAACAGGAGACCTTCCTGCTTATGTCTTCCGTATTTTGGAACAACGTTATCGTACATCATGGGTAGTCCCTGGAGGTAGAACATTACCAAGGTATTCGATGATATAAATGGCTGCTAACTAAGGTGAGAGCATACGACATGCCGGTCCAATTTTGTTTATGACTGCCAAACTTTCTTAAAGACCGTTCTCTGCGAGTGGCAATGGACGGATTTCTTTCAGAAATATTTAACATCAATGCCTCAAGGTTGCAAATTGTCTCCCACTTTTTTTTTGCGATACACTAACGATCTATTAGAAAAAACTAAAAGTCTGATATACAGTGTGGCCCAAATTGGGCATACATGTATGGGGATCTTGGAAACTATAGAAGATAGAGAAACGGTTAAATGGGGAAAGTTTTTGACAATTATATTTCTAACTGAAAACCGTTTAGTACGCGGCCCTATCTTTTTTGGTTTTTGAAATATGTTGAAAAAACTAAAAAGACGTATTTTCGAAAATATGCTGTAGATTTCTTATTATTCACTATTTTGGCAATCTGTAAAAACATTTTTAAAGCAACTTTTTAGGTAGATTTCAGTTCTGCAATTTAACTCCCTAAATTGAATACCAATTAAAAGGTTTACATTTTGTAGTATTCACAAAACACTGCTTGCATTGTTTCAATAAACAATATTACAATAACCTATGAATCAAAAATAAAATCCAGTAGCCTATGACCAACCACTACCGTTTGAAAATGAAACAAAAATATTACTTGTCAGAACGAGTAAAAGTATAATAGTTTTTATTATTATTATCTAATAATAACGATTTATTTGTGTATTCTGAATTTAAAAGAAAATGGCATTGCGTTTTTCTCACGAAGAAAAATTTGATTTGCTAGAATGTTACATTCATTGCAACAGAAATGCAAACCTTGCATTAGAAAGGTATTTTGAAAATTTTCCTGAAAGACCGCAGCCAAGTGTCAGACTTTTTCCAAAAATTGTTATGAACCTGAGAAACCATGGAAGTTTTGAAAAACCGCGGCCCAAGAGTTACGAAAAAGCAGGTAATAACGAGCGTGACGAAAATGTCAGAGCCTATTTTAATGCCGCTCCGACATCATCTACAAGAGCGTCGGCAAGAGACTTACCAACCCCGCGAAGTACCATACAAAGAGTCCTTAAGGAAAATAAATATCGACCATACAAGCCAACTATAGTTCAGGGTTTACGAGAAACGGATTATCCAAGAAGAATGCAGTTTTCAAATTGGTATGTGAATCAATGCGAACAAAATCATGATTTCAGTCGTCTTGTAATTTGGACCGATGAATCACATTTTACCAACTGCGGGGTATTTAATAGACATAACCATCATTTTTGGGCAACAGAAAACCCTCACCAATTGGCTCAACGAAGACTGCAAACCCGATTTGGTTTTAATGTATGGTGTGATTGGTGTGGTATGTATGGTAAGTAATGCCACCTAGCTTGCTAAATACATAGCAGGTATTAAGTAACCCAGCTTTACTTTTCTCCTTACATTTTAGACAACAGACTTATAGGACCATTATTTTATAATCATACCGGCAATTAGAGCAAGAGTTCCTCAAGATCAATTAAATAATATTTGGTTTCAACAAGACGGTTGTTCCGCACATAATGTTCGGGAAGTTCAAACTCTCTTAAGACAGATATTTGATGACCAATTAATTTCAAACGGCGGACCAGTTAATTGGCCTGCTAGATCCCCTGATATAACTCCTCTCGATTTTTATTTATGGGGTTATGTAAAAAATGAAGTATATGAGTTTGAACCCCCGGAATCTGTACAAGAATTAGAAGAGAGAGTGAGGAATGTGTTTACGAGCATAAATGGCAACACGCTTCGCAGGGTCATCAATACTGTGTTAAAAAAGTGTCAAAAATGTATTAATAAAAACGGCCAACATTTCGAATAAGTATAGTAAGTTAGATATTTTTTCTTATTTTCTTTTCAAAACAATAATTATTATTCATTGCGTTTTTAGTTTTCTTTATTTGAAATGTTAATATGAGATTTTTAACCATAAGGAAAAAATAAAATAATGTATTATAATATTATGATATTTTAAACAAATTTAACCCTGCCTAATGTGTTCTTCTCAAATTTGACGTGTTGCGAAAATTAATTTTCTTTATTTTTCAAGTCAATTTCATTTATTTTCCAACAAATAATACATCGTTGAAAAGCTGACTTCATAAGCTACCTTTTAAGTATAAAATACAATATGGCGCCCATAAGAAAAAATTAACCTGATGATGGTATAAAATAACTGAAACGCCGTGTTCAAAATTAAATTGCAGAACTAAAATCTACTTAAAAAGTTGCTTTAAAAATGTTTTTACAGATTGCCAAAATAGTGAATAATAAGAAATCTACAGCATATTTTCTAAAATACATCTTTTTGGTTTTTTCAACATATTTCAAAAACCAAAAAAGATAGGGCCGCGTACTAAACGGTTTTCAGTTAGAAATATAATTGTCAAAAACTTTCCCCATTTAACCGTTTCTCTATCTTCTATAGTTTCCAAGATCCCCATACATGTAGGCCCAATTTGGGCCACACTGTATAACTTATATTCGCTGACGAGAAACCGTTTTATCTTTTACTCTGGATCCTTCAACATCGACTGTAAATGCATATTTTGCACATATCTAAGGGCAGCAGAAAGCATCACATTTCAACAAAGACCTGGGAGAAATTCTGTCTTGGGATGACATTAACCAAGTAGAATTTAACAGTTAGAAGTCCAGGCGGCAGTTTTTGCTAGAAAAGATATTATTAAAGAACCAGATATGCGGGTCCCTCGATTCCCTTAGCTTCATCAATTCATTTATTGGGCCTTAATTTGGATAGTCCTATGTTTTGGCATAGTCACATTGCGACCATAGTGAAGACAGCCTTGCAAAAGCTTGGAATACTTCTCCGAACTAGGAATCTCTAATCACCCTAACAGCTATTGACTTTAATAAAGCCCAACTTCGGCAATCACTGGAGTACTGCTTACTTACTAGTGGTTCTGCTTCTAAAAATATACCCTAAGACTGCTGGATTCCATGCATTTAATGAATAGTCATTTGCTTGACCGGCGACCATGATCTGACAAGCAACCTTGGAAGCCTAGAACATCGAAAGCAGGTTAGTGTATTGAGCCTCTAAATACACAACAAACCACTGCAACTCATACGTATAGTCCAATGCACGAGTCTACAGATACGAAAGGAATTTAAGGAACGTAGTTCAAAATACAACACTGTTGCCGTAATACTCATAAAATCATAATTTGCATGGAATTTAAATATATTACATAAAATAATTAGAGGTATGCGTATCCCTGTATAGTATAACATATGTCCCGTTTATTTTTCCCTCTTACATTGCAAATTGTAATCGTTAAAGCGGTGAAGATAATATTTAAGGAATATTAAATAACCATTTATTTTGATAAATTTACCAAGCCACGTCTAATGAGCGCGGATTCCCGTGTCACAAATTATCACCTGTGCCTTGATACTGGTTTTGTCAATAAATGAATTTGTTAAGCGAAGGGAATCGAGTGTCCCGCCATGACTATATCTGGTTCTTTAACATCAACTTTTTTAGAAAAAACTGCTGCCTGGGATTTTTAGCATTAAATTTGACTTGGTTATTGTCACCCCAAGACAGAATTTCTTCCAGGTTTTTGTTTAGATGTGAGACCTCTTGCTGTCTATAGAGATGTGTATTGGCAGTCGATGTTCGAGCATCCAAAGTAAAAGACGAAACTAGCGTGCTGTCATCAGCGAAGCTATTTATAGGATTTTTAGTTTTTTTTAAAAGATCGTTAATGTTAATGTAGGGTTTGGACTGGACTCGCGCAGTTTTCCAGCAAGAAGAAAATATTTCTTTTTCGTAAGGTAAGTTAAAAAGCCTACAAAGTACCGGTGTCAATTCATCAGCGCATGTCTTAATTACGATGACTGGAATATCATCAGGACCAGAAGCTTTTTTTGGTGTCAAAAATCCTTAAAATAAACGAAAAATAACCTAAACTAACCCTGAAAAATGACCGAATAACTTAGAACTTGGTTATATTTTTTTTTTATTCCCAGAAAAAAAAAAAACATATTCGTAATCAGCGACCTCAAATTAGACTGTATGCAAAAAAATAGCGGAAAATTCACTGTTTCCACTATTCCAAACAATTACTTAAATATTCTATAAAAAGCGACGGCAGCGGGTCCGATTCTTTACGGTTTTAAAAATTAAAAAACTTTGTGTGATTTGTTGGAGGAGTTCATTTGCAAAAAAAAATGCTATATGCAGGTTTTGACCTATTTTATTACTCTGTCTCACAAACAGCGGTGGAATAGGAATTTTTTAAAACTGTATTGTGTCTTAGATATGCCGAATAAAATTCAGACATCAGACAAACCGTCCCCAATAATTCTGTTAAAACTTTCCTCCAAGATTTCCCGAAATTCGATCCGTCCGCTACCGGTTATCAGAATCCCGAATCAGAACCGACATTCCAAACCTGGCTGTCAGGTTGGGATTTGCCGCGTCTGCTAATCGGTTGGCTGGCCTTATCTTGCGGTATTTAGGAAATAAGTGGAGGGGCAACTACGGAATGCAAAAGCACACGGCACATAACAAAAGGGGTCGGATTAGCGAGCGGGAAATAATTTTGTTTTTGTTATTAATTAAGTCCCCGTTGAAAAGGAAAATTTGGAATAAGTTTGGAAGCATAATTGCATTGCTAAAACATCACCACTGCTTTTTTAAAATATATACGTCGAAATACTATTTCTATCTCCGAAACCGTAAGAGTTACGAGGTCCTTTAAATTATAGACGAGTTGCCCATTTTAGTTGTCATTTGCTATTAAAAAAAGGTCAATGGATGCATTTTTGTTTCCTATTATCATGCATATGTTGGATATGTGCTGTCATATGGAATCGCTAGCTGGGGCAATGCTTCTAGAATAGATGAAGTCTTGATCTAGCAGAAACGAGTAATCCATATCATTCTGCATAAGGGTCCGAGGCTCTCATGTCGTGACCTGTTTGTTTGGGTAACTGAATATTTTGAGTATTATCTCCATATACATCTTACAGTGCTCTCTTCCCGTAAAGAAAAATATCAGTGATGATTTCACAACTGCAAATGATGTAACTGAATACGCCCTGAGAGGTGGTGACACCTTAAGGCTGCCTGCTCATAGGTTAACACTTTCTGCTAATTAGGATTTCCATTAATCTCGCTAAGGCTCTAAAAGATATAAAAGGTCTACCCAAATTTCGAATAGGTATATTTAAAGAGGCTATTGCTGCGGCCAGCAATTTATTCTCTGGAAGAGTTTTTTACTATGAACTTTTAGCTTGAAGGGTAGTGAATAATAATAATAATAATAATAGACTAAGGTTTACTAACTTTGTCTCTTGTCTTAAATGTGTGTGTGCATTCTTTTGTTGTATTTTAACTCTAATTTTTAGGTCAAAATTTGTTGTTAATGTGAGTTGATTTCATTTCATTTTAACTTTGATTTAATCTTAATTTTAATTGTTTTCCTTTATTATAACAGACAGAACAGATACACTATTGGACAAAAGTAGAGCAGCAAAGTGCTTTTATTTCTTTGAATTTAAAAAATTAATTATATGATTGTGATCCCCAGCTAATTTTAATGAAATATTATCCCCGCAATATTAGTAATATTTCACAATATTTTGGTACACTTTAAACAAAATAATGGTAGAGAAATATTTATAATTATAAAAATCGACGAAATGAAGTGCGACAAAAGTAAAGCAACAAATTGTGTCAACAGTATTTTATTTTACATATTACGATAAAAAACATTAAACACATTTAATAATTAAAATAGCTAAAAGGATTATGTTAATAGTTAATAGAATATCCATTATTTTTTATTACTTGCCGACAACGTCGCGGCATTGACGCAATCAGTTTTTGAACAGTATTTTCGGAAAGGTTTGTCCAAACTTCATTGATTTTATTTACCAATGATTGTTTATTTGAAAATAATTGTGTACGAATTCCGCGTTTAACTTCTTCCCATAGATTTTCAATGTGGTTAAGGTCTGGGGATTGTGCCGGCCACTGCAAGACCCGTAATTTTCTTGAAACACTCTTGAACGATTTGTTAATATGTAGTGTTTTGGATCGTTATCCTGTTGGAAAGTAAAATTCATTTCCCACTCTGCATAAGGCAACATTACATTTTGCATTATATCTCTATGAACAAATCAATCCATGGTATCATTAATGAAGTTTAAAGGACCTACCCCATTCCATGAGAAAGAACCCCATAGAAAAACACTGCCTTTGCCATGCTTAACTGTGGGTGTAACGTATTTAGGATTAAACCTTGTATTGATTGGCCGTCTTACACGCTTCATTCCATCAGAATTGAAAATTTTATAACGCGTTTCATCGCTAAATGAAACTTTTTTCCACTCGTCTACTGTCCAAGCCACTCTATTTCTTGCCGAAATAAGGGGCTTTTTAGCCGGCCGTCTACTAAATAACTTTACGTCTACCAACCTTCTTTGAACTGTCCGTAGACTAACCATAATTTCGGGAATTTCAGCAATAATTCTAGGTGCAGACATCCAAGGATCGTTTTGAAAAATTCTTTTAATACGTCTGTCTGTCCAAATTGTTGTTTTTCTCGGCCTTCCCGATTTCGGTAGATTCTCTAAATGTCCCCTTTGAATGAATAAGGGGAATATGAAAATTTCTCAAAATTTCTGTATAATTATGTATATGCCGAAAACCACTGATTTGAACAAAATACATATATTATGGTTTTTTGTTCTATACCAACCGCACTCAAGTGATTGATGGTGGATGGCCTATTAGACGTTCTGGCGAACTAGTCAACGGATTACTTTGAAAATTTGGGAACTTACATAACTGGACGTGCTCTCTCCTTCAAACATATTTTTAACTGCGCAGTGTTGCCGATTCTACTAAAAAGTACTAGCTACTTTGACATTTTAAATAGAATACCCTGTATATTATTTTTTTTGGAATACCTATTAATTTAATAATAAATGCTATGCTATCTGTCATCGTTTTCGAGATAATAATTAATTTCTGGTTTTTCTTTCGCAAAGCATGGTCTTCAAAAACTGCCGATATTTTTGACTTCGTGACAGATCAGGACATGGAAATTTGGTGGAAAGTTAGGTAATATCCAGAGACATTTTACATTGTGTCTATACCTTAGTTAAGTAGTTATTATAGTACAGGGTGTTTCAGAAATACAAATATTTTGATGATTTGGAAAAATTACTAAAATTATACTTTTTTAAATAATGAAACATCCTTTATTTTATCTCTGATTCTAAAAGCTCTTAAGATTTTCTGTCTTTCTATATCAAATGTTCTTATACTCATCTAGAACAGTTTTTGACTTATAAGCATTTATTTGCGAAATTAATTGTTAACAGATATCAATTATATGAGTTTTCGGTCAAATTTAACAAGTAGCCTATGGAAACTTTTATTTTGAAATGGTTGACATTCTGCTATTATTTATTTAGTTTATTTGTCAGTTCGTGTACTTAAAAATTCTATTTTAAAGTTTTAAGAAAAATGGAAGAAAACAACAACTATTCAAATACAGTACTTATGAATTTATTTGTTTTACATGGTCAGTGTTATAAGATAATTAGCCGTACTTGCAGAAGATTCAAGGAAATGTATCCAAATTTACCATCAATGAACAACAAGAAATTTAGACGAATTCAAAGCAATTTGAAAAATTTTTGGATCGTCCTTAAAAGTTACCAGAACTTTACCCAGACCTGTAACGTCTAACGAGGAAATGAAATTAATGTTTTGGCGTAGTTTCATGCCTATCCAGAATCTTCAATAAGATGTGCCAAATAAGATTTATGCTCAACCTATTTCTGTGTGCAAGCCATATTGTCCAAACAATATGTAAGGTTACCAAAGTTCAATTTCTTAAGCCTGAGGACTTTCCACAAAGAGGTTTGTTTTGCGAAAACTTAATAGTTCATATTCAGGAAGACCCACAAAGAAAAATTTGGATTTAATGTTTTTGTTTAATGATGGACGACAAAATTCGATATTTGATGCATGATGAAAACTCGACTTCTAGAAAATACTTAAAAAATTTATCTACGTTTGTTGAAAATTTCGTGGACAATCTTCTTCTTGCTCAGTATCGCAGTAGCTGGTATCAACTGGACGGGGCTCCCGCTTATTGCACTGTCGCAGTAAGTGCGGAAATACAGATCGCTGGTTCAGGCGTTTGGGACCTTGCAATTAACCTGCAAGGTCCCCAGACTTGACGCCTTTAGATTTTTACCTTTGGGGTACTGTCAAAGATATTGTTTACAAAACACCAGTAAATTCAAGGGAATAGTTGGAAGATCGGGTGAATCGCGCTTTCCAAAGTTTAGATGCTGATAAACTTAGACTTACTACTGCAAATGGTGTTAATACTCGAATTCTAAAATGCTTAGATGTCAACGGTCAACATTTTGAACATTTATTAAAAACTAATTAGATTTCTTTTTTATTTTTAGTAGTTTTGTAAGAAGTCAAAAGAAAACTATTTGTATGTCGCGCTGTACGCAAGAACTTAGATTTGGTTAAGTAACCTTAAGCTTTAAAAATTTATGCAATTGCTTTGAATTCGTTTAAATTATAAATAATAAATTCATAAAGTACTCTACTATTTAATAGTTGTTGTTTTCTTCCATTTTTTTTTAAACTTTAAAAGAGAATTTTTAAATGCACCAACTGACAAATAAACTAAATGAATAATAGCAGAATGTCAACCATTTTACAACCAAAGTTTCCATAGGCTACTTATTAAATTTGACTGAAAACTGATATGATTGATATCTGTTAACAATTAATTTCGCAAATAAATGCTCATAAGTCAAAAACTGTGATGATGAAGATATGTGAAGATCAGTATAAGGACATTTTATATAGAAAGATAGAAAATTTTAAGAGCTTTTAGAATCAGAGATAAAATGCGTGAGTGTTCCATTTAAAATAGTATAATTTTAGTAAATTTTCCAAATCATCAAAATATTTGTATTTCTGAAACACCCTGTACTATAATAACTAAGATATAGACACGATGTAAAATGTCTTTGGATATTACCTAACTTTCCACCAAATTCCCATGTCCTTATCTGTCACGAAGTCTAAAATATCGGCAGTTTTTGAAGGCCATGCTTTGCGAAAGAAAAACCAGAAATTAATTATTATCTCGAAAACGATGACAGATAGGTATAGAAAAATGTTAAGGGAATTTATTAATAAATTATTATGTATTTAAAAAAAAAATTAATATACATTAATTTATTATACTTTACATTAATTAATTATACTATTTAAAATATCAAAGTAGCTAGTACTTTTTAGTAGATTCGGCAACACTGTACAGTTAAAAATATGTCTAAAGGAGAGAGCACGTCCACTTATGTAAGTTTCCAAATTGTCAAAGTGATCCGGTGACTAGTTCGCCAGAACGTCAGAAAGACCATTCACCATCAATCACCCTGTATAAAACTATTTACATAATATATAGTCTCATTAGCTTCATAGCATGAACCAATGAGCATATTTTCTGTCGATGGCCCTGCAACAGCTTCATTTTGGATAATATTGATGGGTGGGATGCAAATCATAGGTTCATTTACATCCTCAAACTGGATTTAATGTTAATTTACAGATATTAGACATAAATGGCTCAGGAATTGAAGCAGGGAATATCATGCGAGGTTATGTTCTGTCTCAAGTTGATATTTAAAGTGTGACTAGGCAAAACAATCAAATTTTAACGGATAATTCGGTAAATTCATTTAACCCAGTGCTAGTTTAAAATCAGGATCTCGGGGTAGTTAAGACCAACACTACTTGCCGATATTACGTATCAGAAAGAGATATAGCTCAACAAAATGACATACTTATATGATCGGACTACTAACTTAATGTACCGACTAAGTGAATAAACCTTGTGTTAATCTGAACTCATGTCATGGGGTAGTAAAGACAAGAAGCCCCATTGTATAAACGCATTCACGGGAAAAATAATTTAAATAAATTAAAACCCAGTGTACGGTACAAACGTATATTCCAGCCGTCATTAGATTCCTAAACAAGCGCCATTTTGGGGTACCCCAAATAACCCATAAATATTCCTAAATATTAACAGGACTATGAAAGAAATATGATACATTGACACAATCCCGATAGCGAATTAACTTTTCGCCTAAATGGTCATAATTTCTACCAGATACAAGGTGTTCTTTTCTTCAGTTGTTACAATTAAGCCACGCTTATCAATTGATAGAGATAGCAGTACTCAAGTTGGGTTTACGACAGCATCAATTACCACTTTGCCTCTCCGGCGGAACCTAGTGGATACCCCCCTGGCCCAAAGTTGGCGGGCGTCCAACAAAAGCTTCATACACCTGGGGAACTCTCTCTAATTTAGCTGCTCGGAATCGCCGATCATTAAACGGTAGGTTCCTTTCATCCTATATCACAGTTACACGCTTGGCAAGGATAGTCGTAACCTACTAACCTACGCCCGATATATTAGAATAATTAACTATTTAACTTTAGTCGATATGTAATTTTCCCGAGACACATCAGCTTTAAACGTTGCTTTTAATAATACAACAAATTGTGTTAAACACAAACAGCCTGCGAAACCAAGATAAACCTAAATGGAGTCGTATTGCTTTGATTTATCTCTCCGAACTGACGAGGCTTTTACATTTACATCTTTTAGTGTGTGTGGGTGTGATCTGGAATTAGTTGTTTAATTTCATTGAAAATTGTTTGACTTGCGTTTCCTCACATTTAGGGGCAGATAAATAGAATAAAGCTTGAGTTTTTACCATTTTATGTGGGAAGAGCAGTTTGGTATACATGGATATTTCTGTTACTAAAGAAGGATTAATTGAGGTGAAAAACAGCGTTTTGTCAAGTGTCAATTATATATAATCTCGAGAACCTCATTCGGATCAGTATCTAAGTCCCCATGGATTGACAGTACTGCATTGAGTCTCTCGTTGCCTGTTGAGTTTCGTATGTAAGTTTCGATTCTCTTCAGTGTCGAAATTGACCTCTCTACACGTCGTGACCAAAAGAGTCCCAAAACTGTTTAAAGATGTTTGATCGTTGTAAATCTGCTCGTGTCAGAAAACTCCAAAACTTCCAAACCTTCGGCGTCTCTCTCGAGTCCTGATAATTTTTCACCCCACAATTTATATTCAGCTCTCACAGCGGATTCTAAGACTCGATTATTAAAGTATGGAGCAAGATGATCCAAGGAATCTACTTTTTAAGTTGTGGCAAATTCATGGAGAAGTATCTGCAAGCTTGAAAGGATTCCCGCATTTTCATTGATAAATTTATCTGGCAAATTCTGAATTAGCGTGACGCAAGGAATAAAAATATCAGAACGAAAGTATGCTTCAACAGAGTCTGATAATTAGAACGAGCTGTTTGCTTTAATGTGAGTCTCGAAAGTTTGAGTTCCATATTGAATGCGTCTTTTGTGAGCCGAAAGATTCTTCTGCATTTTTTTGTTCTACTTGAAGCGTATTAACAATCTCGTGAATATGCTTTATGCTAATGCCAAATCACGTAATTTCCCTTGCAGTCGAACTGAAGGAAGCGTGAAACTGAAAAGTCTGTCAAAAACCAAGAGACTGAGGATGAATTTGAAAATTGGGAATTTGGAGTTGTCGGCAAAGTGAGCATATTGGACACTAACTTATTACCCGTATTAAGATTAACCAAGTTCACAGAAGATGTTAAAAACTATTTCATTTATAGATGTATTTGATGCACTCATTCATAATAATGTACAACTTAGTGACATTGAAATATTTTCTCATTTACTAGGTTCTGTAGAAGTGTTTCAATGTTTCAGGGTTATCCTATAGCGTCCTCTAATTACATAGTGACTTACAATGCTTTAAAAAATAGATATTCAAATAACCGTTTACTGGCTACATTTTATTAGAGTGAGATTGACAATGGGGGCTATCGTTACCTATGGCCCTGTTACATTCCATTTCCATTTGACAATTTTTAATCATTACACCATTTTACAGTGAATTGAACTATATCCGTCAAATGTTTCAAAACTAACTGCCTAAGGCAGTCTAAATATGATTTATTCCAAGACCTGAACCTGAACTTACCCCAAATACGTATTTTAGAAATGCCATTTCAGACTGAACATCTACGTTTTTTTTAGCATACCTACGTATATGCTTTTAAAGAAAATTCTCGATCCTTTATTTATAAGCCCCATTCTTTTCACACTATTTACGAAGTCCCTTTCGTGACGTTGTAAAAGAATGCATATTTGATAAACCGTGATTTACACTAGCGAATAAGGGGTAAAAAGCAAAAAGCGACCATTTTAATTTCCGCCTCATAAATCAAAGCGGGCTTGCCAAATTGACTACATCACACAACTGAGACCTATTGAACGATAAATTAAAGTGCTCCGTGAAAATCCGGAACAAGTTGTACGAGTACAATATGGCGCTCAAATTTTATTCGTAATATATCTTTAAAATTACTAAGGTAGACAGTGGCGTTGCTAGGGTGGGTGATACTAAATATATGGGGTCATCCCCTCCCCACTACTACTTACTTCGTAATAGTTATTTATGTTACATGGTCGCATGGTCGGAAAGTCATGTATGTAATTTCTGGATATGTGGACATATTTTTTTTTAAGCTGGCGCAACGTAATGTTGAAAAGTAACAAATTTTATGGAAAGCTAAAGTCCTGTAACACATATTCACTTTACAAGGGAGGAAAGTGCGGGCTACATAATCCAAGGGAGGAAATAATACTTTACTACACATGATTTTTTCTAGGACTTTCTATTATTATAATTTTCAATAAATTCGAAAAAAAAAACTGATAAAGGAGTAATAGTGAGAAGCGACATCTCGACTACACCCTGCATTTGATAATAATACAAATCTACAGAATGCCAAAGTTAATGCTTATTTTTTGTATATTTCTTTCAATAATTAAGTTGCAGGGACAAACAAAATTTCCCTCCCTGAGGGAGAAAAGTACATTTTTACTAAAGTTGTCACAGCACAGGGCACAACTACGTCAAGTGAGCATACCGAATACCGACCGTTGGAAAATCGAAACGGCTTAAAGCTGCGATATTGTTCTGTGTAGGCAGTACAATATAGGCAGCGCCATCTTCCAGCAGTCTCTAGCAATCTAAAGTACTTAATACCGTATGCTGGTTTATTATAGTGTAGTAAATACCACAAATTGTTGAAGATTTTTATATTTCGATATGTATTAATCTTGAAAATTGTTTAAGTTTCTGCAACAAATTGTTTTAAATTACGCATTTTAAAGTAGTGTAGTAAATACTGCAAATTGTTGAAGATTTTTATATTTCGATATATGTAATTTTTATATTTCGATATATGTAAACCATTGTTAAATTAATTTGTTGAAGCTTCTTCAACAAATTAATTTAATTTCCACCTTTTAAACTAGTGTAGTAAATACTACAAAATATTAAAAATTTTCATGTATTGATAGGTATTAATCTTGAAAATTGTTTCTGGAACAATTTGTATTAAATTATACACTTTAAGCCAGTGTAATAAATATTGCAAATTGCTGGAGAGTTTTATATTTGGATATGTATAAAACCTGACAATTGTTCAAATTTCAACAAATTGTTTTAAATTACGCAGTTTAAAGTAGTGTAGTAAGTACTGCAAATTGTTGAAGATTTTTATATTTTGATATATGTAAACCATTACAATTGTTGAAGCTTCTCCAACAAATTAATTTAAATTCCACCTTTTAAACTAGTGTAGTAAATACTACAAAATATTAAAAATTTTCATGTATTGATAGGTATTAATCTTGAAAATTGTTTCTGGAACAAATTGTATTAAATTATACACTTTAAGCCAGTGTAATAAATATTGCAAATTGCTGGAGAGTTTTATATTTGGATATGTATAAAACCTGACAATTGTTCAAATTTCAACAAATTGTTTTAAATTACGCATTTTAAAGTAGTGTAGTAAATACTGCAAATTGTTGAAGATTTTTATATTTCGATATATGTAAACCATTACAATTGTTGAAGCTTCTCCAACAAATTAATTTAAATTCCACCTTTTAAACTAGTGTGGTAAATACTACAAAATATTAAAAATTTTCATGTATTGATAGGTATTAATCTTGAAAATTGTTTCTGGAACAAATTGTATTAAATTATACATTTTAAGCCAATGTAATAAATACTGCAAAATTTCTGGAGATTTTTATATTTGGATAGGTATAGAACCTGATAGTTGTTCAAGTTCCTACAACATATTGTTAAATTACAAAGTTTATACTTGGAGGAAAGTTGCATAGAAATTGTAAAAAAATTCACATATCATTATATATTTTACACAATAAAATTTAACGATTAATAGTATAGTCTTGTCTCACTTATATTGATAGAACCTATATTAGATTTTACAAGTATCAGTTTAAAATTTTACTACAAAATGGCAAATACAAATCGGTAGTAAAAACTTCAACAGGCACTTGAGATTTTTAAAATATTTTTAGTATTTTTTTTTAACAAATGTTACAAATGTTACAACCTGTAGCAAATGAAAAGATACATTATTGTTGACATTTTTTATTTTCCATTTTTTTCCGTGTGCTATTGTGGAAGAAAGTGGAACTTTCTAAATACCTACTAAGCCGAAAAACCCCTTTTACAGGACTCCTTTGGTTTTTCTTTCATACCTGGTCCTGTAAAATGCAACTTTCTCGCCTAAAAATTGGCTGAAATACGAGTAAAACCTTTCTCAGGATCTTATTCTCTTTCACATGACCCTCTCTCTTTCCTGAAATAAAAAATGGGAAATCTATTGTATTCGTACTATTTCTGTTTCTTGATTTAATTTTAGTTCATCTTAATACAAAAATGAGTACCTATCTATAAACTATAACTACAAATGGACAAAAGAAAATGCCAGCTAGGTACATGATTAATTTAATAATTTTTGTGTATCCCTATCCAACATCGGTTTAAGTACAAAAAAGTAATTTTACAATTCAAAAAGTTAATCCAATATTTTATAAACTACATACTTAAAATAAAAATCCAATTATTATTGGAACAAGTAGGTACCAAACTTTTTTTCATTTCGTGTTATGATAAAATAATATTATTTTGTGGAGTTTCTTATTTAATTTTTGGTTGTAGTAAACGATAAACCAATCGTGATCCTATAAAATAAATGTTTCTTTATAATATGGTAGAAAAATATTGCAAGGAAGTATAATATTTTAAGTCAGATACATCCCTTTTTGGAATGAATGAATATCTAAAGTCTAAAATGTTAAATATTTTAGAGAATATTAGATTTAAGAGCTTACTCAGAATATTATAAATATGTAGGTTACAGGTTAATTAATATGAATAAAATACACAAATCCCATGGCAGCAAGATGCCAATTAAAATCTAGGAAAATCTAGTTAACCAGATACTACTACCTGATATAACAAGCACGGATCCAGGGGAGCTTGGTCACAATCAAAGCACCTGATGTAAGTATTTAAATTTGGTCTATCCATTGAATTGAAAAACAAATAAAAATATATAGACTTTCTTGTAATTGATTTATTAGTATTATCACAGTATTATTAGCCTCGGTCGCCTTTGTTCGTGTCGACAACTCGGGGGCGGCAAGTTTGAGTCTTGAGCGGCGGTATCCTTTGTCAATGCCGGGCGCCCAAAAAAATAATAAAACAGGTGCTTTCATGCGAATTGTGTTGAACTGTTGAAATCGTTTTAGTCATTTGTTTAATTATTGTTTTTAGGCGGATAGGGAATAGTAAAATATCGTGTAATTTGGTATTAAGCCCTAAAGCATAAAGCATTTAGAAATTTTGTGGTGAATTAGGTACTTTACAATTTTCAATAAGCGTAAAAATTGAATAGTAATGGTAAGTAACGAAATGCATTTACATTTTTTACCTATTGCTCTGTCAACAAAGTTTGTAAAATTTTAAACAGGAATGCCTAGAGGAATGCTTTCAGCGGATTTAATAACCTATTATTAAAAAAATAAAAAAAACAACAGTTTTTTGTAAATTAAAACAATTATATTGTCTACTGTGTACGGTAGCTTATAGTCCACATTTTAATAAAATTGGCATTATGATACGATATTTTCGCGGGAAGCGCGAGCGTATGTCAACTTTGGTTAATAATAATAGTAATAATATATAATAGGTAAATACTTAAGAATTTGGAAAAGAAGTAACAGAGCAGCTGTTAAATAAAATATATATTTATATTTCGAGGCGTATGTATTTGTATACCTTCCTGTATGTATGTCATGTATGTAAGTGCTTGTATGTGTGTCTCGTTTTTCACATGGTTTTCCACTTTATTGAAAATGTTTTTAATTAGAGGTTTTAAAAAAGTGGGGGGATCATATTATTTTCCAAGGCATGATAAAATTTAATTATATTGATTCGAAAAATGTATTTATGAAAACTTATTTTATTATTTTGGAGATTTATTATATAATAATAGCATTAATACACAAAAGTAAAATATATTACTTTTCTGTGAATGACCCCCCCCCTCCCAAACGAGGTTATGAATCCGCTCCTGGATATAAAGTGGTTCCTGTACCTGCTGTCAACCTGACAATGACTTATTCTTCGAGATGCTTTAGTCCAAATTATTAAAAACGATAAAATAGCTCTGCAGCTAAAAAGTAAGGTAAACATTTTTAAAAATGAATCTGCGTTGTGGTTTTACTGATTTTACGTAAACCCCATCACTTCTTTTGCGACGCCACTGACGGTTGCTGCAAAGATTCAAATAATTATTTCTTATGTTTTCAATTATATAAAATTAATATAACGGTAAAGGATAAACGTATTTGGGGCCCTTTTATTTTTGTCCCGATACAACTATAATTGGCAGCAACAAAACAGAACAAAATGGGACTTTCACTTCTTTGTTAAACGTTATAAGAAGCCGAGTTACAAAAGTAAAAGGAAAAAGGGGGCGATCTTTTCTTTTATCTTCAAGTTCCTTTTTATTTAATTCTTTATCTCCCTCTTTTTTTTAAGTCTTTGACAAATAACTTTTTAATGTTAATCTCGGCTTGCTTCACTATAAAGGTGTTATCCTAATTTGTTTTTAAATAATGAAAGGAAATGTAAGATCTTTTTATGTTGTTAGGCTGGATTTAGTTTTTATTCCACTTAACGGTCTTTTTCAACGTTTTTGCATAATTTATAATAATTTGTGTTTGTTTCGTAAAATCCCTGATCAATTTTGTAGAGATTCTCTATATTAAGTTTGTTTTGTTACATTAAAGAAAGTTGCAATAGCTGCTTGATATAAACTGAATAATATCTATTTATTTATCCATTTGTTACACTTTGCAGACCCTTTACATAAAGCAATATTCTTACAAAGTACAAGTACTACGCTTAAAAAAAATTAAAGAATCTTATTTAATTGACTTTTTACTTTCTTACAACTAATTTTGAAAATGTCGACATTATTTGCGATATGGTTATAAATCGTATATCATATATTTACAAGTTGAGGCAAACAAACCAAATAATATACATACTATTATAAAGTGCGTGTTTTTTAGTAACCCCGGTCATAGAATTGCTCGGGTTAAACTCTTACTCTTACTTAGTTATGCTGGAGTTCATTCTAGGGAAGCAACACAGTTGTGACTTCCGGTAAAGTTCAGGGTCTCAGGTTTAGGAATGTAGAAGAGCTTTAAACATAATTTCATTATCGCGCAATATTACTCTTAAATATTAGAGGATATTTCTATTACTGGCTGTGCATTTGCTTGGAATAATTTGGAGGTCACTTTTTAAATAATTTATTAAGAATTTTTTAAATATTGATTTTTTGAAACTACAGGTTGTTCCGAAATTAAGGTGCCACGCTTTTCCAGGGCGTAATCTAAGTCTAAAAATAATTATATTTTCATCTATAACCATAAATCGAGAAATGAGCTACAGCCTCCCAAATTGGATATCCTGAAAATGAGTTTCTTTAATAATTATATTTTAATTTGTTTATTAACTAAAAAGATCGCCGATATTCCCTTTATTTTCGTTACGGTTTTAGTTCCCCTTAGATGTGGGACCCTGAAGATTGCATTGCTTGACTATCTCGAAAACTTGAAATTGAGGTATTTTATTAGCTTTCATTTACAAAATTACCTACTGAACTGTATTAGTGGATGTGCTGTTCAGATGAAAACATTTAGGGGCAAAGGCGAAAATCTTTTTGCACCACGCCCCAATTGTATCCGCCCTTCACACGCCCACTCTAGAGGCTAATTCCAAAATGAATCCAATGTATAATTGTATATACTGCACGTGCATACTAACATACAGGGTGATTGATAGTGGATGGCCTATTAGACGTTTTGGACGAACTAACCAACGGATCACTTTGAAAATTTGGTTACATGCATAAGTGGACGTGCTCTCTCCTTTAAAAATATTTTTAACTATGCAGTTTTGCCGGTTCTACTAAAAAGTACTAGCTACTTTGACATTTTAAATGGAATACCCTGTATATTTTTTTTTTACAATCCTTATTAATTTCTTATTAACTTCTCCTAATATTTTCCTATACCTATCTGTCATCGTTTTCGAAATAATAATTAATTTCTTTCTTTTTTGTTTCGCAAAACATGACCTTTAAAAACTGCCGATATTTTTGACTTCGTGACAGGTTAGAACATGGACATTTGGTGGAAAGTTAAGTAATATCTAAAGACATATTACTTTGTATCGATATCTTAATTATTATAGTACAGGGTGTTTCAAAAATGCAAATATTTTGATGATTTGGAAAAATTATCAAAATTATTATATTCTATTCTGATCTATCTCTGATCCTAAAAGCTGTTAAAATTTTCTATCTTTCTATGTATCATGTTCCTATACCCATCTAGAATAGTTTTTGACTTAGGAGCATTTATTTGAATTGATTCGGCTTTTACTTGGTGGAAATTCATTGTTAATTTAAATAGATGGTAAAATAAAAAAATATAATTTTACACTTTCCACAGATTTTTATTTTTACTCGACATATGTTTCGCAACACAGTTGCTTCTTCTTGCTTTATTTTAATAGTACTCTTGCTTTCTTCTTGCTTTATTTTAATAGTACTCTTTTGAAGAAGCTGTGTTGCGAAACATATGTCGAGTCAAAATAAAAATCTGTGGAAAGTGTAGAATTATATTTTTTTATTTTACCATCTATTTAAATGAGCATTTATTTGACAAATTTAATTCTTTCAATGAACAACAAGAAATTTAAACGAATTCAAAGCAATTGAGTACATTTTTAAAATCTTAAGAATACTTAACCAAATTAAGTTGTTGCGTACAGGGCGACATACAAATAATTTTCCTTTCACTTTTTACAAAACTACTAAAAAATTTTTAAAAATACCTAATTAATTTTTAATAAATGTTCAAAATGTTGCCCGTTGACATCTAAGCATTTTAGAATTCGAGTATTGACACCATTTGAAGTAGTTAGTCTAAGTTCATCAGCATCTAAACTTTGAAAAGCGCGATTCACCCGATCTTCCAACTCTTCCCTTGAATTAACTGGTGTTTTGTAGACAATTTCTCTGATAGTACCCCAAAGGTAAAAATCCAAAGGCGTCAAGTCTGGGGACCTTGCAGGCCAATTTCAAGGTCCTAAACGCCTGAACCAGCGATCTTTAAAAATTCTCCGTATTTCCGCACTTACTTCGGCACTGCAATGTGCGGGAACCCCGTCAAGTTGATACCAGCTACTGCGATACTGAGCAAGAGGAAGATTGTCCACGAAATTTTCAACAAACGTAGTTAAAATTTCTAAGTATTTTCTGGAAGTTAAGTTTTCATCATACATCAAATATCGAATCTTGTCGTCCATCATTAAACAAAAAACATTAAATCCAAATTTTTCTTGAAATGCTGAATCTCTTGTAACATGGGATTTTGTTCTGCCCAATAATGAATATTTTTCCTTTTAAAAATTCCTTCGCGACACAATAATAGGTTAAACCCAAATCTTCTTTGGCACATCTTATTGAAGACTGTGGATATGCATGAAAATAGGCCAAAACATTTATTTCATTTTCCTCGTTGGACGTTACAGGTCTGGGTAAATTTCTAGTAACTTTCAACGACGATCCAAAATTTTGAAAATTGCTTTGAATTCGTTTAAATTTCTTGTTGTTCATTGATGGCAAATTTGGATACATTTCGTTGAATCTTCTGCAAGTACGGCTAATTATCTTATCACACTGACTATGTGCACCTCTATAGCCAGCAGCCAAGACCGTGGCCATGATTCTCTAAAAGAGATACGCTGGCGGATCTAGACCGGGAGGTCGATAAATATCCCCCAAGCTAAGTTGTGGGACACCGTGGCTATGGCTGGATGACACTGGGGTAACAGTTGTCAAGAACGGTTCCTTTGGGGTAATGGGTCGCACCCCATCGTATTTAGGCCTTACCCCCGCATGCGGGGCTCTGCGGGGGCGTACCAATTTCCCTTGCTACTCGTGGGATCTAATATGGACCAAAAAACAGAAAACAAAACACAACAAAGAGCTCGGGAAACGGGGTCTGAAACGACAACCGCATCCGAGGGAGCTTCCCATAGGGAGGCCCCGACGGAGGCAAAAAAGCGCCGCAACAGATGCGGCGCAGAAAAGAAAAGGGCGAGGGCCGCGCGGCTGGCAGCAAACCAACCGCAGACTCAACCCTGTGGATCCGCAGAAGGCGACCCCAGGCCCGCTACATCGGGCATTAAAAGGGTTCCAGATAGAGGAACAAACGGAGAGTCTCACGAGGGCCCTAACTCAGGCCTACGAAGAAAGCTGTCCAATCAGAAGATCTAAAAGGATCCACAAAGTTCCTTGGTGGAACTCGGATCTACAAGGTCTTAGGCAAGAGGTGCGCAGGCTCTTCAATAGGGCAAGGTAAGTGCAGATTGGGACCTTTATAAAGGGGCTCAAAAGAGGTTTAAAAGCCGGGTCAGAAGCAGCAAAAGGGACGCATGGAAAGGCTTCTGCGAAAGTGTAGCGGAACTTCCAACGGTCTCAAGGCTGTATAAAATCATGAAAACAAATAGAGAACCCAGGCTGGACACTCTGAGGCTTCCGGACGATACATACACAAGTACCGAGCGGGAGGCCTTGGAGTGTCTAGTAGAGAAACACTTCCCTGGATCTATCGTGCAAGTAAATCCACCGCAAGCTCAGGGGCCTCTCCCGGACCAAGATATGATAAGGGACTGGGAGACGGCTTCTGAGGTTGTAACAGTGGACAGAATCAGATGGGCAGTACAGACCTTTGAGCCATATAAGAGTGCGGGGGTTGATGGAATCTTCGCGAGAGTGGTATTCCTACCAAAGGCAGGCAGGGCCTCATATGACGAAGTGAGTGCCTTTACGCCAATCAGTCTCACGTCCTTATTGCTAAAACTGCAGGAGAGATTGGTAGAAAGGCATCTTAGGGAAGGCGTCTTGATGGCCACGAACCTGCACTGGTCACAACACGCATACCAAACAGGCAAATTTACTGAAACAGCACTGCATTCAGTGGTTTGCAAAATAGAAAAATCATTACAGCAGAAAGAGCTCGCTTGCGGGACTTTTCTGGACATTGCAGGGGCCTTTGACAATACGTCATGTGGCTCCATAATCATGGGATTGGAGAGTAAGGGCGTCCACAATACCATCGTAAGATGGATAGGGGCCATGCTCAACAACCGAACAATTACCACCACACTCAATGAGGAAACGGTTAGAGCGCTAGTCGCAAGAGGATGCCCACAGGGGGGAGTTCTGTCCCCTCTATTGTGGTGCGTCGTCCTAGACGGGCTTCTCAGGAGGCTTCATGAGAAAGGTTTTTATACTCAGGCATATGCGGACGATATTGCGGTGGTCATCTCCGGCAAATTCCCGGGGACCATCAGTGGTCTCGTACAGGGTGCTCTGAGACAAATAGAACTATGGCGTACAGACCAAGGGCTATCGGTGAACCCCACTAAGGTGGAACTGGTACTCTTTACGAAAAAAAGAAATATAACTGGGTTTAAGGATCCGGTAATATTCAACACAGCCATCCCGAGAGTATCGTCTGTCAAATACCTGGGTGTTCTCCTGGATCATAAACTGACATGGGGACCCCACGTGGATAGACAGATCCAAAGGGCTACGGCTTCACTCTGGGGATGTAAAAGGCTCCTGGGCAAAACCTGGGGACTTAACCCCAAAGCCACCCTGTGGCTTTGGACAGCGGTAATCAGGCCCATGCTGCTCTATGCTTCGGTAGTATGGTGGCCTGCGGTAGAACTATCAACAGTAAAGACCCGCTTAGCTCGGGTACAACGTCTGGCGTGTACGAGCACGACGGGAGCTATAAGAACGACTCCAACTGCGGCCCTGGAGGCTCTACTTGCGCTTCCGCCTCTTCATATAATAGTGAAAGCGGAGGCCATGAGAGCGTCCTACAGGATAAAACAATGGGGTATGTGGTTAGATAAGGGCCATGGCCTAGGCCATGCCAGCATTCTGGGCATGCTTGTGCGGGGGGAGGGTATGCTGGAATCGCCCAGTGACATTCTTCCTCCCACATACGTGTTCAGAAAATCGTTCAGCACAGAGATACCGACTAGAGACGCCTGGGGCGAGGACCGACGAGCTCAGACGGAAGGTCAAGGGCTCATCTGGTATACAGACGGGTCTAGGACTGACGGGGGCTCGGGTGCTGGCGTCTGGGGCAGAAGGCCAAGGTGCGAATTAACCTTTTTTTTCCAGGCGGAAATATTCGCTATCAACAAGTGCGTACTGGCGAACCTCGACAGAGGTTATAGGAATCAGCAAATCACGATTTGCACCGACAGCCAAGCAGCCATAAAGGCGCTGGCATCAAACAAATTTGTGTCGAAAGGAGCCCTAGACTGTCGAGAAAATCTCAACGTCTCACTGTCAAAACTTCGCCGACACGCTATCCAGAATGAGTAGGAAAAACCTAAGGATCGTTACGGGCATCCTTACTGGGCACGGCGGTCTGAATAAGCATCTGTATACAATGGGGCTGAACAACTCAGCAGTATGCAGGTTCTGCAAGCAGGAGAACGAGGACTCACTGCATGTCCTATGCTTCTGTAATAGCCTTATACGAAAAAGGCACCAGTACCTGGGTGCAGGACTACTTGCACCAGCGGATATCAAGGAGCTTTCACCAACCCTAGTGCTCACCTTCGTGAAGGGCATAGGTTTGGCGCAACCCTAACCAACGCGGCAGAGCACAATGGGTCGACAGGCCTGAGTGCTGCGGTGTCAGAGCTGCCCGCACTTACATACATACACTGACTATGTAAAACAAATAAATTCATAAGTACTGTATTTGAATAGTTGTTGTTTTCTTCCATTTTTCTTAAAACTTTAAAATAGACTTGTTAAATAAACTAACTGACAAATAAACCAAATGAATAATAGCAGAATGTCAACCATTTCAAAACAAGAGTTTTCATAGGCTACTTGTTAAATTCGACTAAAAAGTCATAACGATTGTTATCTGTAAGAATTAAATTTGTCAAATAAATGCTCCTAAGTCAAAAACTATTCTAGATGGGTATAGGAACATGATACATAGAAAGATAGAAAATTTTAACAGCTTTTAGGATCAGAGATAGAATACAGGGTGTTCCATTAACAAAAGTATAATTTTGATAATTTTTCCAAATCATCAAAATATTTGCATTTTTGAAACACCCTGTACTATAATAATTAGGATATCGATACAAAGTAATATGTCTTTGGATATTACTTAACTTTCCACCAAATTTCCATGTTCTAATCTGTCACGAAGTCAAAAATATCGGCAGTTTTTAAAGTCATGTTTTGCGAAAAAAAAGAAAGAAATTAATTATTATCTCGAAAACGATGACAGATAGGTATAGGAAAATATTAAGAGAAGTTATTAAGAAATTAATAAGGATTGTAAAAAAAAATTAATATACAGGGTATTCTATTTAAAATATCAAAGTATTTAGTACTTTTGGTAGAACCGGCAACACTGCATAGTAAAAAATATTTTTAAAGGAGAGAGCACGTCCACTTATGCATGCAACCAAATTTTCAAAGTGATCCGTTGGTTGGTTCGTCCAAAACGTCTAATAGGCTATCCACTATCAATCACCCTGTATATATACATATTATACAATATACTATAAAATCCTTATTTTTTAAAATTATCGGAAATTAATGATTGCTTCACATTTTTTATTTTACTTTTATAAAATTCAGATTCACATTTTAATAGCAATTGAGAAATATTTGTAAGCTTGTCAAAATTGTTAATATTATTAGAAAAGTTTTCTAAGTCTCTCAAACTTCCGCAGGCCTCAGATAGGCTTGATATATTTTGGACACTGGAGCAAGATCAGGTTCCCCTTCCTCTGTCTTAGATTTGGAAGTAGTTTCATCCGTTTCTTGGATCTCTTCAATACAATCGATGATAGTCAATTCTGCACTTTCTGTTGGCAAATCGTTTTCAATAGAGGCAAATTGTTTCAGGTTCACAAATGTGTCCTTAATATTAGGAAACAGTTGTGCGAGCGGAATATTATCTTCTTCGAAGTCGTAAATATTATCTATTCAAAAAAACACAAACTTATAATAAGTTCGTGCATAGAATTGTCCCTTATCCTTTCCGTCAGACCCAATCCTTGGACGCGTTTCGCCGTTTACGGCTCTTCATGCATTTCTGTGTGAAAACACTTTGAGGTCCCTTACCTTTTCGTCAGACCCGGAGCCTTGCTGAAGAGCCGTAAACGGCGAAACGCGTCCAAGGATTGGGTCTGACGGAAAGGATAAGGGACAATTCTATGCACGAACTTATTATAAGTTTGTGTTTTTTGAATTTTCGGCTTTCGGTAGGCTGAACCGATACATTGGCTTCCAGCGACACCCAACGTAGTTTGCCCGCGATGGGCCGCCTTGCCAGCGTTTGAACCTATATGGATTCTCGCTGTCCTGGTTGGGTTGATACGTGTGGTTGCCACGAGATGTAGCCACGTGCTGCAATTCTCATTTGAATATTATCTATGTTGTACATAAATCCGGCTTTCATAAAGCATTTTTCTATTGTCACTGGGAACAAATTCCGCCAGGCCACCGAAACCCATATCAAGGCGTTGGTCATGGTAATATTATTTTCGATTTCTTAAAGAGGACATGATGTCTGCTGTCATCCACACTTTTTTGTTCGAGACTCACTGGAGAGGTAACTTGTCGAGATGTTCACCCTTAAAACATCGAGGATTTTTACTTTTGACCATTATAAGTGGTTCTTCCTTCTCACCTCCCATATTTGCACAGAACAAAATTGTAAATCGTTGTTTTGCTGTTATTTTTCTAGTACACTTGTCATTTTTCAAAGCATATGCTATTGTTGGCAATGCACGATAGTAGAAACCTGTCTTATCCCTTGGGGCTTAATCCTTTAAAATGGTCAACAACCTTTCTTTCCAAGTAGTTACGTATTCGATATTAATATCGGCTGATTCGCCAACTATTTTCTTGAAGATAATATCGTGCCGGCGACGGAATTTTTCTAACCATCAATTTGATGCCTTGAAGTCATCTAGTCCTAGACATTGAGTAGCTTGTTTTGCGCCTTACAAAACAAGTTAAAAACAACGTGACCCACTACCAGTCCTTCAGCTTTGGGAAATTTTCATTTTGTTCACCGTTGCCACTTTCTTGAAACAAATTTCCTTGAAGAGTCGATGAAAAGTCTCCAGTCAGAAGGTGTGTACTCAGAAGCTTCAAAGCAAGTAACTAGATCAGTAATTGCTTGGCAGTACATAAGTGGTCCGCTTTGTGCAAAATATTTTACAAATTCAGCCTTACAATTTCTATACCAAGAGAAGGTAGTTCTGGGGCAAGCAAATTTTTTTGTTTCAACCTAGACCCCAGTAGGTACTTCAGAAAGGTCTTTTGAAAGTCCCAAATCTCTTAGTAAATCACTCAGTTCGGCTTGTGAAAATAGTTGAGGTTGGTTTTGACCTGAGGTTGATGGTTCAAAAGCACTATCCATAGCCTGTAGGGAGCCGGAAGTTGATGAGTTTTCAGTATCTTCTTTTAGTACTTTGAGGGGTATAGGTATAGGTACATCATCACCGTGAGGAACTGGTCTGATAGCTGATTTAATATTGATTGGGTACAAAATATGTTTCAAAGTTTTTCTATTATGCTCCTTAATATCACAAAGACAAAAGTAGTAATCATCATGATAATTTTGCGGTTCTCTCCAAACCATCGGTGTTTCAAAAGCAAGGATTTTTCTATTCCCTTTGGCCCAATGTCTTAAACCTTCTTCACATACCTTGCAGACAACGTGCGGTGCCCAAGCTTTATCTTGATCTCCTAATTTGATTTTGAAATAAGCATCATATGCATTTTTCACAAATTCACCAACTGGTGTCTTAAACTTTTTCAAGACAACAAAAATCATCTGGTTTGTTTTTGCAACACCGGCTAGACATAATTTAAGCAATGTATATCAAATACCACGCACAAATCTAAACAAAAAATAAATTTTACTTGTTTACTGCTCAAAACTCAGAGCTCGAATAAACCAAATGACATTAAAATATAAATTTTGTTTGGAGTGATAAACTTAAAACCCTTCTTCTTCGCAGTACTAATAAAGTTAAGGCATAATAAATAGGATGTAGCAGGACAAAATTCCCGAAAATCTTGTCCAAACTACCATAAATTTCTTCTGCTTTATTTTGAAACACCATAGTCCCCTGGGTCTTACCTGTTTCTTTAAACTTTAAATTTTTCAGCCAACTTCCTGGCACGTAAATCAGTTTTTGCACTTTCCTCGATTATTTCAATTTTTTCGCTTAAAGAAATACATTTCGTTTTTCCCGCCGTCTTCAAATATTCACGTTAGTCCCAAAACACACAAAAACTGTTCAAAACAAAAGTAATGTTAACAACCGATTTATCAGCCTTTAAACCAAATTGAATGGATCCGCCTGCAATAAAATAGTGTATGTATCTATGTTCAAGCCGCACGCTTTAATTATAGTTTATAAATTAATTATTTTAGTTTTACTTTCCTTTTCGAAAAAGGAATAATATATTCATTTTATTTTGTTCATGCAGAATAGGGTAGGTTCATATAGTTCATATTTTTGCTATGCACAATAAATCCGGTGCCTTTTACAAATAAATTTAAATTCCGCGCACCAATTTGTGCAACAAAAAATAAATGTTTGGTCGGGAGTAAAATCCTGCCGTACAAAAGAAGAGTACAAAATTTGACGCGCTGCCTGAAGTATCGCGGTACCGCGCATTCCAGTGTCTCGTTTTCCGTTGCATGGAATTGGGAGAACATTCAAGAAAATACACCGGACAGCCGATTGGAAGGAAAGTGAAAAACGAATCAAACATTTTCGGATTTTTATAATATGTTTTAATTATTATTTGATTATAATATTTCATATGGCTCGCCAGTGGCGGCTTTAGGGGGGGGGGGGGGCGCGGGGGGCGCGCGCTCCCCCCAAGGGCTCTTCTCCAGTCTCGCAGCAGAACCCCGAACCACGGGCTTTACTACTAAACATATTTAACATAATACATTGGGTATTAATTATACTTGTTGTTGTTTTTTAGTTCTCTAAGTTTGGAAGAAAAATTAGAATTAGGTATTTTACCCAAAAAAAGGGCGTGGCACCCAAAAAAATTTCGTCTGCGGCGCAAAGGGCCGCCTCCGAGGCAACAAACCATTTTTGCGCCCCCCCCCCCCCCCAAGACCAAATTCTAAAGCCGCCACTGTGGCTCGCTGCCCCAAAATTATTATTTAAACCCAGCGACCTAAAAACAACTACAACCATTTATTTTTAATCTCAACTCAATCAATTCAACTCAATTTTCATTTCAATCTATATTTCTTAAGAATTGTCGGATCGTGTTTTACTGGCCCTGATGAAGAGTGTTCTTAGCATTAATGTTTACTATATTATTAATTATTATATTATTAATTAACTACGTGTACAATATTTGGACACGCTTATTATTTTTTACGTAAATTACAGTTGTGTAAGTCAAAAAAACATTTCATGCATAAAAATTTGTCTTCACATCCTTGGCAACGCATTTTCACCCGTGGACTCTTTGACATTGCGTAAGCGCGCCCATTTCTTTCGCTGTTTTCTTTGTAACATTTTATGCATCTACCCCTTGATTCTATCTCAATCAACTTATGACTTCTAGAAGTATCTTCAGATGGAATGTTAACTACACTATGCCGCTCAGTAAAAATTTTATTAGCAATTTCCTCTCTAAATTTAGTTATGCTAATTTTTTTTTCGTAACAGTTTGATATGCTGTATGCGCATTCACTACTGCAGTATTTGTCAGTAGTTCTACGGCAACCTTCCTATACCATTTTATACCCCGCCGTACAGTAGTCGAGTACGAAGCCTTCTGGTCTGATACGTCAATAAAAGACTTAATGCTATTATACTTTACAATGGTAGACGGTTTTTTTACAACACCCCTTTTTGTTTGTACATCGGTCATTTCGGGAATCGCCTCAGTTGTCAAAAATAAGACATCTCTTTTGTCTTTCCATTTTTCTACTACCACATGAGTATTGCTTTCTCGTGCAATCATGTCTCCTTTTTGAAGAGTTGCATCGGTAACTGCCCTAGGGTTAAATTTTCTATTTTTTCTCAATGTCCCGAGAAGGTGTGTTTTTCTGTCCAGAAGATCATGAGCAAGGTTAAGTGCAAGTCACGAACTAACATTGTAACAGACTGTAAACAACGTATTTATTAGGCATACCAAAATATTTCAACCGTGCTTTCATCTATGAAGCTATGGTCAAACTATTTAGCCAACCTTTTGTCATGAACTGGAGTATACGAAACATGCATTTATTTCAGTAGAAAACGTGACCGAATATCGTACACATCTGTTTGAACATAGCCAATGCTTGTGCTCATATATGGACACACAGTTCGTGTATACAAGTTGGGTGTGTACTATTTTTGGCACACATAGTAGTTAAAGTGTTAACAGATGGGTCGGTAAAGAAGAGTATAAAATAATGGGCGTTCCATTTTTAAATATGGGGAATTCATAACCGGTCGTTTAACGCAGGTAGTCACTTTATAGGGGCGGTCACAAACAGAGGTTTTACTGTATATCCAATAAGCGGAATTTAGATGAACCTATACAGGATCTCTCAGAAGTACGGTACGTAACTTAAGGGGGTGATTTCGTAGTTGTTCCGTTTCTGATAAAAAAAGGGTTGTAATCCTGCGTTTTATCAGTAGGTGGTCATTTTTAACATTTGTTTTGATTAACTGTTGCATTATCTAAAAAAATAATTTTATTTTTAATTTAAATGTTTTAATTAATTTTGAAATACATAGGTATCTTTTTTGTACATGCAATAAAGCAAAACAATTCAAGGAACAAAAAAGTTGTACTGTTAGTTGGTAAATTCGAGAAAAAATATCAATATTAGAATAAAGTCAGAGGCGTACATTTTTTTGTCATTAATATTAGTTAAGGTGCTCCCCGGGACGCCTTTGGACTTAATAAATTTAATCTAGTTGGGGCTAATTAAGTCCTCTGTCATTATGAATAACGGCACCAGATTTCAATAAAATCGGGAAAAGGATATTTAAAAAAAAATTATAAAAAAACGATTTCTTCTTTAAAAATTAACACCCTGTATATCAAAAAAGGGACAACTCCGGACACATGTTCATATGAAATGTCTCTCTTAGATTATCATAAGGAATTACCCGCTTAAGCTACGTACCGCACTTCTAAAACACCCTGTATGATATGCCATCATTATACAGGGTCGTTGGTATGTATGGAAATGGTCGATTATTTCCTAAAGTAAAACAGCTAGCAAAAAATATAAAAAAAAAAAGTTTTAGGGTTTTTTGAAGTCTATTAGAATTTTAGAAAAATAAGTATACAGGATGAGTCAAAACGCCGTAGAAAAACAAAGTTACTTTCTTTTTAATGGAACACCCTATATCTTAGAATATTTTTGAATTCTACATAAAATTACAATTATTTTTTAATAAGTGTATTATAAGTCTAAAGCTAATAGTTTCCGAGATATCGACTTTTAAAAAATTACATTTTTGAATTTTGGCAGATTCTAGCTTTCTAATGTTATGCCATAGAGCAAAATGACTTCCATGTCCCTATCTTACTTTTTTATTATCTTCCCAAAAATGTAACTTCCGGTTAAACCGGAAGTACTATATTTCCGTTTTTTTTTGTTACATCCGGTTTAACCGGAAGTTGACACCAGTAGGAAGACAATAAAAAACTAAGATAGGGATGTGTAAACCGTTTTACTCTAAGACGTACCGTTAGAAAGCTAGAGGCTGTCAAAGTTCAAAAATGTAATTTTTCAATAGTCGATATGTCGCGGAAACTATTAGGTTTAGGCTTATAATGTATTTAGTAAAAAATAATTGTAATTTAATGCTAAATCCAAAAATGTTCTAAGACACAGGGTGTTCCATTAAAAAAAAGGTAACATTGTTTTCCTACGGCTTTCTGACTCATCCTGTATACTTATTATTTTAAGATTTTTATAGACTTTAAAAAAACCCTAAATCTTTTGTCTTAATTATTTTTTGCTAGCTGTTTCACTTTAGGAAATAATCGACCGTTTCCATACATACCAACGACCCTGTATATATCAACAAAATATTGTGATAAAAGAAAATAATAGTATATTATTAACCAAGGTTTAGACAGCCATCATTATTGCCCGAGCGGCAAGTCTAAGGGATTTAAGACGCGAGGACTATAAGCTGTCTAAACCGTGGTTAATATAATATTTTTTCCACTAACTACTACAAACTTTTATAAGACATTTATCTTTATAGTATTAATAATTATAAAAAATTATAGGTAGGTATAAGTATATTTTTTAATCAAGTTACCTGCGCTTTGGAATTGGCAAAATATTTTGTTGTTCTGTCAGGTGGCTTTGTTAATGTCAATTTATGTTCATTTATGTCATCAGATGTCACGAGTTTTCCGTTTTTTTTTTTAAATGAGCGAAGAAAATAAAAAAAAGTGATATTATTATGTGTACACCTACAGAATTAAGGATGGAAGCAGAACAAATGTTGATGGTATCGATTTTTTACAATCAATCAATCAATCAATCAATCAATCAATCAATCCATCAGTCAATGTGCTTTATTATCAAAAAACGTTGTTTTGCTGACAAAGCTTACTATAGGCTAAATATATACAGTATGTCCACGGATGGGGTTTACAAGAGGACAAATAATGGACTAAAAATTGAAAGATACGAAAAAAAGTCACTCTTAATAAACGTTTTTGCTTGTCTAGAAAATACGATTCACCATAAGAAACTTCAATTTTTTTATACAGGGTGGGTAAAAACTGCAAAAATGTTATTTTGCGTAAGAGTAAACATACTTTATTTTGAAAGATATAATCTCCATATACCGGGTGACCGTGAGATCACTTTCCGGCTGCCGTTTCTTTAGGTTTTAATCGAACAAGATAAAACTTGGTAGGAGTCATAGGCTAGCAAAAAGACACTTTTTAAGATAATTTTCATATTTTGGCGACATTCGGTTTAGACGGAAGTAGTCTCAACTTTGGATTTTTAGATTTTTTAGATTTTTTAGATCTAAAGATCATTTTACGCATAACTGTACTGTTTTATTATTAATTATTATTTTATAACTAATTTTTGTGTCAATGTAGCATTTTTAAAATAAATTTATTTCTTCATCCAGAGTGCAAATGTTAACAAATGTACAAAGATACTTACACAATCTTTACCTTCTATTTGTCTAAAGTCGACTAAATCACATTTATGATAATTACTTAAAAAAAATTAAATACAACTACACCACTTTCATGGAATAATTATATGTAGGTAGTTTTTAAATACAAATCCATTGGTACATCAAAATTTTCTTTCAATAGCCATTTGTATTGATGTATCAAATCTGCAACTGCACTACGATCAAACGACATCTAAAGTCGATTTACTTTTAAGATAGACTAACCAAAACAAACCCCGACGCGTGATCATCGATTAACAGGTGGACAGCGCTGCTTTTATTGGTCACATCGAACTCGGTCGCTCCTGCTTCTCGAGCGCGAGCCTCGTGTCAGGCAGGGTCGGATCAGTGTTGACCGAGAGGTTTAATTGGTATTGGTTTTAGTTTTACATACTCTGTGTGTCTAAATTACTAATTATTTATAGTATTTGGTTTCTTGTCATTCTACTATACCTATATATACCCGTTTGTTTTTTGCTGTTACAGCACTCCTCATGAAGTTTAGAAATTAAACAAAATATTGAGTAGAAATAATTGGCATAATACGGCCCTGTTCAAGGTAATAAATTTAGACAATCACGTGCACAGTGCGTGATTGTATTTACGTTAAGTCTATCTGTGGAATAAACAGACTTTAGTTAGCCATAACAAGCAATTAAATATCTCTTTAAAAAGAAATGGGATAAAGCCTCAAAAAATTCTTAAGTGTGCCATGAGTAACAGCTGTATTTAGGATAAAAATTGGAATTTCTTAAATTTATAAACAATTATTTTTTGCTATTGATTAGTCTTAAATATTTTGGGTTCAACTAAATTAAAAGTACGTTTACCAAAAAAGAACAAGCAGATATGTTAATTATTTATGGAAATTGCGGGAAAAACGTGGCCGAAGCTGAGAGAATGTATCAAGAAGAGTATCCTGATCGGATTAACCACCCCCAGGCAATACATCATTTAATTAATTACAAAAATGCGGCGTGAACCCGCAGTTACTCGGCAATTTATAATAAGTGAGGATATTGAAATAAATGTTTTGGCTTTGGTAGACCAAATTTCGTCTACTTCTACAAGGGAAGTAGGCCAAGAATTAAATATAGGCCGTGAATCCGTTCAAAAAATATTAAAGAAGCATGGTTATCGCTCTTACAAACACAAATTGCATCAGCAATTGTACGAAAACGATTTTGATAGAAGATTGGAATACTGCAATTGGTTTTTAAATAACAACAATAATAACAATGATTTAGCTTATTCAATAATGCACTCGGATGAATCCAGGTTTATACCATTATTGATAAACAAACAACAGAAAAAATACAAGATATTATTCGTTGGAAAACCAACATTTGATGATTCAGGGAAATTTTCAGGAACAATTTGGAATCAATGTTTGGGCTGCAATAATTGGCAATAGAATAATTGGACCACTATTTTTTGAAGGACGTTTAATCGATTAGAGACATTTGGGATTCTTACGAAACGAAATTGAGGAGTATTTGGACGACCTACCCCTGGCGGTAACACAGCAAATGTATTTTCAGCAAGATGTGGCTCCACCCCACAATGCTCACTTAGTAAGAAATTACTTAGAGCACAGTTTTGGCGATATGGTCATTGCCACCCTTGAGCCAGCACAATGACCACCCCGTTCGTCAGACCTAACCCCACTTGATTTCTTTTTATGGGGGTCATATTAAAATCCAATAAGTCTACATTGCGCCCCAGCAACACTGAAAATTTAAAAAAACAGGATACGGGAAGCTTTTGCAAATATCAACCCAAAAATGCTCAGAAACGTAGTAGAAAAAAACGTTTATCGGTTAAGACTATGCAGATATGCAAGGTGGATATTTTGAAAACCTTATTGGTCACTAAGTTAGGATTTAGAATTGTTAATGATTATGTTATTTTACTTGTAATTATTAATAAACATCTAGATAGTATTAAATATTATTGCTTGTTTATTTATATTTATTCTTCTTCTTGCTGTGCCATATCCTCAGTGGACATTGGCGATCATTCTGGCCCATTTAATCTTGTCGACTGCAGATCGGAACAAATCGGCAGATGTTCTTTCGGTCCATTGTCTCAAATTACGAAGCCATGATATTCTGCGTCTTCCGGGTCCTCTCTTGCCATCTATCTTACCCTGCATAATAAGCTGCAGAATGCCATACTTGTCGTTACGCATTATATGACCGAAGTATGAGCATTTTCTTTCTTTGACCGTCCTCATCACTTCTGTTCCTTTGGTCATACGTTGGAGAACTGTCGCATTTGTTACGTGGTGTGTCCAGGATATTCGAAGCATTCGTCGATAGCACCACATCTCAAACGCTTCTAGGCGCTTACAGGCAGCGTCAGTCAGAGTCCAGGCCTCAACACCGTACATTAAAGTGGTGAACACGTAACACTTCAGGATGCGCGTGCGTAGTTGGAGATTAAGCTTCATGTTGCATAGCAAGGTCCTCATTTTATTAAAAGAAGCACGCGCTCTCTCGATTCTTATTATGATTTCCCTAGACTGGGCCCAGTTTTCATTCAGATGTACGCCCAAATACTTAATTGATGGCACCGTTTGGATCTGGGAGCCATTAACTTGAAAGAAGTCATCATTGTTTACATTTTTGCTTATTGTCATAACCTTAGTTTTCTCTGTATTTAGGCGCATGTTGTATGCCTCGCAAACCTCTGCTACTTTCACCAGCAATCTTTGTAGGCCCTCAGCTGTGTCAGCAAGCAAAACAGTGTCGTCCGCGTACCTCAAATTATTAATGAGAACACCATTCATTAGGATACCGTCCTCGGCCTCCCCTATTGCGTCTCTGAACAGTCTTTCAGAATATGCATTGAAAAGCAGCGGTGACAGCAAGTGATATTTATTATCGATCAAATCTAAATAGTTATTATTATTGTGCAGATATTTTTGTACATGGGGTAATCTCTAGTTTCCAAAAATCTAAAAATATACAGGCTGTTCAGTTTGAAAATCCAAAGTTAAGGTTACTTCCGGCTAAACCAGAAGTCGCTAGAATCTGACAAGTACCTTAAAAAATGCTTTTATTAACCTAACCTGCCGAGTATTATCTTGTTCTATTAAAATCGAAAGAAATGGCAGCCGGAAAGTGATCTCATGGTCCCCCGGTATATTTTGGGATAGTTACTGAGCTCACCTAATTTAGGAATCCTGAACTTTATCTATTTAAAGCTCCAGCACTCAAGATGCCATGATACTACACTTAATGCAAAATTAAAACCGTTGCACGTCATACTCTTTAAGTGACGTCAGATATCGACAGTGTTGCAGCTTGTAGTCAAAATATCCGAGTGAGGGAGTTACAGTTTTTTTTTTCATAAAAGCAAGATAAATATTCAAAAATTTCCCATAGTTTATATATTTGTTTACTGCATGATACCTTTTACCATTAACTTTAGCAGATCCAACACTTCTTGTATTTTCATCTTGCCGAGATCGACCATTGACACCATTCTGAAAAATCCATGTTTCATCCAAGAAAACGAATTGGTACAAGAATGCTTCTTTTCTTTAATATATTCTTTCAAAAATACTAGTCGTTTGAAAGCTACATGGGAAAGTTCCATAAGCCCTCGCCTGGGTTTATCTTTTTTCCATCCGAAGCCAATTTCCTTTAAGAGGCTACTTAAAGTTGTCAAAGTTACGTGATGTTCTAAACAAAGTTACAGCTTATGCATAACCAATGTAAAATATTAGTTTTTGAATAATACAACTTACTTCATACATTTTATAAATAGTGTCACGGATAGAACTTATATCCAATCTTGCCACCTTTTCAACTTTCTTTAAATAAGAACGTTTCCTTTTAGGTGACTCCAATAATTTATTTTGCTTAGCTGTTGTTGAAACTGCACTTACAGTGGAGATATTCAAATTTAAGGCAGCTGCTACACGCTAAAAATTAGTAAAGTGGAACTAAAATATGTAGACCTTAACATATTCCTTAAATTTACTTCTCTAACTGCTGTCAAGGGTAACAATGGGCCATTGTTGTCAAGTTCTTCCTGAAAATAGCTTATTAGAGAGGCTATAAGCTCCTTGCACCGGCTATTTAAATGCTTCGGCATTTTTCACAAATAGTAAAGAACGTAATCCACAGAGATGTGTATGTGTGCACTTTTGTTGTTCTGAAAAGAACAGTTTCTTAATGCTATTTATGAAAAGATCTGGAGTTTTTGTTAAAAAATAGACGGCACAGCAAGACAGAATCATAAAACAATAATTAGGGTTTGTTTTGCATAAACGTCAAACAAAGCCAACGAACGAGCTGGCGCAACCGCATCGTTTACAGTTGTGTTGCCAACTATCGGTCAATAAATTTTAAATTATATTAATTTTTACAAGTCTAAATAAACAAAATATTTGCTATAAGTTGGTTTGTATCAAAGAAGAATACTTTAAGTCTGTAGTAAATTTAATATCGCATAAAGTTTGAATACTTTTTGCCTAAATTTAATTTCCTCGTGTTTTCTTACGAACTGACAATTATCAGCTGATTGATGACGTGCATCGGTTTTAAATTTGCATTAGGTATAGTTAAAAAACGGCACTGTTTTATAAATTTATCGATGAACTAAAAGAAATTCATTACTACATAAATTTGTTGCAAGATACGATTAAAATTAAGCACTCCTAGAAAAATCTAATTAAATAATTAAGACACAAAATAAAGCCCTAAATATTTATGTGTTATACCTAGATTTCTTATTGTCACATTTTATATTTTTACATTCCTTTAATGAAAAAGGTCAGGCACACAAAAATGTTACAAATTTGAATATTGTAAAACATAAATGATTAACTAAATTTTAATAAAATGGGGTAACGCTTCTATAGGTATTATTATTATAATTTTTTATAACGTTCAGCGTGCTAAATTGGCTAAATATTTAATTTTCATTAAATTAGTGTTTTCTTTCATATGTTATAGATTAATATTATTTGAAAAATTAAATTAAAGATATCAACAATGACTAAGTTATCGAATACATACAAATACATTTGATGAAAACAGAGCTATTTAAAACCATTTTTGCGTCTTATAATAACCAAAAACATAATTGTCACGAGGAGCACCAATGATGGTGATCACAATTATTTATGTTAAAATCGATCAAAAACAAATAAATTATTAGGCTAACCCAGTCCTACCTTGTACTCAGTTTTCTTGACGTCGCGTGGGGAGCGTCTTGAGGCGTCGGTCTGAATTTGGGGCACTACTCGCTGGTCTCTGCCTTGCCGTCGTTCACGGAGTTCCATCTCCAACTTCTCCAAGTCCTTCCCGTTGGCGCTGAACTCGGCAGGCCGGTTGACACACACGACCGCTGCACCCCAGTTCCGCCCTGCCATGGGCGCTCTCTGAACCTGCAGATGCAGTGTCGTGCGTGTGGAAATGAAAAAAGTACCTCGTGACAATATGATTTATTATATTACTGTAATTTATTTAGGATTAAGTTATATTATTCATACATTTGCATTAGGAACACAAAAATGTCTAAATTAAATTAAACATAAAATAGAAATATGTTTCCTACGTTTTCTTGAAAATATGCAAACAAAATGTATTTCCAAATTCAATAGAGTTGTTGAAAACTTGTTGTTTTAAATTTGCAGTGTGACGGACCAATTGTCGCAGGGACTGAAAGTATTTGTCTACCCCAATCAAGGGTGAGTTTTAGTATGCAACGCTGTAGTAGAATCAGCAACTGTGTAAATTAAAATATTCCTAAAAAGGCTTAAATATTGCTGAAAGTAAAGATGCTTGTACATTTAAATTCAACATTGATCTTTTTACTTTTATAAGTATGATTTTTGTTGATTTCACAACTGAATGATCCAATTCTACATGAAAAAAAAACAGAAAAAATTCAAAAATATATTTCATTTAGGTACATTGCTTCATATATAATGTTCTAATTATCTCCATGTCTTTGAGGTTATAAAGTTTCGCATTTGCTCAATTAACTTATAAAAAAATGTACAAAGTTCTCGAGCTTTATTTTTTCAAAATTTAAGTGCTTTTTCTACGTTAATATTGTATCTCTGTGCAAATAAAATATAATGTCGGTGTTGCTTAAATATTAAACACTTAACAAATTAAAACTAAACCTAGATGTGTAGACTGTAGTAGCTAACCTAGAATATTCTGCTTTGCTTTAAAGATACATGTTTGCTACATAGCAATCACCTGTAGAAAAATTAACCTGAATAAAAATATATTTAAAAATTAGGCACATAAATTGCTTTTAATACGTCAAAAAGGCAGATCAAAATCTCTGTAATATAACACATATTTAGAGCAATGTCTGTAACTTGCTTGGCTTCCTAAGGTCTTATGTGGGCTCTTTACGCTACGATTTTTATGAGTTTTGATCTGCACTATTCTGTACACTGTAGAGGGTATCCATTTTTCGATGTATTGCCCGGGACATAGACAAGGGAGATGCGCTTATGGTAGGGATAGATAGGCAACTCAACATACTAATTGGTTCCCTTATAGCGCCATTCGTGTCTGGTTGAAGAACTAAATGTAGCACTGTGGGCGGGGGGGGGGGGGGGGGGGGGTCGGCGCCACGCATGAAAATTTAAATTTGGCAACTTTGAATTCAAATTTTCGCGCTTCTAACTCTGATGAAAAAGTTAAGGTGGATTTATAAACTCGAAAAGTTGGTGAGGTTGAAGTTATGGTCAAGTTGTGAGGTTAGATATTCCGAATTCCGAGCATAAAAATTGATTATTTCGAACTACCCGGGAAGTTTTCGAACCTTACATGAGCTTTACGTGAACATCATGAACGAGTGTGTAAATAGAACTGAGTGTTCCCTTTAGTTTAAATTGAACTCCTATTTCCAACACCAACTGAACCTCAACCTCGCCAACTTTTCGAGTTTATAAATCCAGCTTTAGAAGCGCGAACCTTTTGAATTAAAGTCAATATATTTTGGAAGATTAACAGAAAGTTGTAACTACGTTTCTGATATGGCGACAAGCTTTATTAATTATCAATATTAGATATTTACATAAATTAATATAATAACAAGGCAAGTTTTACCTAGGATTTTGCTTTAAAGAATTAACATGGGAACAGCGTTCAGCTTTAAATAGGATCCTCTGCTGCCATGCTCAATTTTTTGGTCATATCCAAAATGTGTGTGACAAACTCTATAAGTTTTTTGAATGCCAATCTTGTCTTTGCCACAGAATAATGGATTTTAAATAGCATTTGCCAAAAGTTTATGTGTCTAGAAATACACGGACATTATACTAAGATCGTAAACTGTCATAACTGTAAGAAAATTAGTATCTAAGTAATGTTTATGATTATTCAGGATCAAAAGGTATCCTGCATACATTTTTTTTAGATAGCAACAATATTTTGTATACAGTATAGGTGCAAGGTGCCTTTTTGGCTCTTCATGATACACCCTTTTTATCACTTCGCTAAAACAACAAAAAACTTACCTGGTCGCTTTTTGGAGACCTGTGCATTTTCACACGTTTCCCACTTTGTACCTACTTTACATCCGGGAACCCAACAATAAATCACCATTTTAGCAGAATAAACATAAACTTATACGTCGCGCTGCTTCGTTTAAAAATTTAATTTTAAAATGTCAATGTCACTTGGGTCCGAATCCGGAAGATATTTTTATTATGGATCAGCACATAAGTCATATTTTCATCTTTATTGCACCTTAGCTGGTACGGTTAAATTCAGAGAGAGAAAGATAGAGAACGTTCCACACGCTCATTCTAAATACATGTTTTGCCGCTACCAACGTTAGGATATGAACAACCTTATAAAACAGAATCCCTACAATAGCGCCATCATCGTCTGGTTGAAGCTAACCCTTTATTGTTCTGTGGGTTGAAGAACTAAACGAACGGGGAACGATCCTCACGATTTAAGTTATCCTAGCCTGGTCCGAGATCTCCGTAACTAGTAAAGATAAGAGTTGCGGGTTTTACATTACTGTGCTACGTTCTCGTGATACAAAATATGCCGCAAACAGAATTGTCATACCTTCCTTAGTTTAAGCTACGCAGGGGCCATTCAAGTATTACGTAAGCAGATTTTTTGCAATTATTAACCCCCCTCCCCCTCGTCAGCAAAAATAAGCAAAGCTCTTACCCCCCCTCCCATGCTTACGTAAACATTGGTACATGCATTTTTCAATGTGTTCTGGTTTCTTTATTGATTTATAAGCAGCACTTATAAGTCTAGAAATAAAGAATAAGCTTAGAGTAGAGGACTTTAACGCAAATAATATTTATTTTAGCAAATTTTATTGACATGTTATTCAGTTATTATAATTTTAATATATTAACGAACAAAACAAACTTCTTTTAAAATTTTGGCATATTAATTCAAATTAACAGTCCTCAGTCCATGACACACGAATCCATGACTCTAACTTCGATGACATTGGATGTTTGCTGCTCAATGTTGTGTGATTTTGGAATATCGTCATCGTTCTCTTCGAGCCATTCAACATCTTGGTGCTTGTCTAAATTTTGTATTATGCACATCAATTCGTTAGCACGACGAGCAGCCACTCTTAAAGGTCTTACTCTCGTTTCGGTGTGCGTGTTTACTTTTTTATGGATCTTCTCGATGTAACGATTTAATGACTTGACGGAAGCATGATAAAGACCACACATTTTGCATGTTCGACTTGATAGCTTCAGTTTTACCGTTGGACAAAAATAATCGAACGGCATTTGAAGAAAATCTATGAGTGAAGAATTCAAGTGTAGAGCTAAATTGACTGGAAGATTGAGAAATTGGCCTCCATCATCCAAAACCAAGCCATCAACTGTTTGTTTTACTTTTACTGGTGGTGGGAGAAAACTGTTGTCTAGCAATCTAAATAAGCCACTTCTTGGACGACAGCATTCTGTGTTTCTACATTTTACAATTTGACGCAAGCAGTGGATCAATGGTAAAACAAACATTAACTTACAACACGTCAAATCGTCAATCGTACCGAAACGAAACAATAGATTGGCGGAAGAAAATTAGACAAGTGAATAGCGCGCGGTAATTTCCCTACTTGGTTCTTTTACTCGGATCTAAGCGAGTAAACGTATCCATTATTTTAGAGAATCCCTGAAAATGCGTTTCGTTTTCAAGCATAGACGAGTGAGGTTGCTATATTATGTGTTCATACCAAAATCGACTAAATTTCGTAGAAGATCCGAAAAAGTAAAAAAATAAATACTGCTGACGTACTCACCATCCAGACCCCCCACCCCATCCCCCATGCCATCAAAAATAAGCAAAGCAAAGACCCCCCGCCCCCCTGTAGTGCTAACGTTTACTTGAATGACCCCACAGGGTGTTTTCGAAAATGTTTGCTTTTTGACCACCCCCTGTATTACGGTTATCCTTTAACTTATCAACAAAATTGCAAAGGGTCTCCAAGAGAGTTTTTTAAGCAGAATTCACGACCCGTCTTGCTTTTCAAGATTTAAAGCAAACATATGATTCTTTAAATGGCACCCTGTATATTTTTCACGCATTCCATCCTTTTAAGCATTTTAAAAATATATACTGATGATGCCAGAATTGGCGAAACATGTAGCCTGCTAAGATAGTAAATAAAAATTTTATATTGAGACCGTGACTTTGAGTTACAAGGTCGGATTCGTGCGTTTATTGTTATAGTAACTATCAACTAGTAAACCTGGTGTAACAGGATCATGGTACACCCCCGTATCTCCGTTAGTTTTAAAGGTAATTGATTGAAATTTGGGATATCCCACATACATAATAAGCGGCACTTTTTGACCTGCAAATGATTTTTTTCACTTCCGGTTTTGCCGGAAGTGACACCAACTTTCGATTTTTAAATGGAACACCCTGTATATTATTACTTTCTTTTTGAATTCTGCATAATTTTCTGAATCCAATGATATAGGTACCACAAAAGTGACATTTCAAGCGTAAAATTTTTTTATTATTTAATTTTTAATTTTCCATTTAAGTGTGCCATGACGGTTCCGATTTATTCCAATTGACCCGTTTAATGCTAGAAAAATCGAAGTCCCGTCAAAAATACTAAATTGCGTTTTCTATAAGCAAATAAAGTTCATCGTAATCGTTTTTGGGGTAAAACTCAATTTTTTCAAATGGAACCATATTGGTACCGTGGTAGTGGTACTGTGGTGTGGTACCATTTCTTAGTACTATTAATAAGGAATTTATTCATACCTGGTAATAACATGTGCGATAAATATAATCAAAATTACAGCTAACAGAAAATAAGAAAATACAATTATTTTGTTCTAATTTAATGCTAAGAAGTTACTAAGGCGGCTTTGAAAACAATGAAATTGTTCCTTCAGATTGTCAAATAAGTATTTGGTGGTTTATCGGTGTTTTTATTGTGTATTGGAAAAGTCTTTACATTTGTTGTTATTTTTGTTCAAAATGCCGCACATTTATACAAGAGATGAAAAAGTGGACATGTTAATTATTTATGAGGAATGTAGAAAAAATGCCGTTGCGGCTAGAAACCTTTATGCCGACCGATATCCTGATAGTACAAAACTGATTATGAACGTAGGATGGAATATTGCAATTGGATCTTGCAGAATAATGTGCAGCCAAACAATGCTTTTTTGGGAAGGATTTTATTTTCGGACGAGTCTAGGTTTACAAATATGGGATTATTTAACCGACAAATACAAATATACAAGGTATTGGTCACAAGGCAATCAAAATTTATTGCGGGAGGGCAACTTTCAAGTGCGGTTCGGTTTCAATGTTTGGCTTGGAATACTCGGTTGTAGAATCATTGGTCCAATAATATAAAGGACCCTTGACTGGAGCTAGATACTTAGAATTTCTGCAAAATGAAATTGAGGATAGTCTAACTGAATTACCTCTCCATTTACGAGAGGGAATATATTTCCAACAAGATGGAGCTCCCCCCCCCCCCCCCATAATTCAAGAATAGTAATTGATTACCTTCAACAGGCATTCGAAGAAAAGGTAATTTCGACGATTGGTCCTGTGAGATGGCCTCCAAGGTCACTTGACTTAACACCTCTTGATTTCTTTGTTTGGGGCCATTTAAAAAACATTGTCTATGCAACCGCCGTTACAATCCGCGAAGACCTGGAGTTGCGAGTAAGATGTGCAATTAATAGTATAACGGCCCAGCAATTAGCGAACGTTCTTCAAGAAACAGCTATGCGAGTTCAGAAGTGCATTGACGTTAATGGCCAGCATTTCAAACAATAATTATTGTTGTAATGTTTTGTGTTCATTTTTTGTATTCCAAAGCCACCTTAGTAACTTCTTAGCATTAAATTAGAACAAAATAATTGTATTTTCTTATTTTCTTTTAGCTGTAAATTAAATAATAGAAATTTTTTACGTTTGAAATGTGACTTTTGTGGCATCATTGGATTCAGAAAATTATGCAGAATTCAAAAATGTAATAATATACAGTGTATTCTATTTAAAAATCGAAAGTTGGTGTCACTTCCGGCAAAGCCGGAAGTGAAAAAAAAATCATTTGAAGGTCAAAAAGTGCCGCCTATTATGTATACTATGGGATATCCCAAATTTCAATCAATTACCTTTAAAATTACCGGAGATACGGGGGGTTTACCATTATCCTGTTACACCCCGTATACTATATAGTTGATAGTTACTATTAACAATAAACGCACAAATCGAAAAATTTGCTAGAATAAATATTTAAAAATATATTTACAACTCGTCCAAGCTAGCGTGATACAAATTAGAATTTCAACAAAATTTGTCATATTTCTCGAGACTCCGCGAGATAGACAGACGCAAGCGCTATCTGTTTGCTGATGATACTGCAATAACTGCTATTTCCAAACAGCCGTGGCTAGTCGTCACTCGTTTACAACGCCACATAAATGAGCTTAAAAAGTGGGTTTCAGCTTGGTGGATTCGTTTGAATTCCGCCAAGACGAAGGCCATCCTTTTTTCAAAAAGTAACGTAAAATGACCTAAGACTAGGCTCGGAATTGTTGCCAGGAAGTGAAATACGTGGGACTTATCTTTGATCAAAGACTGAACTGGAGGCTAAATTCAATGAAGAGAGTTAAACTCGCTCTGCGTCAATGAAGTTCTATTTATCCCCTGCTTTACAGGCGGAATAGACTAACTAACAGAACTAAAGTCAACCTCTCTAAAGTCTTGGTCCGACCGGTTCTGACTTATGGTGCGCCATCATGGTGCAACATAAGCAGAGCGGAGCTGAATATGTGTCAGGTTATTCAAAATAGGGCATTGGAAGTGATCGGGGGTGTGCTAAGATATACTGTGGATAGAGTATTTCATAATAATTTTAGAATACAGACATTAAACGAATTTTTCTTAAAAAATTATAATAGACTATTACAGACGAATGGACGTTTCGACAAACATACTAATAACATACTCACATACAACAGCCAGACCACTCACAGACTCAACCTAAAAACTACCTAGAGACTGGCTCCCTATATGAGAGCCCAATTGGTAGTATAGAGGCACTGGAAACAGTAGAGAGGCACTATTCAACACCGTCTAAAAAAACAGCTAAAGGCGCCAAAGCTGCAGCCCCATAAAAAGCATCCAAAGAAACAAACACGACACACGACCAACAAAAGCTTTTGCCGAGTAAAAAGTTCCAAATTTCCAAAAAATTGCTGAATAAGCGAGCGAAGAAAGAATAAATGTCAAAGGGTTTACCTGACATAAAAAAAACCCTCAAGATCTTGTATATAATACCGAATGGTCGCGCGATCATGCTTCTCTTTTCCACCGAATGCGTTCTTTTTCTGGTTTGTACGCAACCAGCAAAATTTTCATATATCACGATAGCTTGGACAAGTTGTACAACTGGGGACCCATATTATAATGTACAGGGACATTTTTTTAAGTGTCTTACCCGATTGGCGATTTTCCTGCTGACTATAATAAAAAACAAATTGCATATTTCTCAATTATTCTCGATAAGGAAGCCGAATTTAATGTCAAAAAATACATAGATTTACAAATTTGACAGATGAGACGCCATTTTGAATTTTCTTAAATGGCAACCCCCATAAGTAACCACAGGATTGAATTGCATTTGGCGATCCGATTCTAAAACTATATAGTTGTTGATACTTATTTTCAGCCGTTTCGGAAATACGGGGGTTCCTAATTTGCCTCCATCGATATTGTCTTTTAAGTGTCTTACCCCTTTAATAAATAGACCTTCTAAGCTGAACACCTTAATTTTTTTCAGTGACATAATTTCCCGTGAGCAAGCGATCTGCGCTATAGTCAAATCCGACAGATGTCAAAAAGTGCCATTTTGAATTTTTTTAAATAGCAACCCTCATAAATAACTAGACGATTCAATTGCATTTGGCGATCCGATTCTAAAACTGTAGAGTTGTTAATATTTGAGAGACACTTAAAAGACAAAATCAAAGGAGGCAAATTAGGAACCCCCGTATTTTCGAAACGGCTGAAAATAAGTATCACCAACTATATAGTTTTAGAATCGGATCGCCAAATGCAATTCAATCCTGTGGTTATTTATGGGGGTTGCCATTTAAGAAAATTCAAAATGGCGTCGTATCTGTCACTTTTTGACATCTGTCGGATTTGGCTACAGCGTAGATCGCTTGCTCACGCAGGCCCGTAGCCAGAAGGGGGGCAGGGGGGGCTTAGCCCCCTGGCCTTTCTTATCCACCCACTGAAATATTGTCATTCATTAAAAATTTCATTTATTTAATGAATTATTTTTTGTCTCAAAAATTAATACCTTAATTTACTATTATATTATTTTTAACTTACGATTATCAATCAAATATTCCGTTAGTTTTTTTTAATAGAAGGAACAGCTAGCGCTAGCGTTTACGTGAAATAAGCCTCAATATTATTTATTCTGTTCTAATGTTCTCTGAATTTTATGTTTTTTTCATAAATATTATTTTTTTTTTTGTATTATTTCATTTCATATTTCATTTTTTTTTTTCAAAAACAGATTCTTATTATACAAAACGTATAATTTTTAAAATGTAATCACTTCACATCACAGCGTGCAGAATAACAACAAAAATCAATTAATTTTTTAAATTAGTATCTAGATATTATACCAATGCCAATGCTGCATAAGGATAATATCCATTTATCCGTAAGTAGGTATGTTGGCGTTATATATTTTTAACATTATAAAAATACATGTGTCTGAGTATCTTAACTTTTAGCCCCCCCCTAAAAATATCTATGCCCCCCTTAAAATACAACTCTGGCTACGGGCCTGTGCTCACGGGAAATTATGTCACTGTGAAAAAAATTAAGGTGTTCAGCTTAGAAGGTCTATTTATTAAAAGGGTGAGACACTTAAAAGACAAAATCGATGGAGGCAAATTAGGAACCCCTGTATTTCCGAAACGGCTGAAAATAAGTATCAACAGCTATATAGTTTTAGAATCGGATCGCCAAATGCAATTTTCAATCCTGTAGTTATTTATGGTTTGACATTAAATTCGGCTTCCTTATCGAAAATCATTGAGAAATATGTAATTTGTTTTTTATTATAGTTAGCAGGAAAATCGCCAATCGGGTGAGACACTTAAAAAAATGTCCCTGTACAGTGATGGGCTAAAATATGGAACAAATTCATTTAAAAACCAGGTATTAATTTTTTGAAAAAACGCTCGGACACGTCGATTATAATTTTTTCTTCCGAAATTTTTTCCCTCAAAGGGAAATTATACAGGGTGTGTCAAAAAGTAGATATAGCAAACATTTTTTGTATTTTAAATAGAACCCTATTTTTTTCAGTCGAATTTTGAATTCTACGTCAAATTCTGCGCAAAATTCATGTAGCATACCCTATCCCCGCTTTTCCATAACAGATTGATTGTACTATATGATACTGCGAAACTTCTATTTTCTAAGAATGAGCCCACTACCTTGACAATGTAGTTTGGAGCACCAAGCCTTATTAACTTTAATAGTAGACCGTTGTGCCAGACCTTATCAAAAGCTTTGCTAACGTCAAAGAAAACCGCCCCCGTGTGTACCCTTCTATTAAATCCCTTTACTATGTTTGACGTTAGTATCGTTGTTTACCTAACTGTGCAATGTTCGGCCTAAAAACCGAATTGTTTGTTAGGCAAAACATTATTATTAATAACAAAATCATTGATTCGAGACAAAATAATTGTTTCCACAAGCTTACCCAAACCTGATAACAAGCTGATAGGTTCATGGCTTACTGGTACCGTGGCGTCTTCCTCTTTCTTCTGAATCAAAATAACTTTCGCATGTTTCCAGGCACACGGGAAATGGCCTTCTCTGATAATTGCCTGGGATATGCTTATAAAAGTATTCCTCAAAGCTGTGTCTGGCAGATTTCGTAACGCCGCATTTTTAATACCGTCGAAACCTGGGGCTTTTTTAATATTTAACACACTTACCAGCGATCTTACTTCATCTAAAGTTACTACAGGGAAATTTTGCAATGGATGTCCGATTGCCTTGTAAATGTCGATCGTTTTGGAGACCCTCTCATCCCTGAGCGGATCTGTATAGTGGGATTTTCGGTTAATTGCTCGCAGAGTTTTCCTGCAAACAATTCAGCTTTATCCTTAGCGTGCGTCAGTATAAGACCTGTTTCCTGATTTTTTAATAATGACATTGCTTTTTTGGAACGTTTGGTCAGACTTCGGGTCATTTTATATAGTGTAGCCAAACTCTTTAGACTGTATATTTTACTTGATGAAATATAGGCTATTATTGCCACAAATTAAATAATAAATACTTCTTTCTTAATTTAAATAATAATAGTTAAGACTTTCTACACTGAACCCTGAACTTCTCTCCTTCGATATCGTCCAGAGATTGCCGAAGTTTTCTTTTACCAGATGTGAATATGAAGGGTAAAAAGAGCGGGATAAATCTCGTCTTGATAAATTTACGTCTTAGCCTGCAGGCCATACCGGAGCGTGAAGGGCCTACTTAGACAAAACCTTACTTTTATGAAATTATACAGCCTTGTATTGCTAAAAAACCCTATTATAGACATCTTGTCATTTTAGCAAAGGAAACTCGACCTTTATAATATCATTATATTTATAAACTTTGTCATACATTTTCTTTAAAACATTTTCTAAAACCTCGTAAATTTACATTACCTACATTCATTTATTTTATTTAATTTGTTATTTTACCAAACCAGAAAGTTGATTGCTCGTTACTGGCCTTTTTAACCAAATCTGACCAAATCAGTTTAATTAGTTCAAAACAAAGCCTACATAAAGTATATACTTTTATTTGGTTTTACCCCTCTATATGCTGAATAATAAAAGCCTATAAATGACAATAAGAGAGAGGGATGTTTGTGTGTTCTGCTCGTGTTACCGTCAGCAAAATGAAGCCAATTCCTAACATTTGCTTAGGTCAAATTACTATGTTTTATATTAGACTAAAAAAAAACTCTTGACCACTTAATTTTCTTTTAATTTTTCCTTACAAGCCCTCCCTACGGTGATATGTGCTCCTGAAGTACGCCGTTTTTCTTGAATAAGTTTCAAAGTACTTTATATAATTTAATAAAAATTTATTGTGATGGACGCCAGTAAGGATTTATTAAAATATTGGCTTTGAAATATATTTAGCTTTTTTAGTTTACCAGGGGCGGACTAAGCTTTACAACTTAACGTTTAAAATTCTAACACCCTGTATGACAAAAACTTTTAAAAAATTAGTCGGGGTAGCTTGAACCTTAGACTAAAGTAGGGTACCCTTATTTATTGTCGATAAATTCACTCCTACAATAGAATGTCCACAAGCAATACCATAAGAGCTCAGATTTAGCCGGATATTTTTTATGCTTGGTATCGAACACTTACTTGTGTGTTACTCGAGTGATTTTGTCGGACAGATCGAGTTAAATTTTCTGAGAGCAAGTATGAGATAGCAAGCATAAAAAATATTAGGGTCATAATCTGAGCTCGAATGGTATTTAGTAAGGCAATTCCTCGAACGCAAAATTAAAATAAAAACTTTATTTAAAATAACAACAAAACAAAATACAATTGGCAATAATAATAACAAGGAAATGCTTTTTAAATTGAACAATTATTAAAGATACAATTTGTATAAATATTTTGTGCCTTATAATTTGACTCTACAGAAAGAGAAGACTGTCTTGAAGATGCTTGCAAAACTGGTGATAAATAAGATGTTGTGGTTGGCTGCGCTCTTGTTTCTATATTCGGGGCTTTTTCACGAAGGTTTGTTACTAAACTTAAATGATGTTCGTCGTTAAGCTGCAAGTATGGTTTTATGGAACTGGACGAAGAATGTCCAGTAATTTTTATTAGTTCTTGCTCACCCACACCAGCTTTGGATAAATTGGACACCGCACTTAACCGATGAGAGTGGTTCGTAATTTTTTTGTTTTTGACGTCCAAACCAATTTTTTCTGCCGAAATTTTTGTCCACTTTAGAATCTCATTAATTCCGATAGGCATATTTTTGTTCTGGTGTATTTTTGTCCCATAATAATGCCATCCTGATTATTTCGATTTGAGTCAAGGCCACGAAACTTTCTTTTCTTTTTTCTAATTCAGTTTGCAACTTTTTTCTTTTGCAATCACGGGCATCACGGGCTTTTTTGAATGCAGCATCGGCGAAAGGATTAAAAATTACCTTAAATTTTTCATAGTACATATTTTGTAGCATTTTTGCAACTGAATTCCACATGGTTTTAACAACATACTCTTTGTAATCCATCCCATCTTTTCTCTTCATATTAATGCCCCAGTCCATTAATATCTTTGCTAGGTCTTCAATAGACATTTGCATGTTCAGATCGAAATTCCGTTCTTTGCAAAATATGTTAAATTGGTTCCATATTGAAGATCGGCTCTTCTTTGTGTTCTTAGGAATGGAATTTTCTATTTCGTTATTTATTTCCTTTTCGTCATTGTCCCAAACCGCTGCACGTTAAAAAATACTTTAAAACAGCTTAAACAATTATTTAGTATTTGTGACAATTGCCTGACAGATGATTTAATAACTAGTTTAAAATGCAATTGTTACCACGGTAACGATTGGAGGAGCAGAAAATATATCCGATTTTTTTATCCAGTTACATTTCCTCTTCCTTCCTTTTTATCCGACAGCAAACTACGAATTTTGACATTTTAAATGGGACTATTTATATATTATGAGAGGAATTGCCATTTGACATTTGCATTTTTATCACTTTGACATAAATAAAAAGGGTGCATCCTTTTTTATCGCGATAAACCCCCCTCCAGCTAAAAATTAAATGGTTAAAACCTCTCCAGCTCAATCGAGTAGCTTTTCTTTTTCAATGCTCGGCAACCTGACATATTGTTACAAATTAATTTGATGCTGTCCAACACTTTTTTAGTGAAGTATTATTTTTTTTTAGTATCTATTCATGCCAAAATTCGTAAATTTCTCTAGCTAAAAATCACTTGATCTTTTTTTTTAGGATCGGATAAACTTTTATTTTTTAAACTCAAACTAGATCACTTTTTGTCAATTTAATCTCGAACAAACGGTAATATCATTTATCATTTCGTTTGTGCTGGTTAAATTTGTAAACAATCTAGTTTTCGTAAAAAATAAAAGTTTATCCGATAAAAAAAAAAGCTCTTGTGGTTTTACGTACGATAAATTGAAAAAAACGTATTGTTGTTGCAAACGTTACTATGGTACGAGATAAATAAAATATCCTGCATTTTCTAACTTGTCATCTTTCACATCGCTGAAATATTAATTTACTTATTTTTGAATTTTATGGTAAATTTAATTGTGTATTAATTCGAACTGAAAAACAACTTGAAGAAACTGTCAATAGTGATCTGGTAAAGTATTTTAACTGGCTGTGTTACAATAAACTTTCTTTAAACGTCCAGAAAACAGTATTTATGGTTATTAGGCAGAAAAGTAAACCACCGTGCAATCCTCAAATCAAAATTAATGAAACAAATATCAAAAGAGTTACTGAATATAAATACCTTGGACTAACTATCACAGATAATCTATCCTGGAAAAACCACGTAAATGGTGTGATAAACAAAATAGTTCCTATGTTGGGCTCTATTAGAAGATGTGCTCACCAACTCAATAAAAAATCTGGACAGCTTCTCTACAACAGTTTTATAGAGCCACATATGCGATACCTAATGTCCTGCTGGGGAAATACATGTACTAGACAGTTGAATCAGCTCCAAAGACTACAAAACAAAGCGATTAAAGTGATATTCGGGATGAATTACTACACGCCCAGTGAGGAAATATATAAAAAAGTGACATACCTGAAAATAAATCAATTGAAATTATTTAAACAAACCAAACTAATACATGATATACAAAATAATAAACTTAAAACCAGTGTAAAACTACAAAATAACAGACAATTCTACACATACAACACAAGAACAAACCATGAATTAAGAAATTCATATGCTAGAACTAAAAAGGGACTGGACTCACCAATATATAGAAGTATACAGGAATATAATAGGATTCCACAAGAAATACCAAGAAACTGACGTGCAATATTAAGAAATATATAAAGGAAAATAGAGTATAGACATTTAAGTGGCAGGATAAAGAAATATAAACCACATTTTTTTGCCTTTCGGAATAACTTTATTTGAATGTTAATAATTATACCATACAATTTGTAGGCCTCGGTGCCAGTTTTATTGTAAACTGTTTTGAGGTCAATAATAAATTATTATTAAAAAAAAAAAAAAACTATGGAATACACGTTTATTGAGTACGCAGATATGCATATGATTATGATCTGATGTATGGCTTTGCGTCTTGCAATGTTTTAGAAGCCAAAAGGTTATATCACGAAAGATTTTCTAATCGTACTATGCCAAACCAGAAGATATTTCAACGAGTTGACCAAGGTCTAAAGGAGAGTAGTGGGCGATTCCAGTTATTAAGGTAATACATGTTATTGACTTTCTTCATAATTTTAGGAAAGTTTGAAAAAAATAGTACTGATGCTAGTCTGAGAAGAACCGTACGTACACCGCAATTAGAAGAAACTATTTTAAATGCTGTAGATGATATTCCATCAACGAACACTCAAAAATTATCAGCACAGTTTAATACATCAAAAACAATAGTACATAATGTTTTCTAAGAACAGCTGTTATATCCATATTATTTGCAAAGAGTATGTGAACTGATTCCTGAAGATTTTCCTCGTAGAATGCAGTTCTATATATAAATAATGTAACTTTATTAGCATTATTCTCTTCACGGATGATGCAAGGTGTGCCAAAAATGGTATCACCAATGTAAACAACACACATGTCGTCGTCAATATCACGAAATGTCGTATCTCAGTTTCACCAATTTTACAGGAGAGTCATTTAAAGATTTGCACTGATTTTACATGGACACTCTAATATAACTAATTAATAAATTTGTTTGATTTTTTGGGTAGTGAGAAATGTATGTTTATGAATGTTGGAAGTGTGATAATTTTACAAAAAAAATAATTATATGTATTTTTTTTTAGTGCAAAATTAAGTTACGACCATTCGTGAAATTGAAAAATAATATATCAAAGCATTAACAATAGTTACGTCGGTAGTGAATTTTGGCAATCTTGGAATTTAAACGGCAATAAATTAAAAATAATAGTTTATTAAAGTGTACATAATACCAGAAAAGTTATTCTTACAAATATAAAAAAACTAACTAACAGTATTAATGAATATTGTTTGAGTAACTTAAAATTAAGCAGTATTCACTGAACAAAACCAAAATAATGTATTCTAAATTTTATAATTTAATAATAAGGAATATTCAAATAAAAATTTTGAAATTCTTTTATTTTGACAACAGCTGTGTCTCCTACACACAGTGACCTTAAATCCTCAAATTGTTCTTTGCTTATTTTTCTAGCATCTGGGTTTAATGGCTGTAAAGGTAAATATAGTAAATTTAAGGTTTGCCTTTTTAAATTAATAGTATCGTAGCAGTCCTGAAGGTGACTGGTTTTATAAAATATTTTTGTTGGCTCGTTTTTTTTTAACTTTAAGCTTCATCATGTCACTCCATTTTACAGGATTTCCAGATTCAGATGTTTTAACCGATAAAACTCGAAGATCTTGGGATAGGGTCTTGAAATCATAAAAATCGTTATATTGTAGAGGATACACGTTATATGGCTGTTTTCGCCTTGAAAGTCGTATTATGGGGTATATCTGAGACGGGATAGAAGTTCACCTGAACATGATATGGCTGTGGATATGGCACTATGTGCGCTATCGCCTTCATTCTGCCTATGAAATGATTCGAAAAAATTTTAGTGAAATCTCTTCAATGTTGGAACTGTTAACGACAGAATAAAGCATCATAACAGGAGTAATTGAATTTTTATTCTGGCCACTGCATCCATCTGAAAAAGGTTAACGAATTTCGCTCGTTTTTCATTGTGGTATAAATTTGTAAAGCCTTGTAAACGCAGGAACTTATTTTTGACGATCCTCTTTTGCTGCTAGTTTCATCCTAAACGAAACAAGAACAATCCTTTGAAGCAATGTCATAAAAAGTAAAGTTGTAATTTGACAAACGTCGTTTATAAAAAATAGCGCTTTCTTTAGTTTGGGGCAAGTATATCACCTGTTGCAAGTCAAAACTTGCACAAACTATGTCACTATTCATTTGGGCTTCTTGTTTTATATTTTCTTTAATCTCTCCGATTTTTTTTTCTCTGCAATATGCTGATCATAACGTTCTTTTAATTTTTCTTTTGTTGCATCATCACCTTCACGGTAACTAAGGCATAATGAACATTGGTCTTTTTTAGCTCTGTGAAATGCTAAATTAAGAGATCTATATATTTTGCGGTACAAATCAATACAAGGTTCTTCGTCATTTTTTGGTTGTAGTTCTTCCAGAAACATAGCGTACATTTTGGAAACAGTTAATTCTGGATGGAGGTACTGGCGGGTGAAACTGGATCGACAGTAATGGGACTCCATATTTGGAAACCTTTCGATGTGTTTCATAATGGCGCTACGGATTTTAGTGTCGCGTTCAATTACGGCAGCAGATTGACGCCCTCCTCTTTGTTCATCTATTATAACTCCACTTGAATTCAGCTTTTTTAAAGCTGTTCTTGTCATTCGGTCAGTGATACCAAGTGTGTTCAAAAAAAATATTTTGCATACCAAGTACTCTTTATTGTCAAGAGTTAAATAATACTTATTAGTATGTTTCCTGCGAGAAATCTCTTCTTTTGTAGTTCATTGGCTAGTTTCTGATGTTATACATGTCTAGCAATAAAATCACGTTGACGTGTAAGGTTTCCTAATTCATAAAAATAATTAAAAATTTTAGTTCGCTCTTCTTCATTAAATAAAATACATTGGCGGCTTTGTTTTTTACATTTTTCACTATTACATCGCTGCTTCAATTTGCGTTCGTTTACAGTTTTTCCTGTTTTGGACTAACGTATTCTTTGCCTAAATCTTTTAAAGATTTTGCCAATTTCTGCTTATTAGTTTTTTTCTTTTTAACAACTACTTCGTGTTCTTTTTCTTCGCCCTCAACTATAAAATCTTCTGGCTTCGATATAGATGAAACTGAAATTACGGATGAGCTTCTTATCTCTTTTATTTTACGTTTCTTCTTATTACTTACTAATGATAAATGTATACTAACAGTAAATTCAGAGACAATGCAATATTATTGAAAGGAGGGATAGACAAGTATTAACACGAAAAGTTGAGATACGCCATAATAAAACTAAAGAAGTATTCAGTGCGACAATTTCACGAACTGTCGTAACTTTATTTACGTCAGTTCGTGAAATTCTCTTTTCGGCTACAATAGCATACGACACCGATTAATATTGCCGTATATTTAGTACCAATGGAAATTGAGTTACGACGCTTCGTGATATTGTAGAGAAGGTTATTTTATATACATAGACGACATATCTCAAAATTCAATTTTCTTGAGTTACGACACTTCGTGATATTGACGACGATGTATGGGCTGATAAAAATCCTCATGCCACTATTGTTTTGCATCATCAACATCAGTTCCAATCAATTAATATCTGGGTAGGAATCATGGGCAACTTTTTGACTATTTGTATTGCCGGAAAGCTTGAATGGACAACTTTATTTGGAGTTCCTCCAGAACACTTTTCAGGATTTAATAGAGCATTTACCACTTGAAACCCGCAGGAATATGTACTTCATGCACGATGGGGCACCACCTTATTTCAGCGTTGGTGTGCGAGAGCACCTGAATAACGCCTATCCAAATCATTGGATAGGTAGAAGGGGACCTACTGCCTGGCCTCCTCAATCTCCCGACCTAACGCCGTTGGATTTTTACTTGTGGGGCACCTGAAAACTTGGCGTATTCCACTCCGGTCAGCACTAGGGAGGAACTTCTACAGAATCGCGTTTCATTGTGATGTGATAAGGACCAAGGCTGGGTTATTGTGGTGGGTACAGCAGTCCTCAATTCGTCGTGCCCGCGAGTGTATTAGATTTCACGCAGCCTATGTTGAACCCCCCTATGAAGTTTTTCAATCATTTCGTTAAGGTGCCTCTATTGCATCATTGCGTTTTTTTAAATTTTTGTATTTATTCGGATTAAACACTTTGCAATGAAACTTTTCTGTTGTTTAAATGACTTTCGTATTACACTTTGTTGTCGAGAAACAAAATAGATATATCGTGATCCTTTTTATTAAAAGTAAACCGTGAATTCGTTTATTATTCTTTTCTAGAAAACGGTTTATTTTATCGACAATAAACAAGAGTACTTTTTTTTTAGTCTAAGGTAGAAGCTATTGAGATTTTTTTTTTCTAAGTCTTAATCATACAGGGTGTTAAAAACTTAAGTATTAATTGCAGTGCAGTGCTCTAAAACGTAGTCCGCCCCTGGTAAACTAAAAAAGCTAAATATGTTTTAAGGACACCATCTTCAGAGATCCTTACTAGTATCCATCACATTAATTTTTTATTAAATTACACTATGTACTTTGAAAATTATTCGAGAAAAACCGATTTCCAGTAGGGAGGGACTGTAAGAAAAAAATGTGTCATCTTATTTTTAAATGTTCTATATTAATCCTAGAGATTTACCACATTTTGCCGGACACCCTGTATAGGTATACATAGGTATACACTGTGTTCAAAACCTCTCGGATCACGCACCGATATTCCGAAAACGTCGGAATCGATAAGAAGTATTTCAAATTTATCTTTACGCAAAATGGTCTTTCAGTCAGATCAGATGATTCAACAAATTTGAACTATTTTGAAGAAAGTAGCCGGTTAAATAAACTTATAGCGACCTTTTCCTCGAGGACGGCTTAAGAAATGCGTTAAAATTAGGAACTTCTCGTGTACCAGTCACTTTAAAATCAACACATTTTGAGTCAGCCACGTTTGCACTTCTCGGCATTCTTGATTCTTTCCATGTTCCATTGTTCCATGTTATATCGAGTTATGGCGCGTCGATTATAGGTTTGTTTTAACACCCAATTTTTGTACCGTCCCAGAACCGTCACGAAACTGTTGGGATCGATTTTGTGCGCAGGCGTTGACTTTGCATGCATTCGTGACTGTACAAAAATAGACATACGCTAGAGCGGTTTTTGAATCGATATTTGCATGAGGCGTGGTAGGTAGCTTGGCGAAACTAACCTAACTTTTAAATGTAAAAAAATTGCCAGGATATTTTTAAAAATAGAAACTACTAACTGGTAATTTTAATATTTTATTCATAAAATTTCTTTTGTTTACCTAAATATTCTTCATTTTTAACTCACAGTTTGTTTAAAACCTCCAAATCACCATCAGAAAAGTCGATAGCATTCGATAGAAAATCAGTGTCTCCTTCGTCATACTCACATTTTTTAATTCAAAAAATTATTTTATTTTGTAATGTTAAAACTATTAGTAAACAAACAACGAGCCAAGAATGACATAGCGAAAATAAATAAACCAAGAGTTCTTAACAAACAGACAAACGGACTAATGCGCAAGTCAGTCCAAACAGTACATGTTTTCAACCAAGTATCAAAATGACCGTACAGAAACCGATTCGCGAACGGTCTTGACAATGTTGGAGCGCCAGCAAGAATCGTACAATAAACCGTCACGGGTTAGTTGGAACGCTTTTCTCCTTCTGCGCATGAACCGGACGGTACAATGTACGGTTTTCGGGTGTGTTGAAACAAACTTATCATCACCGGCCGCTCCATTTTGGCGGACGAATATCTAAATTTTTAAATTTTCCGCGCTATAAAAAAATCATAGCGCCTAAACTATAAAAGTCCACAATAACGATTATGCTACCAAACACTTTTTTGGTCTTTAGGCTATACATTTTCTTCGCAGCATATTATTTAATTATTTATTTTTATTATCAATTATAAAAAAAAAATAAAAAAAAATTTCTCTGTTTGTCGGCGTAACAGTTGAACTTCCAAGGTAATCATCGGTATTTTTAGTATATTTACAACAAAAGTACCAATGTTATGCTCGAATAAAAACGCCCAAGTAGGTATGTGTTTTGAAACAAAAAAAATCATGTCGATAGCTCAATTAGATAGGTACCTACTACTGTTAGTTTTATTATCACAAATTAAAACAAAATTTGATATCATTGTTCTTACCGAAACCTTTTCTATAGAAAATACAGATATTCTAAACATGGATGGGTACGATTTGCTATATAATGATGGCAACATAATTAAAAACGATGGTGTCCTTGTTTATATTAATAGCAAATTTACTTATCAGTACCAAACTATAATTTTGTCAAATATAAAAATTCTTGATATTGACATCAAAGGCATTTAGGATAAATCATTTAAATTAACCGCTATATACAGGCCACCATCAACAGATGTGGATGTTTTTAATATAGATCTGTCGAATTATATATCTTTGTTGCCTAGAGTAGATACTCATGTTATTTGTGGGGATATGAATGTTAATATCCTGGAAGGAAAACAGTACTTAAATCATGTACAGGATTACCTTAATCTTTTCAGTGCAAACTCTTATATTTTTTGTATAAATAATATTTGTACATGGGAAAGAAATTTACAGAAATCTTGTCTATATAGACCATTACTTTGTAAAATCTAATTGTAGTGATGATGTAAAGGCATATCTACTTAATTATAAAATTACCGATCATTTTCCAACAATATTGGAAATAGGTAGTCATAAAATAGACACTAATAATTCAAATAAGCATTACAAAGAATACATTGATTATAAACAATTAAAGCAGCATTCTGAAATGATTAATTGGGAGTCTTTTTATGCTTGTGAGGACTTAGATGATATGACAAATGTTTTGATAAATAATATAAATAATATTGTTCAAGGAAATAAAAAAAAAATTAATATTAACAAAAACTCTGTTTCGAGAAAAGGATGGATTAGCAAGACTCTTGTAAAAACAATAAATTTTCAGAATGAGCTATATAAAAAGCTTAAAGCTTCTCCAAATAACGTAACGATAAAACAAAAGTATGAAACATGTAAAAGACGCCTTGCTAAATCCATTGCCGACTGGAAAAGAAACTATTTTGAAAGACTAATGAGCAACCAACACAATAGTAAACAACTATGGGATTCGGTCAACAGGGTTTGCAATAAAAATCAAAAACATCAAGAAATATAAAAAATTAAATGTGAAAATGTTGAAATATTAGATAAAAAAGAAATTGCAAATAAGTTCAATTAACATTATTGCTCTCTAGGTGAAAAATTTGCTAATAAAATCACAAAACCGGTAAACTCTGTTGACAATGAACCTGAACTCATGAACAGCATGCATTTGGGTCGTACATCCGAACAAGAGATAAGAAGGGTCATTAAAAGTTTGAGACCAAAAAAATCTCCGGGCTGGGATGGCATTCGTGCCGAAATATTGAAAACAATAGCTGGAGCACTGGCACCTCACTTAGGTTTTTTAATAAATAAATGTATGAAAAAAAATTATTTTCCAAAGGCATTTAAAATTGGTGTAATTTCTCCATTATTTAAAAGTGGAAGTAAGTCAGAAATAATAAACTACAGGAACTATAGGAAAAATCTTTGAAAAGGTTTTAAAACATAGAATATTAAAATTGACGCAATTGCTGGGCTGACATCACAACTGTATAAAAATATTGATAAAAGTAGTCTTACTCTGTGTATCTTCGTCGACTTGGCCAAAGCATTTGATACAGTTTTACATCAGTTATTACTGGAAAAATAGAGGGATACGGACTGAGAGGAAAAATATTTGAAATCATAAAAAGTTATCTGAGTGATATAATTCAGTGTACAAGGATCGATGGTGTACTTAGCGACGCTGGTCGTGTTAGCTATGGCGTCCCTCAGGGGACGGTGTTGGGTCCGGTTCTCTTCATCCTCTACATCAACGGATTATTGAGGATGGACATGACTAGACGTATACTATCCTTCGCGGATGATACTGTCGTGATATTTAAAGACAAAACTTGGGACGGTGTTATATCTCAGGCTGAGAGAGAGTTTGGTAATATTAATAAGTGGTTTGATTATAATCATATATAAGACCAAATGCATGCTTTTCTCTTGTTATGAACAGGCCACAAAAAGTGTCCAGGGTATAGTGGTGAACACTTGTTTAATAAAGGCTACGAGGTCCATTAAATATTTAGGTGTAGTAATCTTCGTTGGAATTTACATGTTAAATATATTGTTCAGAAGGCGAGGGGCATCTTGCCAAGGTTTGGATATTTGAAGAAATTCTTGTCTGTGGGTCAGTAGAAAATTTTGTACTTTGCGTTGGTTCAGAGTCATTTTATATATGGTATTATAGGTTGGGGCGGTGTGCTAAATGCACACATTAAAAGTTTAGAGATTATGCAAAAGTGGTTTCTGAAGATAATCTTTGGCAAGAATAGGCTCTTTCCAACTGATTCCTTGTACCGTTTAAGTGGTGTGATGGATATGATACAGCTTTTCTGTTATAGAATGATTTTGAGATCTTTTAAAAAACCACATTAATGTCTAAGCTCCATTGCAGTAAATTATACCTTAAGATCGGTAAATAGAGCTGCAACTACATAGTGTCAGAAGGCATATGGACAGAGAAGCTTCTTATACCTGACCCCGAGACTGTTTAACATTGTCCCACTGGACATAATATATTGTGACAGTTTTGTTAGATTTAAGAAAGTAATATCAGAATGGCTTTTAAAAGTGATCTCTCGTGAAGATATTAACAATTTTGTGAATCAAAAGCAAAGCAGATATTAGTGAACGCAAACTGCCATACAAATAGTACACTTTGTGCATATTTCGGCAGCTGTCAAGGACGTTTAGGTATATTTTCTGTACATTATACTTGTATCATGGTTTTTGCTAAATTAATATTATTATTATTATTAAAGTAGATGTACAGGGTGTCCGGTAAGTATATGGCATACTTTCGAGATAGGGGAGGTCAAAGTAATCGAAATTCGTCATAGAAAAAGACAGTGCCCCTAACGGACATACAGAGCCCCAAAGGAGTACCCAGCGATTTACCTTTCCGGATCTAACTTTTGAACCGACATGTATAATTTAATGAAATTTTAATATTTTATAAAGCCCATAATATAAGGACTCGTAAAACCATACTTCAGTAGATGTTTTACATTGTCAAGGAAGTCAGAAACGCCACCACATTCGCTCGCCAAAAATTTTGTCAGGTATTATTTTACAGAACTGAAAACTGATTTTTTAAATACCTTAACCATTCCTCTTTAAAAAAGATACTCTACGTTTGTTTCGGTATAATTAGCCGTTTTCTAAGAAAATAATTTGTTTTTATATCACGTTTAAACATTGACTTTCGAAATTTATTAAGTTTATTAACACTGTGGTTCGGAATCCACGTTAAACTCTAGGTACCGTCTGGCTGACATTACCCACACGTTAAAACGGGGGCGGCAAAAAGGGTCAACACTGGGCTACTTAGTAGTGGTAGCAGAGGGCTTTGACGCCAAGCAAGTAGGGCCTACTTGCTTGGCGTCAAAGCCCTCCGCTACCACTACTACTACTATTATTAGCATGTTTAATCACACTAACCAATCAAGTAACGACATAACTAATAATTTGCATTAAAATAATAACATTTCTCATTATAACATCTCATTAATGCTCACACGCATCTAACTTTCTAACTTATAGACAAACATTCGGCAATTGTGTACATGCAATAAGAACTTATTCTGATACATTTCCAAATCGATGTGTGACGCAAAAATAAACCATTGAAAGGGTTGACATTTCGGAAATCACTTAAACGCAGGAATGTTAAAAATGTGAACGATTTGCTTCTTTTTGTTTACTTCATCAGCAAATTTTCGAAATGGGTGCCCTCTACCTTTATACATTTCCTTAGCCGACGGATGTTTTCTCGTTGTACTTAAAACAACATTCTGGGATTGTCTCGAATTTCGTTGAAATGGTTTGTTATTATTTCTATCAGATCTTCCCTGGTGCAAGCTGGCCTCTTTAAATTTCTCCATAAAATTAAATTCAATGGAGTCATATCGGGCGACTTCGGTGGCCATAAAATAGGCTCACCTCGATCTATTCATCGATTACCGAAAGTATTTGATAAGTGCTGACGAACTAAATTGCTAAAATGGGGCAGTTCACCGTCGTGCATATAAAGGGTGATTTTTTAAGAGTGTCCGAACTTCTATCCGAGAAGGCTGTGAAATGAACTATCACTTTTCGTGCTTGTAGTGTCAGAATTATTCAGTATAGTCTGGCAAATCATTATGGAAAGAATAACACCAGAGCAACGCTTGAAAAGTGTCCAAATTTATTATCAAAACCAGTGTTCTGTGCGCCAAACTTATCGAGCACTTCGTGAATTCTATGGTGCCCATAATCGCCCAATCGAACGATGTATTCGCCGAATTATAGACAAATTTCGAGCGCAATTTACATTACTCGATATTAAAACAAAAACCAGACAAAAATCTGTGCGTTCCCAAGAAAATATCGCCGCTGTAGCTGCCAATGTTGATGAAGACCCAAATTTGTCAATTCGTAGACGTTCGCAAGAAGTTGGGATTTGTTATTCGACTACGTGGACAATTTTGACTAAAGATCTTGGTCTGGTGCCTTACAAGATCCAGCTTACCCAAGAACTTAAGCCGCAAGATCATCGTTTGCGTCGTACGTTTGCTGAATGGTCTCTTAGTCAATTGCAACTTGATCCAGAATTTAACCGAAAAATTTTGTTCAGCGACCAAGCTCATTTTTGGTTAAACGGTTACGTCAATAAACAGAATTGCCGCATTTTGAGTGAAAATAATCCCAAAATGATTCAACAATTGCCGTTGCATCCAGAGAAATGCACGGTATGGTGGGAATTATACGCCGGTGGCATTATTGGGCCGAATTTTTTTAAAAATGAAGCTGGAAACCGCGTAACAGTTAATGGCGATCTTTACAGAGCGATGATTAATGACTATTTAATTCCAAATTTAAATGGTATTGATTTGGAGGAGATGTGGTTCCAACAGGACGGAGCCACATGTCATACAGCCAACGCAACACTGGATTTATTGAGGGAAGAATTCGACGAGAAAATTATTTCGAGGAATGGACTTGTCAACTGTCCCCCAAGGTCATGTGATTTAACGCCATTAGATTATTTTCTGTGGGGTTACGTTAAATCATTGGTCTATGCCGATAAACCGTCAAATATTGACGCATTAGAACACAACATAACGCGGACAATTGCAGACATAAGTCCCCAATTGCTTGAAAAAGTGGTCGGAAATTGGATTGACAGAATGCGCTTTGTTAGAAGAAGCCGCGGCGGACATTTGACCGAAATTATTTTCAAACATAAATGACATTAAATGGTTTTTCACATAAAATAAATAGTTTACAGATATCAAATATGGTTGTTGTTTAATTTAAATTTAAAGTTCAGACACTCTTAAAAAATCACCCTTTACCACATGTAATTTATATTTTCTAAGGGCATATTTTCTAATAAACCGTTCGAGCTTTGTTGCAAGAATTGCAATTACGTGGCACCATATAATCTGCCTTCAATAAAAAACGATCCAATGAGATGATTCCCAATAATCCCCGCCCATATTTTAACCATGAACCTTTGTTGGTGCTTTGTCTGTACTGTTGCATGGAGGTTTTCTTCATACCGTTAAATTATGGCAATTTATTACTTCGCATCAGGTAAAACCGGCTTCGTCCGTGAGCAAAACGATACCAGAAAATTGTGATTTTGCCTAAATCTTGCAGGATAATCAGCAGGAGTGATGGATTGGACATGATAAGGAACACAACATAACGTAGCAGTTCTCGAAGGGTCTCATGAGCAACCCATTTGCCGCATGAACTTGGCCGGCAGTTTTCTTACAATATCAGCAACTTCATCCAGAATTTCCTCCTCTAACTGAGGGTTCCTTGATTTTTTTGGAGGCTCTTCTCCACCACGATGCGCCATCATTGAGTGATAATGTTTTCTTACTTTTTAACGACTACGTTACATTCTGCATTCATAGCATAATTTTTATAAAACTTATTACATTTCGTAAAGCAATTTGACAACATTCATACACATTCCTTAAATAGTTCTGATAGACATAGAGTTGAATGACGATCTATTCATTAAAAAAAAAAGAAATTTAAATATTCCATGGCGAAGCTCCCTATTGTGAGCCGGTGCAAAATGCTAGCTCTATTTTGGTTTGATTTACTTACTGAAATTTATTTTAACTGGAAGAGGTTAGGTCTACACTGCCGCCCAATTATCAGTGATTCTTTTAAAAAGAATTACAAAAGCTCCGACAAGGGAGTTAGTTATCTGCAGCTCTTAGTCGAAGCACCTTTTACGAAACGCCGTCGCGTCGTACACAAAAGGATCAAAAGTCAAGTGGGTGTAAAAGAACTTACGACAATGGCCCAGGCTTTTAAGCAAAACCCTAAAAGATATTTTTCTTCAGGTTGAGTGATTGGCTTTATATGCGATAACCACCCCGTTTAAAATGTGTTGTCTTATGCTTTATACCTTTATACGGCTTAGTTTTATACTTTTAAATATCTTACTCCATCCACGGTTTAAAAGAATGATGTAGTAACGCTTGTTAATAGGAATAATAATAATAATTTACGATCAGACTGATCTGACTCGGCACTTAATATTTTATAAAAGTGATATAAACAAAAAAAAATATTAAAACTATTCTATGGTAAACTCTATGGTATAGCTGTTCCAAGCTTAATTTGATGATTCAAAAAACACAAACTTATAATAAGTTATGTATGTATGTATGTATGTTTGTGGCTCTGGTAAAACCAAATGGCCAGCATCTCTCTTTGTTCAAGAATTTCATTTCTCATGTCTCTCGTTTATATCCAATTTTCCGATATTTCTGTTTTCTTTTTTACATAAACTCTATTATAACATACCTATTCTATAATACCGTTATATTTATTTGAGATTTGCGATGTTGTATTTTTATTTTTACATTTCTTTCTATTTCTTTTTTTTTTATTTATTTATTTATTTATTTATTTTTTTTTTAATTTTTTTTTTGTTTTGTTTGTTTGCTTTCTGTTTTTTTTTTTTATTTAAGTAATATGCACTATGTTGTTTTTGTTTGTTTGTGTTTTTCTTTTTTTTTTTTTTTTTCATAATTTTATTTGAGCTTCCAGTATGAATTGATACAAAATTCTATATACATTTATATTACTAAGTGCTATTAAATAGTTTAAGTTGAATGGGATTTGAACCAATCCTTTCAAATTGTTATATAGTTTATCTCTACAATTTTTAAGTCTATTACAACTAAATACATAATGTTCAAGATCTCCTGTTTCGCCACATTCACAGTCTTCCCCATCCTGCAAACCGATTCGTTTTGCATGCTTGGGATACAAGGCATGAAAAGTCCTGATCCGAGAAATAACTCTGACAAAGTTTTTATTTGATTCCTTACAAAACCATGTTTTTTTACGTAAATTTGGGAAATTATTTTTATACCGAAGTCCCTTATCTGAATTTATATATTGCTCCTGCCAATTGTTTAATATTCTTGTTTTAGCTTGACTTACTATGTCTGTATATGGAATTTTAAAATTCGTTTGAGAGCCGATAGTCGTAGCATCTTTCGCGGCTTTGTCCGCTAATTCATTTTCAGGTATGCCGATATGAGCTCTAACCCATACAAATGAAACTTGCTTGTTTAAATCTCTCAAGATGCCATAGAGATTCAGTATTTCGCTAATGAGGTAATTAGCAGGAGCAACATTTATACTATTTAAGATTTTTGTTAGAGAGCTCCTACTGTCTGAAAAAATAACAAATTTATAGTTACCATTATAATCCCTGCAATACTTAAGTGATTCCAAGATAGCCCAGAGTTCGGCCGAATATATGGAAGAACCGTCAGGTAACTTAAATTTCTTGGTAGTGTTAGTATTTTTGTGGTAGAAAGCACAGCCGGTTTTTTTTGCTAATACTGATCCATCAGTGAATATTTGTTCATGTGTTTTCCAGATAGTAGCCTGTTCTTTTAAGAAACTATATTTTGCACTCAGTTGGTTGTCTTCGTCATTATTTAGGATAATTACTGGCGGCCTAATATCGAAGACTTCAAAATTTAATTGAAAGTAAGGTAGTGTGCCACTACTATGTATTAATTCTTTGTTCTGGGTTATCCAGGAATAACTCTCTACCATCAATGTTAATTTTTTTACTTTCCAATAAGGATGTGTGAAACATAGAATTGATAGCTGATTTGTTTTACTTACTAGGATGCTATTTTTAGATATTAACTTTAGTGTAAATTTGTCCGATATAAAACTTCTTCGTAATTTTAAGGGTGGTTCTTTTGTCTCCGCTTCCATTACCGATATGGGTGTACTTTTAAGGAGTCCAATACTTTGCCTAATACATTTATTTTTGATACTTTCAATTTTTCTTAAGTGAGATTCAGCTGCTGCTCCATAGAATATACTAGAATAGTCAATAATCGATCGAACAAAAGCTCTATAGAATAGCAGAGCAATGTTTGGATCAGCTCCCCATTTTTTGTGAGTAAATGCTCGAATGATGTTCATACTATTTTCTGTTCTTTTTATGAGATATTGAATGTGATCCTTCCAGTTTAATTTTCTGTCCAGATAAAGCCCTAAGTATTTTACTGTACTCTTTTGTGGAATTGTTATACCCCCTAGTTCGATTTCATTTGGTTCTTGATTCCGACTTTTAGAAAAACTACATATCACTGTTTTTTCTTTTGATACACTGAGCCCATTATCTTGAAGCCAATTTAAAATATTTCCAAAGGGATCTTGCAGCTTTTCAATGCTAAAATATTTCCAAAGGGATCTTGCAGCTTTTCAATGCATTTTTCTGAAGATTTTTCTGTCGTGTATATACATATATCGTCGGCAAATTGTAAAATTTTGATGTTGTCCTCCACAGTGTTTTCCAAGTCATGAGTGTAAATTGTATAGAGAATTGGACTTAAAATGCTACCTTGTGGGAGTCCGATCCTTGCTTCTTTTGCTCCAGTTATTCCGTTGTTGGTGCGAATGTAAATCTGTCGGAAGTGGTATATGTCAAATAGATTTTTGACAATTTTGTGCGGGATTCCTATTTTACTCATTTTGTCAGCAAGTATATTGTAGGCAACATTGTCATATGCTCCTTGAATGTCCACGAAGAGGGCAGATGTGCACTGTTTCTTTGTATAACCTATTTGTATATCTGTTACCAAGTTAGCTATGACTTCCTGAGTAGAAGTTCCTCTTCTGAAACCGAACTGGGTTTTCGGAAATAATTGATTTTTTACCAACCAAAATTCCAGTCGATTTTTTAGAATTCGTTCGTATGATTAAGAACACATGAAGCTAGTTCGTGCATAGAATTGTCCCTTATCCTTTCCGTGTGGTTGCCACGAGATGTAGCCACGTGCTGCAATTCTCATTTGGTTATTAATTTGATGACATAAAAAAGCATTAAACTGGTGACCATAGGCGTCGCTTCTACCAAATAATTAAAATGCGGATTGTTGAAAAACTTTAATATGATTAAATTATAGCTTGTTCATTATATTTTATATCGATAAAAGGTTTGTACCCGTGACTCCGCCTGCGGAGAATATTTTTAAAATGGTCTTTCTGTAAAGAAAAATGCTAATTTTGCCGAAAACAAATAAAAAACGTTGTCTTTGTCTAGCCAGGACCGCGAGGAGGTATGAGTTTTCCTTTCCAAGAAAGGATTGGGGCAGGTACTATGTTAGTTAGAATATACAATTATTTTAACAACAAATTGCGGATCGCATCAGCAGAATCGCAGTAAACGTTCTGTAATATACCAATTTTTTAAAATACATGTTGAACGAACATAATTAATTTAAAATTCATAAACAATTTAATGACTGGAATCGTCACAACTTTCAGAAGTATAATCGTTTCCAGGTTGGATTACTACTGGTGCTATAGGCTATGAAACAAAATATCCATTTTTTTCTGTTTTTATAACATGAGCTACGCAATTTTTCCATACATCGCTACTCATTTTGTTATTACCTACCGAATATAATCAAGGACAACTGCGCTTAAAGTTGGAGATTGATTATTGAGTGATATTTTTTGCTGATAATAGCAACCAACACAATAGGTACAAAGCCATCTTTACTTCCGGCATGATAACGCGTTTTTCGTTTCGTCTGAATAAATTATACTTTTATCGGATTCATGTTACTCCTTTATTTTGCGCAAATAGTCCTTTCGTAGTTCAATTATACGCGGGGATTCCATTATAACCATTAGATTATCTAATTTTTTATGTTTAAAGCCTCATTTTAATAAAACACCACGCAATGTTTCTAAAGATTGGTACTTATAATCAGGGTAACCTCGCAATTTATTACGAACCAGTTCTAAATTTGGCACTATATTATCCTCGTAAAAGTTGTAGATAGTTCGCAAAATAAAATCCCTTGTAGTATTGTCAGCCGTTTTGAATTTTTGATTTAGTTTTTGATTTATTGGTTTACGCTTTATGGAATGACCGGTTACAGTCCCCAAATTAATTACGTTATAAATTCTTATTAAACCCAAGTTGTGTTAATTCATTACGAGTACATTCTTGTACAAAGCGCATTTTCAGGTTTTTCCGGATTTTCTTTTTTTAAACACGCGTACATATTTAAAATAATGCGTTGACATTGAGCATGTATCTTTGTTTCTTAATTCCTGACTTATCTCGCTATCGATGGCCGACTCTGGCACCGACTCATATTCCTGTGACTATTTCCCTCATATACTGTAACTACAATGCGCTTTTCACTTGATTTTCGGTAAAAATCAGCCCTCGGTCGCGATTGAGCTGAAAATTGCACTCTTCTGGTTTTTCATTGTTGGTTACCTACGAGAATAACCGTCACTGTCACAACAAGTTGAAATTTCTGCTTTGACAATTTCGCGTCAATTTATCAAAATGATGAGTTTTTCATTCAGGAAATAGCCTAAAAAATATATTTCGTGCATGTAAAATGGCTTGATAATCATGCACTCAGATTTGTTGCCCTAAAGAAACAGCTTTCATGCATTTTTATTGTTATTTACCTTAAAATAGCATAGCATAGCATTCAAGCTGTTTCTAGGGCAACAAACCTTCATGCATGATTTTCAGCAATTTTACATGCACTTAACATATTACTATTGATAATTCACCTTGACCTTATGTTTCAAATTGTCGCCAAAAAGCCATACTGATATAATAAAATATAGGTACGAAGTAAAAACTTGCTTGGCTGAAACCACACAGTTATAGCAGAAAATGAAATATGTGAATTACAGTAAATCGTTTCAACCAGTCACGGCGCTGTCCGATTCCAAATATCGCATACCTCAAACATCAAGTGATTTGAAAGCTGATAAGGGATCATCAATTGGGAGAACCTTTAACTATTTGCTGTTCTTGTCTATAGCATATAAATTTGTATTTATATGCTGCTCTATTAATTTTCTCACCCGGAAAAAATAGTTCGCGCTTTAAATGTGCTTTAAATTGAGTTCTACAAAGTTTTCGTAAGTGTAGGAGGAACATAAGGGATTGCTATTTGTTTTTTTTTTGTTTAGTAACAGTAAAACTCCTTTTTAGATTGATTAAAATTATTTTTGTATAAATAATATTCCTGAAGTACTAAAAAAATTATTATAATATTCATGAATGGCTTGTTTCTTCTTTCTTTGACTTTAAAAATTTCTTGGTTCAAAGTATATTTGCAAAGTAGCTTTTAGAGAGAATTACGGACTATCAATTGAATACTGATATAAAAGAACACTTGTAATAATAAAAACTTAAAGAATTTTTAATAAAGGATCTGACAACCGGTCCCTTTGAAGCCCGGTCGAAGCTTTTTTATCGAGTTTTTTATTCATCAAACTGACTTTGGAAAAAGTATACCTACATTGGGAAAATCTTAAAAACAAATATAAATATCATGCTGAAATTTTGGAAATGGCGATAATATTTTTGAAAGTGCACCGTTGTCAGTTTTACCTCTACCGGATACTAACTTTATAATAATTTAAAACGCAACCTTTTGTATTTTATCCGATTACTTGATTTTGTGATTAAATCTGAGTGACTTCTATTAACCATATCTATCTTTCAGTGTTCCTTATAGGTATATTAATTGTTTTGTTATTTTTGGCAGCCAAAACAGGAAAAACAAAAAAATCAAATATCGTAGCTATCTATGGATCTAACGATCTCAAGTTTTAGAAATGTTTAAAAAATATAAAGGTATTTCGGTAGTATAAACAAACTTGAAAAATATTTTATACAGGGTGCCCAAGTCACCGTTTTTCAAATGAAACACCCCGTATATTATTAAACCATGTGATAGTGCAGAAAATTGTCAATTTATTGGTATAACATGTTCCTATACCTATGATCAACCGGTTTTGACTTATAATGATTTCTGTGGGCAAGAAATTAATGTTTTCTACACTGACAAATATATTATTTAAAATTTTAGTATAATTATATTTATTTTAGATATATTTTATGTGCTCATTTGGAAGAACCATACAATCTATTTAAAATAAAAATAAATATACTTTAGATAAAGTATTCCCAAATTTAAAATATTTCATATTAATATGTCAAAATAGTTTTTATTCCTAGTCGAAGAATATAAATAAACTTATTCCTGAATTCAATATGTGTGTTAAAAGTCCCGGACCGGTCAATTATTTAGAAAATGGCGCAAAATATAAAAAAACTTCCGGTATAAAAGTTGTAGGCCTTAAAAAAATCTATAAATATGGGACACCTGTAATTATACAGGATGCCCCAAACAGTCATGGTAAACAAAACTTTGGTTTATTTAAATGGAATGACCCCTTTTTAATCACGTTTTCTGATTCCTCTAAACATTCTAAACAACAATTATTATGAGAAATGTCATATGGCTAAACCCATTAGTTTAGGAAATAATTTAAGTTAAAGGACATAAATACAACAGGTAAGATATTACCTACATTTTGCATTTTTACAAGCTGGTACCAGAATGTATTGCGTTAAGTTTTCTCAAAAATTTAATAACAATTAAATTAAATACAAGCAGTCAAATAATAACAAATTTAAATAAGAACAAAAATAAATTTAAGTAAGTCGTTATTTAATTAAATGTTGAAAATGTCCCCCTCCCACAGTTTGACAATGACCTAGGTTATAATAAAATTTGTCGATGACGTTTTGTAACATTTTTTGGTTAATAAATTCAAATTCTTCAATAATTCTTCTTCTCAATTCGTTCAGATCTGCAGGTTTTGTCACATACACTTTATTTTTTAGTTGTCCCCAGAGAAAATAATCAAGGGGCGTTAAATCTGGCGACCTAGCCGGCCATTCTATGGGACCCCTTCGCCCTAGCCAGCAGTTAGGAAAAGTATTATTTAAGTAAACTCTTACATCTCGCCCAAAATAAGGAGGAGCTCTGTCCTGCTAAAACCACGTATGTCTTAATAGTGGTCCTACTGTATTGGTTATTGCTGGCAAACCTTGATTTTGCAGCATGTGGAGATAATATTCTGCATTCGAATTCCCCTCTATAAAGAAAGGTCCCACTACTGATCTATTGCCAATAATACCGGCCCACACATTTCCTTTCTAGGGGTGTTAAATGTGTGTTTCTCTCATCCAATGTGGGTTGTGATCAGCCCAGTAACGACAATTATGTCAATTGGCATTCCCGTTTAACATGAATGTTGCCTCATCCGAAAAAAAAACATTTAAATTAAAAGTACCTATGAAAGGTTTGTCACATTTAGTAGGTTAAAATAAAGTTTTGATTTAAGATTTCAGTATGTTGATTACGTTCACTGCTTAATACATTTTCAAATCTCAAATCTTAAAGCTCTATCACTGTGACCTTCCACCAATAATTTCTCTTTATTGCTAATACCAACAGCATTACTAATTTTGACTCCTGAAGATGAAGGTCACTACCTTCGAAACATGTAGACGATTTTTTATAATAAAATTGAGCCTTTGATTGCTCTTTTTTAAATCAGTGAAGAAAACTTTTTGACTTTCTTTCCTCTCCCTATATTTCACCTCCTTTTTAAGAATGGACTATTTCTTTAAATTATTAGACTTAGTTATATAAATACTATTTTAAGTTTTTTATTAAATTATTAATGTCTTGTTCTCTAAATTTTATAATGTTTAATTTATTTTTTCTTAATATATTCATTTATTATTTTAATGCTTAATATTGCAAATTTAATGTAATTTTTAAGCAAAAATTATGTAGTTTTGGACACACAATTTTACGAAGCGACAATGAAGTATATTTACCTATGACTAATTATTGAAAGTAAAGTTTCCAAAGAACGCAACTTTACCTTCTTCAAATAAATAATATGTAGGTATTATATTTGTCTGGACTTTTTAATCAAATTCAATCAAATCAATTTATTTCGTGAACAAAATCAATATTTACATAGGTTAGCAAATATCAATGTATTTCACTAGTCAAATAGAGAAAAACACAGTTAGGTAGGTAGAACAATTAATTATAGAACTATATTTAATTGTTACAGTACAAACAAAATTAGGTAGACCTCTTTGAATAGTATCTAAAAATCAATGGCGGCTTGTAACAAAAACATTGGGGGATTCACAAAATATAATATGTGTAAAAAATTTCAAGTATTATAAAAACTTTAGTTCCAAAGGTTGTCCACCAAAAGATTCCCTTAACAATTTCGTCGTGTATTTATTTTCAGAAGAATGACATCCCTGTATCCATTTTTCCCGATATTTCGCACTTTTCTTTCACAGGAAATAAATACAAATAATACAAATACAACACAACACTTGCAAAAACGCACGATCTGATAACCGGAAACCATTAAATGTTATAATAGTTGAACCCTGGGTACACACACAATCTGTGCCTACAGAAATAGAAAGAAACGAATTTCAGATCCTATTATTTAGAGAAAGATGGACAACGCGGAGGTTTATCGACGGCACAATTAAGTCAAACAATCGAACGCCAATCGACAGCCCAGAAAAGGATTTATTTTATTAGGGACATTACGGATGCCATATTAGCAGAATGTTAATTGAATAGATACTTCATAAATCAATGTGCAGTTTTATAAATTTTACCTAAATAAAATATTAAATTAGTGCTTACATGTTTTGGTGGAAATTATGTATTTTTGTGTTTTTTGTGCTTTTCGTAGAGTGGCACGTACTCATGTGCCCTTATATAGGAGCCGTCACTTGGCACTAGGTATATGTTTATATATTCTTTACTCGGGTATGTGTATTTTATGCAACTGTGTATTTTTAGAAATCATTATAGATTTAAAAATAAAAGTGTATATGTAATTTAAGCTATAAACTTTATACTAGTGCAAAATCCCTTTTACGAAAACACTAAGATTTACGACATACAATACTCGACGATCTGATGATAGCACTGCATCTGCGGCAGTCCTGCTCGTGCAAAAAGTTACGGCTCGCAGGGGAGCACTTTGCCGCTAAATGCAGCGGTTTTCTGATAGATGGCTCTCCTAAGTCGACGTTGTAAGTTGGGTAAACTAGAGAAAAGTTTTTTGCCATTTTCCTATTGCAGATAATGTAAATGCGGGAGAATTATTTATTTTTTAATTGCTTTGTTTATAATGAATGATTTTGAGGAGTTCTACGCCCAACTTTCACTGGTGAAACTTATCATCGTGATATTCCTACGCCATAACAGTAACAGTATCTTACTTAGGTTAGTTAAAACGGCAAACCCGCTTTAATAACCGTATAATTTAAGATATATATTTCATTTAATAAAGCGTTAGAGTCACCCCCTCACCAGTGGCGTAGCCAGCATTTTGGGGCGGGAGGGGGGCGAACTATCGGAGGGGATCGGAGGGGCGCAGACTGCGGAACTAAAGCGCCGCAGACAAAAAAATCTTGAGACCACGTCCAAATTTCGTAGGAATTCACCTTCTTCATGCTCTCTAGGGAACAGGGGTCTGGCCCCAAATAAAGTTAAAATCTGCTTTTAAAAATAAATAAATTTAATGTGATGGGACGCTCTTAAAACCGGTTTTATTAAGTTTATTTCCATCGCTCTTCTTCTTAAAAAAAAAAATCCTAAAAATAAAATCAGATCGATCCAGTTTTTTAACAATTATTTTTTAAGTAGTAAAAGGGCGCCAGGCCAAGGGAGGCGATCGCCCCCTTTCGCCCCCCCCCCCCCCCGTAGCTACGCCACTGCCCCTCACTGAGAAAAATATATGGTAAATTTAAAAATAATTATATTTATGTGACCATTTGGGACAGCCATATATACCTATTTAAAACGTCAATAAATATAAAGGGAAATGAAAGTCTGTCTTTACCACCAAAATTTTTTTAATATATTAACTACACTACGCCCTAGTTTTGGGTATCGAGGGCATAATATATGGGAGGGATTCACCATATGAGTTAGATGTTCAATATACATTCAAGTTTGAAAATTGAGTCGGACTAGTTTCGACCTTAGAAAAGATCATCATCAGCAACTCTATATAATTATAATGTAAACAAGGTAAAACACAGTAGTGGATAGTTCAATGAATGTGTGTGCCTGCCTATGGACTTGACTGGGAACGTCCCTTTGGCTAGGTACACAAATAGGTTAAGAATAAGGGGTTAATTGGAACACTTGTTGAGTATTGAGTGTATAGGTTTTATATTTATTTGACGTAAGCTAATAACTGTAAATAGTAGGAGAAATAGGTCTTAAACAAGTTTGTTTTTTCTCTTGACCCATCCTAGTAGGGAAATGATTTTATTTATTTTCATTAAATATATTATTGAGAGAAAAGGATTAGGATTTTGAATTTGTGGTGGTATTCTTTATGGAATAGACTTTTTAAATTAAGGTGGGTTTTTTATTTTTTAATATAACATTTTTAGACGTCAGATAGAACTAAAGGTTTGTTTTATGTTAAATTTAGGTAACTTTTAGTTCGTTTTTTATCTGCAAAGAGAGAGAAAGAATATTTTAGTGTTGAGTATTTTAGGAACACGTGTAAGAGCTGTACTACAGAATCAATAAAATGTAGATAAAATGGTACTCACTTGTATTTCTCAGTCACTCAATAAAGATGAGGCTTTTCTCTTTTTTCTTTTGAGAAGGTAGAACATATTAATTCGGTAAAATTTAATCATCAGTTTAAATCACTCTAAGTACTAGCAGAGGAATTCAGAAAAGATACCGGAAAGATGGTACAATTATTCAAAGTTTTTCCCTCCTACAATTTTAGTTTCCCCCTGTATATCAAAAACGGGGCAACTCCGGACATATGTTCATATGAACTTTTTCACTTAGAATATCATGAGGAATCACCTCCTTAAGTTACGTACCGTATTTCTGAAACACCCTGTATAATGTACTGTTTTAAATATTGCCATAATGAAATAAAAAAATAGTTTATTTTAACGGAAAAGAATAAGTTAGAACCGAATTCTATGGCATACATTTTCTACATAATTTTCTACATTTTCGACGCTATTTTCTAAACGTATGTAGAAAATTAATTTTCTACGTCGTTACTCAACCCTGGGTAAGAAATAGAGCAAATCCTTTTTTTTTAATAAAAGTGTTTTATGCATAGTTAGTACCTACAAAAATTCAAAACCCGTTTTTTTTTAACACCCTGTATCTCAAAATCAAGGCGGCTGCGGAGCTAAGTGGATAGGTGTCTTATTTTTGGGTAAGGAATTACCACACGAGCGATTGAACATATTTTTGAAACACCCTGTATGTATCAGTTAACTTATAACTTAAAAAAATTATGGGAATGTGTTAATGTGTGCACGTATCAAACAAAAGAAGCGGTGAGAGGGGTTCGGGTGTTAAGGGTGGGCAAAATAATCGATGAATCGATTATTAATCGTATAATCAATTAATCGATTAAGCGATTGTGAAAATTTTAAAAATCGATTAATCGATTATTCTTCGATTAATCGATTTGTTTTTCGTTTAGTCGATTATGAATTGTCATAATTCTAGTGAGCAGCCTGCTAAGCGAATTCCCCTGTTGAAATAAACTGTCTAATAAACCTACATACATATTATTATAATTGTATAAACATAATATAATAATATGTTTTTTTTTCTTGAAGTAAATATAACGTTAAAATAAAATTTGTGCCCCGTATTATGTTTACTGTTTGCTGGAATTTTTGAAAGAAAACAAAATAATAAAAGAACCAGGCTAACCAAGTGAGGCAAATATAAAAAATTTAACAAAAAATTAAATTATAATGGTATAAAGCGTGCAAGTAAAAAAAATGGATAATTTGTTTTTACAATTTCTTCATTCATATTTTCTTCAACACCAAAATTTGCAGAAAATAAACTTTCTTTTCAGCCATCTTGGACAGATCATATTATAAATAAATTACAAAATTCAAGAATAAGATAATATATTGTTCTCCTAAAAGTTAGAAATACTGCATAATATAATTATTATGTTTGAAGGTTAGGGACTGTTTTGGACTTATATTGCTTTTATTTATTTTGATCAAAACGTTTTAACTGGTAAAAATCTCCAGTCGTTTTCAGGTGAATAGAATTTAGTATTTAGGTAAATATAGTTCTGAAGGCGACTAGAGATTTACCAGTTTAAACGTTGTGATAAAATTAAATGAAGAAAATGAAAGTTTTCTGAAATGTTGTTTGATTAATCGATTGTTTTGAATCATCGATTATTTTTCGATTGATCGATTGTTTTTTATTTAATCGATTACTTTTCGATTAATCGATTTAATCGATTACTTTTCGATTAATCGATTTAATCGAAATAATCCATTATTTTTAACAATCGACAATCGATTGTGAAAAATCATAATCGCCCAGCCCTAAGGGCGCCTGCTACTACCCCCGAATACCGATTTTCTCCCCATATCTCTGTGCTTAAGCAAGCAAATTTATATTCCATAAAAAAAGTGTTGTAAGTACCTATGTTAAAAATAATAGCTAATATACAGTTACTTATCAGAGAGCAATTAGGTATAGTTAAATATGTTTTGCTAAAAGTGTTGCGACATACGTTACCTAGTGTTTTCATGACACAGTTTGTCCTTAACGCAATTAACTGTTTCTCTTTAAATAGCACTATTATGTATTAGCAAACAAGGTTTTCCTTTGTTGTTGAAATTCTAGTAGAAAACGCTTTTATCTCTAAAATTTTTCGGACGCATTCACAGGGAAAATAGCACAGTTAGCTCGATTACAAGCATGTTGAATTAATGAATGCTCTAATTTACACAAAAGCTTTTTTATGTAGTTTACTTTGGGTTTAGTGAAACATAGTTTTCTATAGAAAATTTTGGACAGTCATTATGATGTAAATGGAAAATATCGCAAATAGGGTTTGTTTACAAATATTTGTGAAAACTTTCCTTGCGAAATGGTGGGCTTTTTAATATCTAAATACAGGGATGCCTTTCCCTTATATTAAAATATTAAATTTACACTTAGTAATGCCTTTACACGCTATTTTAAATATTAACTTGGTAATTTAATTAAATAATTTATTTAATTTTATAATTAAATAAATTAATTTTTAATTATTTTACCCAATACTTTATAGTTTACAAATATTTCTTAAATTTATTAAGAATATTTTTCTTCAAGAATTGCTTTTTCTCGGGAATCTGGGCAGCAAGAAAGAGAAAAACCAAGGGCCCCTTTCTTTCCTTAATGCGACATTTTGCCAATTTTTTTAGCTTCTTCGTTTTTTGTTGATTAAGTATCCAAAAATCTCCGAATTTAAAAATATTTCTCAAGTTCGTCAGATTTGATTATAACACTTTTTCTTATAAATATTATTAAGTTGATTTAATACCATAATTGTATATTTTTTTCATTAGTCGTTTTACTTAAGTAGTATGTTCGGAAGAACCATGGGAATATTATGTATAAATATTATTATTATAAAGTATATGCCGCCTATAAGGAAGCCGAAATGCCTTTGTCTAGTGAAGGGCATTTTGCCCAGTGTGTTGACAAGTAAGAAAATGAGCCTTTTTGTTAGATTTAATAACATCAATTTATAAACATTACAATTTTAATTTTATTATGATTTCGTATATTTTGAGGGATAGAAGTAAAATAATCAATATTTAATGGAATATTTATTCGATACAATCTGTACGGTGGTTCTTTGCCGGTGCGTCACTACTTCCACGTGTTAAAAACCATATGAATCTATACTTAATGCAAAAAAAAACCGTTGCACGTAATACCATTTAAAGAACGTCAGATACCGACAGTGTTGCCAGCTTGTAACCAAAATATCCGAGTGAGGGAATTTCAATTTTTTTTTCAAAAAAACAAGATAAATATACAAACATTTCCCATATTTTATATATTTGTTTACTGCATAATACCTTTTACCATCAACTTTAGAAGATCCAACACTTCTTGTATTTTCATCTTGCCAAGATCGACCATTGGCACCATTCTGATAAATCCATGTTTCATCCAAGAACACGAATTGGTACAAGGATGCTTCTTTTTCTTTAACATATTCTTTCAAAAATGCCAATCGTTTGAAAGCTGTATGGGAAAGTTCCTAAGCCCTCGCCTCGGTTAATTTTTTGCCATCCGAAGCCTATTTCCTTTAAGAGGCTTCTTAAAGAGTTAACACAACCATCAACCAGTTATCTGTCTTATAATTTCTTACTTAAAGTTGTCAAAGTTACATGATGTTCTACAAAAAAGTTACAGCTTATGCATAACCAATGTAAAATATTAGTTTTTGAATAATACAACTTACTTGTTTCATACATTCCATAAATAGTGTCCCGGATAGAACTTATATCCAATCTTGACACATTTACAATTTTCTTTAAATAAGAACGTTTTCTTTTAGGTGCATGAGTCCAATAATCTATTTTGCTTAACTGTTGTTAAAATTGCGCTTACAGTAGACATATTCAAATTTAGGGCAGCTGCTACTCGCTAAAAATTAGTAAAGTGGATATAAAATAGATATACCTTAACACACTCTTTAAATTTACTTCTCTAACTGCTGTCAACGGTAACAATGGGCCATTATTGTTAAGTTCTTCCTGAAAATAGCTTATTAAAGAGGCTATAAGCTCCTTGCAACGGCTACTTAAATGCTTCGGCATCTTTCACAAATAGTAAACAACGTAATCGACAGAGATATGTATGTGCACTTTTGTTGTTCTTAGAAGAACAGTTGTTTAATGCTGTTTATGAAAAGATCTGGAGTTTTTGTTAAAAAATAGAGGGCACAGCAAGACAGAATCACAAAACAATAATTAAGCTTAGTTTTGCATAAACGTCAAACAAAGCCAACGAACGAGCTGGCGCCGCCGCACCGTTTACAGTTGTGTTGCCAACTATCAGCCAATAAAATTAAAATTATATTAATTTTTACAAGCTTAAATAAACAAAATATTTGCTACAAGTGGGCTCGTATCAAAGAAGAATACTTTAAGTTTGTAGTAAATTTAATATCGCATAAAGTTTTAATACTTTTTGCCCAAATTTAATTTCCTCGTGTTTTCTTACGGACTGACAATTATCAGCTGATTGATGACGTTCATCGGTTTTAAATTTGCATTGGGTATAATTAAAATTACGAGGTCAAAACAAAGCCTAAGTTCTTAAACGTCAAAATTTTCGTGGCTAGCTTCCGGACAGCACTGGACAACTCTCCAAGTATCTTTTGTTTCTGCTTAGCACGTTACTTTGAATTCGAGACGTATTGCGGAACCCCGGAGCCACTCTATTATATTTTTATTCACTCTTACCTCTATGATAAATAAAGATGGGGTGTTGTAAATCACGTTGTCTCTTGATCGTTTATTCATGACGCATTTAACGCAAACTAAATGTGGGCAAAAAAGATTAAACTTTTATTCGATATTGAATGTACTAAAAACTTAAAGTATTCTCTTTTGATAGGAACTCACTTATAGCAAGTATTTTTTTTTTTAATTTAGACTTGCAAAAATTACTATAATTTGAATTTTATGAGTCAACAGTTGGCAACAGAACTGTCGACGCTACCGTGGTGCTAGCGCATTCGTTCGTCTGCTTTGACGTTTTGTTTACGTTTCGTGTTGTTGTGCGTGTATTTTTTGACAAGAACTTCATATCTTTTCATAAATAGCATTAAAACACTATTCTTTTATGAACAACAAAGGTGTACATACATATCTCTGTCGATTACGTTGTTGATTAATCTGTGAAAAATATCTAAGCATTTAAACAGTCGGTGCAAAGAGCTAATAGTTTCTCTTATAAGCTATTTGCAGGAAGAACCTAACAGCAGTGGCCCATTGTTACCTTTGACGCATTGACAGCAGTTAGAAAAGTAACTTTAAAGAGTGTGTTAAGGTATACATATTTTATTTTTACTTTACTTGCTGCCCTAAATTTGAATATCTCCACCGTGAGCGCAGTTTCAAGGTCAGCTAAGGCAAATAAACTATTAGAACCACCTAAAAAGAAACGTTTGTGTTTATTTAGGTAAATTTATCTTGCTTTTATGAAAAGAAAATAATGTAATTCTCTCACTTGGTTATATTGGTTACAATCTGGCAACACTGCCCATAACTGACGTCACTCGAAGGATATGTCGTGCAACGGAAATTGTGTTGCATTAAGTATAGTTAACATTTATGAAATTCAACAGATTGCAGTCAAGATTTAGGTATTTATGTGGGATTTCCGTTTCAACGAAGTGTACGAAGGTTTCTTCATGTCGCTATTTCATTTTTCAGCAATGCCCAGAGTCGATTGCTTCTTTTTAATGGAAGCACCAAAAACATTTGTGCAATCATAAAACCCTTCGATGACACGACGAGCTGCCAACTTGAATTGCCGAAATTTTGGGGTTATGTTGTAGCAAAATTAGACGTTGCCACGTTCGTCACCCTTCGCTATATGAAATCTTTAGTTTACGAAACGGATAATAATAATTTAAAGTTTCTGTAATTGTATGCATATATTTTAATTTTCTAGTAAAATTATTGCTAACTTTATCATGCGTTCTAATTTTATACGGACATCTTTTATCCCAAAGAAATAAAAGTACTTATATTTGGCAACGCACTTATGGAGCTTGCGCAGAAGTCGAAATACCCCTCATGCTATATCTCTATGCTGTAAGGTTTTTTCTAATTTGGCACAAAGTCAAAAAAAGAAGAAGAAACGTAGGTTTAACTAAACCAACTTAAAATATGTATATCATATGTCATAAAGCAAAATTACACTGATTATACAGCACATAAAGATAAGAAAGTAAAAGAAAAATTAATATGTCAAACAGCCGGAGACAAAACCCATCCAAGCTCCAATTTTGTGGAAAAAATGTTTTTTTTTCAATTCCTTTATACATACTTTGCATAAAACGCTGGGGAAAAACGCCGCCATAATAAATAACACTTATTTGGTATTCCGTAGACGGCGAGAAATAGGAAAGCTATAAAAGAATAAGTTTTGCAATTTCACTGGAGAACAAGTGCTGAAGTTAAACCAAGAATAACTAATTTTTGTGTGAGGGCCATATCGGTCATGTGTTTCTGTAAGGCAGTTTTTTTTTAAAATAAATATATGAATAAACATAAAAAGTTATGCGTATCCTGCTTGTTTGGAGAAAAAAAGCAAAGAGAAAAATTGCAGAAAATCGTTTGTATCGGAAGTGCTGCTTTACATAAAAATTTACAGGGTGTCCCATAATCAATGGTACACAGTAAAACCGCAGATTCCTTGGCTAAAAGTATTGCCATATGGCCAAACTTAGCGTAGTTCAAAAGTTAAGAGTAAAGATTTTATTTTCGATTTTCCTAATTAACTTTTTTTTTATCCAATATTTTAACATACAATTTTGTAATTGGAGGGCTTTTCAGGCGAGAAATTTAAATTTGTTAAGAATTTTGATGTAGATTGTAGAGAGTGCTCTCTGCGGCACTCTAGGTACATAGAAACAAGTGTAACTTTTTTGCTGATTTTAATTAATTAATAAGTGTTCGTTTTGATTTTTTTTCGATTCCGCTGCATTCTCAATTATTCCCTGCCTTAGTTATTCCCGAGTGTTGATCGTTTATCCATAAACAAGTGATTTCATGTATTCCCATACACAAAAATCAAGAGAATTGAAATCGGGGCTTCGGGCAGGCCTAGACATTTGGCTTCTACGACCTATTCAGCGGTTAGGGAATTCTGTATTCAAGTAGTCCCTGACAAGACTGGAAAAGTGTGCAGGGGCACCATCTTGAATAAAAAACATATCCTTTCTTAGCTCTAACGGTATATTATCCAATCAGTCGGTCAGCTGATTTTACAAATAATTAAGATAGAGCTGTCCGTATAAAATCGGTGTTAGCTCGACTGGACCCAACATGTAATTGCCAATAAGTCTACACCAAACATTTATTAAAAACTCATGCTGGAAATGGCGTTCGGTTACTAAATGGGGATTTTCTAAATTCTACGCATATTTATTTCTAAAATTAAAGACACCTCTTCGTGTGAAAGTCGCTTCATCGGTGAATAAAACTGTAATCAAAACAAATCATCCATCAGAAATTTGTAACCGTTAGATATATCGTAAGTTTACGAGATGATACAATGAAACGCTATTGCGGTAAGCAAAGGATTCGAAATGAAATTATGCTTGGCCCGTTAAAGATAATTCAACAACTTTAATTGGTTAAAGGCGTGGGTCAGGTCAACCTGCAGCCTTACCCCTTATTGCGCTCCCCTGTCTTGTTAGAAATATCTGGTTCCCTTAGTTAGATCCAGTAGCTTCCTTCCTAGACATTCACGTGGGAGAGTAGCCCTATGTTCAATTGCTCGAAATATATTTAGTCTTCTGCGAGCCAACGCATCGCAGTTGTCAATGATGTGCATGGCGGTTTCCTCCTCTTCACCACATAGTCTGCATTCTGTGGGTCCAGCATAAATACCAATCCTCTGCAGGTGCTTTCTTAAGGGACTGTGGCCTGTTAGTAAGCCTGTGACTTGTTTCATCAAAGTACATGTTAGACGCAGCATATCACTTGTTAATTTCTTTAAGGGGTTTCCTATTACAGCCCTTGCGTGTCTTTCGACAGGTATAGTGGTCCACTGGTTCAGATGTTGTGGGGACCATACGCTTATTGTTGATTTCACCACCTTTTTGGACACGCCTAGGGATGGTTCAGGACCTCTGAGGTTCTGAGCAGCTCCAGTCTTGGCTAGTCTCTCTGCTTTCTCGTCGCCTGCTATCCCTGAGTGACCAGGAACCCATATGAGTTCGATTTTATTGCTTCTTGATGATAGGTCTTTTAGGCCGCGCATACTTGTATTGCATGAATTTCGGCCTGGTATACTGTGGCGTGCATTCCTAGGGGGATACTGATATTTCTTCTTGGTCTTTCACCAAATATTCCAGCACCCGCTTTTGATCCATCAGTGTACCATACTAGGCCCTCAGACAGTTGAGGAGGCGTTCCATCCTTCCAAAGATTAGGGTAGTAGATGATACTGAATGGCTTTTGGAAATTATACGTCGTTTCCCTGTGGTCTGTACGCATTGCTAAGAGATTGTCGTTGATAATGTAATAGCAGGTTGTTTTCATTCCCCAGTAGTTTTTATCCAATAAGCGCTGTTGTAGGCCTCTGTTTTGATGTCTATATCTAGGATTGTGAGTCCTAGTATAATTTCTATGGCTACGGATGGGAGTGCTTCTCATTGCTCCGGTAATGCATATAGAGATGCCAGCCTTTGTAAGCTGTTTAATCTGGTGGCTGTGGTGATTTGGTGCGTATTCGTCCACCAAACTACAACGCCATATGGTATTAAGGGTCTGATAATAGTTACGTATAGCCAGAGACCCATCTTCGGTCTCAGGCCGCAGGTTTTTCCAACCAAGCGGAGGCACTAGATCGTGGTCCAATAACATAAATATTTACTACCTTCACTTCGTCGTTGTCTTGCCTTGGACGTCACTTGTTCTATTGGGACACAACCAAGGAAATAAAACTGAATACCTGTATGTATTGGAAAATCATATAATAATCAAAGAAAATTTTCCCAAACTTATTTGTTAGTCGTAGGGTCTAAAGAAAATGGTTTATGCAAGTTTGTAATGAAATTATAATTTATGATAAATTATGATAAATTCACTCCAATATGTCCATTTGACATTTTCATTTTTATGACTTTCTCATCGATAAAAAAATGTGCATCCTTTTTTATAGCGATAAAACCCTCTCCAGCTAAAAATTAAATGATAAAAACCTCTCCAGCTCAAAATCGAGAAGCCTTTCTTTTTCATTGCTCGGCAACCTGACATATTGTTACAAATTAATTTGATGCTGTTATAGTTATTTATGTATCTAGGGAATTAGGAATCTAGGGAATTATAGCAATTGCCCGAGGTAATTGAGACCCTTATAATTCCAGTGATACATAGATAATTTTATTTCTGACCGGTATATTATTAGCTTATAACGTCTTAGTTACGCGGGAATTATGAGGGTCATAACTCCCTTGGGATATTAAGAAAAATTTGACATAAAATCAATCGATTGACATCTAATGTCAATTTGATTGTCATCTATTGAAACATTTATTCCACTTTAAAAATGAACAAAATGTTACTAAAATCGGTCAGAAATAAAATTATCTATGTATCACTGGAATTATAAGGGTCTCAATTACCAATATAATTCCCTAGATACCTAAATAACTATTTTTATTGAAGTATTATTTTTTTTTAGTATCTACTCATGCCAAAATTCGTGAATTTCTCTAACTAAAAATCACTCGATCTTTTTTTTAAGATCGGATAAACTTTTATTTTTTAAACTCAAACTAGATCACTTTTTAGCAATTTAAACTCGAGCAAACGGTGATAGATAAAAACATTTCGTTTGTGCTCATTGAATTTCTAAGCAATCTAGGTTTCGTAAAAAATAAAAGTTTATCCGATAAAAAAAAGCTCTTGTGGTTTTACGTATGAACAATACTCTTCTCGACGCAAGGATTTATACCAAGAAATCTACTAATCTATTACTAACCTGAACTAACTTTTATATCATCGTTATGTAATCTATTGTTATAAAAATGTGACTTAGTGTTAAGATTTAAAGCTTATAAAAAGGAGACAAAAATGTTAATACAACTGTTGTAAGAGGTAAGGTAAGCAATTATAAATCAACAATGCTATTGCTGCAACTGCTTCATCAACAGGGCCCCAAACGAGTCATCGGAGGAAGACTTTAGCACCCGAATGCAGTTCGTATAGTTACATAAAACTATATAGTAGAGTCTCAAGTGGAGTAAACTAGAACCATGGATTAGCGGTGGATGAACACTAAAGTCTCCACATGGCCAGGGGTTATTAAAAACAGTACGAGGGTCTGGGCTTACCAACAACATATATTAAATAACCAAATAAAGAATTAAATTATTCCAAATAAACTTTCTTACACACAACTGATAAAAAAGTGGTAAGTAAGTTAAAACTATGTAAAAATGTTTAAAAATAAATTAAATATTTATAAGGAAAATGTCAGCTTACTCTTGGTAAAATGCACTAAAATTGCTTTTCCATTAAACACTTACAAGGCAAGATAAATTGTTTCTTGGAAATACAGCCTATTTTAGTAGCGAGATTTATTTATACTCCATCAAATCCACAACACATCACGCGATTTCAATTGGTGAACAAGTTATTTAGTTAATGGAAGGACAAGCATGAATTTTTAAATTTTCCATGGTTTATACAGTTACTAAGTACTTTGTGGAAAGGAATTTTTAACCAGTAGGTACTAGGGCAGCCTAGTTTAAAAATCAAATTTACAAAATAAGGACTTTTTTTTACTTATTGCAAAATATTTTATTTGTAATGTAAATTCAATATAGGCATAAAATCAACGCTAGACACAATTAATAATACTTTAGTTACCTACTACCTACCTACTAAAAACATATCAATTTTTTTAAAATATATTCTCTTAGATTTTGCAGCCTAATCTTTTATTTTTAAGTGCTTCCTTAAGGGGCAGGAGTGCCGAAGGGCCAATAATTGCGAAGATTTTTGGAGACCACGTCCATATTTCGCTTGTGTTTACTATTCTTAAATTTACATTGAACAGGTTTTTTTTTTAATTCTACGCATACTTATAGGTAGGTTTGAGAAAATGTAAATCACATATTTTTTATTCATGATAGTGATATTATGTAGTGTCACATTTCCTTGGTTATGACCCCCATGACGTTTGGCTTACTCTGGGCAATCTCCTTTCAGTTATTTTAGTAAGAATATTCGTATGTTTTGGGGACATAGATAAAAATTATGCAAATCCACTTAAATTAGCGAAGAAAATTCGGCATTCCTTAATATTTTTACAGGGATCTATCTTAAAATACTAAATTTGTGAAAGTGGGTAAATAATGGTTTTAATTTTCGCTTGTAAGCCGTTTAATTCACCCGCCATAACTGCAACATCGTCATAATTATGACCAATTAAATTATACGGTATATATCGAATTTATTTTATTTTTTCTGTAAGATATTAAAAATATACTGAACTTTTTACACCCCATTTAACAGTAGTTATGAATTCCTAATATTTAAAAATACAAATTCCATTATCTTATACTCCTCTTTACCGACTCATCTGTTGGATGACAGCGGGCACTCATCATCGGAATTTTTAGTGAGCAATAATGCTAAAAACACCCTCCACTAGGGGCAGTAAAACCCGATCGACAATCCTTAAGAAATATAGGTACTTACACTAATTACTTTATTGCATGCGGATCCATGTAATTTGCTTTAAAGGCTGATAAATCGGTTGTTAACATTACTTTTGTTTTGAACAGTTTTTATGTATTTTGGGACTAACGTGAATATTTGAAGACGGCGGGAAAAAGGTAATGTCTTACTTTAAGTGAAAGAATTGAAATAATCGAGGAAAGTGAAAAAACTGGTTTAAGTACCAGGAAAATGGCTGAAAAAATTAAAATGGGTAAGACCCAAGTGACTATGTTGCTTCAATATAAAGCAGAAGTTAAAAATTTATTTTAAGAAAGTGGAAACGGTAAACAAAAAAGAAAATTTCTCAAAACCGATGGGCTGGCAGTGGACCAAGTTGTTTTTAACTGGTTTTGAAAGGCGCGAAACAAGCTCTTACCAATATCCGGGCCCATAAGTCAAGTAAAAGCTTTCGAATCTGCTCAATGTCTAGGACTAGATAACATCAAGGCAATAAATGGATGGCAAGAAAAATCTCGTCGTCAGCACGATATTACCTTCAACAAAATACTTCAATATTAACGAAATAATTTTACACCAAAAAATATATATAACATGCAAAATTGTAAATAATTTTATTTTGATAAACATCACCTTTATTAAAACAAGGGATATACACAATTATTATAATCGTTCTAAAAAGCAATTCTTCTTCAACTCTACCAACACGACAAGAGGTATAGGTGCATGGTACAAAATTCCTCAAAGTTTAAAGACAATAAAGACTAAATTAACATTTACATTTACACCTTAAATCAAGTCTAAAAGCATATGTATTTAAATAAAAAATAAAAAAGTAAATAGGGCTTATAATAGTACAGGGTGTCCAGTTTTCGTATGTTTTACGGGTTATCTGCGTTATTAGTAAAGATAGAAGGTTGCGGTTTTCGGGGCACTGTGTTACTTTTTGAGAAACAAACGATGCCACAAACAGAATTTTCATAGCCCCCTTAGTTTTTTAGATACGGGATGATTTTAAAAATTTTGCATTTTACCTATATGTATCTCGGTTATTATTAACTTATCAAAAAGGTAAAAAATGAACTAATTAGTTTTTTTCACGTAGAATCCAGTGGCTTGGTCAGATTTTTTCTATGTTTAATTGTTTTAAAGAAAAAGAGCAAACCTGCATTTTTTTAAATGGGGCACCCTTTATATTTTTAGCTATTATGATTCAAACTTGAAGAAGTAGTCCATTACAGTGGAGTTGATATAATCAAATAAAACAACGGTAGTCTACCTCCACAATATGTATTTCAATGTATATGTTTATATCCTACATGTTTCGGACATAGAAATGTCCATCATCAGGGATACTAAAAGAAATTTACAATGTAAGTTAAACGTTTTAAGTAAAATGAGAGGACTTACCAGTAGTCAATTACGACAGCTCTATCTTGCACAATCATAACATTATGTTCATTTTCTACCCCCTTTAACCTAAAAATTTGTTAGCCAATCCTTCAAGCATGTTTGGATGAAGCATCTTTGAGCACCTATCTACATCTTTTTCCTCTAATTAGCTACAACCTACATAATTGCTTCACCACCTGCTCATTGGCTTCAAATTAATAAATTCCAACCTTAAAATAGTATAATTTCATTTCATTTTTTGTTTATCTCCTAAGAATGTGTTATTCAAGTCTAACCCAGTATTTTGCTGACCACACCCTAGACACGGTTAGATGAAGCATCTTTGAGCACCTCACTTAAATTAATCTCCTCTAAATAGCTACAAATAACATAATTGCTTCATCACCTGTCTCAGTGGCTGCAAACTGGAAATCCCCTTATTCAAAGATACCTTGACCAAAATTTCAAATATTACATCTCATTCAATCTTGAACATTCATTAGAACCTACAATTTTCAATTTTAACATACTTTTGATCGTCGCTTATGCAAGATAGAGCTGTCGTAATCGACTACTGGTAAGTCCTCTCATTTTACCTTACATTGTAAATTTCTTTTAGTATCCCTGATGATGGACATTTCTATGTCCGAAATATGTAGCATATAAACATATGCATTGAAATACATATTGTGGAGGTAGACTGCCGTTGTTTTATTTGGTTTTATTATGATTCAGTTTATCACAAGCTGTTTAAAGATATATAATACTTTATAGCTGTTTTCAATGTGAAGCTCAAAATTTACATTTTTCTTCTTTCTGGGAATCTGCGAATATTACGTTTTTACAAATTTTAAAATATGATGAAAAATATGAAAAGATGCCCATACCTGTTAAAAGAAACGTCTAATGCTTCATCCGAATTTTCGTTACACTGAATATAACAAACGAACATATCGTACTTTTCATAATTCTCGAATTTTGCATTCGCAGCCATAATTAAGAAAAAACTGCTATTTATCGAAACTGAATAGAAATAAAGAACAGAAAATAGATAACCTATTCTGACAGTAAATAAAGATTTTTTTAGATAACAAGCCTGTCATCTATTGTTTTCCTAAATACCCGTCATGGCCTACTAAAAAAAAATTAAATTTGTTGAAAAATGTAAATTTTGAGCTTTACATTGAAAACAGCTATAAAGTATTAAAGTTTTAAAAGCTTGTGATAAACTGAATCATAATAGCTAAAAATATATAGGGTGTCCCATGCATAAATGCAAGTTTGCTCTTTTTCTTTAAAACAATTAAACATAGAAAAAATCTGACTAAGCCACTGGATTCTACGTGAAAAAAACTAATAAGTTAATTTTTTACCTGTTTGATAAGTTGTAGCGTAACCGAGATACGGGGGGGGGGAGTGTCCCAAAATGCAAAATTTTCAAAATCACCCCGTATCTAAAAAACTAAGGGGGCTATGAAAATTCATGGCATCGTTTGTTTCTCAAAAAAGTAACACAGTGCCGTGAAAACCGCAACCTTCTATCTTTACGAATAACGCAGATAACCCGTAAAACATACGAAAACTGGACACCCTGTAGGGTAAGGTATACAGTTGTCGGCCTCGATACAGTCGTTGACCACTTAACTTTAAAATTTAATAGTAAGCCTTCAGTTTATATTTCTGTACATTTATAAATTTTATGACAGTCAGGCAGCCCTGTAGATTTAGTTCTATTTAATAGAATTTGCCATACAACATCAGTCTTGGCTTTGTTACCATTAACAAGAAACACGTGTTCAAGTTGTGTGAAAAATTTGGTGATTTCTTTAAATTTCCTTGGATTGGACTCCTACAAAGTAAGTTACAATTTGTTTTAAATTACTTATTTCTTTTGTGCGTGCATTTTTTATAGAATATTAAGGTATGAGACATTAAAATTAGACCTTTTTCGGCATTATAACCTAAAAAATAAATTAAATGTAGGACGGCCAACTACTGAATTCATAAAAATCAACATTTTTAGTTGTTGGCCGGGGGGCCAATAACTAAAAATTAGTACAAATATAAATTTAGTAACCCAAGGTGTGTTTTGCTTTATTTTTTCATTGGAGTGACATTTGTTTTGCCTGTTAAGCATTATTTTCCTATTTTCCAGTTATTGGCCGGGGGGGCCAACAACTAGAATAGGCGGCCAACGACTGAACGTACTCGCGTCAAAAAGTGTTTTGTCTATTTCACAGTTTGATTTTTTGAAAAAATGACCAAGTACACTGAAGAACAAATTCAAAAAGCGCTAAAAGCCATTGATAATGGAATGCACATTAGGAAAGCTGCTATCGAATTCAAAATACCACGTGCCACCTTACAATTTAGAAGAAGTAATAGGTTTAAAAAAACTGGACATGGTCCTGCCCCAGCTCTTACCGAAGATGAAGAAGCTACACTTGTGGAGTGGATATTCGAATGCCATAGAAAGGGATTCCCAAGAAGAAAGGACGATGTTTTATACTCTGTAAAGCATTTTCTAGATATGAAGCCAAGGAAAAATCCGTTTATAAATAACTGTCCGGGGAACGGATGGTACAAATCATTTCTAAGCAGACATCCAGAACTGGCTACATGAACAGCTGAATTGGTTACAAAAGCTAGTTCAAATATCCAAATAATTTAAAAAAGTGGTTTAGCGAAATAGAGGGATATTTAAAGGAAAAAGGATATTTCCATATTCTGGAGGGTCAATCCAGAGTATTCAATGGAGATGAAACAAACTTCTATTTGTGTTCAAAAAACTCCAAAGTACTAGCTGTGTATGAGATGAGATAGGGGCAAATAAATTAAGAACATCCGAACAAGCTCAGTCTGATTCTTTGAAAGATTCCTTAGACTGGCCAATGACACCTTAAAGAAAGGGAAAAAGACAAACAGATCATGATCCATATGTATTAACTTCGACGCGATAGAAAAAAATAAAAACAGACAAAGAAGAAACAAAAAGGCAAAACGAAACAGAAAAAGAAGCCAGAAAACAAAAAAGGGCAGAAAACAAATTACAAAAGGAAAATACAAAAAAAAACAAAAAACCTCAAAGAAGGTAAGCAAAAGAAAAATAGCGTTCTATCAAAGGCTCCAATAATATCGGCCCCAATACAAACTTCATTTCTTAAGACAATCCCCGAAGAAAAGGAACCTCTCCTCATTACTCCGCTTCCATCAACGGTTTCTCCTCCACGTGTTCCTTTTCAACAAATTGAAAAAGTTAGTAAGGCGTCCAGAATTTTATTTGCCCCATCTCCTAAAATTAGAGTCATATATGAGACATAACTTTAAACGAACCCCATAAAATTACTCAAGAAAATATTTTAGAACAAATGGGATTAATTCAAAGTCAAAATTGTATTTTAACTCAAGGAATATGCTATAGCTGTATATTTAACTTTACTCAACAATTGAATGGTTTAAAATATCATTCTTGCATAAGAGCATATCATTTTAAGTGCCTAAAAAAAATTTGACTTGCACAAATCCAATTCCCCAATTTTTGAATGTTTAACCTGTTTAAAAAGTAAAAGTTAAATATTGTTGTTTTTTCTTACTTAGGTTTTATTTTTGAGTAAGTTTTTGTTACTTGTTATTATTTATGTTTACTAAATATTGGCATTTTAACAACGGCTAACAACTGATTTTCTCCAGGCCAATAACCGACTTTGAGGGCCAACTATTGTACATTTCATGTATTATATTTTTAAATATGTTTTCTTTGTTAATGGATTGATCTTTTGTAATTTAAATAAAAACGTTTTAAAATATCATAATATGTACTTATTTTTAGTATAAAACAAATGAAATCTACTTTTTAACTTTGAAATTAGAAATTAAATTGTTGACTGAACTCCTTAAGGGGCCAACAACTGTATACCTTACCCTACACTATATACCTAGGTTGAGAAGTGAGCCTTTATATAGCGAGCGCTTTTATAAAATGTGCGAGGTATACAACGACTTTCTTAACTGAGGTATATCTTGATTTTTTTTCTACTACCAACACTAAAATATTACATATTTAATTCGTTTAGATCTTTATTTATACACTACGCGCCCTCCATTGCCAGAAAGTAAACTTCTACAACACATAAATTGCGCGTCCGCGCGATATCTCGATGGCACTGCATCATAATTTTTTATTTGAGCAACCACATTTTTAATATGGGAATTAAATTATAATTTTGGGAAACTGTAAATAGAGGAATTGCACGGGGAATAAAAGTTTAATAAAATTATTTTTGCATCTAATGTTTGGAGGAATTAATATTTTACTCTAATAATAAAGTCTTAATAAAGAAAATTCAGTAGAAAACTTAATTGACCCAGTAAAATTTCGTTTAAGTTAAGAAAATATTCGACAGTTAAGTAATTTTATTGAATCAACCAATTTTTTTTTCGGTAATATCTTCCCTGCAATATATTTTAGTTGATTAAATATAAGATGTATTGCCACAATTAACAAAAGATCAATTAAACGTTTTAATTCGCACAAGAAAAACTTTTTTCTCAGTGTTCGTTAACAAATCGTGGGTTGAGTATTATATTGTTCAATGAAATTGTTGGAAAATTTTATTTATTTATTTATTTATTGTTAACTAGTATCAACAGCTAAGCCAATTACAGATACTTCTTAAATCTACCCTAAAAAAAAAAGAAAAGGTACAGGGGAACCAACAAGATACACAGTTCTACAAAAATACTAAAATAGACACAAAAAACAGACAACAGAGAAATAAAGTAAAAGGTATCAAGTACATACTTAAGTCAATTATCAGATAAAATTTTCACATATTGAGAAGTTAACATCAATTGCCCAATCCCAACTTAGCCTCAACTATCCTCTTAAATTTACTAAGACTAGTTATATCAATGTCGATATCCGACGCATACAAATTGAAGTAGTGGCACAACTTATATATTGGTGAGTTTTTATAAAGATTTGTGCGCGGATAAGCACGATAAAATACACTTGGACAACGAGATCCGATTCTATTAATCGCAAACGGTAGTTTGCTTAGAATGTCAGGACAATCGATACTACCCTTTAGAATTCGAAACGTGGTGCACAATAAAATTTTAATTCTTCTTTTGTGAAGAGACCTACTACTACTAGCCTACCAAATACTCCCCGAAGGTGTTCATTGTCGCAGCCTCTCTGGGGATACACACCAAATTTTCTAAAATACATACACTTCAAGAACCGCCTCTGCACTCTCTCAATGATCGTGACCCAAACATTATACTGAGGAGACCAAATTATACTAGCATATTCTAAAACTGGCAGCACAAGGCTATCAAAAAGATGAAGGCTCACTTCAATATTAAACTCTTTTGTGTTTCTAACAATAAACCCGGCTATTATCTGTGCGCTTTCTATTTTTGACAAAATATGATTGGAAAAAGACAGAGTTGGGTCAAAGATTACTCCCAAGTCCTTTTGCTGATTTACTCTTGTTAATTTAGTACCATTTATGGTATAATCATAGCTAATTATGTTTTGATTGAGGGTAAAAGACATGCAAGAACATTTCCCTTCATTCAATTTAAAGTCATTTGAGTTACACCAATTGGTCACATTTGAAAAATCATCCTGAAGAGATTGACAATCTGCGATCGAGTTGATTTGAAAGAAACATTTAAAATCATCAGCAAATAGTAGTCCCACCACATTCTCAATATTGCCGATTATATTATTAATAGCTGCCAGAAACAAAAGAGGTCCCAGATTGGATCCTTGGGGAACCCCTGAGGTGCTCTTGAAAATAGTTGATTTGCAGCCCTTAACCTCAACAAACTGAAATCTGTGACTCAAATAGGACTGGATTAATTGAATGATATACGAAGAAACATTCATATCCGATAATGACCTGAGAATAACACAGTGTCGAACCCTATCAAACGCCTTTTCCATATCGGTATATATGACATCCACCTGGGCTTTACTATTCATGGCTTCGTGGATGTACTGGCAGAAAGTGGTCATATTGGTAAAGGTTGATTTTTTTGGTAAAAAGCCGTGTTGGCATAAAGTCAATTTACCCGATATCTCTTTGAAGAGTCTCTCATAGACTATAAGTTCAAAAACTTTAGATACCGAACTCATAATACTTATTGGACGGTAGTTCCTTATTTGATTTTTGGGACCTGACTTATAAATAGGAATCATTTTGCTTACCTTGACATAAAAAAAATTTAAATCGGTTAACGTCTTCCGTGCGCGCATCGTACTTACATTTTATGAAAAATTGCAAAAATAACGATATTTTTGTAATTTATTCCTGTTAGGTAAAACTTTTAAAATAAACATGGTTTAGTTATGTCTGCTTGTTTTATGGTTTAAATGACCTAAATAAATGAAATTCTGATTATACATCTATTTTTTTCCGATCGCGTAACGTCCTTGAAAAAACAGAAATTAACAATTTTCAGCAATTTTTACAGTTAGTTTTGTGTGTACAAAACGAACCAGAACTTACTTTAAATAGGTTGACTGCTCTCTTGCTTTCAACTAGAAGTGGTCCCTGCCTACGCTAACCCCCCCTCCCTCCCTCGTGACACGAAACAAAAAGGTCAGTTTCTCTAAAGAAGCCTCTACGGTAGCGAAGCAAATCAAATGTTTGTATGATAGAGCATCCATTCCGTCGTTGTCTGAATACCGAATTGTAAAGCTTTATTCATGTTTATCATGATTCCTATATTAAGATACGGAAGTGATATCAACGTGATAAAGATAAGGCTTTATTTAAAGCTAGACTAGAAGACTTTAAACTTAAAGCTAGATCACTTTTTGATGTCGCTGCATGTAAATGCAGGATGACGGTGAACTGTACATGCCAAAAAACACTAGATGCATGTCAATGTGCAATTTTAATTAAATGCATATGTGAAAAAACAAAAAAAGTTCCTGTCCTCGAGTTGAGGTTCTAGTTTCTTCAAAGGAATTAGGAAAAGATGATACGATGTTCGTCGAAAAATTGAATGCCAAGCAATTTCGCAGGCATGTGAAAGAAGAACACTATTCTCTTATCCAGGAACCTGAATCAACATATATTGGACATGTATCTCCTTCCTCGAGTTCGTCAAATGATATTACCCAAAGCATCATTTCTCGTTTGTCTGAACTATCAATATCACTAGGAAAACTAGAAGTAGTAGGATGTGATGGCACTGCAACCAATACTGGATGAAAGAACGGTGTCATCCACCGACTAGAAAATCATGTTGGACGCCCACTACAGTGGGGCATATGCCTCCTGCATTTTAATGAGCTTCCATTTCGCCACATCTTCCAACATATTGACGGTCAAACTGCAGGACCTAGTTCTTTTAGTGGATCAATAGGGCAGCAGCTCACTTGTTGTGAAAAACTTCCTGTGGTTGCTTATGAACCTATAGATTGTTCGCTAGTTCGATTCCTGATACAGACAGAAGTTTACTGAGCAAAAACCAACAGTATTTGTTGGATATCTCAAATTCAATTACCTTAGGACATTGTCAAGAAGATTTGGCAAATAGAAATCCTGGTCCTTTGTCTCATTCCAGATGGCTAACTGCAGCCAACCGAGTGCTTAGGTTGTATATAAGTTCATTAGATCCATCCGGAAACTTAAAAGAAATAGTTGGCTTCATCTTGAAATCATATATGCCTATGTGGTTTGCTATAAAAAATAGCAAATATTTTACTGACGGACCAAAACATGTGTTTCAAGCAATCCAAACATCGCGGTATTTATCCGACGAATTATTTCAAGTTATCGATCCAGTAATTCAACGAAATGCATTCTTTGCGCACCCAGAGAATCTTTTGTTGGCAATGCTTGTTGATGAAAGAGAACATATTCGAAAGCTTGGTTACAGAAGGATCTTAAAAGCAAGCAACACTGAAGTCTAGATCGGTTATACCTTATTTCTCCAAAAAATCAGACTTTAAATGTGTATAGATATGTACATAATAAACACCACAATTATTGGATGGTTGGTTGGGAAGGGTGTGGGTGGAACTCGTCGTGCAACCACCTCCGCGTGGTGAGTTCTGGGTCGTTGGGTTCTAGCAAATCGAGCACTGTAAAAATTGGTAAATTTCTGTTTTTTCAATGACGTTACGCGAACGGGAAAAAATAGATGTTTAATCAGAATATAATTTAATTAGGTTATTTAAACCACAAAACATGCAGAAATAACTAAAGCGTGTTTATTTTAAAAGTTTTACCTAACAGGAATAAATTACAAAAATATCGTTATTTTTGCAATTTTTCATAAAATGTTAGTACGACGCGCGAACGGAAGACGTTAACCGATTTAATTTTTTTTATGCCATTTTTATTCTTATTTCAATAGGCAACTTTTTCGCACTAAAGCGTTCCGAAAAAAAATATTAATTTTTTTCGACCCACCCTAAAGGTATTCCTAATATAAGTTTGCAAAATAATGGAGGTATTCTTAACTAAAAAAAATTAACACCAAATATTATTTTTACAAAATAATAGACTGAAGGTAACTATCACTTTAAACAAAAAAACAAGGTCTACACTATTTTTTTGCTTTGGTACTTTTTTTATTGGATGATGCTTTACATTTATTTACTTTCCTATTAGTTTCTGAAACATTGGAATTAGCTTATGCTTTTTGCAATGTTTTCTTTGAATTAGCAAACACGGTGGTGTTATTATATTTTTTGAAAAAAGCACGAATAAAGGTAATATCTACAGCAGGTATAAAGTTAAAAAGCTTTGTAAGATCTGCAACTTTTACAAATGGTAAAAGACATTTTTTAGGTTCTGGTGTATCAATACACGTATTTCAATCAAAATTTCTCAAAATTGCACCACACAAACACGCAGTGTTATTACTACTACTTGCATACAAAACTGAAACAGCAAAAATTATATTTGTTGAAAAAATAGTCCATACTTTCAGTGGAGTCAATGTAATATGAAATAAAACAATAAATAAAAAAAGAAGAACAGAAATTCTTTGTACTATTTTTATACCTTAAGAATCGATTTCGCGCCAAACGTGCTGTTAGAACGGTATAATACTCAACCCACAAAATGTTTAAAATGAAAATAATTTTTTTAAAGTCCTTTCATAACTACGTAAACCAAATTTATTAGGTCCAATAATACTATGCTTTTATAATTTTTAGCTCCTATTTTATTTCATTATTAAAAACTATTAAATAATTAATCGAACTTTAAATTTATAATAATTCATCCATTCGTGCTTTGGTATGTGAAAAAAAGTATAGCTCTTCTAAAAAATGTTAATTAAAATTTGTTTGTTCACCGAATAAGTGACATCTTTCACAAACACATTTAAATTTACCAAAAAATTTGCATTTCTTCTTGTAAAACAAACACCATGTCAATCAAGCGGCTATTTTCTAAATGGCGCGAAATTTTTATTTTACACAATCATCATTGTCGGTAATTACCTCTTTCTATTACAGCTTTTGTTTTGTAAATTACTGGGGCAATTCTGGTATAAAATACACAATAAAGTACATTATAGCCCCGTTATCTATTGTTAAGCGGGACATTGCTGTTCTTCGCGTTGTCAAGAGTTTTGAAGCCATTATTTTCGCTGCTTTTTTAAAAAATGAGCAACACAGTACTTAAGAAAATAACTTAACTGCTGCATAATTAGCTATACTTACTTGAAAATGGGGTATATGCCCCATAATAACCAAAACTGAAACTCGACTTTATTTTTGAAAATGAAGAAATTTTTAAAATTTTTTAAGAAATTAAATAGTGCTAATCACTACTGTGTTAACTCTACGTGTAGTAGGCTTCACTCCGAATGTTGCGCATAATCGCGTGTTTGACTGTGAAATAATGGGCATAGGCGAAACTTCAGAAATTTCCACAACATTCATTTTTGGACAGAAGATCCGCATGTAATTGTGGAATATAGCCACCAAGAGCAATTTTCGTTAAATGTCTGGGTTGGAATAAAATTGTTAAAAATCACTCACTAGGTGAGGATTTGCCCATATTGCTTGAAGAATTTTAACTATAAATAAAATGTGGTTCATGTATCATGGTTCAGTCAAGAAGCAAGAGAATATTTAAATCGTTCATTTATTCATTTCATATAGTGTAATTAATTTATTATTACTACAATATCATGTCAGTACAGTAAAGGGTGTCCCATTTTCGACACTTTTATAGGATATCTCCGTAATTGTTAGTGCTATCAAAAAAGTAATATAGATGTCATGTGCTCTTTTTGGGTCAAACTTAAAATAGTAAAATCAAAATTAGAAAATTTTCGCTCGCTTAGGAGATACGGAGGAAAATCAATAAAATGACAATATCAAAACTACCCTATATTTTCTTAGTTAAAAGAGATACAGAAAAATGTTTAATACAAAAGTTTCTGAATATTCTGCTGTTTTTAGAATAAGGATACGGGGTCAGGTAAAAAGGTTATCGGACCTAACCTCGTATTTTTAAATGGAACACCCTATATATTTTAATCAAAAAAGATAGAATTCTAATTTTTTTTTAAATATATAACACACTATATGGATGATTTTGGTTAAATGATGTTATGTCCGATAACTTTCTTACCTGACCCTGTATACTTATTCTGAAAACGGGAAATTATTCAACAATTATTATAAAGAAGCTTTCGTGTAAAACATTTTTCTGTTGATATTGACAATTTGAAAATTACCCTATATTCTCTTAGTTAAAAGAGATACAGAAAAATGTTTTATACAAAAGCTTCTTTATAATGATTGTTGAATAATTTCCCCTTTTCAGAATAAGTATACGGGGTCAGGTAAAAAAGTTATCGGACTTAACATCATTTAACCAAAATCATTCATACTGTGTCAAATATTTGAAAAGAGAATTTAGAATGCTATCTTTTTAGATTAAAATATATAGGGTGTTCCATTTAAAAAAACCAGGATAGGTCCGATAACTTTTTTATCTGACCCCGTATACTTATTCTAAAAACAGCAGATTATTCAACAATCATTTTTAACTTTTAACTAAGAGAATATAGGGTAATTTTGAAATTGTCAATTTTTTTATTTTTCCCCGTATCTCATAACCGAGCAAAAAGTTTTAAATTTTGAATTTACCATTTTAAGTTTGACCCAAAAAGAGCACATGACACCTATATTACTTTTTTGATAGCACTAACAATTACGGAGATACCCTATAAAAGTGTCGAAAATGGGACACCCAGTACAAGTAACAGAAAAATTCGCAGTATTAGATACCTACCTAATTAACAAAACAACAACCTTATTTATTTTCAGAACCCCCCTTTCTTTAAAGAACAAACGTTTTTTTCCCTATCTAGGTATATTATTTCATATTAAAAGTCATATTTTCCCATTTTGATGCATCCGCGTCCGTAACGATAAGACGATTAATAAGCACTAATCGTTCGCACAGAACAATAAAGGTTAGATCGTACGTAATCGGAATCGGTCGGGCCTCGCAACGCATTAAAGTCACAGAACCAAAATACAAACAGCTAGAAAATCCGCCCTGGAAGAATATGTCACGGCTTCGTTCCTCGCCGCGACCGTCCAAGCAAACCTACCAAGAGTCGTTGCCATTAAATTTCATTAAATACTTACCTATACAAATTAATATACCTATATCAATTTTGAGGTTTCTTGAGGCACATTTTCACATCACAATACGTATTTTCCGTATAATAATATTAAGTGCAAGAAAAAATATCTCAATAATATTTATATTATTATTTTTTCCATTATTCTACAATACAATTTCACAAGCTGTTGACGAGATCGCTCGCAGCGGTGTGTAGAAATATATATTTATGTGAATCTTACATGCCACCGACGACAACGCATGAAATGAAAGATATTATATTTTATGGATGGTTTTATGGGCGTGTTGATATTGTGTAAGTGATAAACATTGGGGTTAATATAATATTTTAGACGCAATCAATGGGATAACGAAATATAACATAAACCTGTAAAGTTTTATATTTACGATTTAAGTTTAGGAATAGACCAATAATTGTAATGTATCTTACTAATTAAAAAACAATGACGGAGATTGAAACGTTGCGGGTTATTGTTAAAATATTCAGAAATACAAACGACTTTCCATTTTAACTACTACAGGCAAGAAAGAATAATTCTGTTTTCATCAAATTCACATGAATTGCTTTTAGTACAAGATAAGTTAACATATATTTTTTCTTCGTCAACAATTCAATATTTTTTTAATTTATTCAAAGCCAAAAACTGTTGGCATTTTGGTTGTGAAGATGGAATTTTGTTTTATAACGCAGGACTGCGCCTACTTCTTGCAGCAAGTCCGGAAATTCCCTCTGTATATTTCGAGGGGAAGTTTTACATATTGTAACATGAAAAAAAGTTCTTATAAATGTAGTTCCTTAAATGTCTATTTTCTATCTTGATTTTCATCAGGTATCATTTTTAGTATTAATCAGTATCACGATAGTGTATACCGGGTGATGCATGACTTAGGAAATCCCATGTAAATTTTAAAGTGGCTAAATATTGACTCTCCTGTACATTTTAGAGAAAAATTGTATTGTTATTTTTAAATTTGAAGAGGCCGATACAATAGATCCATGTGCCAAGCTTGAATAAATTTTAATGAGTCAATCCTAACTTATTCAATTAAATGTGATGGCAAAATTACGAACTTTTCATAGTTTAGGTAATAGAGCAAACACCAGCAAATTATTATTTGACATTGACAAGACGAAAAGTAGCGTCAGTAAGAACATTTTAATTGACGGCGCTTTAATTATAGCTAAATATGAGCTATTCCATTAAGGAAAAAGTAACTATGCTTAAGTGGTATTATACAGGAAACAATTTAAGGGCAGTGTCTGAAATGTTTTTAGTTCAATTTCTTGATAAGCCTATACCTTCCATTTAATTATAATTAAACTTATCATTAGTAAATTTGAGTACGAAGGCACTGTAGTAAATAACTGTAAATGCTCAACTCAGAATGTTAATAGAGCCGAAGAAAGGGATAATAGAGATCTAGATATTTTAGTGCACGTGGAGGAAAATAAAATGATTAGTACGAGGATTCTTGGGCAAGCCGCAGGATAACATCAAACCACAGTATTGCGCACTTGAAAAAAACATAAATATTTTCCTTAAAAGTATGATAAATATCAAGAGCTACAGAAAGCTGATGAAGAACGGAGAATGGTATTCTGTTTTGAGGTGATGGAAAGAGCAAATCGTAATAGGGATTTTTTGAGAAATATTTCTTTTACCGATGAATGTACATTCACCCTCAACAACGAACCAAATGTTTAAAATTGCCGGTATTGGAGCCAAGAAAATGAACATCGTCTTGTTTATACTAGGACGCAATATTCGCAAACAAATGAATGTTTGGGCGGGAATTGTAAGACATCAGACTATTGGACCATTTTTTATGGAATGTAAGCTTACAGCACACTGAGAAAACCTCTAGCAAAAAATCTTTGTTAAGGTTTTTCTGGCTGCGCCAATCAGATTTCTACCTATACTTGCAAGATCACTTTTCTTTCACAGTAAAGGTCACTTTGCTGAAACCACTTTATGGCTGTTGTAAAAAACTTTCCTACTGTAACAAGGACAAGGCAAATATTTTAGCCCAGGCAAGTATTTCTTTAAAAAAATATCTTTACTGCTATTAACATATAGTTCGCTGTAGTAGCAAGGTACTTTGTAATGAGTAAAATAAAAAGTTTATAAAGAAATTTGTTCAACGGCAGCTAAGTAACTTTGCTGTGCTGGCAACATTTTATGCTGAAATCGTCTCATCGGTTGTTCTCGACTCCTGTCGGTACATCTTTCGGAAGCCCAATTCTGTCGAGATGGCTCCATACGGCCTAAAGTCCGTCGGGCCTCATCTAATGTATTCGGCTTCGCTCGGTGGGGCAGGCCAATGAGATGCCCCGAACAGAATAAACTGAAGATCATTGGGAATGAACAGGGTATTATTGACGTGCAGAGAATTTTTGTATGCAGGAACACACTGACGTTCTCAGGTATCCATAAAAACCAATGACGTACGGAAGTGGACAGCGCACGACAATTCAAATTTATTAAACAAGCCAATAAAATTAATAATAATACAAATATTGTGTTAATAATGGTTTTATGTACCATTTAGAATTGATTTCTGTAGTGTTTTAAAATAAGTAAATACTTTTTCGCCATTTGATCAAACCCGTCAGATACGGAAGGCGCTGTCCCATTCTCTATATGTCTATGGTTATATCCGACCAAGGAATTTTGAAAATGTAGGAAATGTATGGCCTTATTCAAACATTAATTGAATGGTCCTTTCAATTAAAAGCAGTTCCTCAGTATACTTACACGGAAGCAGCTATTTGTAACTAATTTAAAAAAATTTTGAAGGTTATTTTAAAGAAGCCTATTTTTTTGTTTAAGCCGATTGCTGAAATTGACTCTGGTCGTCAGGAATGCCTTTTTAAGAACATTCTACTCCTGTTTGATGGGTCTACCATGTCGGTAGACCGTTTCAACGCTGAAAAAAGTTCATTTGAAATTCCGGTTTTCTAATGACTTTTTATTGACATGTTGAACCTTTCAGATTTACGTTACTTGAAATTACCTTAGTCTTATTGGCTATAAGGTTTCCAAAGCATAAAAATAGTATCGCAAAAGTGTAAAAAAATATTAGTGGGTACTTAACACATTGGGAAAAATAAATAAAACAAAAACATTGTTTTAACAGAAAATATAATTAAATTTACCAACAGGGGCATGTGCTTAACCATGCACAGAAAAAAAAAGGAAAAAAACAAATTACCATGCATACCTATAATTAGTATAATTAGAGAAAAAAAAAGCCCCAAAAAAAGAAATATAGGTACTTATTAGGGAAAATGTAATAAATAACCTACTTAAATTAATGCTAAAATTGCTAGACCGAACAATGTCATATACAATAACATTAGTAATACAATAATACAAACACTCACAGCAAATTATTAAAATTATATTAGTACCCTCACTGTATATTCAATTAACAAAAATATATTCCAAAGGTGCACTCAATACAATTAGCCACTGACCAATAATTAAGGATCAAGTGGATTGGATCAATATAGGGTCAAGAGGTCATGAATTATCCTGTCATATGTCACCCATTATTGAGCTACAATCCATAGACAAGGGAGATGCGCTTCTACAATCTTCAAAAGAAAAGCCATAATTTGGCAAGCTGTAGATCAGTAATAAGAGGACAGCGGACAAAATATGTCATGTCCTTGTGACCCTATATTTTCATCCAATCTACACGCTCCTTAATTATTGGCCATTACCTCTTAGGATATTATGTAGATAAGTAATAAACTTAATATTAATAGTTGTTATAATTCTGTAAAAAAAAATAGCACAACCGTTACGAATTGTAAAGAAAGAGTCACTCGGTTGATGTTCGGGCAGCTAGGAATCTGCAAGAAGTGTGGTTGCCTTGAAACAGCCCTAAAAGTACCTTCAATGAATTTTAACTGTGACTTCCAAATGATGAAATGAATGAATGAAATTCCAGTTGTTCATGCCCAATCGTCACCAGTATTTATACAGAACCTGAAAAATTAAACAATCCATTAGGACTTGATGATACCTATCCTTACTATCCTATTCCATTGGCACAATTGGAATGTTATCGAGGCCACTCACCTGATTACTGAATATAAAATTGCTTCCAAATTCTCTAAATTTGCAAGGATATTTGATATTGTTGCCTGGCTCCACATACATTTTTGCATTCTTTGAGTTTCTAAAACAAAAAAATTATTTTAGTGCCACTGAGAAAAGTTTTTAATGAAAAAAAACTTTACTGCAAGTAGGTATTTTAAAACGATTTTTTTACCTTGTGTAGCAGTCCACTTGTAAATATTTTTTAAAGGGCTCCTCTCTTTGACACAGTTTTATATTCAGCTGCCCAGTATTCTTTTTTGTCTTCTCTGGGATCGTTGTGCGACAAACATTCAGGACTGCAAATCTTTATTTTTGGTTTTGCCGTACATCCAAGTCTGATTCTGTAAAGTTCTTTCGTTTTCTCTAACATCCATTACGTACACTAACTTTTAAAAACTTAACAATAATAAATAACCAAATTAAAACTGTATAATTTTAATGTAGTTCCTACTAAAAATCCCAAAACACAATATAAGAAGTTAGGTTAGCAACGCTTAACTGTCCCGAATAGTTTTTTCTTAAAGACAACGGACCACGCCACAAATAGAGGAAAAAAGATCGCATGCGTGTCCTGTCTTTGTTTGCCGGCTTCCCGCGGTCTGCCATCACGATTTCCGATTACACCCGAAGAGACGTTCGTGCGGTAGGCCTTTTCAAATTTAGTCCTCGTGTGGCAATCCCATTCTGTCGAAACCGAAACCGGCAATATTTTCCAGTTGGCGCATTATTGTTCTGTGAGGTAGTGGGTTTGATGTGCGAGTTGGCGGCGCAATAAGAAATACGTGTGATTGGTTTAAGGGCCGCAGAATTTAAGTAGTGATTTTGTGTTGGTCTGTGAAAAAGTCAATAATGGTAATATTTACGGTAATATACCTACTTAATTAATATGTTAAAAAGAGGAGAGGATGGCAGGGTTTAAATTTTTAAAACACCCCCTGCAAAATTTGTTTTAAAAAATGTATTATTTAGATGTTAAGATGTTACGTTTTTCGATAAGTGTTAAAAAAGTTTATATCTGTATCTAAATAATGTTCTAAATATTTTTATAACATAGTTAGGTAGTTTTACTATGTTTATCATTTCTTAATAAACAAATACTTACTAACAATTATATATATTTTTTTATTTAAACACCATTAATTGGTCCTACTTTTTTATCGATCTTACGAATACAACCTGATGAATGGTATTTCAGGTTAGGTTAAATTTAATATTTTTTACAATGTGGCTATATAAAGCTGTTTACTTCTACTTAATATTCCATTCTTCCTCGGTGCATTCTAATATGGACCATCAGTATACCATGCACCCTTTTTAGGTAAGTTTGTTGCAATTTAACAAATGCAGTGCATGTATCTTAAGGTGAAGTCCCAAGCCATTGAACATATTTCTTTATCTTGATCAATTTAAGCATTTTTGGCATAGAAAAGTTTGGATTTATTTAATTAGCAATAATTCGCAATGCAATGTAAAATGATCAGGTCCCTATAATGTGAAATAAAACCTCCATGCCAAAAATACTAAAACTATCAAAATTCAGAAATATGTCAAGTGACTTAAGACTTTGCAAACACATTGTATTTGTTTTGCACAACATAAACTATTTGCTATTACAGCCAAAAATATACCTATGACTGGTCAAAACCTTTATGGCACAATTAGATTTTTTTGCTATCTGAGCAAAGACACATTACTGGTATAGCTTTTAGGCTTTACAGTGATAGGCAAGTGAAGTAATAGTCATAACAAATTAAATTTGCTATCATAATAAAAATACTTACCTGTCGCAGTAAAGAAACTTAGTTGTCACTATAAAAAAATATTGGTGGCGTTATAATATATACTTCTGTCTCAGGAAAGTTTCTTTGCTAAGACAGGTAGGTAATCTTCAAGCATAAGAAGTTTCTTTGGCTCGCGCAGCAATGTTATATTACTGTGCCTGTCAAGTGATACTTTATAAAGTAAACTTAGTATTGCAGCAAAGTCAATGTAGCAAAGTGGATTTTACTCTCGTAGCAAAGTTCTTTGCAAGCGCCTATGCAACTAGATTTTTTTGCTGCAGTAGCTAATTTTTTCATCGTCAAGCAAAAATCTTCTCTCAGTGCAGTAACCTATTTGGACTTACTACAAAATCGAATTGAACCCGCACTAGACGAAGTTGTATACGCGAAAATCAGGAGATCTGGTATCAAATGGATGGTTGTCCTGCCCATAATTTTCTCATGGTTAGGGAATACTTGCAAAATATTTTTAACAGAAATATTATTGGCCCACGGCATCTAATCCTTTGGCCAGCCAGGTCTTCGCCACGACCTTTCGCCAAACGACTTCTTTCTGTAGGGGCACTTAAAAAATTTTATTTATAAAGATGTAAAATTTGAAAATCTGTAGTTTTAGGTATGTTATGTTATGTTAAATTAAAGAGTTAGTTAGAAAAACATGGTGTCTTTTATTTTGGATGTGTGATTGCCGGATTGGTGAAACGAAAATGTGTTTTTAATGTGAAATAATCTTTATTCGTAATGTCCAGCTTTACGTCAATTTTTGACAATATCGTCATAGAAATTACTTGCTGGTATTTGCTGTATTACCTAAACTATAAAAATTTCGTAATTTTGCCATCACATTTATTAAATAAGTTAAGATTGGCTTATTAAAATTTATTCAAGCTTGGCACATGGGTTTATTATATCGGCCTCTTCAAAGAATGACAATACAGTTTTTTCTTAAAATGTATAGGAGAGCCAATATTTAGCCACCTCAAAATTTACATTGCATTTATATGTTCAACTAAGCCATACATCACCCGGTATAATTTTGATCCTTGTGCAGCCTTCGTATAGGAGCAAACAATCATATTCGTACAAATATGTACATTTCTATTTAGGTGTATGCGATTTGATGTAGCTGTCTTGCATGCAGATTTCTAAGCAAATAAAGTGACAGGATCTTTTGATAATAAAAACTTTGACACAAGAGATACTTGTAGTTAAGTCTTTTGTTTTCTTGTAAGAAAGACACAGCAGCAGCAAAGCCATTCATTTTTAGAAAACTATTGTTAATATGAAAGCACAGAAGCAGATATATACAGCGTGTAACAGAAGTATGAAACGCTTTAAGTATCTTTAATACCGTTTGTCCGATTTAGCTAAAATTCGGTATCCGTATAGAAGAGGTTATCGCGGAGCTGCTAGTGACATTTGCAATGTTACCAAATTTACAGTTTTTTAGCAATTTAAAATATTTTTTTTTTAAATGGAACACCCTATATATTATTTAAAAAAATGATTCCGCAACAAATTCTAAATAACTTTTATATAAGTTACTTAATGTCTAAATCTAGCCATTTTTTAAATATTCGAGCTCGAAATTTGAGAATTTATTGAAACATTATGGTAAGGTAATTATTGTTTAAACTTACTTATTACAGAATAAAGAAATTAAATTAGATGTTTAAAGTGCCTTCCATTTACTTCTTGACAATATGCTAAATATTGCGGAAACGTATTTAAAACATTAGAAAGAATATCTGTTTCTTCGATTCGTCGGCACTCAACTTCAATTCTTTGTTTTAGGTCTTTTATATCATGTGGCTTTGTCTTGTAGACCACATTTTTTAAATGTCCCCACAAGAAATAATCGAGTGGAGTCAGATCTGGTGACCGAGCTGGCCACTTATTTGTACCCCGTCTCCCTATCCATCTTTCAAAAAATACTTCATTTAGATACTCCCGTACTTGTCTGGCGTAATGTGGTGGTGCACCGTCTTGTTCAACGTTGTCTAAAATTTTGTTTATTGATAATCAGTATTAATTTTACGAGGATTTGGAAATAGGATCGCAAGAGCAGGAACAACTTCATTTCTTAAGAGCTGCAAATATCTATCGATATTTAAATTATAATCCATAAACAATGGACCAATTATCCTTTGTCCTATAATGCCTGCCCAATCATTAATTTTTTGCGGAAATTGGGTGTGCTGTTCTCGAATCCAATGAGGATTTTCTTTGGACCAATAACGAATATTATGCCGATTAACATTTCCATTAAGACAGAACGTCGAGTCATCGGAAAACATTATTTTACTAATAAAATTTGGGTTAGCATTACACAAATCCATCATTTGCTCACTGAATTCTAAACGCCTGTCAAAGTCATCCTCAGAGAGTTCTTGAACCAGGGGAATTTTGTATGGGTGGAACTTCTCACACTTTAATACGCAATCTACCGACATGTGCGATGTGTTGTAATCGAGGCCAATAATTCGAGTAGAGGTGTGGATTTTTCTCTATGCTAAGCAAAATATCTGAAGCTTTATCGGCGCTTGTCGCAGTTTTTGGACGCGCAAATTTTGAAATGTCTTTTAAATGGCCAATTTCGTTATATTTCTTTAAAATTTTGCCTACTGTGGACCGTGCTATTGAATTTCGGTTGGGATACCTACTTATCATTAAAAATCTCAGCAACCTCCTGCTGTGTTCGCCTTCGATCCCCGTAACCCAATATCATTAATATTTCTATTCGCAGTGTTTCCGTTAGTAAATCCATTTTAAGAATTATTAAAACTGATAAATTATGAAGCACAAATACCTTCTGAAAAGTTTGTCAATGTCGCTGTCAGAATTTAATTGTGTCACAAATGTCCAAGACCTACTTATATCTCTATCAGTTTTCTTGGATAAGAAGTTCTTATGATATTTAAACCACAATATCAAAAAAATGGCTAGATTTAGACATTAAGTAACTTATATAAAAAACAATATAGGAATGAAGCACAACGGCGACATCCCATGGTAATCGAGCGTACCACCGATCGCTCGGTGGTACGCTCGATTACCATGGGATGTCGCCGTTGTGCTTCATTCCTATATTGTTTTCTATATATAGTGATGAAAGTCACAGACAGTCCCTTCCTTTCCGTCAGACCCTATAGCTCTGCTGATGAGCTGTTATACAGCGAAACGCGTCCAGAGATTGGGTCTGATGGAAAGGATAAGGGACAAACATTTGTTTGTTGTAACTTATATAAAAGTTATTTAGAATTTGTTGCGAAATCATTTTTTTGAATAATATATAGGGTCTTCCATTTAAAAAAAAAATTTAAATTGCTAAAAAACTGTAAATTTGGCAACATTGCCAAATGTCACTAGCAGCTCCGCGATAACCTCTTACCGATACCGAATTTTAGCTAAATCGGACAAACGGTATTAAAGATATTTAAAGCGTTCCATACTTCTGTTACACGCTGTATATATAGGAAATTCTAGCCACTAAGTAGGAGTACTTGCCAAAAACTAATATTTAAAAGGGGATACCCTCAAGCGTGGAATGCCTAACTTGCAAGCATCACCCTAATCACCCAACAAAACAGAATACAGGTCAAAGAAATTAATACAAGTATCCCTAAATTTCTGCTCTGTGTGTTAAGGAGTAGAATACAAAAAATCACAGGACTGCAGAAGTCCTAAAAATTGCAACAATTTGAATAAAAATTAAAATATTGAAAATTCAGGAAAGTCTTTCCCGGTAACAAAATGGGGACAACTGACAAGTAATAAAAATGCATTGCCAAAATCGTAACAGACAATCTGCTAAATTTGTTTAACCCAGTGCTAGTTTCAAATCAGGTTCTCGAAGTAGTTACGAACAACACTATAGTCGGATTCTTGAACCGTCTCGCAAGATGGTGGACGAGTCACGTGTCACTAATGGCACCCTGTCGACTTCTAGTCTATTTTGTTTTTGTAGGTTGGTAGGTTACTTGTACTAAATTTCAGATTTATCAGGATTGGACTAAGCTAAATTTGTTAAGCACGTAAACCACATTAAATGTGCAATTTTTTTTGGAGGATTGGAATATATAGTTTGGTGAAATCAGCGTAGGAGCAAAGGGAAAGAAAAAAGGTGTATGTAGTACTTTTTTATTTCTAATTATAAAAAATATACAATCTACAAGTAAAAAATACTAGTACTACCAAGGCATTTTGTAATTTTATAAATTAAATTAATATAGGTTGCAATGGCATAGAAATTGTTATATTTTAAGAGCTGATATCTTTGTAAATCCGCCTTTAACCATTTTTTTGTGGGCCACTTCGCCGTTTGCCTGCTATGATAACTAGCATTATCTAAAATTATCATGGAGGGCTCTTCTAAGTTTGGCAGGGTTTCGCACAGCCATTTTTCAAAATTGTCAGAGTTCATCTCTCAATGGTAGTCACCAGTTTTGCATTTGGATTTAAAAATAAGCCTGGCATTTTCGATAAATCTACATTCGCCCCCTGCATGCAAAACAATGTATCTAAAAATATAAATTAAATGACGATTAGTGTTCACTAAGAGAATTTATTTCCAGAAGGGGGGCCTTCATTTTGGTCTTGTAGAGTAAAGACTATGGTTTTTTGTACCTTTACTTAGGTTAACTTATATTTATTAATTCGTATATTGACCTGTACCCTTCTCCAGATTCTTTCCTGACAGATTTAATGTTATCATCCTGCCAAGATTTTCTAAATGTTCCATTAGAAAAAATCCAAGTCTCGTCCAGAAAAACACATGGTTTTCTATCGGGTCCAAGCTCAGCGTTTTCCATGTACGTAGACAGAAATCTTGGCCGTTTATCCGCAATACATGGCTTTTTCATAAGCGCACGGCGATTGTCTTCCTTCTTATAGAAAAAGCCTAAGCTTTTTATCAACCTTAGGAGACTGCTTATGCTTCCAAGATACATTTCCTTGCGATGGAGTTGGTCTTGCAGTTTCTTTATTTTAACTGGTTTTCCTACGAACAATATGGCGTTATATTAAATATTAAAATTACAGAAAAATACACGTGTTTCATCCAGACGCATGACACACTGGTAGAAATAGATACACCAATTTATGCTTAACTTATCGCCCAATACACCAAGCGAATATCCTTCAGCATAAAAACAGGGGCTTTTTTATAGAAAGGCGAGGTAATGGAAAAAATTACTTGAATGGGGCTTATTTGAGAATGTACGTCTTTAAAATAATTATAAACATTTTGCACAAATTTTTGGGCCAACTCATTGCCATGTAAAACAGAAAACGCCTTTCTCTAAAAATTATAATAATAATTATATACATCATTTTACGACTAGGTATTTAAAACTTTTTGACTTTGCCATGGCCATAGGGTAAGCATATTGGGTTTATATAGTTATATATACATATATGGTGGAGTAGCATGCAACAAAATATATTCATTAATTGTTTATGGAAAACTTTCCTCCCTAATCCTATCAAGACAATGATTTTTTTAAAATTTTTATTTATTAATAAATAATGGGGTAAAAGATATCGCCCTTGGAAGAGTCAAAAAGTTGCAGGGCATAAACGTTACCCTGTTTTCTTTAGGAATATTATCCATTGAGGTACTTGGAAGACAATAATTATGATCCATTATCATTTTACGCCTAAAAAAGATAAATACCGTATAAAAGTAGTTTGCGGTTAATGTATTTAACTTACCGTTCCGTAACAAATAAACACCAAAACACGTAGGTGGTAGGTACCATCGTGCCGATAAAAAACTGGGACAGGAAATTTTTCTATTTTCTCCTAGACTATTAGGAATAATTTTACATCAATCCTGGTACCAGTAAAATGTCATGAAAATTTGCATTTCAATAAAGATTGTCACTTTATGATTGACTCGTCAAACATACAATCATATATTATTTGTAAATATGCCACAATTAACCCCCCAGCAAAAGGCAATTATTTATAGTCGGTTGCGAGATAGTGTTAATATTAGGGATATTGCAGACGAACTGGGAGTTAGCAAGAATACCGTGCTATTGGCAAAACAAAAAATAGCAAGACATGGGGCTATTATTAGGAATGCAGGTTCTGGTCCCCCTAAAATTTCTACTGATGATCATGATAGAAGACTGGTTAACTACCTAAGGGATCATCCCTTCGAAACTGCAATCAAGGCAAAAGAAGAGACGAATTTTCCAGGTTCTGTACTTACTTTTACTTTTTCGTGTCCAAAACAACAACTCATAATTTTTGCGCCCAATATTGGGCGACGTCGATGGCGTTTTGTTCAGCATTCCATAAATCATTCAAGGAGCAGGTGTTGGGGCAGTTTCTGCAATTCATGAGGTGCGTCATATCTTGTATTTCTCCGCAGTCACAGAAGGCGTCTTGATGGTCTATTTGGTTCCATCTGATTTTGTTGGTTTTCACAGCTGCAACTCCAGTCCTGATCCTGTTTAATGTTTGCCACGTTTGCCAGTCCAGGTCCACCCCTCCCGGATTTTCCTGGCGTAGTGGGTAGTTGTCAGGGGGTTCTTCACCAACCATTTTAAGGAAGTTTTTGCGTGATCTAAGCCTTTCCTGTGTCACGTATGTTCCGTATAGTGGGTGTCTCTCATCAAAGGTTTGCTTGAATTTTTCCAGGTTCTGTAAATACCGCTAGATACAGGGTTCGAAATTCCGATATACGAAGCCGTTGTGCTGCCAATAAAATTTTTTTAACGGAAATAAATAAACAGGGCAGGTTAGAATTTGCACATGAATATATTAATCAAATAAACTTATGGGAAACAGTTATATTTTCTGACGAGAAAACTTTTCAGTCATGCAATAATGGGAGAATTCGGGTGTATAGGCCTTCCGGCATGCGCTATGATGAGAGATACACCCACAAAACCAACCAAAGTGGGCGTTTCTCCATAAATGTTTGGGGCTGGATTAGCGCTAGAGGACCAGGACTTTGCCAAATCGTCGAAGGAAGACTAACTGCAGCAGTATACGTTAATATACTAAACGAAGTGATGATACCATCGGTAAACGCTATATACGGTCAAAATTACACATTTCAGCATGATAATTCTCCAATACACACAGCACGCATTGTACAAAATTTTCTCCAAGAAAATAACATAGCAGTTCTTCCCTGGGCTTCGAAGAGTCCCGATTTGAATCCGATAGAAAACATTTGGGGTGCCATGGTCAAATCTATGTATAAACATGATTTTCGACCTAGGAACAGGGATGAATTACGCCACAGGATAAATCAAGCTTGGGATGAAATAACTGGCGAATTATGCAGACCCCTAGTTTTAAGTATGCCACAAAGGCTTCAAGAAGTAATAAACAGAAATGGTTCTATGACCAAATATTAATTTTGTGTTGTTTTGACAAACTTTGTGTTTGCAATTTTTTTCTTTTTAATAAATGTATTTTATTACCTGTATTAGCTTTATTTATTATTTTGTGGTAATGGTAAATATAATAATTTATTAAATATTTGACTTGAAAAAAAAATCTAATAAATTTACTTTATGCATATTATAGAATGTCTCGAAAATTTAACCACCCCGTATCGCAAAATACAAAACGTTCCATTATGTAACCGAGGTGACTTTTTAAATTTTGGATGTTTTTACCTTTTCAGCTCTAGACACCTTTTATAGTCTAGGAGATATGTATTTCTTACCTAGTTTTTGTAAATCTCTTGTCCCAGTTTTTTATCGGCACAATAGTACGTCCAAAATAGAAGTCTTTAATAAACTTATATAAATACAAAACACACGAGAACAATTAAAAACACAGCAAAACACTTAACGAGAAAAAAAGCACGTGGCGATGTCACTGATGTCAGTGTCAGTGGGCTTTGGGCTAATTACGGCTCTATGATGGGTTGGGGATATTTCAAAGTTACTGGTCCAGCTAGTTACTGTCATTTGTCTATTGTCAAATGTCGAACGACGAGACGAGCCGTGAATTCAAGTATACTTATCGGTATTACGTATCAGAAAGAGACAGCTCAACAAAATTGCATGCCTCTACTTAACACCGTAACGTAAAATAACGCTGCCGTCATATTCAAAACGGTGTCAGTGTGACAGTTGGCCCAACGGTTTTTAATCTAGATTGAGGTAAATTCGTATGCGCCTTCTTCTGCACGTTTATTATATAACTCCAATTCTTCCTCTCTCCTTTGAACCTGTTCTTCGTCTTCTTCTAAAACGATTACAAGCGCGAGATCGATGTGATCCATATTATCATGATTTGAAAAAAGCGGCACCATTTTCCTGACTTTACACCTGACGCCGCCGACTATGCTTGCCCAATTTTTTCAGCGCTGTAATTAACCGTATCTTGACGGCCGCTTTTAAGGAAACCTCTTTACTCACCGCTCCACTATATTGGTACCTTAAACATTTTTGTTCTAGGCTACGAAAAAAAAAAGATTTTATATTTTGAGCAATTTTAGAGCATTTATAGGTAAACAAACATCTTTAGGTGTTCCATAATGTAACATATTAAGTAGCGTTCCACAGAGACGCGGGTAACACATTAAGCTTCTTTGTGCCGAATAAAAAAACATTCTGGCGGGTGATAAATGGGCCTTGGAGAACAAAAGTATTTATTAATTTACCAAAGTTTCTAAATTACGGTATTTAATTTGCAATTTATTATAGGATGCTCCTTTATAATTAATAATGCTTTGAAGCTGACAGGATCCTTTTTTTTTGCGGGATAACCATATTTATTAATAGAGGCGCTTTTAGATACCCGATAAATTTAAAAGTAAATAAAAAAAATAAGAAGTAAAGTAGTATAATTAAAAGTACAGAAATACTTCCAAAGGATTGTTATTTACGTGTAGTAGTAAATGTTGTAGTGGACAGGGAGGCTCAAAGCCAAGCAAGTAGGCCAGTTTAGATCCTTTTTGCCGACCCTGTTTTAACGTCTGGGTAATTTCAGCCAGATTGGACCTACAGTTTAACGTGGGTTCCGAACTGCAATATAACCGACAGACGTTATTTCCGGCACAGGATTTTTACGGTCTTGTTATTATTAACGTCTCTTTGCTCATCACAAACATCGACGAGTCAACCCCCAAATGTCTTGTGAGAGAGTTATAGATGCTGCAAGGACCCTCGAACCAACATCATCAAACCCGTGTACCTAACACTCCGTCGTCAATTCTCCGGTCAAGGTTTTTGCCTCAACAGTGTCCGAGATCTACCATCCGCACCACCAGGCCGTCACTCTCTAAGTATAAATAAGAAGGAACCAATGAATTTCAAAAATAAGTTTGAAAATGTATGTCGCATGTATAGTACCCATATATTGCTTGTGTAAACATTTTTTGTACGAACATGACACAGCGCGCATGGTGGTTGGATTTGTTATTGCCACAGACGACGCATCGGCCGAATTACTGTTTTTTGATAGGGCTAGTGTGACGCCTGAAATATTGCCAACTATTTTGAAAAAAAGTTCTCTCCTTATCTAATTCCTTTTTTGTAAACTCACGTTATTGAACTCAAATTGCTTACTTGCTTCACAATATTATGTTGTGGTAAACTAAAGGATGTCCCAAAATGAACGCACATTTTTATTTGTTAACAAAACACATTTATTTCTTGAAATATGTCAAAACTTTACTGGGATTAGAACGAATACATATTACGATTAAGTGTGAAACACAATATCCAACAAATGTCTACCGCGGCTTTGCTGGCAGACCCTTGCCCTTTTGACGAAATTATTGATAACATTTTCACATATTTGAGGACGAATTTCATCAATAACGCGTCGAATTGCGTTCTTCAAGTCAAGAATTACGGCTGGTTTATTGGCATAAACACGAGATTTAAGAAAACCTCAGAGAAAGAAGTCGCACGGTGTTATATCGCAGGATCGTGGTGGCTAATTCTGATCACCATTGCGAGATATGACACGACCAGGAAACTTTAGTCGTAACGAGTCCATTGTTTCACGCGCAGTGTGACAGGTCGCTCCGTCCTGTTGAAACCATAAGTTTTCCACATTAATTCTGTTTAATTGAGCCCACGAAAACTCTTCTAACATTGCACGATAACGTTCGCCATTCACTGTTAGTGCAGTTCCAGCCTTGGCTTCAAAGAAGTATGGCCCAATTATTCCGCCGAACCAGAAACCGCACCAAACGGTGATTCGTGTGAATTATAGTTCTAGCAAGATTAGTGAGCTCACAAATTCTTTTTAAAATTTCTTTTTGAGGCCACACGACTTTTACTTTTTAAGCAGGTATAAATATTTAAAATAAGTCTCTGGGTTTAAACATGTAAGTCTTTATTATAAAATTCTGACGGCTTCGCCATGGAATCGGCTTCCACATTGTCCGTTTCATTATCAAATCAAATCAAATCAAATCAAATCACTTTATTGATGCCAATACAAAAAAACAAGTTTACACAAGTCAGAATTAAAAAACGAGAACAACAAAAAATAATCACAACACTAGAGTGGCAATTAAAATAAACGAGAAAATAAAAAAATAGTCACAATACTCAGTTAAAATATCACATTGAGGCTATGATACTAACAACCAGCAACCCAACCTAGGATACATAATCCCGGAAAGAAGCATATAGATAGTTGTAAGGACATGATAACAGCATAGTTAATAATGGTGTGTTCGCATAAATACTAGAATATGTGTCATAATATGTCAATCAAATTATAAAGTCATAAATTATATGTGGAAGTCAGAATGTGTATGTGTACTGTCAAGAAATTCCTGTGTGGAATAAAAACATTTAGAAGACAGATAATTCTGGATCCGTTTCTTGAACTGAGATGTAGGCAGTTTCCTAACCTCTGCAGGTAGCAAATTGAAAGCTTTTGGACCATAAAAATTAATGGAATTTCTTGTTTTAGATAATCTTTGGAAATCAGGCCTCATATCAGTTCTAGAACGAGTATCATGGTCGTGTACATTTTCATGTCTAACATAACAGTGTTCATGTTCTCTCACATACATTAAGGCCTGCAGCAGATACAGACATGGCAGTGTAAGGATGTTCAGGTCTCTGAAAGCCTCTCGACAATCGTCCCTGTAATTCATGCCCGCAAGTATACGAAGGGCTCGCCTCTGTAATGCAAAAACTCTGGCTGCGGAAGCCGCATGACCCCATACAATGAGTGCGTAAGACAATAGGGATTAAATAGTGGCATGATAAGCAACAACGAGAACGCGTTGTGAAACATGATTTGCTAAATTTCGTAGTGCAAAAATATTTTTAGTTAGTTTTTTGGGCAGAAATTCGGCATGGTGATGCCAAGTCAACTTATGGTCGAGGTATACCCCCAAGAAACGCACCGATTCCAAATTACTGACCGAAGTAAGGTCTCGAAGAGAAAAAAACATAGTCTGAGTCTTTTCATTATTTAGTGATAACTGGTTTGCCAGGAACCAGTCATCCAAAGTCGATCGCGTGTGTTCCAATCCGCATTCAGCCTCCCTTATAAGGACACTCTGATTTATTGCTGTAGTATCGTCCGCAAACAGGATCATATCGGTGGTGGGATCGGCGCTTCCCAGATCATTAATATAAATCAGGAAGAGCACCGGTCCTAGCACCGATCCCTGTGGGACTCCAAATGTTACAGGACGTATATTAGAATAAACATTATTTATGGAAACCAGCTGATTTCTGGGAAATAAATAAGACTCAATCAGTTTAACCGCCGGGGGGGGGGGGGGGGCAAAATTATAAAATCTGAGCTTGTCAAGTAATCTGTCGGGGCAAACGCAGTCGAATGCCTTCGACAGGTCACAAAAAAGTGAGGCGGTGTAAGAGCAACTCTCAAAGCCCTGATTTATAATATCAACGAGCTCCTGAATGGCCATGGTAGTCGAGTGGCCCTGTCTGAAACCAAATTGTCTTGCATTGAAAAGACCATGAGACTCAAAATAATCCACTATTCTGGCCTTAAGGGCCTTTTCAAATATTTTACTAAAGATCGGTACTATAGAAATAGGTCTAAAGTTTTTGGGCCTGTCAGAGGGACCCTTTTTGTGTATCGGTTTAACTCTAGAGAGTTTTAGACATGTTGGATATAAAGAGGATCGAAGACATAGATTCAGCAATTTGGTAAGAGTGATATAGATTTCATTTTGAATACATTTAATAATTTTTGAGTTAAGACCATAGACGTCCCTACACGCACTATCCTTCAGTCCAGTCAGGCTGTCCCTGATCTCAATAAATGATAAGGGTGAAAACTCAAAAGGGCTATCAGTGATTTTCTCTCTGTATATAAAATTATTATGATAGTCCGTACTTGATCTGCTCGGCTCTGGGAGGCCGTTTATTATATGTTCGACCGAACTGATGAAAAATAAATTCATATCATCAGGCTTTAAGTCTGGAGAAATTTGAGTCATTTTACCATTCTTTATATGACCATTTATCAGAAACAACGCGGTATAATCATCATAAAACTAGGTAATTTTTATTTGAAATTTATTGGTAAACTTAGCAAACCCGGTATATACACGACTCTTTCTTTTAGCTGTTCGGATTGACTTCGTATAGACTATACTCACTCTTTCAAACCCTGAAACGATAAAATTACATGGGGTAGTATTTGTCCAACATAAGTTAGCATTTAACTCATTTTATATACAACTGTTCTGACACCCTGTATTTGTATTTTTATAACGATCGTACTATAATACAAAATACAACTTGTCATACCAAAGTATCGCCAGTTATATTTGAGTACTCCATTGGTGACGATTTAGTTACTCGCATTCAAGAGTTTAGAGATCTTTGTGTAATTTTTGACTTGTTATTGTAGCTTCTAAGGCATTATTTTGAGATGTACGAGGGATTTCTTGAGTATTGAGGCTATCATAAGCTGATACAATACATACGTTAGGCCAAAAATGGAATATGCAGCTGTAGTATGGACTACAACATTCATAAGAACTACTTGGAAAAATTCAAAGGAAATTTTCGAAATATATTTCGTTAAAACGTGATGAAACTTGTTCGTGCTCACCACATCCACACCGTGAGCTGCTTAAAATTTTTAACTTTTGTATCCTAAAAAGTCTGATTTTCAAGATACAGGGTGTCAATTTCAAATTTTATTAATATCTCAAAGATCCCTTTGCCGATTTTGGTGAAATTTGGCAGTGTTGTTCGTTGTGACTTAAGCTAGCACTAACTAGGTGATAATTATGAGTTCCAGTAGCGTCCCGGGAAGCAGTCTCACGAATAATGTTGACAAAAAAAATGTACGCCACTGACTTGTTTAAAAATCTTATAATATTTTCGAGTTAGGCTAGAAATACAACTTTTTGGTCTCTCGTCTCTGCAAGAAGGAATTATGTGATTCCTAAGGAGGTCCAGATATTTTTCGCCATCCAAATTACCATCTATAAAAAAAGGTCCCACAATATGTCTACCAACTATGCCCGCACGAACATTAACTTTTTCGGGCCTCTGAGTATGACCTTCCTGGAACCAGTGAGTATTCTCAGCAGACCAATAACGACAATTGTGTCTATTAACAATGCCATTTAAATGGAAAGTCGCTTCATCCGAGAAAATGATATTTGTTGCGAAGGTATTGTCGTTATTGCATCTTTCCATCATCAGCTCACAAAATTCAGCTCTTCTATCAACATCGTCCTCGTTTAACTCGTACACCAGCTTTATCTTGTAGGGATGCAACTTTTCCTGCTTAAACAAATTTTTCACTGACTGACGAGACACATTAAAATCCATTGCTATTGGCCTGGATGATTGTGTTGGATTTTCATGGATTAAGAGCATTATATCCAAAGCCTTGTCTCCCCTGGTTGCTGTTTTAGGTCGACCTGATCTAGCGGCTTCCCAAACACTGCCTGTTTCTCGAAAATTCTTACCACTCGACACACCGTTGACTAATCCATTGCAGGCCTATTGGGATATAACTCAATGACAAGTTGACAACCCTCATCTTGCGATCTCTTCATATTTCCGTAACCGCTCATTATTAAAATTTCAACTCGTTGTTCTCATTTAGATCAACCATAGTGTAAACAAATTAGAAATCAGACAACAGAAAATTAAGGAGGAACTCAAAATTAACAACTCTTAGGTCGCTGTCATGAAAACACCTCGACTCAACTGGTGGGTATTAGGTAGGAATGATTATAATTAGGAAGTTTTTCATTTTTGAGCTGTCATTATCTCGGAAACGCAAAAACGTTCCATTTAAAAAAAGTAAGTTGGTCTCTATGGCATCCAAACCAGAAATAACAGAAGAAATTCATGCAGGTAGAGATGTGGGGAATAGTTTACTGAACAACTTTCATAAAGGTCACTTTTCGTATACGAAGTCATTCAAAAGGTTTATTTGCCTTATAGTTCGGTTTGTAAAATTATCTAAATAAATAAATATCATGTAAATAAAACAATCCAGTTTTCCTCCACAGTTTGATATTTATTTATTATTAAACTGTGGAGGAACTGACCTGAACTATTTCTTCAAATAAATATTAGGTTAGTTAATTAGTTCTAATTTATAGTTAAAATTGTAATACTCCTAATCTTTGACACTCTACATTTTCAAAGGTCCGTAATACGACCATTCTACTTTAAAACAACTTAATCCCATACTTAGCACGTATAGTCCATTTCAATCGCTGTACGACATAAAAAGGCATTCGCCGTTATTGGTCGATATTAGATTAAAGTCCTTTTAATCTCTTTTTATTTCGGTTCAATGCAGTATAAAAGGAAACGGTCGTTCCCATCCGAGACCGCATTCGACAACCTACACAACACATTTTAATGGTTGTCGTAAATATCAGTTTGTGCCCTTTCCTAGACTGACCCAAAAAGCTTATTTAAAGCGCAAAACTTATTAAATATTCTTAGTCAATATACGGGGCATCAACATTTTCTAGATTGGTGATTTATAACTATTTATAGAAACTATTTTTCTTCCTCTTCTTTTTATGTCGGCCTATTATCGAAAGATTGCGACCACATCCTTCCAATCTCTGATATTTCTTATCCAAGACTTCTTTCATTTAAGATTGCTTCAGATAGTTTTCAGTTACGTTTAATTTTATTATTATAGGTAATTAAAACTATATAAAGCCAAAGGGGCCTAGCATAAGTCTAACATATAAGGAAACTTAGTTTAATTTTTTCTGATTTATGGCAATTTATAAAGTATAAAAATGTCAAGTTGCGTCACGGTCCCATACACTATTATGTCTTTACAGGACAACAAAAATAATTTATTTATAGTCTATCTTTAAATGGTGCGGAGTAATAAATGCTCATTAAATATGCAAAACGCGTAACGGGGAATTAAGAACAATAATTTAAACACCATGCATGCCTTAAAATCTATTGTGGTTACATTAAATGATCCAAATAATGAGTATTCTTTAGGTAGGTCCATCCTGGATTTATCGCAAGCTATTGTTATATTTGAGGGTTTACCATTGTTAGCAGCAGGTACAAACCCTTATTCAGGAGCGTGTATTGGGGAAGTTTTTAAATTAAAAATCTTAAACATGCCTATTCTCCTAAACGTGACATTATATTCGTAGGTATTTATAACATATGAAAACATTTAAAAATCGTATTAACTAATAAATAACAAGGGATGGTACTCTTTTACATAATACAATTACGAAAACAAGACATAATATAGAATCTTACAAACAATACATTTTCAAAAATCGAATAATACTTTGTCGTTATGGCTTAATCATAGTCATATTCGGATGATGAATTTTATTAACATCGTTTATTAATAATAAGCGATTTAACCATTTCTTCGATTATTATATCTACCTGTCACATTTTGGCTTCTTCTTCTATCACGTGATCGATACACTTCTTTCACTTCTCCGCACTGATTTTATCCATAGCTTCATTAAAGAGGCTTCACCATTTTATAAGTCGTGTTTTTTTCTGGGGACATCTGTCTTTATTGGAGCCCGTATAAGTTCGATCGGGTTTAATTCGCAGTGGTTTATATAAAAGGGAGTCTGAGCACAGATATTCCTCGTAACTTTGCCATTTCATCGACTACATATTTTTTGAATGCATTATTATGTAAATTAGCTAGTACCAATAGTTCTTTTTTTAAGGAATCTAATGGAAATTCTATTTGTGTTAAACTTAGCCATTCTGTTATTTCATTTTTACGTCACGCACCTGTCGGTAATTTTTTCGTCAGCCTACAGTGATAACTCGCACTATCCAATACACTTATTGCATCTTTTGGAATAAAATCCAACATTTGCTCGAACCATTCTCCATTCGTATTTTCGTGATAGTCTCCTGTATTTATAGATTGGAACATCAGTAGACCACCTTTAGCGAAGCCTTCAGAACCTCCAATATGGGCTATGATAAGTGGATGTCCTTTCCAGATGGCGGTCTTAATCTTGTTGAAAATCGTACCATAAAGGCTTGCCTTGAACTTTTAATATTTTCATCCTGCCAAAATTTAGTCACAGTGTGGCTTTAATTTAGCCATGTCTCGTCTAGGTAAATATTTTTTTGTTTTTGTCTCTGACTTTTCGAATGCTTCTTAATTAATTTCTTCTTCAACAGACGATTCTGTCTTAAAATCGATTGCCTATTATGGTTTTTTCACCGAAAACCGATCTTTTTAAATAATTTCCAAAGCGTATTTCTACAAATGAATGGGTAGTCCTGGTCTTCTCGGATTGAGGACAAAACTTTGAGGGGATTCTTTTTTTAAAAAAGAAACTATGAACTTTTCGCCTGATTCTCTGCATTAAAACGTAATGCAGCTCAAATTTTGGTCGTCCTGGAGAAGTTTCTCGAGGTTTGACGCCAACACTTGTTTCTCATTTTAAAAGTTTATATACTGTTGTTTTCCCAACGCTAAGCATATCTGTTGTAAATTGCACTGCATTGTCAATACTCGAATCCACATTCTTACTTTTAATTGAATCGTAACACTTTATAATTCATTTTTTTTTTCATTTACTGTACATGAACCGACTCTAGGGCGTTTAGGCAATTGTTGCAAATTCTCCATATTTAATTAAAAAAACACTGACACTTCACACTTTGACTAGTTTCACTGAGAAACAAACACAACATAATAACCACATAATTAGCAAGCAGGTAACCAGGATTAGGTACAAAAAAAGGAATTAAATGATTAGAGCAGAAACGGAATAAGTACCTAGGCTCTAATTCGTTTTGATAAAATTGCTTTCTAAAATTCCAGGTACGGCCGTACTGTACATAATTTTAAGCTTAAAAAATTTAATATTGAAATATATATTTGAAGACGAAACTTGAATTTAATATCGATACTTGTACTAATTCTGCACAAATTTCAAAATTCAGGCCTATTTAAATCTATACATGCCGAAAAATCTTGCACGATCATGGAGAAGACGGTTTTGATTGATTTATTACTTGGCATCATTTAAAGATAGACTATAATTAAAAAATGTTTACAAAAGTTTCTCACAGATTTGTTGATAAATACATTTTTAATTTACAAAATATGTATTTACTTTCCATTTTTAATTATGGCGTACAAGGCAGTGTCCCGAGATGAAGTTAAATGCTTACCCAAGTTTACCTCTAGGAAGGACGTGTTACTTTGCTTGTCGCATTTGATTAGCGCACGTGTCATCAGCATTTTAAGTTTAACAATAAACAATTAGTTGAAAAAGTAGTCCATACTTTCAGTGGAGTCATGTTATATAAAATAAAACAATGCAGTCTTCCTCCACAGTTTAATTGTTAACATAAAAAAAGGTTTTTAAGCTCCCGACATGTTTCGAGTACTTAAGTACTCATCTTCAGGGGATACCAACATCGAGTTTAACATCGAAATAAGTTGTCTCAAATAAATGAGTACAACAGAAAGGCTGGAGACTTGGTGTATTAGATGGTTAATTATATGGAATGAGAAGTAAAGTTATTGAGTTTTTTAATTTAGATAAGTGAAACATATTTAAGTAGGATAATAAAAGAATAAGACATCTGGAGGAGAGAAGTTTTCTTTTAACTTGTTTTTAAATCATAGGTTTTATTTAATAAAAAATGTTATGTAAAATATTGAAAAGTGTTTAAAATTTAAAGTGGTTTATCTTCATTTTTGTTAGCTTATATGATGATATGGGGCTTTGCCCTATATTTTAGAAGAATTATAAAAATTAATCATTTTATTTTTTATTTGGTTTTAAAATTAATTTTTGTTGGTAAGTTTAGAAAAATTATTTATTTAAAAAATTTTTTTATTTATTTAAAAAAGAAGATTCCATACAAGCTTTGTGCAAACACAATAATAAGCTAACAAAAATGAAGATAAACCACTCTAAATTTTAAACACTTTTCAATATTTTACATAAAATTTTTTATTAAATAAATCCTATGATTTAAAAACAAGTTAAAAGAAAACTTTTCTCCTCCAGATGTCACAATCTTTCTTTATTTGAACTTAATATATGTTTTACTCATCGAAACTTAATCATACAAGCTCATGATTCTTAATTTTAAAAAAACCTTAATTTAAACTTTTCCTATATTTTAATAAACACAATATATACTTCAAATGCTTAACAAAATTAAAGAAACTACTCTCCTTCAGAGGTCTTAATCTTTTTTTATCCTACTTAAATATGTTTCACTTATCTAAATTATAAAACTCAATCTTAACTTTACTTCTCATTCCATATAATTAACCATCTAATACACCAAGTCTGCAGCCTTTCTGTTGTACTCATTTATTTGAGACAACTTATTTCGATGTTAAACTCGATGTTGGTATCCCCTGAAGATGAGTACTTAAGTACTCGAAACATATCGGGAGCTTAAAAACCATTTTTTATGTTAACAATTAAACTGTGGAGGAAGACTGCGTTGTTTTATTTTATAATAAACAATAAGCAAAGCGGTTACTAAAGGAGCGTACGTTTATATTGGACGTGAGGCACGTCTCGTTAATTAAGCATTTATGAAATTTATTTTTTTATTACTAACTTCATAGGAATATACAACTTGTGTATATCATTGGTTATGTTAAAAAAATAGAAGAAATTAAAGTTTGTTTAAATATAATTTAGAATTGATTTCGTACAATTACAGGTTTGTCACAGTCAGCTGCGTCACAGAATCTCGTGACGCAGCTGATCACCGAACCTGAAAATTATTTTTTAAAATTGCAATTTTAAGATATTCCGCTCACACAAGCAGAAAAAGCTAAACACAATCGAGCTAGGCTAAATCAAAACCCAGAAAAATAGAGGAGTATTAAAAAAAACAGATACAATTGTCAACTGCGTAACATCATGTCAAGTTCGTCACATTTCAAATAGTTACAAAATTACTAAGTGTGTATGTATTAGTAAAAATTCTAAACTGCCTAAAATTTTAAGAATACTTTATCCTGATAATAAATTCTATCAACCATCGAACTATACCCATAGCTACATTGTCGTGACGAACCTTATGACCACATTTAAACAAGATGCATAAAAATGTAAGAACAAATTAAATATTTGAACTACCCTTTTTATAAAATGCAGAGGTATACACAAATTACCTTGGTCAATTGATGTACAGGATATTATATTAACCAATTTTTGGATTCTACAAAAATTGACAATGAAAAAATAAAAAATAGAAAATTAAAAGAAAAAAAAAATGTGCGTACCGTTATATCTTAACTAAACGGCTTTCAAAATATTAATATTTAAAAGGAAAAATATTTCCATTAATTAGATATGAACCCAGTAAAATTTCCCCGCGCTTTACCAGTATTCATGTTTTCTGCGGGCTGTGCAACTGTTTCCCGTTCATTAATACTACTTTAAAAATAAAATGATATAAAATTAAGAATTTTCTTCGACATGTTCTAATTAAGCAATTCAGCATTTTCTCTAATTGAGATCAAAAATCTTATTTCATTTTTCTTTTGAAATATTGTTATTTCATGTTGCAATACCACATGTTAAGGGCATTTCTGTGTGGTCAGTTAACTTCAAAACAATCTATAATTCTATTATACTTGGCACATAATTCTTTTTCCTCGCCGTGCTACATGAAAAGGCAATCGGTTTTGGTCGAATTAATTTTCTTTCAAGCTCTTTTTATTATTACTTAATGATAAAAATACAGCAATATACAGCGTATCTGAAATTAGAGTCTCTTTTTTGGTATTTGGCTAGGCCCGTTTGCACCGTTCGTCTTATCATTTACTAAAACGGGATTCTAGAAATATCTGTTGTGCCGTCTATTAAACAGCGATTAAAGGCAGCTAATCATTAATTAAACTAAACATAGTTTCTGGGACGTTTAAATCATCGATTAGTAAATAAATGAGTGATTAACCTCAAAATTGGGTGTTTGTAGCTTCGGCTGATTGGTTTTATTTTTATTTATTTTCTCTGGGTCCAAAATGGATTTTTTGGAAGATACATGTAATTATGTAATAAATAGTAAGAGAATACTACTTGGCAAGTGGTAATCATAATATGACATATAAATATGTATACATGTGAGAACTTTGTTCTCAAGCCACTTGCTGAGACCTTATACAATAAGGATTAACCAAATTATGCTAAAACAGCTATTCTCTGGTCTACATGCCCCAACGAGCGCTGAATTAAATAGCACAATTTGGCGTATTTTGACTAACACTGTTATAATTATATTATTTATTATATAATTATGTATGTTAATAAATGACGATCAGGATCTAGTTTATCTTGATTTTGGATGTCCGCGCAAGATTTAGGTACAATACAAAAATAATTTTGACGAATTTGATCATTTCACGCTCTCGATTTTGCCTCACTAAAATCACTTTTACATTTACTTAATCTCAGAAGAAGACATGGAATTTGATAATGATTTATAAGTAAACCAGCATTTATCTTCAGGGACAATAGGGTAGCACCCTTTTCTATTTTGTTCCAAATTAAATTTTTTTTCATTAACATTTTTATATCGAGCAGAAATGTTAGCTATAAACAATTTTTCTTCCGCAGTAAAGCTTATACAGCGTTCTCTTTTCTTTTTCTCGTGGTCTATGGCAAACACAATCATTGATTAAAAAGCGACCCTTAATGTTTACCTAATATAGACGCGTATACAGGGTGATTCATTGTAGATTACTTATTATACGTTTACGGCGCACCAGTCACTACCACCGAAAAACAAGGCCTTGAAGCGAGAAAGTATGAGCTATCACAAGTGGACCTAACCTGATTAAATAAATTAAAATAAAAGATTTCTTTTTTAATATTGAGGTTTATTTACTATGATCAAGTTTACATATGTAAAGCATAAATCCATACCAAAAAGGTGTTTTAGTACTTACAAAATGTATAACCCAAATATTTTTATTTGAGTAGGTAGGTATTATTTTTATCTGAATATCAAAGCACTTGTATTATAGGCCTACAGGTATTTGTATTAATTTATTTTGCCTGGATAGGAGAGTAAATTGGATAGGAAAGGTGGAAAGTCAGAATAGTTTAATTTATTTTATATATTTTAATAAAAAGAAAACAAATTATTTCACAAAATGTATAAAAGAATATGAAAGTAAATCATATTGCAGTAATTATTTCAATCACACGTTATTTAAATAAAAAATATGACACAGAGTATGATTACAAAATGCATACATATTATGTTGCCTATTCTCTTGACATAATTATATTTATTTAAACTAAACTTATGGGTGCACAAATAACTATTAATGTTTTTTTGGCCGCTACAGATTTGTCATGGCTTTTGTACTCACTGTATCATTTCATATTTACATTTTGTGGAGATGGAAGTATAAGTCTATTTGCACTTCCTAAAAATTAATTAAAAATGCGCGACAAGAGATGAACTGTAATAAACAAGCAAACAGTGACAACTCGCAAGAATATCTGAGACAGTTATTATTACTGACCGTTACTAACTTAAGCTGCTGTTCAAAAAATATAAAGTAAACTGTAAAACTCCTTTGTTTGTTTGTGTTTGCTTTATCTGAACTTTTCTGCTGTAAATAATCTAACAAATACACTTTTAATTCCGACACAGATTTTAAAGTATTAATAGCACTAACTCTTAGCTGAAATTTCCGAACACTTTTGTCACTACCCAGAATTTCTTTCACCTCAATATTAGCACAACACACTTTTGTATTAAGTTCCGTCCTTTAAAAACACTAACAACTTTTGGGCAAGGTCATTCTGTGTTTCATTATATAGAAAAAGCAAATACTTTGTTTGCCTTTTCCCTTTGCCCATCCACAGCCTGGTTAGAGAAATTAATTGACTTATTATAAATTGCTGATGCTTTCATTGTTTCTGTAACAGTTTTGTCGACATTCCATTTGAAGGCGTTTAGACTCCGGAGAGATTCGCATAGGGATATCATCTTTCGACACGAACAATGGACATCCAAGCAGCTCGGTTGGGACAGCTTCTAAAATAAATAAGAATTATTTTAAAAAATACACTACCAATTATTTGGACAACAACAAGCATAAAACATTTTACCTATCATATTTTCTAATATCTCTCTTACCTTTAACTAATCGTGGAATTTTTAGTGGTGCCTCCATAATTTCACTAGTTCCCTCAATCTGGAAGGATTGGGTCTAAGGGACAACTCTCTACCTAAACTTATTTTAAGTTTCTTGTTTTTTAATATTTAGTTTTCGGTTGCTAAACCGACACATTGGCTTCCAGCGTTACCCAATGTAGTTTTCCCGCGATGGGCCGCCTTGCCAGCGTTTAAACCTATATGGATTGTCGCTGTCCTGGTTAGGTTGATGATGACGAAACATTGTTTTTTTTGCGATAAATTTAATTTTAAAATTTTGAAGAAATTACTATTGTACTTATGGAAAAGCCTATACAAGTTTGAAAGCAATTCAGAATCGTTCAGTAAATTATCGAATAAAGTATACCTCTAAAATTGTCGCCTTATTTTCATAGCTCTGTTCTTCACTAGGAACTTGATTTTCCTACAAAAATTTCTATAATAAATAGAATTCTCATTTATCATCAGAGATAACACCCCTCGAGCTAAAGCCCTCAGAGTCATATCAGATCACAAATGAAAATACTATTTCGTTGAAGTTTTCGGAAAATAGCTTTCTGGCGAGTAACAGTGGTATTATCGATAAGACGCCTCTTCTATCGGTATATTACTGTTGATAAGAAATACAAATTTATTATTTAAATCCAAGCATCAGGATATTTCAGCGACTAAAATAATAATTTAAACGTTACTGGTTCGCAGGTGTTATCAGATATTTCAATAATTACGAAACGGACTTCTTGTTTAGATACTCTCAATCGAGTCCTCTGATTCCGCATTAAAAAATCATCTTTTGGTTTGGTCTTGGTCTGTATGTCTGAGGCTGTCTTCTTACGTTTCATAAAATATCTATTACCTCAAGAAAATCTTCATCAACGGTTAATTCTAATTAATTTAAATCAAGTTATTCAGCCATCTGCTTGAGATTATTTTTTTGTTCCAGATACATGGGAACAATGACAAAAAATATTAATTTGAGAAGCCAAAAATCAAATAAATATTTAAATATTAATTTCTTTAATATATTGTATTGTATTGTATTGTATTGTATTAAAGTATATCAACTATAACTGTTTAGCATTGAACTGGCATTGTACAATATACACTATTTTTTGAACTGAGTTCAGACTTCAAATTGAGTTTAAACTGGGATTTTGCAACCGGACCTAATTTCATACTTTTTTGTTCCTTTATGTCAATGGTCAATGGAAACATATTTGTTGAGGTATATTTGATAAACTGTCCAAACTTTTTAATACTTCTCGACATTTTGACAGTCAATTTGCGTAGTTTTTCGGTAAAACTGATCAGGGATACGGTAAAAAATTGTGAGGGCCGTAGAGAGAAGAATTCAATATAAATTTAAATTGATACTATTTGAATTTAGATCGAAAGAATCCTTTAAAAACCAAATGGTGAGAATGCTGTGTAGAACACTGCTAAATATTTCGTGATAATAATATACACGTGTAAAGGAATTAAGTACTTATATAAATCTATGACTGGTTAATCATATAATATCAAATAGTGTAGATAAAATAATATACTATAAATACAGGGTGTATGTAAAAGATCTTTACAAAAACCTACCACAAATTCTTCAGACCAAAATTAGCCGATTTAAGTAAACTTACCTTAGTAAAAAGTTGCTTAGTTTGGGCTCTAGACGGCGCTGAAGTAACAATTTTTAAATCGTTTTTCTGGATTAATTCAAAAACTGCTACTACTATTTTGCCGAAATTTGGTACGTTGGCATAGCTTTATGGGGCAAAAAAACCTATGTCACAATTCTGATTAATATCAGTCCATGGGCGTAGAACCTGGGTTTTTTACAAATTGCTTGTTTCAGAATTCTATGCCAATGGAACAAAGGGGTTTGGGCACAAAATTCAGATGAACCAACTCATTTGCTACAAAAAAGGTACTCTTGATAAGACTCGATTACTCTGACCGTTTTCGAGAAATTTGCATTTTATTACTTAATACGTAGTAGTTTTTACCATGTAGTACTTGGGTTTCATAGAATTTTTCTGTTTTTGATTTCTACGCCAATGGAAGATAAGAGGTTTAAGTTTAAAATTTAGATTAAACCAACTTATTTACTACAAGAAACCTCTTGAACAGTTTTCTTATCATCTGCTTTTTGTTCGCCCGGTATTCTTCAGGTATGTACAACACGACCTTACACCTCACAAACGATTGTTATTGTTGGTTATTATTAGTTTCATCTGACAACATAAGATTATTGTCAAATTTGTAACATTTAATATTGTTGCTAACGTTCAATCATTTTATCTGCTTGCATTAATTATTAGAAAACTTTTATCATGGCGGTGCAATACAGTAATGCAGAATATACCGATATGATATTGGTATTTGGGTATTGCCAAGGAAATGGTCGAGAATGTGTCAAAGTTTACTCCGAAAGGTTTCCAAATCGTCGTATACCAAGTCACCCGACGTTTGCTGCTGTTGAAAGACGCCTGCGGGAAAACGGCCAATTTACTCCTAAAGCAATTGATAATAAAAGACAGCGTTTTGTAAGGGTTCCCGAAGTCGAGGAAGACATTTTAGAACGTCTTGCAGAAGATCCAGAAATAAGCACCAGAAGGCAAGGTAGGGAAATAGGAGTGTCCAAAGATATTGTTCATGAAGTACTACAAAAACAGTTGCTATATTCATACCATAAAATTCCAGTTCAAGATCTTTTACCTAATGATCCTGAAATGCGCCTGGTTTTTAGTCGGCTTGTTCATAGACAGAGAGAAGAGAATCCCAACCTTGCCAACAATATTTTGTTTACCAATAAAGCATGTTTCAGAAGAAGATGGATTACAAATTTTCATAATGAACATATTTATGTGGATGAAAATCCACATGCTACTAAGGTAAAACATTTTGAAAATGAGTTTAGAATTAATGTGTGGGCTGGAATAATTGGTAATCACATTGTTGGTCCTGTCATTATTCCACAAAAATTAACCGCGGAAATTTATTTGCAACATCTACAAAATACGCTGCCAGATTTGCTAGAAGATTTACCTTTACAACGTCGGAGAGATATGTGGTTTATGCACGATGGAGCTCCACCACATTTTGCATTAAATGTTAGAAACTTTTTGAATCAGCAGTACCCAAATAAATGGATTGGCAGAAGTAATGCCCCTGTAAATTGGCCACCATGATCTTCGGACTTAAATCCATTGGATTATTTCTTATGGGGGCATCTTAGGACAGTGGTTTACAGGACAACTCCAGATAACGCAGAACGACTATGGCAACGTATTCAAGATGCAATAAATATTCTTAAGGGCGATGAACAAGTTCTGCAAAGAGTGTGTTTTAATTTTCTTCGACGTATAAATCTTTATATTCATAAAAATGGTGGACATTTTAAGCAATTTTTATGATATTTCTATTTATTTCTGTTTATTATTTATTTTAGTTATTTTTTTCTTTTTTTGTAAAAACTAATACGTATTAAGTGATAAAATGCAAATTTCTCGAAAACTGGCAGAGGAATCGAGTCTTATCAAGAGTACCTTTTTTGTAGGAAATGAGTTGGTTCATCTAAATTTTGTGCCCAAACCCCTCTTGTTCCATTGGCATAGAAATCTGAAACAAGCAATTAGTAAAAAACCCAGGTTCTACGCCCATGGACTGATATTAATCAGAATTGTGGCATGGGTTTTCTTGCCCTATAAAGCTATGCCAACGTACCAAATTTCGGTAAAATAGTAGGAGCAGTTTTTGAATTAATCCGGAAAAATTGTCACTTCAGCGCGGTCTAGCGCCCAAACTAAGCAACTTTGTACGAAGGTAAGTTTACTGAAATCGGCTAATTTTGGTCTGAAGAATATATGGTAGGTTTTTGTAAAGACCTTTTACATACACCCTGTATATTTAGAGAATACTTGCTCTCACGATACCTAGTCAAATTTGCATCAACACAACTTAAACGGCTAAATGTTTAAATGCCCATTTCTTAAATCTGTATTTTTACACTTTTAGCGCCGATCAGTCTTCTACATCTCAATGAAATGGGTTTTAATTTTCTAGGTTTACTGCTGTGTTTTACTACTCCAAGATAAGGAATGATGAATCATTAACTTCATTATGATGCAAAAGTTTATTACATGACGGTAGAATCTTTTTAGTTGATCTTTTATATATCGTTTAATTTTTTTTAGGGGGATGTGCAAGTTTTTCCTTTTTTATCTATTTTATACCGTGTCTCTTATTTTGCGTTTATAACCCTTCATAAAACGGAAAGGATAAAATTAGGTTTTGATTTTAGTTCTTAAACTTTCAGAAATATTGATGATGTTATTTAGTCGGTACGTGACATTTTGGCGCCACGGTTTCAGCGCCAGGACATTCTTTGACAAACTTCGGGATGTGATTCTTGGCAATCATTTAAGACAGTACGTTCTATAGATCTCTAACGTTTTACTTAAGAATATACAGGGTGTTTAAAATAAAAAGAAATAACTGGTTTTTAAATAAATTCTAAGCCCATTAAGTAATTTAAATGAATCGCACATAGTAGTATACAGAGTGTATGCTAATTAATGGAATAGCACAGAATAATTTTAGTATTAAGCCAACCTTACCCTTGTCTAAAAGTTTAGAGTTACGGAGGAAGCGGGTGTCAGTTTTTTTTTTTCGATTTTCTGAAATATTTTTGGAAGAAAACCACGAAATTTCAATTTGTGGGCTTTTAGGACGTAAAATTTTAATTTCTTTAAAATTTTTATACAGGGCTTTCATTTCAAAACTAGCCACCCGGAATAACTTTTAAAATACTTGAAGAAGAATTTGACCAAAAAACACGTCAACTTAGATTTACTGGGGGACATGTTTTACATGTATTTGCGACTCTGTAGTTTCAACCCCTAACGAGGGGCGAAAGGCACATAAAAAATTTCAAATGGTAAGGGGTATTAAGTGATAGTTCACTTGAAAGCCCTTTTCATTAGCAGTCTTTTGGCGCTTCATTTTTTAAATGCCGATTATTTGTTTCCAAGTTATGCCCCTTTAAAGTTTAAAAATAATAATTCAACATTCAACATTTAGTGAAAATTATTTAATATTAGCTTTAGAATGAACTCGTGCTTACCTACTTACTTCAACACGTGTTCAAAATGCCCACTTAAAACCGTTTCTGAGGTTCGGAGCCACCCTTATTGGGGGATGGGAATCACATTATAATTTCAAATGGAAAGAGGTATTGAGTGATTATCCGTTTTTCAATCAGAAATTTTTTGTCCAAATTATACCCTTAGAACCTAAAAAAGCTAAATTTTCAACTTTTATAAGTTGTTAAAAAAGCAGCAAATTCCTTAAATGTAAACATTCAGATAAATACGTAAAAAAATTAAAGGTGTTTGATAGCAAATGTTAGTTTTGCTTTAGTTTAGTAACGATTTAGTTTTGAACTTGATTTCGTTGTGTATTGACCATCGAATTTCGACGACAATGGTTTGCTCGTTACAAGAGAGAATTGAACTAATTTTAATTTACGGGGAAGAACAGCGCTGTGCACGTAGAACAGCCCGGGCGTTTAATCAAAGGTATCCAGACAAAAATGTTGGGCACCAATATGTATTAAATTTGATTAATTAATTTCAAGAAACTGGAAGTGTACGCAATCAAATTGTGAAGAACCCTTGCGTCCTAAATGAAGCCGCACAAGTAGAAATTTTAGGTCATTTTGCCATAGATCCCCAAACAGCCATACCGAAAGTCTCAAGATTAACAAACGTTTCAGTCAGCTCTGTGCATAAAGCCTTATAATTCAATAAATTTTTCCCTTACAAAATACAACTTTTACAACAGTTAGGGAAGGATGACTATGACAGAAGAATGGAATTTTGTGAGTTAATGAGTGAAAGGGCAAATGCAAATCCTAATTTAATTAAAAACATTTGCTTTAGTGACGAGTCAACTTTCTTTTTAAATGGGTTTGTTAATAAACACAATTGCAGATATTGGGACAATAAAAATCCACATGTTTTTCGTGAAGAGCATACACAATTTTCTCAGAAAATAAATGTATGGGCCGGAATTCTTGGAAATAAAATTATTGGTCCGATATTTATGGAAGAAAATTTAACCGGTTTAAATGTATTAGAAAATGTGATATATCCTCTTATAACTGACTCTCTGGAAAATCAAATTGATGAAGATGGAAATTTATTACTAGATGAAAAAAATTAAATTTTTCAATAGGACGGAGCCCCTCCACATTATGCTATGCCTGTGCGAAATTGGCTTAATGACAGATTTCCAGGCAAATGGATTGGAAGAAGGGGCGCTATAGAATGACCAGCGAGATCACCAGACTTAACGCCCCTTGACTTTTTCTTATGAGGACATCTAAAGACAATAGTATACAAAACTCAACCAGAAAATATTCCTGATCTTAGGTGTAGAATAGGGGAGGCCTGTGAACAGATTACCCAAGAGACATTTCAAAACGTGCGTGAGGAGTTCGAGCAGCGGCTTTACGATTGCCTTGCCAATAATGTTGGGCATTTTGAACATCTGTTAAAATAAGTAAGTAAAATTTTACTAAAATATCAAGGTTAACTTTTTAAATTTTAAAAGGACATAACTTGGAAACAAATAATCCGCTTTTAAAAAATGAAGCACCAAAAGACTGCTAATGAAAAGGGCTTTCAAGTGAACTATCACTCAATACCCCTTACCATTTGAAATTTTTTATGTGACTTTCGCCCCTCGTTAGGGGTTGAAACTACAGAGTCGCAAAAACATGTAAAACATGTCCCCCAGTAAATCTAAGTTGACGTGTTTTTTTGTTAAATTCTTCATCAAGTATTTTAAAACTTATTCCGGTTGGCTAGTTTTGAAATGAAAGCCCTGTATAAACGACCTTTACTTTCGATTAAATTGTTACTACTGTTTGCCTCTTAGTTTGTTTACGTTTGAATGGAATTATTACTTCACTTAACTTTATTACGTAAACAAGGTTTACTTTGTAGATTTTGAATTTAGTCACCGTTTTCCAGATATTTGTGTTTAAATTGCTCAGGGCGCCCTTATAAATAGTAAATTGTAAATGTAACATTTTTCTAAAAGTAAGTTAGTTAGTAACTAACCTGAACTAACCTAAAATAACTTGATCCCTTTTTGCTGAAACAGACAATTTGTTACCAAATATTTTTAGAATAAAGTTAAAAATGAAGTCAAACTAGTTTTTGGAGTAGAATAAATATATATTATACTAATTAGGAAAATATTTCTGACAAGTAAGGATTTTTAAAGATTTTCAAACTAGTTTTGTTAATAAACCGTCTTTCTAACCTTTATCTCGAGTTTTTCTGGTTCTAAATAACAACTTAAATTTTTGTTCATCTTGTTTACAATTATTATTATCTATAGTAAATTCTTATCCATCATTTTGAAGTTAATTTGTAGGGTAATCCCAGGATTAAATCTTAAACTTAACAAACCCAAATAATTTTACGATGGTCCTTATGCCTTTTAGGTCAGCTTGAATTTAGTAACTTTTGTGGATTTTTTGAAAAGCTAACCCTCAATAGAACACATTAAAGCCAAGAAAATTGTTGGGTGAAGCACTATTTCCCAAAAGAAAATAAATTTATATAGGTTAGTTCAGGTTAAGAACTCAATTAGTTTTAAAGTCTAATGTAAGGTCGCTGATCACAAATGCGGAATTTCGTAATTTTTGTGAAAAAAAAAAATTAAAGTTTTTTCACATACAGGTACGATATTTGGCATGTATCCTTAAAATTTTGCAATATCCACTAAAATATTACTTATAGAAGTCATAATATACACTTATTTGTTAAAAAAATGGAAACTATCACAAAAAAACGGAAAAAATGCCGAAAAGCGCAAAAACTTGTAAGAAAAGAGAAATATTTAGATTTTTCGATAATAACAGCTGACTGCCGAAAGGCGACCGTTCATGGCTGAATGTTGCGCTGTTGCCGTGTTTACCGGTAGCGATATGATTGCTGTTTTCCTGTTCCAAGTTTAAAAAGATAATAATTATAAGATTTTTAATAAAAATATTAAACCCCGTGTATCTCTCAATCATAACTAATTTAACAGCAAATTTGACAGTGACATTGTAAATTATTCATTTAAAGTTTCCTTGATAAAAACACTGGTGTTTTTATTATTGCTCATTAATACAAGGTTAATAATAAATAACAAAGTTGCAAACATGTTTTAGTTTTAGCAGTTGCTAATTCTCCTAATTGGTTGACTGAAAAGGGCCAAAAGTTATCCGTTGGGAGCAGCTCTCAGCGCCCTTCAATTAATCACAACAGTTTTTTTCTAAAATCATTAGGGCAGCCAATGTTTGGGCACCTTAAAATTTATATGGATCAATGTATAAAGCCTACTTTCTTTGACAAAAACATAGTTTTTTTCAAATATTTATTTATGATATAAGTGTTAAAATACTTTCGACATAAATATCATACTGTATTTTCTCTACAATCGGCAATGAAAGGCAATAACACCGTTACAAATAAAATTTTTAGAATGTCTAATTAATTGGAAGCAGATAGTTTCAAATAGCATCGTATATAAAATTATCGAAGTTGACATTTGTTAATAAAACCTTTGTTTTTTGACGTTTACTTTCAAAATTTAACAGTAGTGCATTTTTCTTGTATCGATTAGTGCTTCTGAGTCTAGGCAGAGCCTTTTACTCTCATTTGTTTGTAGTGTAGCTTTCACTATAATGAAATGAAATTATTTTGAGATCCTGTCGATGATTTCGTTTTTGCTTCTCATGAGAACCGGAATATTCACGGTGTAAGCCAGTCGCGTGGCAATTTGTATGTGCGAGGGAAGGGGGAGCGTGTATGGGATTGTTTGATTAGGGCGTTGTTTGAGAGGTCTATGGTTTTATAGTAGTTTGTAAAGAGTTTGTGTAGTTGAGATTGTATGGTGTTTATTTTTAGGCCTCTGTGCAAAAGTCTTGTTGGGGTAAAAAGGGCGCATTCTGAGAATTTTGTTTTGGAAAATTTGATATTTTTTGTGATTAGTCTAGAAACTAATAACTACTTACGCAATCTTTTCGACAACAGATTAATCAGTTTTCAAACACACATTGAATTTGCACCCAGATCACATTCTTTGACGGTTAGGGTTATTTTATTTTTCCTTACTTGATGAACAATATTTTTAAAACGCAGTATGTAACTGAACAGTTACAGGAAAGAATTATCCAAGAACGTGGTAACATTTCTCCCGAGATGCTTTCGAAAATATGAAGAGATATGTGAATTTAGGTATGCTTGGAGTGGCCAATTTCAGCAATTTTTATAATTTTTGTTTTCCTTTTTCTCCCAATAAACATTTTTCGTAACTTATAGCAACACCAAGTTATATAATGGTTATACCGGGTGACAATGGAACTACTACCCAGGCTGGCGTTTCAAAACGACTTTAGATACAAATTTGAAATTTTGGTCGACGTCTGGGTTAAGTAATGTGCATATTTTAAGCAAGAAAACAAATGACAATCACTTCCGGTTTCACCGGAAACGATTAAAATTATGTTATTTTAAATTGCAACCCCCGTATATTTTTGCATATTTGAATGCTGGGAAAAATTCTAAACATTTTTTATGTAGCATGTCCTATACCTAAACTTAACAGATTTTGACTTATGGGGCTTTAAAGTTTGAACTATTTTAACATTTAATTCATTTTTCCAAAAAAACGAAGAGCGCTACGACCAAAACAAACGGTGCAATTCGTACTTCATTAAAGGCACTCTAGGATAGTAGAATAAAAAAACTGATGCTAGCAATTTTAAAAAATCGATATTTTCGACAAGACGTTTTTCAGTTTTTTATCCATTTTTGTATGAAAACGGTTTAACTTACAACCATAGGACTTTCACTACCCGATCTTACTTTTTTATCTTCTATCCATTTATATTCTCAGTTTTCATTTTCAAACAACGGATATTATTTTTGAACCAGCTGGACGTTTTATGCTCTTTTTACTAAAATTAAAATAATCATATTAGCCATGACACAGGTTGCTATGGTTTTTAGAAACAATTATATTACCTATGTCAGTTATATTTTATCACCTAGTGTGTTTTGCAGATTGTTGGAAATTCTTGTAAATTATCGTTTTTTATTTCGTGATTTCTTTTGGCGTAGTTCTTTGTAATCTGTTTCAAATGGTAGTTTTTACAAGAGCCGAACAAATAGATATGCTTCTCGTTTATGGCGAGTGCTTGCAAAATAAAAGGCAGGCTCAAACACTCCACGCAGAACGATACCCCGACAGAAACCAACCCTGCTATGCTTATTTTCCGTGGCTGGTACAACATTTGAAAACAGTTCCCCAAAATGAAAATGAAGAAAATTTTATTATTAGCGAAGAAGCAGAAATAAACGTTCTGGCATGTGTGAATGCTGATCCAAATATTTCTACTCGCCAAATTGAAAATGAAGTTGGAGTTAACAGAGAAAGTGCAAGAAAAATTTTGAAGAAACATAAGTACAAGCCTTACAAATACCAAATCCACCAACACTTGGGTGTTAACGACTTTGCTGGGCGAGTTCAATATTGCCGATGGTTTATGGAAAATCATAACCATAATAATAACTTTCATAGATTGATATTATTTTCTGATGAGTCTCGCTTCACGAATCTGGGAATGTTCAACAGGAACAATGTAAGATATTGGGCAAATGAAAATCACCATCTATTTAGAGAAGGATCATTTCAAGAACGCTTCGGTGTTAATGTGTGGCTAGGTGTTTTAGGAACGACAGTTGTGGGTCCAATATTTTTTAATGAGCACCTTAGAGCGCAAACTTATTTGAACTTTTTGGAAACAACAGTCAACGGTTTTCTTAACAATTTACCTCTTGCACAAATTCCCAACATTTACTTTCAACAAGATGGTGCGCCGGCTCATAATGCTAGGATTTGTGTAAATTATTTAAATGGCAGGTTTGGGGACCGATGGATAGGGACAAATGGCCCTGTGAGGTGGCCAGCACGTTCGCCAGATTTGACGCCCCTAGATTTTTTCTTCTGAGGTCATATCAAAGAAAAAGTCTATTTAACTCCACCTGAAAATTTTGACATTTTAAGAACTCGAATTATAAGGGCTATTAATGATATTAGTATACCTCAAAAAGAAAATGTATTACGGAAAATTGTTGAAAAGTGTGAGACCTGTATTGAACAAGAAGGTCGGGTTTTTGAAAATCTTCATTATGATTAGGTTCGTTTTTTTTCATTTCTTTTATTATTAGCTAATTAATATTAATCTTGTGTACACCTTTGTATAATAAAGTATTTGTTTGTAGTTTTGAAACGTTTGCATTTGCGAGTTATTAAATAATATCCGTTGTTTGAAAATGAAAACTGAGAATATAAATGGATAGAAGATAAAAAAGTAAGATTGGGTAGTGAAAGTCCTATGGTTGTAAGTTAAACCGTTTTCATACAAAAATGGATAAAAAACTGAAAAACGTCTTGTCGAAAATATCGATTTTTTAAAATTGCTAGCATCAGTTTTTTTATTCTACTATCCTAGAGTGCCTTTAATGAAGTACGAATTGCACCGTTTGTTTTGGTCGTAGCGCTCTTCGTTTTTTTGGAAAAATGAATTAAATGTTAAAATAGTTCAAACTTTAAAGCCCCATAAGTCAAAATCTGTTAAGTTTAGGTATAGGACATGCTACATAAAAAATGTTTAGAATTTTTCGCAGCATTCAAATATGCAAAAATATACGGGGGTTGCAATTTAAAATATCAAAATTTTAATCGTTTCCGGTGAAACCGGAAGTGATTGTCATTTGTTTCTTTGCTTAAAATATGCACATTACTTAACCCAGACGTCGACCAAAATTTCAAATTTTTATCTAAAGTCGTTTTGAAACGCCAGCCTGGGTAGTAGTTCCATTGTCACCCGGTATACAGGTAATAGAGGTACCTATATAAGAAGGTTTCGGAGTTTTATAATCTTTGCCTTTTGATAACCTATTGTTATAACGGGTTTATAAAATTACTATAACCTACAAGTATAGAAGAAGGTAACGTAACTCTTTCCATCACCATTTTATAAAACTTGTAGTAATCGTTACCAATGGTTTTATAAACAGGTTATATAAGGTTTACCGTAACCTTATTTATTCAACTTAAATACTTTTAGTTATGTAGAAGTAATATTATTCACCATAATAAAATCTGGAAAATAGTAGTGTTGGGTATGGTATATTATAAAACTCTTGGTGATATATCAGTAACGACCGCTTCGTCTATACAACTTCGCAAACACAAGTAACACAAGTTACCCCAATAAACCTTCCTGCTTTTGTTTATAAAACGGCCGTCTGTCATATTTAAACGCAAACGCCTAAAGTTTTTGATATTTCTCGTTTTTCACAATGAATAATTGGAAAAAAATAAAACACAGTACTTCATTTCGCCGTAAAATTTTGAAAAACTTTAGGCAAATTTTAAATTATGTGCCATCAAATTCCTTAATCAGGATTATTAGTGGCCATAACCTAAAAATCCGTTCGCAGTGTCAAGTTAAAAAAATCATTTCTACTGCAGATGCAAGTCCATGTAATGTCTTGGAAGATGTTCCAACCAAACCGTATGTAGAAGAAAATGCTGAGACCATGGAAGAATCCATTTCTATGAGCTTTTTACTGGTCGGGCGAATCGTGACGCGTAATGAAAATTCGTTCGACCGTTGTCAATAATTTTACTCCTTTAATAATAATAATTTAACTCTTATTTTTCTTAAATGTCTTCGATTTGGAGTATTTTTATTAGCAGTTTAAACCGTTGCGTACGACTAATAAACACACTCAATTTTTCTGATACTAGAATAACGAAGGTTGCCTATCTAAAAGATACTGTAAGTAACATAATGGTGTTAAATGCCACTATTCGGTATATAAGGTCACCATGGGTGATATTATGCATTCCAACGTTTATATCGTTGCGACATTGATTCCGCCATGATTGTTTAGTTAAATTTAGAAGTATTAAAAAGGGACGTTACAAAAACACAAAATTTAACAACAATCAATACGAAATAAACGCTTACCTATCCAATGGTGGCATATACTAATAACTTTTGGTATTAAATCGTCGAAAAATAAAAAAATATATAAATATATATATTGACTGAAAACCTGACCTAAATTTGATTATTATTGGGTATCTTAAGAGCCCCTGCATTTTTTGGAAGTATTTGTTCTATTTTTGCAGTATAAAACTGTTCTCACCTAAATTTTGAGTCATACGTGAGTACAATGCATAAATTAAAACTACCAATATATCATTTCCTTCTATATTTATTACTTATTTAATTTAGCGACTGCCATCTGTAATAGTCTTACAAAATCTAAACACCAATACCTATTTAGTATTGTGGAAACAGAAAAAGACCAATAATAATTAATTAACAAAGTGAGTATATGAAAGAGAAATATATGCCTTCAATAAAAAGAAGTGACAGATGAGAAATGACATAACAGATCAAAGTGACGAAATTTTGGTAGCGGAAATATTTCGAGAACCTTCGTATGCAACGTTTATTACGGTAACCGAAACATATATACCACTAATTTATATAACTAAAGGTGTTAAGACGCGGTTATTTAACATGTTATATAGTGCTTACTACAACCTTTCTGTTACTTTTAGTTAGATAACTTACATTTATATAGCGTTACTAAACATAGTTTCCGCAACCTTTATAAACTCCCCATTTAAGCGTTTTAAGGGTTTTATAAGAGTAACAGAAATATTTCTATTACTAAATATATCACAAAAAATCAAGTTATTTAGGGTAGGTGATATAGCATTTACGGTAAATAATATAGAACCAAAAATGTTTATTAGGATAGACTTTGTTAATTTTGTAAACAATAAGAATAAATTGATTGAGTCGGCCGATACTTGGTGGAAGTCCATAACTGATATTATGAGTTAACCAGAAAAACTACTAGTTTGACTTAGTAAACTTCCACTATATTGACAAAAAATTATTTGACATGTTTCGCTACACTGTAGCTTCTTCAGAATATGATTTACGAATGAGTGATGACTAACAATTGCAATAATGTAAGCCTCTGAGGTAATTAAATAATATAATAAAATAAGGGTAGGTAGATTAGTTAATCTGTTACATTTGGGTTTTTCTAAAGCTTAAGATGAATAAAATAATTTATTTTTACAAAGGGGTGTTGTTGCCAATGGCAATTTTTTAAATAAACATGATATCAACGTCGCTTACAAAACCAATAATTCTTTAGGCAAATTCATTAGAAATAGTAAAACTAAAACAAACAAAAATAAAAAATCCGGTGTTTATAAATTAACATGTAAAGACTGCCCGAAGACGTACATAGGCCAAACTGGTAGAAATTTTGGTAAAAGGATACAAGAACATCACATTAGCTTTACTAAACATAAACAAGACTCTAATTATGCCTGCCATTTATTACAAAATCAACATAATTTTGATCCGAATTACAAAATTTTACATATTGAAAATAAAGGTGTCAAATTGAATTTGCTAGAATCCATGGAAATAAATAAACTTAAAAATTCCAACGTAATGACCAAATAGAGCTTAGTAATTCTACCTTATTAAATTTGTTTAACAATACCTCATTGTAAAAATAAAATACTTTATGCATCTTAAGCTTTATTAGTAATTCTACTTCATTAAATTTTGTATGACAACACCCCTTTGTAAAAATAAATTATTTTATTCATCTTAAGCTTTAGAAAAACCCAAATGTAACAGATTAACTAATCTACCTACCCTTATTTTATTATATTATTTAATTACCTCAGAGGTTTACATTATTGCAATTGTTAGTCATCACTCATTCGTAAATCATATTCTGAAGAAGCTACAGTGTAGCGAAACATGCCAAATAATTTTTTGTCAATATAGTGGAAGTTTACTAAGTCAAACTAGTAGTTTTTCTGGTTAACCCATAATATCAAGAATAAATTCGTATTTTTTTACTTATTTTAATATTAATCAGTTTAGAATATCATATCATAATATGAATTTGACACAATTTTAACCTAGATTTGGTAACATATATCGTCCCCGTATAACTGTGATCTAAACCCAGCCCCACATTTTTCAGTCCAAGCCCTGTTGGATGAAAACAATTTTTGCTGGTACGGTACTAATATTTTACCATAAGTAATCTGTGTTTTTGCGGTGTACCTATAATTAGCGGATGATACCCTGTAATTTTTGGGCTTGATAGTGTTACGGTAATAATATATCGTAATAATTGAACCTCATGTGTTTTTATGTTGGCCTCACTTTACATTTTGTGGTAACTGTTTTTATTTAAATTTCAATTTATTCAAACAAGCAGGAAAACTATTGTGAATTTCAACAGAAAATAGAGAGTCTATTCTAAATTTCAAATTTCGCTAGACATCGGGTTTCAGTAATGATGAGTAATCTGATTTAAAAGCAATATTCTCTCGTAACTGTCCGTCGCATCGCAAGCATGTTGACGCGGGGAATCCCAATATTTAATGTGACATCGGAAAGGACAGCACGTGAATATCCAACACGCCCAAGAGCTTTTGGCGGAGAATATTGATCTTACTTTACACGGGCTGTACACGGTAAAATTCTTTTCTTACTGGTCAGTTAATGAAATAAAATTCATAAAAGAATGTTGTAATTAGAGCAAGTTTTCACAGGGATATATCTATCTGTTCTCTTGAATTTTTCTTTAAGTTGAGTGTTGAATGTTACAAGTGGAACGGGCGTAGGAAATTTCGGCCCCGGCCAGGTAGCAGCCCGATTTTGACAGGAACTTTCGGCCCCGGGATGGAAGGGTCATGTTTTTATTACAGGCATTTTCGGCCCCTATGGTCTAACGTTATAACATTTTTTTATGATCTTTTGTGTTTTATCATTTATAAAATGAAAATGCAACTAACCTGAACTAACTCAATTTTTGACCTGCAACTCGGCTAATGCGGTTTTATAGACTTATATTGGTTAAACAGCGCTAACACGGCATCTAATCCACCTTTTTGGTTCCAATTCGCCTTTTTCAAGTTCACCGGGGAATATTATTATTAATTGTTTGCCCCTTTTATAGACTTATATTGGTTAAACAGCGCTAACACGGCATCTAATCCACCTTTTTGGTTCAATTCGCATTACCTGCAATGTTTGGGGCCGAAATTTCTTGCAAGATTACTTGACCTAAAATTTCTAGCAGGTACCTTACCCAATATGGGGCCGAAAGTTCCGCCGCCCAGTGGAACTTAACTTTAAATCCATTTAGCCCGGTTGCACAAACACCGTTCAAGACTAAGTTCAACTAAACTTTGCTCAAAGTGAAACTAGATTCAAAAATTAAATCCGGTTGTACATTTTTTTCTTGATATAAAGTTCAGCTCTACAAAACGAATCTCAAAACAAAAACGTGATTTTAGTAGTACTTGGTGCATGCGTATTCATCATTATATTGTTGTCAAAAGTGGGAAATATAAATAAATTCAGATTTCAGATGTCAATCTCCGAATTTTGATTTTTAAATTTAAGTTATATACAGGGTGTTATGGAAATGACTTATTATTTTTTAACCCGTAAATATATAGGTCGAGACGAATTGGGGAAAAATTGCTATAAATGGCGCTCGAAGCTAGAAATTCGAGAAAAATGCCTTCAAAAATTTAGGTCCAAAACACCTACGCGCCAATGACCCAAACAGCTGATTTGGGTAATTGTTTACTTTAGTGCAAATGTTGAATTTTTCGCTAAAATTTCGTATATAGGCTAATTAAGGGTAGCTGATCACAATTTTCCTTTTGCGTTTAGGCGGCAAATGCACTGGTTTTGAGAAAAAAAATGTTAAAGTTTTTCTAACTCACCGGTATGTTATTTTGCATGTAATCCTAAAATGTTGCTATTTCCAATAAAATATTACTTGTCGGAGTCATAGTATACACTTCCGAGTTGAAATAAACGAAATATGCCACAAGGAAACTCTGAAAAACGGGATAACTTGTAAGCGAACAGAAAACTCTACGTTATCTGGAAAAAGACGGGAGACAGCTCACTGACAGCTGGCCAAAAAAGCAGAAGCAAACTGCACCCATGTTGTCAGATTGTTAGTGTATTATAAATTGCCTATACTTTTCAATTCATTTTTATTAATTGAATGAATCCTATTGGCTCGAGCTAGCATATCATTCTCCTGGATGGAAGCCATTAATAATTACAAGAAAAAGAAAAACAATCTGGCAACGTGAGTGCAATGAATCTGAAAAGAGACGCTTCTACTTTGTCGGCGTATTAACAACGAATTTAATTAAATTTGTGCCTTTTCCATTGTTTTTTTGCTAAAATGTTGTTCTTATTTTATGAACAGATAGTTTGGTGAAAGTTTTATCACATATTTTGAAGGGAAAACCATAAAATCTAGGAAATTGAAAGGAAAGTGAAACGCGACACCCAAAGATATCGAAATAAACAAAAATACCCTAATCTGTAAGTGAAAAACTTTAACATTTTTTTTTCTCAAAACCAGTGCATTTACCGTAAAAACGCAAAAGGAAAATTGTGATCAGCTACCCTCAATTAGTCTATATACGAAATTTTAGCACAAAATTCAACATTAATTGCACTAAACTAAACAATTACCATTCCAGCAGTTTGTCTTGTCAAAAACACATGTGTTCAGGGGCATTGAACTATCATGGAAGGCGCACATAGTCCGGTTTTAAGGTATTTTACAAAATTCAAAATACTTCCGATTTTAGAAAAAAAAACTATCAAGTGTAACTCTAGACCACCTCAGTTATTAAATTAAATGTGATGGAAAGATTACGAAATTTTTATAGTTTAGGTAATACAGCAGACACCAGCAAATAATTTCTATGACGCTATTGTCAAGAATTGATGTAAAGCTGGACATAACGAATAAATATTTTTTTACCCTAACCCCACATTTTCGCTTTACCACTCCGACAATCACACATCCAAAATAAAAGACACCATTATGTTCCTCTAACTAGGCCTTTAACTTAACATAACATACCTAAGACTACAGATTTTTAGAAAAACATTACCTAATTAATTAAATGTTCAAACAACCCTCCATTAAAAGCTAAACAATATCCTAACTGATCATTTATTTATTTATTTATTTCACATTGAATAATTCAAAACGGGACAAACCCAGGAACAGTATTCACTAAATAACAATAAATAAATAATTAACATATTATATGTAAACAAGATTTTAAAAATTTAACATTAAATAAACAATTAACAAATGAATATTATTAAAATAAATCTTACGTTATATGATGAGAATATTAATATATTATATAAAGAAGATTATTAATTAAACATTAAACAGAGAAATCAATAAATAAATGTTATTAAAATAGATCTTATTGTATATGGTGAGAATAATAGTTATTTATGGTACAAGTGTGTTATGTTATATATAAGTCACGCTGGGAAATGGTTAGCCTTTAAGGGCGTAGGCCGAGAGGGCTAATTTCCAAGTGACTTATATGACTTAACACACGAGTGCCATACAAAATTTTATCCAACACTTAATAGATATTATTAAAAAATAGAAAATTATATTGTTTCAATATAAACTGAAAAACCCTGTATTACATTATAATTGACATATTTTTGACTGACATATTTTTGAATGACAAATTTGACACGTAAAAGTAGGCTAAGGTGATTTTTGTTGTTATGGAATTGATTAAGATTAAAAATTTGATGGCCGTAAATAAAATTATTATTTTTGCGATTTTCGATGGAAGTTTTTCAAAATATGGAAGAAACTTTAGCCGAAATTCAAGAAGAAGCAAGCCTTGCGTGTTCATTTATTATTCCCCACGAGTCAAGAGACAGTTACGACAAAGCCTTATATGAATGCATATTTTACCACAACCCACCAGTGAGTTATACTCATAACCCACTAGTGAGTTATGGTTATAACCCACGTGTGAGTTATAAGTTACTTTATTAGCCTAAAATCGAACTAATAATGTTCACTATATATGAAAGTGTTGGATAAAACTTTTTTAGTGCACTTGTTAGGGCCATTAGGGATTGAAAGCAGATATCCAGTTAGACCAAATTACATATCGTATTATACGATTTGCAGCAATGATGCAGAGGCGAGTTGGAGTGATAGTTGGTATTACTTGGTTGAATGTGGAAAAACATCTTATTTCGCGTGTTATTCATTTCTAACATTACTAAGTTGACATTGAGAAATGCTGTTACATTCTAACAAAATACAGTTTTTTAATTGGCCTTGATTTTCAAATTTTACATGTTTATGAATAAAATTTTTTAAGTGACCCCACAGAAAAAAGTCGCATGGCGAAAGGTCAGAAGACCTGACAGTAGAGAGATATGGACAGAGCGAGACCAGTGGTGCTGGTGGTGCTGTTTTACGATCTAACCCAGGTGGTGCAGGTGGTGCGTTTTACGATCTAACCCAAGTGGTGCTGGTGGTGCGTTTTATGATCTAACCCGGGTGGTTCGGTGGTGCGTTTTATGACCTAACCCGGGTGGTTCGGTGGTGCTGTTTACAAAATAACCCGAAATTAAACCCGACTTTTTACGACCTAACCCGGATGCTTTCATGAGGCGGCTTCTTATCTAACCCTAACTTGAACCTTAATATTTATGAACTGACCCGAGATAAAACCCGACTTTTACGACCTAACCCGGATGCTTTGGCGAGGCGGCTTCTCATCTAACCCTAATTTGAACCTGAATATTTATGATCTGACCCGAGATAAAACCCGACTTTTTATGATTTAACCTTAGTGAAACGCCGCTGCTAAAGCGATATAGTAAAAAAAAAACTCGATTAAAATTTTATCTTGTTCGCTAGACCAATTAATTTCCAAATATTATAATTAAAACATACAATCACTACACTGGCGCACCGTCAAAAATCGTGCTTGCACTATCCCAACGTACAGAGCGTCCGCTTCAGAAAATACGGTGCCGTATTTTTTGCGCCGAACGCTCTGGAGGAACACACTCCGATTTGCAAGTACATACACGCTTTGTCGCGGCAAAGCTCGCCGTCAAATTACGGCCACTCTTTTGCGGTACCGCTTTGTAGGAAACCAAAGCTTTAGTGAAACGCCGCTGCCCCAGAACTCTGTCCATATTCCTCTACTGTGTTAATTTATGCGGGTAATAAAACCGACAAGGGTCGGATCGGCCTGCATACTTATAGAGGTAAAAAACCGCTTTAGAATGTTTTTGGTATATCTTTTTTAGATAATTTTGGGGGAAATAATTTGCCTGAGATGCCAATTAAAAAAGCCTACATTTAATTGTATTTTAGATTCTTGAATTTTGTACATGGATTAAAAATCTACTATTTCTTGAAATTGTATACATTATGTTAGATAATTATTAATATAATGTTATTAAGACTTTGTAAATATCTGTAAAAACTGTTCTAAATCGTGTCATTTCTGAAAATTGTATACTGAGTGATTAGAATTTAGTAAAAAATTAAAAAAATGTTTTAATGTTATTAAGCCCTGTGAAACTTTGTAAAAAATGACTAAAACAGTCGCAAATCGTCCTATTTTCTTAAAAGTGTATACTGAGTGTTTAGAATTTAGTAAAAATAAAAAAAAATGTTTTAAATTTGTTAAATCATGCGAAATCTTGTATAAAATGACTAGAGCCGTTCTTAATCATGGCATTTCTGAAAATTGTATACTGAGTGTTTAGAATTTAGTAAAAAATTAAAAAAAATGTTTTAACGTTATTAAGCCCTGTGAAACTTTGTAAAAAATGACTAAAACAGTCGCAAATCGTCCTATTTTCTTAAAAGTGTATACTGAGTGTTTAGAATTTAGTAAAAATTAAAAAAAAATGTTTTAAATTTGTTAAATCATGTGAAATCTTGTATAAAATGACTAGAACCGTTCTTAATCATGACATTTCTGAAAATTGTATACTGAGTGTTAAGTATTTAGTGAAATGGTGGCTATTTAGTTAATTCGTGACTTGTTTTGTACAGATTCTTTAGCATTTCTTAAGAACCGAAAAAGAAAAAAGAAAAGAAAAAAATAAAAGAAAAAACAACTCTATTTGTTAAAGTTGTATGAAACCTTGTAATTAAATATGCATAAATTACAAAAAAAAAAAAAGACTATCATGTGGGTCGTTCAAATTTGAAACGATTATGGATTACTATAAGAATAACAGAAAAATAGCTGAAAAGAACCAATTCCCTTAGTGTTTTTTTGTGGCTTCGGAGAACTTTTCTTTAAGTTTAAGTGTAGTACTTAAATGACTGGATAATATTTTTAAACTATTTAAATTATAAGTGTCTTTGTAAAAATAAAAACATATTTTTTTAATATGTACATAATTACTTATTTAAATACTTTTGAAAACTCTTACTGTTAAAGAAAAAAATAAAACCAAAATGGATATTTTAAATTGTTTATTACTTAATTTACATTTTTAAACTCCATAGCGGTTCTAGATATACAATATTTATAATATATTTTATATACAATACATACAAAATATACAATATATTTTATTTTCAATGGGTTTTTCTTTTTCTATATCCATATGGTTCGGAGCTTCCATCCGATAGAAATTTTCTCTTTGTTGAAATAGGTCTATAGAGTTTGACTTCAGTACAAGTTGTCACAATGTGCTCCTTGCTACGCCGTATGCTTCTGGATATGATGGGGATCGGTTCGGATTTTTGAAGAATCATGTGTTTGATTGCATCAAAATTTATTACTTGTGATGCGGCATAGTTGAGAGTTATACCTTTAACTTTACAGACCGTTTCTTCTAAATTACTTTTCGTCGAGTGAACCTTAAATGCATAATTCTTGGGGCCTCCAGAAACAAACTTAGTTATGTATGAGTTAGAGCCATAACTCTCCAACTCGTCTGTCATGTCTCCAATAAATTGCCCCGTTGATATATCGGGGTCATTATTTTTTGAAACATAAATCACGGAATCTGTATCATAGTATAAGACTCTTTTATCAAGAGCTTCAAGATAGGAGTATAATTTAAGGCGCGCTTGCGCTGTTACGTAAGCCGCTATAACAACATTAACAGTCGGCAACGGATCGCTGGCTTCTTCTATATATTCATAATTGACAAGTAATGTTTTATCGTTGACGGGTATAACCCCATTGATATAAATTGCAGGGTTAATAAACATTGCAAATAAATCTGCTGGTTTATTTACAATTTTCGTCTTTGGTTGATTCTCTCTTTGACCGAATTTTCCCCAAAACGAGTTAAGTATTAATTTCGCCAGTGATCTTAGCCCTGGATTTTCAATAATTTTGGTATACTCTAGTTTAACATCTTCCTTTTCAAAGAACTGATCAATGTATTTAACTTTGTCTTCCTCTATTTCACAATCTTTAGGCCAGCCTGATGCTTCCTGTTTGATTTTAATGAATTTATTCATCATGGATGTGAATAATCCTTCCTCACCGTTTTCTTTATTAAACTTTCGTACGTTATATTTCCAGATTTCATGTATTTTTTGTATTTTATATCCTTTTTCTATGGCTTTAAGTACCTCGTCCAGAACCCATGTTCCTTCAAGTACCCTTTCTTCGCTGGTATGCTTACATTCGTTGTAATTCATGTCTTGACCACATGTTCGACAAAGAATAAACATCAATTTATTGTTTATTTTTTGAGGGAGTACTGGATGGTACAACTCTTCTGGTGGGAGAATTGTGCATTTAATTAAACCATCTATATTATTTAGGTTTAATTTGTTACACGCATCTCCTACATACACTTCTGGATGTGATAGTGGAAATTTAGAACTCTTACAGATGTACGGATAGAGGGAACAAACATCGGCGTATTTAATTTTTTCCGTATCTTTTATTTCATAGTATTCGCATGTATTTCCTGTTCGTCCTCCATAAAAAGCATCTCTTGGATTTAGTTTTGTCAAAATTTTATTGTAATGGGTATTAGTATAGGATTTTATCTCTGGATTATTTTTTAATAAATTTCTAAAATCACACTCCCACATTTCATTAACTAAAAAACCGAAATCTTTTAGTCTCATAATTTTTGCCTTTGTGGTTTCATATCTTAAATTTAGCGTTTCTGAGGGGTCCTCGGAAAGAGGATCGTTCCTGCCGAACTTGTAGCATACAGTACATCCATGGAAATAACATTCTTGAAATTCAAATACCTCATTTGTTTCGGAGCAGTAACCATCGACTTTTACACCATTTAAAACAGCTTCTTTACCATTAGCAGCATGTAAGATGTTGATTTTTCTGTGATTCTCGGTCCAAAGTAACCAATCTATGGCAATTTTGCTCTGCCTGTTTCTCCATCGGTATCCATTTTTTGGTATGATTCCTATAGTATTAGGCTTCAAAAAATTTCTTCTAAAAATTTTATTGCATGCTGAAGCAATAGTTGTGGCTTCAGTAAATGGACATACATTGGTAGTTTGTATAAGTTGTTCTCTAAACTTTAAACATGATTGCGCAAGAATTTCGACATCCGATACGCAGTAGTCTACCAGATCTCTTTGCATATCGAAACCATCATTTTCATGCTCTACAAACCATTTAAGAAATTTGGCTCTGTCTTCTTCTTTCATACTATCTGGGGAGTAATATTCAATTGATGGTAGAGGTCCTATATAGTTTTCATTTGCCTTTGTATTAAATAGGTGCGGGAAGTAGCCTTTTTTAAAAATATCATCAAGTCCAAATGCCTTTGGTAGTTTGGCTAAAGGCATAGGGAAATAGTTAAGTGAGTCGATAAATTTTACATTTTCAAGTTGCATCGTAATTATTTTGGTACCTCTCATGATTAACTCAGGTGTAAAATCTGTCTTTGTCATAATGTAGTTTAATATAAACTGGTGATCAAAAGCCTGACCATTATGGGCTATTACAATAATTTCTTTAAAGTTTTTCCTCATTTGTAACAAATGGTTAGTAAATGTCCCCGCTGGGTCTATACCTCTGACTTTTTGTAACTTTAGACCGCATTTTTTACAAGTATCTGCTTCAGAATCCATGCACTCATCGCAGTATTGTTTGAAAACACAGAGATTGACTTCATGTAAAAACGTTGAATTTTCCAATAGTTTGTCTTGGCTCGTCTCTAAATCGTAGAATACAAAAAGAACATCTTTAATCTTAGGTTTTCCCTTATCAGGCCGAATATAACATAGATGATCCTCGGGTGCATGTTTATTACAAATTTTACAATAAATTTCACCACATACATGTGCTCTTTTGGCTTTAATGGTTTTTAAACAAATAGAACATAGTTTAATTTGTTCGCATACTGTAAATTTGCCTGACGAATAATCCTTTTTATGATTTTCGTAACAGTTTTGACTTCTAAAAAATCGTAGACAGTCCTGGCATTTAATTTTTATTGCTATTTCACAAGCAGGGGCTTGCTGACATGCCTGACAGGTTCCACCACATCTGTGCTCATTTTTGTGATCATATGGGACGTAACACTTTTCACAAAAATAGTTAGAACAAAAAGCTGCTGTCAGCGATGTAATTACATTAAAATGGCTTTTGTAATGTAATAAGTTCAGCCGTTTATTGCTTTCAGTTGAACCTTCAAATATAATATTTCGTCCTTTTGATCCATAGCTATAAACAACTAATTTATATTCTTTTAGATGATTTTGAAATTGTATTAACTCGGGAATTCCACCTCCTGCCTCAGGAATGCTAATTTTAGCTCTCTCCAACAATGATCTTGTTCTTTCGGTTTGAATTTTACTAATATCTCTTCTAACCTTACTGAATTCGGGATCTCTTTTATTATGGGCAATGGCGACTACCAAAGCACGTGGTAAACACAGGTTATCGGTATTTTTAATACTTATAATACCTCGTCGCTTGTCACATTCCTCGTGAAAGCTGTTATAATTTTTTCCTCTGCCCCCACCAACAGGTAATCTAACAGTTGTCACACTAAGACAAAATGATTCTGTATTAAGACCTGCTGAGTTTGACTGATAAATGCCACTTATAACACTCCAAACATCTTGAAAGGTTATGTCTTTAGCTGCTTTGAAGCGAATCCAACCTTCTCCTCGGTTGAAGTCTTTAGAGCAAAAACTAAAACCCACACGATCTAAGGGTTGTAGGCCTACTGTAGCGTTTTGAATAATTTGATTAATTCCTTTTTCCACCCAACCAACTGGTTCAACTCCCTGTGGAACAGGTTTTAACTTAAACTCTAGAGTGCGTCCTGTAAGGTTAAATTCTCGTAACTTTTTAACAACGTCTTTAACAATAATAAACTTCTCCATCTTTCTGTAAATTTCTACAAGATGTGTCTGTCCGGTTGCCTGTCTAAAGTAGATATGACAAGGTCTTTCTGCAGACGCCTAGTTATAATGTAGGATCTGTCGAGATTGGAGTGGGGGTAGTGAATTGTAGGGGTGGGGGAAAAGAACTTATTGGGTTACTCAAAAATGAAGCGGGAGGGGATAATTAATTCGCGAGATTGAATTAATGAGGTAATGAACTAAAAGTAAATTATACTGGGAGTGTAGGGTCATTGAAGTGATATCTTCTTGGAATCAGCCATACTTGGTTAGAAGGTGATTTTTACCCTAATCTTAGTTTTTGTAGTATTTTTTACTGGACCTAGTTCTTACATGTTATTACTTTTCAGGTGGTTATTTTAAACAGTCACATGTTTAAACATGCAAATTGTTAGTTGAATTGAAATATGTCTTGAATTCATAATTAAAAATGCATAAAATGCAGTGGCCTTATTTAACGCTATAGCAAACTAATGATAGACAAATACTAATACTGTATAATAATAGTAAAATAAAATAATTCAGAAAATCCACTTTTTTGGAATACAAAGAACTCACCATAGTTACAAAATAATAAAAATATCTATACATACTTAAAGTATAAATAGTACAATTTTAATAAAAACAATATACTTTTTTGTAGTTTAAATTAATATTGTCTTAAATAAGCGTATAATGTTTAAGGGCAAACGTTCTCCTTAAACCTTTTATATTTAAAAAACTTTTTGTCTATGCGTTTGCGAGCTCATCATCAGGGTCGTAATGTGAAGAAATTTTGAAAACGATTACAAAGTCAGGCTAACAGGTAAAACGTAAATATCAATCATCACCACTGATCATCAATGATATTTGCCTCGTCAATCAACACATCAAATAAATCCGAAATTAACAAAAGACCACTATACTGCCGTTTTTGTGTCAATATCCGTTATAAAAAAAAAAAGAAGACAACGGTCCCTAAGAACGTTTGCAGAAAAGGTTAGTCTATTTTTATTTTATAAACACTGTCAACAGCCAATTACTCTGTGTTATCGCAACCAGAACTACAACACTGACATCGAGTGATATTTGAAAAAAGTGAGTCGTTAATAGCATATGGGTGGAACCCTCGTAGATCGCATACAAAACTATGATAAATCATCGAATCATTGTACACAACAATAATAGGTCCATTTACTAGTAAAATATGCTGATTAGAGTTCAGCGTCCGCATGTGGTTCTTTTTTTTATTTATTGAAGAGAAAAAAATCTATGTTGCCTTCGGCCATCCAATAGAAGGTCCACTCTAGGTAAGTGTGAAAATCATTCAATTCGATGAATAAAAAAAAGAACCACATGCGGACGCTGAACTCTAATCAGCATATTTTACTAGTAAATGGACCTATTATTGTTGTGTACAATGATTCGATGATTTATCATAGTTTTGTATGCGATCTACGAGGGTTCCACCCATATGCTATTAACGACTCACTTTTTTCAAATATCACTCGATGTCAGTGTTGTAGTTCTGGTTGCGATAACACAGAGTAATTGGCTGTTGACAGTGTTTATAAAATAAAAATAGACTAACTTTTTCTGCAAACGTTCTTAGGGACCGTTGTCTTCTTTTTTTTTTTATAACGGATATTGACACAAAAACGGCAGTATAGTGGTCTTTTGTTAATTTCGGATTTATTTGATGTGTTGATTGACGAGGCAAATATCATTGATGATCAGTGGTGATGATTGATATTTACGTTTTACCTGTTAGCCTGACTTTGTAATCGTTTTCAAAATTTCTTCACATTACGACCCTGATGATGAGCTCGCAAACGCATAGACAAAAAGTTTTTTAAATATAAAAGGTTTAAGGAGAACGTTTGCCCTTAAACATTATACGCTTATTTAAGACAATATTAATTTAAACTACAAAAAAGTATATTGTTTTTATTAAAATTGTACTATTTATACTTTAAGTATGTATAGATATTTTTATTATTTTGTAACTATGGTGAGTTCTTTGTATTCCAAAAAAGTGGATTTTCTGAATTATTTTATTTTACTATTATTATACAGTATTAGTATTTGTCTATCATTAGTTTGCTATAGCGTTAAATAAGGCCACTGCATTTTATGCATTTTTAATTATGAATTCAAGACATATTTCAATTCAACTAACAATTTGCATGTTTAAACATGTGACTGTTTAAAATAACCACCTGAAAAGTAATAACATGTAAGAACTAGGTCCAGTAAAAAATACTACAAAAACTAAGATTAGGGTAAAAATCACCTTCTAACCAAGTATGGCTGATTCCAAGAAGATATCACTTCAATGACCCTACACTCCCAGTATAATTTACTTTTAGTTCATTACCTCATTAATTCAATCTCGCGAATTAATTATCCCCTCCCGCTTCATTTTTGAGTAACCCAATAAGTTCTTTTCCCCCACCCCTACAATTCACTACCCCCACTCCAATCTCGACAGATCCTACATTATAACTAGGCGTCTGCAGAAAGACCTTGTCATATCTACTTTAGACAGGCAACCGGACAGACACATCTTGTAGAAATTTACAGAAAGATGGAGAAGTTTATTATTGTTAAAGACGTTGTTAAAAAGTTACGAGAATTTAACCTTACAGGACGCACTCTAGAGTTTAAGTTAAAACCTGTTCCACAGGGAGTTGAACCAGTTGGTTGGGTGGAAAAAGGAATTAATCAAATTATTCAAAACGCTACAGTAGGCCTACAACCCTTAGATCGTGTGGGTTTTAGTTTTTGCTCTAAAGACTTCAACCGAGGAGAAGGTTGGATTCGCTTCAAAGCAGCTAAAGACATAACCTTTCAAGATGTTTGGAGTGTTATAAGTGGCATTTATCAGTCAAACTCAGCAGGTCTTAATACAGAATCATTTTGTCTTAGTGTGACAACTGTTAGATTACCTGTTGGTGGGGGCAGAGGAAAAAATTATAACAGCTTTCACGAGGAATGTGACAAGCGACGAGGTATTATAAGTATTAAAAATACCGATAACCTGTGTTTACCACGTGCTTTGGTAGTCGCCATTGCCCATAATAAAAGAGATCCCGAATTCAGTAAGGTTAGAAGAGATATTAGTAAAATTCAAACCGAAAGAACAAGATCATTGTTGGAGAGAGCTAAAATTAGCATTCCTGAGGCAGGAGGTGGAATTCCCGAGTTAATACAATTTCAAAATCATCTAAAAGAATATAAATTAGTTGTTTATAGCTATGGATCAAAAGGACGAAATATTATATTTGAAGGTTCAACTGAAAGCAATAAACGGCTGAACTTATTACATTACAAAAGCCATTTTAATGTAATTACATCGCTGACAGCAGCTTTTTGTTCTAACTATTTTTGTGAAAAGTGTTACGTCCCATATGATCACAAAAATGAGCACAGATGTGGTGGAACCTGTCAGGCATGTCAGCAAGCCCCTGCTTGTGAAATAGCAATAAAAATTAAATGCCAGGACTGTCTACGATTTTTTAGAAGTCAAAACTGTTACGAAAATCATAAAAAGGATTATTCGTCAGGCAAATTTACAGTATGCGAACAAATTAAACTATGTTCTATTTGTTTAAAAACCATTAAAGCCAAAAGAGCACATGTATGTGGTGAAATTTATTGTAAAATTTGTAATAAACATGCACCCGAGGATCATCTATGTTATATTCGGCCTGATAAGGGAAAACCTAAGATTAAAGATGTTCTTTTTGTATTCTACGATTTAGAGACGAGCCAAGACAAACTATTGGAAAATTCAACGTTTTTACATGAAGTCAATCTCTGTGTTTTCAAACAATACTGCGATGAGTGCATGGATTCTGAAGCAGATACTTGTAAAAAATGCGGTCTAAAGTTACAAAAAGTCAGAGGTATAGACCCAGCGGGGACATTTACTAACCATTTGTTACAAATGAGGAAAAACTTTAAAGAAATTATTGTAATAGCCCATAATGGTCAGGCTTTTGATCACCAGTTTATATTAAACTACATTATGACAAAGACAGATTTTACACCTGAGTTAATCATGAGAGGTACCAAAATAATTACGATGCAACTTGAAAATGTAAAATTTATCGACTCACTTAACTATTTCCCTATGCCTTTAGCCAAACTACCAAAGGCATTTGGACTTGATGATATTTTTAAAAAAGGCTACTTCCCGCACCTATTTAATACAAAGGCAAATGAAAACTATATAGGACCTCTACCATCAATTGAATATTACTCCCCAGATAGTATGAAAGAAGAAGACAGAGCCAAATTTCTTAAATGGTTTGTACAGCATGAAAATGATGGTTTCGATATGCAAAGAGATCTGGTAGACTACTGCGTATCGGATGTCGAAATTCTTGCGCAATCATGTTTAAAGTTTAGAGAACAACTTATACAAACTACCAATGTATGTCCATTTACTGAAGCCACAACTATTGCTTCAGCATGCAATAAAATTTTTAGAAGAAATTTTTTGAAGCCTAATACTATAGGAATCATACCAAAAAATGGATACCGATGGAGAAACAGGCAGAGCAAAATTGCCATAGATTGGTTACTTTGGACCGAGAATCACAGAAAAATCAACATCTTACATGCTGCTAATGGTAAAGAAGCTGTTTTAAATGGTGTAAAAGTCGATGGTTACTGCTCCGAAACAAATGAGGTATTTGAATTTCAAGAATGTTATTTCCATGGATGTACTGTATGCTACAAGTTCGGCAGGAACGATCCTCTTTCCGAGGACCCCTCAGAAACGCTAAATTTAAGATATGAAACCACAAAGGCAAAAATTATGAGACTAAAAGATTTCGGTTTTTTAGTTAATGAAATGTGGGAGTGTGATTTTAGAAATTTATTAAAAAATAATCCAGAGATAAAATCCTATACTAATACCCATTACAATAAAATTTTGACAAAACTAAATCCAAGAGATGCTTTTTATGGAGGACGAACAGGAAATACATGCGAATACTATGAAATAAAAGATACAGAAAAAATTAAATACGCCGATGTTTGTTCCCTCTATCCGTACATCTGTAAGAGTTCTAAATTTCCACTATCACATCCAGAAGTGTATGTAGGAGATGCGTGTAACAAATTAAACCTAAATAATATAGATGGTTTAATTAAATGCACAATTCTCCCACCAGAAGAGTTGTACCATCCAGTACTCCCTCAAAAAATAAACAATAAATTGATGTTTATTCTTTGTCGAACATGTGGTCAAGACATGAATTACAACGAATGTAAGCATACCAGCGAAGAAAGGGTACTTGAAGGAACATGGGTTCTGGACGAGGTACTTAAAGCCATAGAAAAAGGATATAAAATACAAAAAATACATGAAATCTGGAAATATAACGTACGAAAGTTTAATAAAGAAAACGGTGAGGAAGGATTATTCACATCCATGATGAATAAATTCATTAAAATCAAACAGGAAGCATCAGGCTGGCCTAAAGATTGTGAAATAGAGGAAGACAAAGTTAAATACATTGATCAGTTCTTTGAAAAGGAAGATGTTAAACTAGAGTATACCAAAATTATTGAAAATCCAGGGCTAAGATCACTGGCGAAATTAATACTTAACTCGTTTTGGGGAAAATTCGGTCAAAGAGAGAATCAACCAAAGACGAAAATTGTAAATAAACCAGCAGATTTATTTGCAATGTTTATTAACCCTGCAATTTATATCAATGGGGTTATACCCGTCAACGATAAAACATTACTTGTCAATTATGAATATATAGAAGAAGCCAGCGATCCGTTGCCGACTGTTAATGTTGTTATAGCGGCTTACGTAACAGCGCAAGCGCGCCTTAAATTATACTCCTATCTTGAAGCTCTTGATAAAAGAGTCTTATACTATGATACAGATTCCGTGATTTATGTTTCAAAAAATAATGACCCCGATATATCAACGGGGCAATTTATTGGAGACATGACAGACGAGTTGGAGAGTTATGGCTCTAACTCATACATAACTAAGTTTGTTTCTGGAGGCCCCAAGAATTATGCATTTAAGGTTCACTCGACGAAAAGTAATTTAGAAGAAACGGTCTGTAAAGTTAAAGGTATAACTCTCAACTATGCCGCATCACAAGTAATAAATTTTGATGCAATCAAACACATGATTCTTCAAAAATCCGAACCGATCCCCATCATATCCAGAAGCATACGGCGTAGCAAGGAGCACATTGTGACAACTTGTACTGAAGTCAAACTCTATAGACCTATTTCAACAAAGAGAAAATTTCTATCGGATGGAAGCTCCGAACCATATGGATATAGAAAAAGAAAAACCCATTGAAAATAAAATATATTGTATATTTTGTATGTATTGTATATAAAATATATTATAAATATTGTATATCTAGAACCGCTATGGAGTTTAAAAATGTAAATTAAGTAATAAACAATTTAAAATATCCATTTTGGTTTTATTTTTTTCTTTAACAGTAAGAGTTTTCAAAAGTATTTAAATAAGTAATTATGTACATATTAAAAAAATATGTTTTTATTTTTACAAAGACACTTATAATTTAAATAGTTTAAAAATATTATCCAGTCATTTAAGTACTACACTTAAACTTAAAGAAAAGTTCTCCGAAGCCACAAAAAAACACTAAGGGAATTGGTTCTTTTCAGCTATTTTTCTGTTATTCTTATAGTAATCCATAATCGTTTCAAATTTGAACGACCCACATGATAGTCTTTTTTTTTTTTTGTAATTTATGCATATTTAATTACAAGGTTTCATACAACTTTAACAAATAGAGTTGTTTTTTCTTTTATTTTTTTCTTTTCTTTTTTCTTTTTCGGTTCTTAAGAAATGCTAAAGAATCTGTACAAAACAAGTCACGAATTAACTAAATAGCCACCATTTCACTAAATACTTAACACTCAGTATACAATTTTCAGAAATGTCATGATTAAGAACGGCTCTAGTCATTTTATACAAGATTTCACATGATTTAACAAATTTAAAACATTTTTTTTTAATTTTTACTAAATTCTAAACACTCAGTATACACTTTTAAGAAAATAGGACGATTTGCGACTGTTTTAGTCATTTTTTACAAAGTTTCACAGGGCTTAATAACGTTAAAACATTTTTTTTAATTTTTTACTAAATTCTAAACACTCAGTATACAATTTTCAGAAATGACATGATTAAGAACGGTTCTAGTCATTTTATACAAGATTTCACATGATTTAACAAATTTAAAACATTTTTTTAATTTTTACTAAATTCTAAACACTCAGTATATCATTTTCAGAAAATAATACAATTCTGTACAGTTTTACAAATTTTCACAGGTCTTAATAACATTAAAACATTTTTTTAATTTTTTACTAAATTCTAATCACTCAGTATACAATTTTCAGAAATGACACGATTTAGAACAGTTTTTACAGATATTTACAAAGTCTTAATAACATTATATTAATAATTATCTAACATAATGTATACAATTTCAAGAAATAGTAGATTTTTAATCCATGTACAAAATTCAAGAATCTAAAATACAATTAAATGTAGGCTTTTTTAATTGGCATCTCAGGCAAATTATTTCCCCCAAAATTATCTAAAAAAGATATACCAAAAACATTCTAAAGCGGTTTTTTACCTCTATAAGTATGCAGGCCGATCCGACCCTTGTCGGTTTTATTACCCGCATAAATTAACACAGTAGAGGAATATGGACAGAGTTCTGGGGCAGCGGCGTTTCACTAAAGCTTTGGTTTCCTACAAAGCGGTACCGCAAAAGAGTGGCCGTAATTTGACGGCGAGCTTTGCCGCGACAAAGCGTGTATGTACTTGCAAATCGGAGTGTGTTCCTCCAGAGCGTTCGGCGCAAAAAATACGGCACCGTATTTTCTGAAGCGGACGCTCTGTACGTTGGGATAGTGCAAGCACGATTTTTGACGGTGCGCCAGTGTAGTGATTGTATGTTTTAATTATAATATTTGGAAATTAATTGGTCTAGCGAACAAGATAAAATTTTAATCGAGTTTTTTTTTTACTATATCGCTTTAGCAGCGGCGTTTCACTAAGGTTAAATCATAAAAAGTCGGGTTTTATCTCGGGTCAGATCATAAATATTCAGGTTCAAATTAGGGTTAGATGAGAAGCCGCCTCGCCAAAGCATCCGGGTTAGGTCGTAAAAGTCGGGTTTTATCTCGGGTCAGTTCATAAATATTAAGGTTCAAGTTAGGGTTAGATAAGAAGCCGCCTCATGAAAGCATCCGGGTTAGGTCGTAAAAAGTCGGGTTTAATTTCGGGTTATTTTGTAAACAGCACCACCGAACCACCCGGGTTAGGTCATAAAACGCACCACCGAACCACCCGGGTTAGATCATAAAACGCACCACCAGCACCACTTGGGTTAGATCGTAAAACGCACCACCTGCACCACCTGGGTTAGATCGTAAAACAGCACCACCAGCACCACTGGTCTCGCTCTGTCCATATCTCTCTACTCCTGACTTGCCAAAGGATTAGATGCCGTGGGCCAATAATATTTCCGTTAAAAATATTTTGCAAGTATTCCCTAACCATGGGAGAGTTATGGGCAGGAAAACCTTCCATTTGATACCAGATCTCCTGAGTTTCGAATACAACTTTTTCTAGTGCGGGTTCGATTCGATTTTGTAGTAAGTCCAAATAGGTTACTGCAGTAAGGTTGCCTTCCATAAAAAATGATCCAATAATGTGATGTCCCAGAAGTCCCGCCCAAACATTTCTTTTTTGTGGATATTGCGTCCGAGATGAATAAGATGATGTTCATTTTCTTGGCTCCAATACCGGCAATTTGGAATATTTGCTTCGTTATTGAGGGTGAATGTACAGGGTTATCCAACCAAGACTAGACAAGGCGATTTTTTGACTTTTCCTGTACTTTTATAAAAAAACTGAAATAGCCATCTTAAGTCATTTTCTCCCGCGAATTCTAATATCTTCAGCAAAAAACAATTGAACATCAAACAAAAGTACTAGGGGTCACTTTGATATTTTTTTAAATGGGATGCCGTATTTTTAATGAGCTTATCCGATTTCTCATATAAATTTTGATCTAAAATGTTGGATTTTTAATTCAAAAACGCCTTTTTTCTTCAGTTTTAAATTCGGAAAATGTTCGTCTACCGTAAAAATTAAAAAAAAAAAAAATTAAAAATCCAACATTTTAGATCAAAATTTATATGAGAAATCGGATAAGCTCATTAAAAATACGGCATCCCATTTAAAAAAATATCAAAGTGACCCCTAGTACTTTTGTTTGATGTTCAATTGTTTTTTGCTGAATATATTCGAATTCGCGGGAGAAAATGACTTAAGATGGCTATTTCAGTTTTTTTATAAAAGTACAGGAAAAGTCAAAAAATCGCCTTGTCTAGTCTTGGTTGGATAACCCTGTACATTCATCGGTAAAAGAAATAGTTCTAAAAAAATCCCTATTATTATTTGCTCTTGCCATTACCTCAAAACAGAATACCATTCTCCGTTCTTCATCACTTTGCCGTTGCTATTGATGTTTTTCATACATGTAAGAAAAATATTTATGTTTTTTCAAAGTGCGCAACACTGTGGTTTGATGTATTTCTATGGCTTGCCCAATAATTCTCCTGCTAATCATTTTATTTTCCTGCAAGTGCAGTAATATATCAAGATCTCTATTATCCCTTTCTTCACCTCTATTTAGTCCAATAAACGGAACGCTTAAAAAGGAATTTTGGTTAGAAAGCTGCTTTTTTGGTGGAAGGTACATTTTAATGTTTGAAAAGACATTTCGGTATTATTTTGTATTCAACCCTTGCATAAGGGATGGAAAATTACTTTAAGATGATTTTTTGACCCGTGGCTTTAAAACAAAAAACACTAGAAAAAAAGGTTTTAGACAGAAGTTGTAGAGCATTTAAATCTGAATAAAAACGTTTATGATAATTTTTACGATATCTCTAATGGTTGTGGCCTTAGAATCATGTGAACTTTGAGGGTTGGTCGGCGTCTTCGAAATTTCACAAACGCATTAAATTTTTAACTTGGCAACACTGCCCATCGTCTGGCTGAGACTCTATACGGGTGTCTGAAAAAAAAGTTTTTTGGTAGGTACGTTAATTTATTAGAGTATGTTATTTTTGTACTGTTTTGAGGTTTTTATGAGTGAAACATTTTTGTGAAATATTGTTTGAATAACCCTGTGAAAGGTATGTATGAAACTAAGCCAAAAATTTGGAGTGGTTTATAATTATTTTATATAGGTACCCTAATACCTATGATATTTTTATTGAGGGTGTAAGTAGGTATCTTGAATAATAATATTGCCCATTGCCAGTCAACTGTGAAGATATTAAGGTTAAACGATTTTTGTAGGTTAGTTCAGGTTAGTTCAGTTAGTAAAGCAAAAAATCAGTTTTAAACAGTTTTTTTACAGCAACTTTTTGGGTGCTAATAATTGATGGTGTGTCAATTTAATATACACTCCTATAATAGGTATCACCTATATGAAAAATAGTATGAAGTACTTAATAGCTGTGCAGTGAAATTTATCACTTACTCAGATTTGGATATTTTCTCTTACATTGTCTTTCTAAAGTAAAGTAATATTTTTTGTTTTTAAAATTTTCGAAATGAAAACTACCCTATGTGCTGTTCCGAGGTATTGGCTATCTACTAACCAAATTTCACATACACCTAAAATATAGATATAAATGTTATTTGCGCACCCTGTATCCGCAAAAAATCATTCTGCATCTAAAAACCCAAAGACATTCTTTGTAAAAACCCGATAAATACTGCAGTAGACGCTCCAACTCTTTTCCAAAGGCGACAGTGATGCTATATCGATATTTAGGTCCCATTTATTAAAGACCTGACCAAAAATTGTTTTTGAAATTTGCAAACCTCTTATGGCTTTTAGATTTATAGATTAGAAAAAAGTAGTAATAACCTTTTTTGTGTAAATTTTAATGCTCTACAACATTTAGGAAAAACTTTTTTTCATATTATTTTTCATTTAAAAGATATAACCCAAAACTATATTTTCAACACCAATTGAAGGGTTTTTTAGCTCTCGTGCAAGGACTGGACACAAAATAACACTGAAGTGTCTTTTCAAACATTAAAATGTACCTTCAATCAAAAAAGCAGCTTTCTAACTAAAATTCCTTTTTAAGCGTTCCGTTTATTGGACTATATTGACATTCTGAGTTGAGCATTTACAGTTACTTATTACAGCCCAAAGTGTTTGCTAAAATACCATTAGGATTTTGATAGTTGCAGTCATCATTATAGAATTTATTTTTTGGGTAGTTCAGAAGAAGTTTTATTTAACATGTTGGAGAGAAAAGCCATAATTAGTGTTGGAAACTTATTAGCTGTCAACTCACCTTTACATTCATTCCACAAAAAGTTAATCCTTTGTTTGTTGAAGTTATGCACTGCAAATTTAATTCTGTAATACTCGTATATTGAAGAAACATTAGATTTGAGATTTGGGCGACAAAAGCACGGATTGCAGATCCATAGAAAATATGGCATGTTCAGACAACTTGTCTTTTTCTAATTCATCTCTTGCTTCGTTAAAGTTTGATGTAAATCAAATTTAGTTTTCTCTACATTACTAGTTTCATATCCTATACATACATCACAGCGATCTTTCTTTGGGCTATATATTACGGACTGAAAACATTTCAGACACTGCTCTTAAACTGCTTCCTGTATAATACCACTTAATCATAGTTACTTTGTCCTTACGCTACTTTTCGTTTTGTCAATGCCAAATAATAATTTACCTTCTCTGTTTATTAAGTTAATTAATTATTATTAGGATTATTGATTTGACGAAGCCGGTTTCACTCGATACGGAGTAGTAAATTGCCATAAGTTGCATATCTGGCATGAATAAAATCCCCATGCAACAGTGCAGACAAAGCACCAACAAAGATTCATGGTTAACATGTTGGCGTGGATCATTGGACCGCGCTTTATTGAATGCAGATTAAATGGTGCCATGTATTTGCAATTCTTAACAAAACTTAAACGGTTTGTTAGAAAATGTGCCCTTAGAAATTAGAAAAAGCACCGTGAGTTATTTAGTTCGTCGGCACCTATCAAATACTTTTGGTAATCGATGGATAGGTCGAGGTGGGCCTATTTTATGGCCACAGAGGTCGCCCGACATGACTCCATTGTATCTTTTTTTATGGGGAAATTTAAAGAGGCTTGCATATTCGACACCAGGTTACACCAAATAGAAAGAATAACACACCACTCCAACAAAATTCGAGATAATCCTAAAATGTTGTTTCAAGTACAACAAGAAAACACCCCTCGGCTAAGGAAATGTATACCGGGTGTCCACGGAAGGTGACTCGCCCCCATAACTCTTTTGTTTTTAAAGATAATTGAATGAAATTTAGAGGATTCGTATGCAACATAAAACTACATTTTTTACGGGTGATTCAACTTTATAGAACTTCCGGTTTTACCGGAAGTGACATAAACTTTCGTTTTTTTAATAAGACAGCAGGTATATTTTTACTTTATTTTAATCCATATAACATTCTAAATACAACCATGGATCACTTGTCACTCTTTGTCACCATATTTTTATTTTTTTTTTTTTTTAGTTTCATTTTTTAATCTAGAAGGCTCGAGAGAAGGCTAGGAATACGTTAAAATCACTAATTTCAGTCCTAACGTCTTTGACAAAATACAACTTTACTGTTTTCGATCTAAACCTATCTACTGTGTCAAATTAAATTTTAAAACCTGTATTACTAATTTTTTTCAAATGGCAACATGGTGGCTCGTAGAGTTAGGAAAAAAGAGCATTTTATTACGATTAATTTGATACCACACACAAGGTTTTAAACAAACTTTCTTTAAAAAACTGTAAACATGTTACGTTATGTACGAGTTTTCTAAAATAAAGCGCCTTTTGAGAATAAAATAAGATTTAATCGAGTAGCCTGTGGCCAACACAACTGATAAAAACAACAACGTTAAGATGTCTTGTAAAAAATTGACAAGTAAACATCTTATGGAACTTCGCTTCTGCAAAAGTAAATTAGGTAATTATTATGTACGTTACTGTTTAAAAATCATGAAAAATAATAATATTTATACAAGGAGCGAAAAAGTTGATATGTTATTAGTCTTTGGAGAGTGTGGGCAAAACTCAACCGATGCCGCATGTCTTTACTCACAGAGATATCCTGAACGCCGTCACCCAACCCGGCAGTATTATCCAAAATTGGTTCAGAAAATTCAAAATAAGCCCGATAATAATGAAAACGATCCAATTATTGTGAGTGAAGAAATAAAAATAAATGTTCTGGCATACGTTCATGTGAATATCAATGCGTCACTCAGGGAGATCGTGCTAGAATGTGGCATCTCTAAGTCTTCTGCCGGCAATATTTTAATAAATATAAATACCAACTACATCAGCATCTGTACCCAAACGATAATGAAAGGAGACTTGAGTATTGCAATTGGTTCTTAGGAAAATATTTGGAGGATAATACATTTCCATATAAAATTCTTTATACTGACGAAAGCCGTTTCACTAATTTGGGATATTTCAACAGAAATAATAAGCGATATTGGTCCCACGAAAATTTACACTTGATGCAGGAGGAAAATTTTAAAGAACGGTTTGGTTTTAACTATTGGGTTGGGATTTTAGGGGACAGAATTTAAGGCCCCATATTCTTTGGCGGTTCGCTAACAGGGGTGAGATATCTAGGTTTTTTCACGCAAAAAATTGAGCAGTTCTTGGATGAGATACCACTAGTAAATCGAGTGGGACTATTTTACCAACAAGATGGTGCCCCACCGGGCAGTTACAGAATATTTGAACGAATCATACAACGAAAACTGGATTGGAAATAAAGGCCCAGTTAGTTAGCCGGCTAGGTGAAACAGAATTGTTTTTAATTTATACCTTTACTAAGACTTATTCCTTTTTCAATATTTTCAGGTCACCTGACCTTACGCCTCTATATTTCTTTTTATGGGGTTCTATTAAAAACGAGGTTTATGATGTACCTCCTGCCACACGGAATGAATTAGAGGAGAAAGTAAGGGCAGCTGTTCATAGAAATACTCACAGCAGTTAAGAAACGGTTCGAGAGCGACAGTAAAAAAAGTACGACTATGTCAGCAACAAGATGGAGGTTACTTTGAACATCTGCAACCCTAATAATTAATAGATATGTGGATGTATATTTTATTTTCTGTTTTCTTTTATTTATTTCGTTTTTTATGACAAAAAGTGACAAGTGACACATGATTGAATTTAGGATGTCAAAGGGATTCAAAGAAAGCAAAAATATACCATACATGAAAAATCGAAAGTTTATGTCACTTCCGGTAAAACCGGAAGTTCTATAAAGTTGAAGCAACCGTCAAAAAATGCAGTTTTAATATTAATTAAATAGTTATATGGGCGAGCCACCTTCCGTGGACACCCGGTAGAGGTACAGGGAGCCCATTTCGAAAATCTGCTGAAGCAAACAAGAAGAAGCAAATATTTTACATTTTTAACATTCTTGCGTTTAAGTTATATCCAAAATGTCAACCCTTTTAATGGTTCCTTTATGCGGCACACTTCGATTTGGAAATGTATCAGAATAAATTCCTCTTGTATCCTCACAATTGCTGAGTGCTTCTCCATAAGTTGTGAGCATTAATAAGATGTAATAATGACAAATTTTGTTATTTTAATGCGAATTATTCGTTATATTGTTATCCGATTAGCTATTGGGTTTAAATAACTTAGTCACAGTTAATGCTTAAGCCTGTTAACAAGAAATTTATTTTCTTCGAAACTAATCATTTTATCGAAATAAATGTTTTAAAAAAAATGACCAGAGTGTTTAAAAAATCAGTTTTCACTCTGTAAAATGACACCTGTCAAAATTTTGGCCCAACGAGTGTGGTGGTAAGTCCGCTTCTGAGTTTCCTGACAATGTACAATATCTACTATAGTATGGTTTTATGAGTCTTTAGTCTTAATAAAATATTAAATTGTCGGTTCAAAAGTTAGTGTCCAACAGGTAAGTCGCTGGGTACTAGGGCTCCGTGTCTCCGTTTAGGGACACTTTAGGAATTTTTTTCTATGACTAATTAGAGTTATGTTGACCTCACCTCTACGCTCCCGAAAGTTTGCCATATAATTACCGGACACCCTGTATATTATTATATCAAATATTTTCTTTGTTTTACATTGTATTATCCTTACAGTTTTCCTCCCTTAGGAGTAAATCACATGATGCGAACGTTTTCATAAAAGTCGAATAAAAATAATCATAAAACGCCGAGGTAATGAGCAAGCTGCTTTACGGCATACTTATCACGTAAGAAAGGAATGTAATTGGTTCTAGACATGTAGTTATAAAAATATATAGGTAATAACATTATTTATTATGACACAACCAAGTATCAAGGCGTTTTTGGTTAAGAAAAGAATACTTGTATTATTTGAGGACGCATAATATAGGTTCTTACAACAACCGGCTTTAGGATAGGCAACCAAACATATACAGAGTGACAAAAAAAGTCGCGCATGATACCTGTAACTTTTGAATTACCTCGTATACAAAAAAGTGACCTTTATGAAAGTTGTTCAGTAAACTATTTCCCACATTTCTACCTGCATGAATGTTTTCTGTCATTTCTGGTTTGGTTGCCATAGAGACCAACTTACTTTTTTTAATTTTAACACCCTGCATATGATTGCATACTTGGATTCTACTGGGAAAACTCTGAATTTTTTGTATTTCAAATTTTTATTTATTTAAAGTTGTAACAAACTTTATAACAAAATATATAGCCTAGAAAATTGAACAACTTAACATCGGAATAATAATCAAGTGAAAACTTTTCAGTGGATCAGGTATCCAAAATGGCCACCATTTTCTGCTAAGCAGACCGCCAGTCGATTCCTGAACCCGTCTGCAAAAACTTCAAAATTGTTGTCTTAGTTTTGTTTACAATTTGCGCAACTATGACCATATATCTCAGTACTTCTTACCATCAGGATGGTTTAATATCAAAGAAAGATTTAAAATTCAATTTGCACGATTTATTTATAAAGTTATACATTCCAAACAACCAGTTTATTTATTCGAAAAACTAGTCACAAGTATACATGACCGACAAACACGTCACAGGGATATGTTTTGTGTTCCGAGGCACAGCACCACCTTTTTCCAGCGTTCTTTTACCTATAATGCCACCAAACTTTATAACTCCCTGTCTACGAATGTCAGGGAAGCCCCAACTCTCGCCACCTTTGGAAAGAAATTAAAACAATATATTCTTGAAAGAAGGGTTTAAACAGAAATTTTTAGATTGTATTATTTTTGGGTATAATTAGGTTGTCTAATTTTATTCCATTTTTTCCTCTTGATTTTGTATTTTACTTTCTATTATTAAATAAATCAAATGATATATCTAATAATTTTTTCTAGTGGGTGGTTGTATGAGCAGCTGTGCTGAATACCGCCACTCAAATTTGTATATTCCTCTGTAATTTTTTCTTTAAGATTAATAAAAGGCATTTATTATTATTATTATTATTACAACGTTTAAAAGAAAGTCCTCTAGATAAGCCCGAATTTCAGCACTAATACTGACTCTTAAAGATTCTAAGTCATTTGGACGGTTAATGCAATTTAAATGGAAAGTAGCTTCATCCCAGAAAATGATATTTGTTGCGAAGTTATTATCCTTATTGCATCTTTTCATCATCAGGTCACAAATTTCAGCTCTTCTATTAAAATTATCCTCGTTTAACTCGTGCAGCAACTTTATCTTGTAGGGATGCAACTTCTCCTACTTAAACAAATTTTTCACTGACTGATGAGACACATTAAAATTCATTGACATGGGCCTGGGCGATCGTGTTGAATTTTCATGTATTTAGAGCATGATATCCAAAGCTTTGTCTCCCCCGGTTGCTGGTTTAGGTCGACCTGATCTAGCAGAGTCCCTAACACTAGGCGCTTCTCGAAATTTCTTTACCACTCGACACACCGTTGACTGATTTATTGGAGGCCTATTTGAATATAATTCATTGGAAAGTTGACAAACCTGATCTTGCGATCTCTTCATATTTCCGTAACCGCTCATTATTAACATTTCAACTCGTTGTTTCCCATTCAGATGAACCATAGGGTAAACAAACTGAAAATCAGAAAACAGGAACTCAAAATTGAAACTTCTTCGGTCGTTGTCATGAAAACTTCTAGACTCAACTGGTGGGTATTAGGTAGGAATAATTATAATTAGGAAGTTTTTCATTTTTGAGCTGTCATTATTTCGGAAACAATTGCAGATAGGTGAAAATTTGAAATACAAAAAATTCAGAGGTTTCCCAGTAGCATCCAAATATGCAATCATATGCGTGTTGTACCATTTAAAAAAAATATAAGTTGGTCTCTATGGCAACCAAACCAGAAATGACAGAAAAAATTCATGCGGGTAAAAATGTGGGGAATAATTTACTGAACAACTTTCATAAAAGTCACTTATTGGTATACGAGGTAATTCAAAAGTTACAGGCATTATGCGCGAGTTTTTTGCCACTCTGTATATGTAATATATTATAGTGTACTAGGACCCTTATTGTTTGTTATATATATAAATGATATAAGTCACTTTGTCAATCCGAATTTCTTAAATCTATTTGCTGATGATTCGCTTATATCTTGCAGCGATAAAAATCTAAATGTAGCAATAAGGAAAACTCAGAGGAAATTAGAGAGAATTGAGCAATACCTAAATATAAACAAACTAAAACTTAATGTTGATAAAACTAAAGCAATGATCCTAACCACTAAGTACAAATATTCTCAGATAAATACAGATAACTTAGATATATCTATATATGGTTCCAGAATTGAAATTGTTACGAAATTTAAGTATTTGGGGTTCTATATTGATAACTTATTGACTTATAGAAATCACTTTGAATACATTAAAAAAAAAATTGGCACCAAACTATTTTTCTTTTCTAGAATCGCAGGGAATCTCTCAATGAATTCCAGACTGCTTTTATATCAAACCATAATACAGCTTCACTTTCATTACTGTTCTAGCCTTCTTTACCTTCTAGATAATAATTGTAAAGCATCGTTGCAAAAATTACAAAATCGTGGCATGAGAATTATACTTCGCTGTAATCGATACACCCCAATATATTTAATTTTACAGTGCCTTGAATGGCGTTCAGTTAAACTCTCACTAAAGTATTCCACTATGGTTTTTATTTTTAAAATTTTGCATAATCTCCTACCCTCTTATTTAAGTCAAACCATTACCCGGGTTAATGAGATTCACAATCATTATACTAGACATAGTACAAATATATATATTAGGAAAACAAGCCTTAAAAGGACTATGAATTCTCTATTCTTTAAGTGTATTAATGAATATAATGGATTACCTACTAGGGTAAAAGAAAGTAGCAGCCTCGCTGTTTTTAAACACACATTAGCTATTTACCTAAAATGAACTCATTTCTATTTTATTGCGATTAGGTTAGATAATCCATTGTTGTTTGTATTTTATTTCTATTTTATTGTGATGTATGATAATCCATTGTTCTTTGTATTTTTATTTCTATTTTATGTAAGATAATTTATTATTATTGTATTATTAGGATGTATTTACCTATTCCGAAATATATATTATTATTATATATAGGTAGTAATATATTTGAAAAATCGGCAAAAATAGATTTGCTGGCAAATTTAAGGCTTGTTTCAACCCGACCAAAAACCGTATCAGTACAGTCCTCCGAACAGTCGCACAACTAATTTACCACTGTAACAGTCGATTACCACTGTTTAATTTGAGAGGCTGGAAATGATCCTTCGAACATAGAATAGCGGGTTGTAACAAACCTTTAAAGAAAGTAAGGTTAGTTACTTACTTATTGTTATTATTTGTTAGTTTTTGTACTTATTATCGGTTGTTTGATATTATTCTTGAAAGAAAAGGTTTGAATTAGTGTAAGATAAGTCCTAATAATTCTAATTTAATAATTACTTGCTATTTGCCGCAATGAGAGATAAGCAAATATTTAATGAGCTATAAACCGTAAAATAGGACCATATGTATATACAGGGTGTTACAAATTCGACATACGAGCATTGGAATCTCGGCAACCATAGTAGTTAGAGAAACGGTTAAATGGGGGCAAAGTTGTGTAATTCGGTGCTGATTAAAATGCCGCTTTAAAAGTTTTAAAATTCCGAATAGTTCCGATATTATTCGAAAAAACCCGAAATTTTGCAAAATCGTTTTTATTTTTTCCTGAGCTCATTTGAATAGCTATTTAAAAATAAATGACACTTTGTCATTGCAACTTTTTCTTCTCTACAAAATGACGTTATTAAACTAAAGATCCGACGTTTCGTCTCCGAGCGGCCAACATCAACTTTATTTTTTTTAAATACGGATCTGGAATTTTTTTACCGATTTTTAAACCCCCCTACCCTCAAAATGTAATGGCGGTATTACTTTCTAATAATGAATTGTTTTTGCTTATTTCCTTTTAAATTCGTATTTTACATTGTCAGTCCGGTCCTGGCAACGAATCACAATATTAATTAAACACCGAGTTAAACACTCTATTTTATTTAAAACATTCATACATAAGTAACATAATTTATTTTATAAGAATTTTCTAATAATTATAAATTTCTTAATTATAAAACCTAATTTTCTAAATGTTCAAAAATATTGCCGTTTTGCTCAATGCAACGATCGATTCTTCTTCCAATTTTGGCGACAGCCCTTTCAACCGATCTTCTCCTTATCCTACCAACTGCAACCTGCATGCGTTCTTCCAGTTCCTTCATGGTATCTAAGTCATTTTTATAAATAAAATTTTTTAATGCCCCCCCCCTAAAAGAAATACAGAGGCGAAATATCTGGCGACTCTATTGCCCCACCATTTCTGATCCACCTCTCAGTAAGATTAACTTTAAACAAACTTTAAAGAATTGGAAGAATAATACAACATACAGTTCGTAGGCTATAAAGGTCAATAATTGAAAGGGGGTAGTATAGCAAGGATCATAAGAAACATCGATCTGTGCATAGGTAGGTACCTATGGGTTAAAGGAAATATTTTTGAACATTTTGGAAATTAGAGCTTTCCTAATATACTGAAATTTTCATAAAACCCATTTGTAAAGGTTTTTATAAAAATAACGTTTTTAGTTATAATTGTGATTCGTTGCCAGGACCGGACTGACAATGTAAAATACGAATTTAAAAGGAAATAAGCAAAAACAATTCATTATTAGAAAGTAATACCGCCATTACATTTTGAGGGTAGGGGGGTTTAAAAATCGGTAAAAAAATTCCAGGTCCGTATTTAAAAAAATAAAGTTGATATTGGCCGCTCGGAGACGAAACGTCGGATCTTTAGTTTAATAACGTCATTTTGTAGAGAAGTTGCAATGACAAAGTGTCATTTATTTTTAAATAGCTATTCAAATGAGCTCAGGAAAAAATAAAAACGATTTTGCAAAATTTCGGTTTTTTTCGAATAATATCGGAAGTATTCGGAATTTTAAAACTTTTAAAGCGGCATTTTAATCAGCACCGAATTACACAACTTTGCCCCCATTTAACCGTTTCTCTAACTACTATGGTTGCCGAGATTCCAATGCTCGTATGTCGAATTTGTAACACCCTGTATAGTTATTAGCCAATACATTTGTATAGTAGTTATGATCGAGTGTTATTACAATCTTGTACTGACAATATGTTTAGATATTGATTTAAATGCGTAGACCTAAAAAGAGTTCTGGAAGTTTGGCAAATGTGTATAGTTTGCCAGAAAATTCACTGTTTTGTAAGAGAATTCACTCGGCCAATTTTTAGGGTAAATTGACTGTTGGATGGTTTGAAAAGGTAAACAAACGCGTCTATTCGAATTAAAATATGTAAGGCATGTTATTCAGAAAAATGTCAAAAATCCATCGAGATCGGAGCAAAGCAGCAGATTTGATTTACGCTCGAAAACATGGCCGTCGCTCAAGTAGCCCTACAAGTGATCGATCGACAAATTTGCTCGTTCAGCAGAAAGTTTGTGGTCGCTACTAACTGTCGAGCTTCTGATGATCGCGACCAATTTATCACAAAATTATTTTTAATTAAAAATTATTTTTTCCTGGATATTTTCAGATTTTAAAGTTATTAATAGAATCTGAGATCGCCTGAATTCATTCATCTGTGTGGTATCGTATGACGTAGTTTTGTTTTTATTGAGATTTTGTACATACGAAATGGTAAATGAACTACGCAATCGTATGGAAACGATCCGTGGGGGCGTGAGAAAGGGTCGTGCGTATTATACGGTATACGTCATTTGAATTAAATATAAATTAAACAAGGGCGCTAACCCTGGCATTCATTGAGCCAAAATCTATGAGTGTGGGCGTTAATATGCTTAAAAACTGAGTTTATTTTTGGGTTAAGAGTGTAACTTTTGAAATATATAATTATGAATCAACTAGAATATAGTCCTCGGCACATAGTTGAATCCTTTACGTTTTTCTTGCTCAATTGTAGACTTCAATCTGCAAAAACATGTATTTTTAAAAATAAATGTTTAATATCTGCTAACGGGGTGCAATTTAAAACTGTTCACAGTGCGGGGTTCTTTGATATATGGACTTCAGTGCGGGGAATATACAGGTGTATTCTGTCAAGTTTACAACTTTTAGGGGAATATTTAGTAGAACATTTACCAAATATTTAACAATTTTATCAATGAAATTAAAGAGATCGAGGTCAAAATGTGTTGGCCGCTGCCTTTATTTGGGTTGGCCAAACATAAATTGTTTACTGTATTTTCATAGGTTGCGTGGTTCAAAATATGTCAGTTGAAATAAAAGGCTTTTTCTCACACAAAATATATCTATTTACTTCTGTTCTTTAGTTACTTATTTTAACATTTGGGCTGCGGAGCGGCAAATACTGTTTTACTGTTACATCTTAGTATGATAACTACTTACTTTGTTAAATCAGCTACACATTCTACTTCACTATTTACAAACTATAATATCGTGATACAATAACTTCTTAAACCTTCGAAAATTTATCTAACAAATTCACGACTTTCCGTTTGCTTTTTACAATAGATAAACTGAACTCGAGCTGGGATGTAGTAATCACATTACCACACCTTCGGGAGGTACCTCCGCGAATTTACCAACTTATTTCATGGCTTGTATACCATAAAATCAACTAAACCCGCGCAAAACTGCCGCGAGGAGACCGTGTGCTTTCTACAAAAAGGCTTGATACGGAACTCTACTTATTTCACGGCTTGAATGCCACAAAATACACGAACCTCGTGTAAAAACCGCGAGGGAGACCGTCTGCTCACTACAGAGGCTGCTACGTATCTATCTTCTGTTTCCAGTCACGTAGGCTAAATGTAGCTATGAAACCGAATTCAATAATCTCGAACCCCTATCTGTTTTCCGATCTAGAGCTTTTGAGAACGTCGGAAGAAAAATGCACACCTTCCATTTGAGTATATGAAAATTCTTGAATCAGTTATTAAATCAAGCCTGCTGTAGGTTACTGGGTTTCCCAAAATTTCCTACCTAGCAAAAGTAAGTGTTTTACGGAACAAAAAATACTTGGATTGATCAACTTGGTAATTTTAACTAAATAAACCAACCATGTCTTGCGTATTTTCATTATTTACCAAGTCCTGTCCTAACTCCAGCAATCAATGTAATTCCTTCTAGTACTCCCTGAAGATGGTCGTTTAAATACCCGAAACTTGTAGGGATTAAATATCTTCTTTAAGTACATATCAAATGGCATAACTATTATTTGCGGACGATACCTCAGTGGTGGTCTCAGCACGGAGCTCGGAGGAATTGACCAATAAAATATATTTAACTATTAAGGAATTTAGTGAATGGTGTGCTAAAAACAATCTCAATTTGAATACTGAAAAGTCTGTCTATATAAATTTCAGAACTTCAAAATTAAAACCGGGAATTCACTTAAAAGATAATTTAGATAGTGACAAGAGTACAAAGTTTTTGGGATTGAACCTTGATAAATATCTCTCATGGAACAGCCATATAAACCAGATTAGCCTAAAAATAAATACGGGATACTACGTAATATCTCAGTTGAGAGACCTAGTTGATGAGCCTGCATTGGTTAACATCTACAATTCATTAATATATTTTCTTTTAAGTTATAATGTGATACTATGGGGAAATGCTACAAATAGCCAAAGAATTTTTACCAATCAAGAGAGAATTATCAGACTGATTTTTAAACTTAAGTAGCTGTAAAACAATTTACATAGAAAAGAGAATTTTATCCTTCCCTTCCTTATATATCAAGACTCTGTGGTATATAAAACAGAATTTAGGTGATTTTAATACCAATGCAGATCTTCATTTTTATAATACCCGAAACACAAGAGCGTTGGTTTTAGATAAGCATAATTTTAAAAAATTCGAAAAAAGTCCTTCGTATATAGGAAAAAAATTGTATAATAAGCTGCCATTGCGGGTTCAATCACTTGTATTTAATAAATTTAAGGCGTATGTAAGGGACCTTCTTATTGAAAAATGTTATTATTGTGTAAGTCAGTATTTGTCAGAAAGTTTTAATTTACTAATTGATCGCTTTATTTTATTTATATTTCTCGTTTTGTTAAAACTGCTTTGCTCATAATTGTTTTGTAGATTTTTTATTATTTTAGTGCGTTTCTCCTAATTGTTTTGTAGATTTTTGATTATTTTAGAGCGATGTGATATACATAATCTTTGTTATTATCTGACGTGTACATCCATGTATTTGGCAAAGTACAAATAAATATATCTATCAATCTATCTATTTAAATAAACCTTGTTGGGAAAGGCTTTGTCGTTTAATTTCCATCATATCAACTTCACTGTAAGTAAAGACTATTTCTTCAATTAAATCATTATTAAAAAAAAACTTTCGTAGCATTAAATTTCTTTTATCTCGAAAGCGGTCGACTATACAAGCATATACAGAGTATCTTTTTACCTAAAAATGTTCAAGGAATAATAATTTATTTAAGAAATAGCGAAAATCTATTGTGGAAAAAAATAGGACCTTAAATAACCCACCTTTGTTTTATTACCACGCCACTGGTTGCAATACGGGTCACCTGATAATTTAAAAAAGAGACCTTAACACATTCGCTGCCAAGCCAAATTTGTGAAAATTGCCTACCAGGCCAAGGCTGAATCCTATAAGATACGACAATTCTAAGACTATTAGCTATGGCAGTTTTTTTTTGTTGTATTGTTTGTCTGTTTTTTTTTTAATAAAACATAAACAGACACCGGTGTCTGATATGGCGTGGTGATTAGGTGTTAAACCTTTTTCTCAAAACGCGCCACGGAAGACACTCTAAGAAGACATTTTTTTTATATGGGTACGCCACAGCGGACACCTTAGCGGACACGACGTAGATAGCGGACACGTCAAATCCTGTCAAGACCCGCCCACCGTATGGAGCTACATTCCTTACAATGAAGAGACTTCAGTTGGAAGTAACATAACGTGGTGTCTACTGCTAGTTCTCCATTGCAATTTTAGGCAAAAATGAATAGCAGAACGCGAAGAATTATGTTTCTTGTGACTAATGAAGACCCAGGGAGTGATTGTGAAATGGATGGTAAGTACTTTCATTGAGGTTATTATATTATGTGTTTTTTGTTTATTCAATCAATGAGATCGCTACTTCTTTTCGTAAAATTATGTTGTTAGGACAAAAATTTATTATCAGTGTGTGTGAAAAATTAGAAATTAGGGAACTGTTGGGTCTAGTAAGACAGATGCCCATAATACAAAGAGAGCATTAAATTGTGTAAGTGTTGTTGTCGTGTGTCTTCTGGCCCGGATCAAATAACTTTTTATAATTTATTTTGCGTGTCAGTTTTTTTTTTAATATTTTGCTTTTTTGCAGATCCATATCATGATTCCGATGACTCTCGTGATCGAAACTATTTTATTATATACAGTGATGACGAGTTGACTGATAGCAGTGGACCTGGATATAGGGAATTTTCTCCAATCCCAAACGTACCTACTTTATCAGATACTGATAATAATAGCTCTTCTGGCAGATCTGAAAATGAAGCCCTAATAAATCATCCACCTCCAAAACCTACAAATCCTTCAGAAGAAAATATGGATGTCGATCAAAATCAACCTATTCACCAGAATAATTTCGAATATACTCCATTTAGCTGTATCAACGAAGCATTGATGTCTTTACTTGCAAATGGTGAACCCTATGATTTTTTTAACTTGTTAGTTGATAATGAAATGTTTGAGATTATTGTGGAACAAACCAATTTGTTTGCCATACAACGCTTAGTAGAAAAAACCACCGATTATACGCCATCGTCCCGATTTCATGCTTGGTCTCCAACAAATGTATCCGAAATAAAGAATTTTTTTGGAATCATCGGCTACATGGGTTTAGTAAAAATGCCTACATTACACAAATACTGGAGTACTGACCGCAAGTATCAAAATGCAGTGTGTGGAAATATTATGTCAAGAAATCGATTCGAACTTTTGCTGTCTATGGTTCATTTCTCGGATAACCTAGTCAACCCAACAAATAGCAGGGTACATAAAATACAAATTTTAATTGATAAATTTGTAGCTAACTGTCAAATGGCTTACACTCCAGGTAGAGTTTTTTGCATTGACGAAAGTTTAATTCCCTTCCGCGGTAGATTAATTATGAAGCAGTATATCCCCAATAAAGCTCATAAGTACGGCATTAAAGTGTTTAAGTTATGTGCCGGGCATGGGTATACCTGGAATATGAGAATCTATACTGGTAAAGAAGCAGATAAAAATAAATCAGTGCCAACAAATATTGTTTTAGAACTCAGCGAAAAACTTTTAGATGCTGGGCGTGCCGCTGTTACAGATAACTATTATACCAGTGTAGATCTTGCAAAGCGGCTTATAGAAAGAAAAACTCATTTAGTAGGCACGTTGAGGGCAAATAGGAAAGGCAACCCTCCAGAAGTGATAGGAGCTAAGTTGAAAAAGGGAGAATTGAAAGCTAAAGTAATTGAGAATGGAATTTCAGTTTTGAAGTGGAAAGATAAAAGGGGCGTGCTGATGTTATCCACCTACCATACAGATGAAACTGTAACAATCACCATAAGAGACCAAGAAATTGTTAAGCCACTGGTAGTTCTTGACTATAATAAGGGCAAAGCATCTGTTGACCTTTCCGACCAGTTTGCTAGTTATGCTTCCTGTCTACGAAAAACAGTGAAATGGTACCACAAAGTTTCCTTTGAAATTATACTTGGTACTGCTATTGTAAACGCTCACTTTCTTTACCAAGAAATTACTGGGAAAAAAAATAACGTTACTTCAATTTCGCGAAGCTGTTGTTGATAAACTCTTGGAGAAAAATGAAACCGATGACCTACAGACACCTCAAAATAAAAGCGTTCTGCAAAAACATGTCTTTCAAAAACTTCCAGGAAGTGCGAGAGAGGGAAGAAAATATTGCAAGGGCTGTTATGAAAAAAAAAATTAGAAACGAAATTCCAAAGAGCAAAGTGAGAAAGGTAACAACTTTCTGTAATGACTGTGAATTCCAGCCGAGATATTGTTTAGACTGTTTTAATGCCAAACATAAAAATTAGTTTGTTTTTATCTGTTTATTATATAACACCTACACCCACATGTGTTAACATTTTGATTACATTTATAAAAAAAATAAATAAATAGAAAAAGTGCGTTAAATTTTTATTAAAATAAGTGTACTATACATTGGGTGTCCGCCTTGGCGTGTATAGAAAATAATTTAATAAAATAATTATGCACGCCATAGCGGACACAATAGCAGACACAGGTTATAAAATCTATGTACATTGTCTAATCAAAAAACCAAGATAAGTGGACTATTCCGCAGCGCCAATACAGACACCTCATAAGGAAACTTTCATAGAAAAGTGTGTCCGCTGGGCAGAGCCATTAAATAAATGTAGCGGACATGGGTGTCTGCTCTGGCGTGGTAAAATCATAGCTGATCAGACACCGGTGTCCGCCATGGCAGCGAATGTGTTAAATAACACTTACTTATATCTAAAAGTTTATTTCTGTATTGTAACTTGATCCTAATATATTAAAAAAGACATACTTTGATGACACCATCTTTATTTGTTGTTACACTGATAGAAATGGTAGATTATGTATTACTCTACCGTATATTTCTATCATATTTATTAATGATAAACATAGCTGTCTATTAATAAACATATTTTGTTTATAAAAAATTTACGGCTGAAAAATTTGTATTATATACAAATCAACAATTTATTACTTACCAAATTATTTGGTATAATTCCAGTGGCTTTATTATAAAGCAATACTTCCTCAGACGTTCGATAATTACTAATTATATTTAAGTGTAATATCTTATGTCTAATGCTAAATCTGAAAATATTTAAGTATAATTTATTATAATTATTTCTTTTTAAATCATATTGATTCCTAGTAAATCTAAATTTATTTATTATTAATGTGGTTGCATAGTATTCAATAACATTTATTAATAATAAATCCATATAAATTTCCCGTTACGCATCCGTGTTTATTTGAAATCTACTGTATTTATAAACTGCAGGAACTCGTCCGGACAGGCAAATTTTTATTAACCCGAATAGTGTGCGTTCCTATTCCTATCTCTTCATTCGCCGCGTCGCATCGCGTAGGGTCATTTACGGGTTGTTTGTGTTAAAATTAGTTGTTTGTTTCATTTAAATGAGTAAGTTTTTACAAAGAATTCAGTCTTTTTAAATACCAAATGTTTATTTGTTTTATTTTTAATTAGACAAAAACAATTTTTGTATTTAGATTAGTTACAAAAAAAAGCTGTTTAGACAGCAAACAGGTCAACGCTTATTAGGTATAGAAAATAATATATTCAGTTTTTTAATTTTCATATTACTTTTTAAGTTTTGAGTTTAAGTTTTCAAGTTTCCAATGTTCTGTTCGTTAAGAGTTAAAATTTTATTTTTTACAAAAAAATAAAGAATGTTTAAGACATCGAATACCATTTTTTATTTGCCACTTAGATACCTACCAACGTATAGATACATACCTATATGTACGTACCACTTAAATTTTTTCAGCGTTGCGGTAGTGACGTATTATGGAAAATTTTTATTTTCCGATACAAATACTGGTTAAGTCTGGACAGATAACAATCATATAGATGCTTGTGCCTCTATATACTAATATAGGATGTCTGCAGAAATCATGGTTCTCTTTGATGTTTCCCCCGGGATTTTACAAAAGATTTTCAGGAATTTTTACTCCTCTATGTAAGAACGTTGTTGAGCACTGATAGTCAGTATCAAGTATTTTTATTTTATTTGTTTTTTTACATGACATATTATGACACGAAGTAATATTAATTTTCTACCTGTGATATTGATCAAGACTCTCTGTTGGTGCTATTAGACATGGTTGTAGTATCTATTCTATAATATAGGTATCACGAGTATAGAAAAAATAATTGCACCGATTCATATTATAGGAACATACCTAGGTAAAATATAAATGCTTGGTACCTATTGCCTATCTGAGATTATTCAAATTTCTTTTTTAGATGTGTTCCTGAAAATCTTTTGTGCAATTTGCTCAGGCGAAACATCGGGGATAACCATAGTTTCTGCAAATACATCCCACATTTTGAATAAATAACCATATAGGTTTATTCCAATCCCATAATTATTTACCAATAAACCATATATTATATATATAAACAAACATAGATTAAATTCAACTCAAAATTGAGTAATATCAAATGTACCTAAGTTTCTAGAAATACCTGAAATTTATGCCTAAATAATAATTTACTAATGTGAATTCATTTATAAAATAACCAGTAAGCAACTTTTAAAATATAGAATTGTAACCACCCCTTTAGGTAGTTATCATAAGTCTACAATATTTTTTATAAATAAAATATTACTACTTATTGGTAAATATTTGTTTTAGAGAAACTCGCATGTATTTATTATAAATCAAGCAATTTTTATAATTAATCAAATGGCTGTAATCCAGAATGTATTAAATATAAATCAACGTTGATTCCGCCATATTTAAATCAGCCATGTATTTATTATTACTCTTATGCTTTACTGATTAATAAACTCTTCTATCAGTGTATTAATATAAATTGGTTTCATAACTTTTTATATAGAATTATACCTTAACTTAACTTAAATGAGTAAAACTTTATTAATAAAAAACAATGGGGGAGTTAAAATACCTCACGACGGCTCTGCTGAGAATGACTTTATTTACTTTACTTACTTCAAAACAAAAAGCAACCTTACGTGCAAAACTTGATTCCATTGTCTTGAAAACAAACTAAAAAATGAAACTAAAACAATAGAATTAGCTAATTGCATTTTTAGATATCAATCCAATATTCGCCCTATTTTAGGTACTAATCAAAATTTTCTTAATCTAAAGAAAACCTTTGAAATTCGTATTTTAGTTTTTTGCATATTACGAGGAAAATTATGTCAAATATTTTAAAGAAACACAAAGGCAGCATAGCTTTCAAAATAAAATATAAAGCTTTGAATCTGCATAGAAGCTCAAAGTAAATACTAAAGATACCACGAGCTTTTCACCATTCTCTGATTATTCGCCCGAATGCCGCAGATAATTTTGTATGCACATAAAAATGTAGGTTTAATGATTCACATATTTTAAGTATTTAAAAAGATTCTTCTAGCTTTAAGACATTTGAATCCTTTTGTGTGCTTTTTTATTTAAACGAGTATACATGATGAAAAAAATAAGAAATAAGAGAATCTGTAAAACCCATTGGCTAGTTTAGATTATATTATACACTTGTAGAAAGTAAAGGGAACTATTTTTGAAAAAGAGTGGTAATAAATAAGTACGAGGTTTAAGAGTTAAATATGAGGAACCCAGCTATACGGTTCGCCTATATATTCGAGATGATGCAGCCACACTTTGGCAACACTCCCTGTAAATAGGCAACATATTATCAAGTTTATTATTTTCATAGTTAGTTTAGGTTAGTTGCTGTTATTATTCGTTTTTAATTATACTCATTAATAAGTTCAAAGTTTAATTGAAAGGCTGAAAAGAATCGTTCGGGTATAGAATAACGGGTTGGATTTTGGAACAAACCTTTAAATAAAGTAAGGTTAGTTAGTTAGTTATTGTCATTATTCGTTGGTTATTATACTCATTAATTATCGGTTGTTTGTTATTATTCTTGAAAGAAAAGGACTGAATTAGTGTAAAATAAGTCTGTTGAAAATATCATAACCCAAAAAAAAATATGATACTACATAATTTTTCATAAAAGAATGTCTGATTTATATTTTTTCATACCTTTGGCGCTCCTTAACCCTTTCTGACATTTTTCCCTGGATCCACGCCTGTACCGAACTACCGACCCTGGCTGGCAACCTACGAGCCGCCACTGTTTGAAGTGTCTCTTGTCGCCTGTTTGTAATTACACTTGTGCAGCGTAAACTAGTACTTCTTCATTTACAGTGGAGCGAGCTACTTTAGTTTATTTCCTTTAACTTCTCTGGCTTGACTCCCCAAATGATTTCCATGGTCGCCCTTGTCGATTTTGCATCACGATGGGAACCTCGAAGGTTCCTTCTAACCAAGAATCATTATTTTTTTTCTTCAATTTTATGGGCTTTTGACCATCTTTGTTTCATGATGGATTTCCTCCACTCAGGTGCCGTCTTTGTTGAGGTTGGCGACCACTATGGCAAATTCTTCTCTATGTTGAGCTCGATGGATCAGGGTATTACCATCCATGTTTGTCCAGTCTCTTATATTCCTCAGCCAGAACTTCTTCTTTCTCCCTATGCCTCGTTTACCCTCGATTTTTCCTTCCAGTATTACTTGGAGTTGTTCATACTCCTCGTGCCGCATTAGGTGTCCCAGGTAGGTTGTTTTTCTTATCTTCATGATACTTGTTAACTGATGGATTTAACATACGAAAATGTATGCTTCAGTCTTTTGTTGTTTTCTTCTATATCTCCATAGCATGACAACAGATGATTTTCTAAATAATTTAATTTTTCGTTTAAAGTTGACAAATTTTGCATTTGCATCTGCTCTAGCAGATATCCGCAGGTCACTGCTCTTACAACCGAGGTGCTCGATGAACCTATAATAAACAAAAAACGACTTTACTTCACTAGAAACAAAAGTTGCATTTTTAAAAATTTGAGCTAAAATACTTCGAAGTTATATATCTATGAAATACGCTGTTTTTGAAAGCCTCAAACAGGATCAAAAAATTATAAATCGCTTTAAAATATATAACTCAATTGATTCTTACCTGAATTATTGAAATTCATCACTTTTATTTTGACAAATAACTTAGAAAAAATATATCTACGTTTAAGAAGTTTACACCGAGAGCGACAAGAACAGACACGTACACCATGAGCAACGATCGAAGTCTTACTACACAAGTGACAGTTCTGGCGCAACGATAAGTGGCGGGAGATGTTAAATATTGTTCCTAGAACTGTCTTCTTTCTCAGGAAATATTTTTTTATATACAGTGTGGTCATTTAAGTGTGCAACATATGGGATTTTTTTTATTACCGATTTCTCAGAATATTTCCCTCATATATAAAAAATCTCATAAGAAGTGTGGTCTTTCGCAAGAATTACAGCGATAATTCACCTCACTTTTATTGAACCAATCAAAACGCTCATTTTCATAGTAACCACCTTGGTAACGGTCGTCTTACCCGATAAGACTACCGCTAGCTCGAAAAGACGCTTTCGAAAAGACGCTTGTAGCTTTTTTACTTAAATAAAAAATTAGTAACACCTCTAACTTGTATATTTACCTTTATCAGACGGCCTTCATTTTTATGTTCAGTAAATTATCCAATAAAATATACCTCTAGAGGCGGTTTCTTATCTTCATACCTTCGTTTTTCACTCGAAACTCGATTTTCCAAGAAAATTTTCACTCAATGTAATTTTTACTTATAATCAAAGATAAGACCCTCGAGCTAAAGCTCTCGGGATCATATCAGATTATAAGTAAAAATTACATTTCGTAAAAATTTGTCAGAAAATCGATTTCTTGTTAAAAACATCGGTATTACCGATAAGACGCCTCCTCTATCGGTATATTACCGTTGAATATTTCACTCATGTATAAATTTTCCCATAAGAAACGTTAAAAATCAAAAAATATCAGCGGATATACAACGTTGCCTAGACAACGTTGTATATCCAACACACAACAATCGAACCTATTTGACGAGTCAGTTTTTTTTTTACCTTTTTACTGCGAACGTGATCGTTATTGTTATGAGTTCCCTTCGCGAAATTCATTGCTTTTGAAAAACAAACCCTCTCAACAGATAACGACAAAGATATAATTATGGCATAAATGAAAAAATAATATATATTTCATTCTAGAAATATTCTCCCTAAATACCGCTCGTGCATAAAAATTAACCAGATAATTTTCATTCAAGCTTGTTATACTAATTCCACTCGTTCTTCGAACTCGTGGAATTATAAATAACAAGCTTTCATGAAAATTATCGGTAATTTTTAAGCACTCGTGGTATTACCCCCGATAATTCCACAGTAGAAGCGATAATTCCACAGTAGAAGCGATAACCACGGTTACCGCAAAAACTTTTATTATTGAACTTACTTATGTCAATCTGCGACATTTAAAAAGTGAATTGATTACAAATCAAGATTTAATTTAATTTTAAGTATATTTTTAATAAATTTGTTACTTATTACGTAATTTATTGTACAATAATGTTTTTTTTTTTAATATGAAATACAATTTTTCGGGAAATATTCCACCGAATACCACTCGTGCATCAAAAATAACCAGATAATTCTGCTTTCAAGCGTGTTGTAGTATTGTAACTGCATTCGGTTATTTTCATTTTTGATTAAATCTCGAAAAAGCCCTCCTTCTTCGAAGTCGGGCTCTTTCGGATTTAATCAAAAATGAAAATAAACTCATTCAGTTACAATACAACACGCTTTCAATCAGAATTGTCGGTAATTTTGATGCACTAGTGGTATTATACCCGAAAATTTTATTCTTGATAAAAGTTGGTGCATGTTCAATAATAATATTAGGTGCACTTGGAATGGTTGCAAATCAAACGGCGTACAGGGTAGGTCAAGAAATATAAAACTTGTACAAGAATAAAGTACTCCCATTTCAGAAAACTCAGCAAAATGTTATAAAGAAAGGTTATTTAGAATTAAAAGTTATGCATAGATTCGAAAACGTGACCTAAAATTAAAAAAATATTTTTTTTTGTAAACATTAATAATTTCCCATAAAAAATTATTTTTTTTTATATTCACTCTAAAGACTTTCATAAATTAATCAAATCAATTTCATATATCTTTGTTCAAATTCAAGCATATTATTTGTAAAATTAACAACTCTCAATTAAACTGCAAAATGTTTATTTTAAATTCTTATTAAAAAAGTGTACAAATTAATCGACAAACATGAAATCCTACTAAAATATTTTGACAGTTTGGTGGCATTATTAACAAATGTTTTTAAAAGTATTTGAATATGGTGCCAATGGTTTTACCAATGTTTATCGGCTTTTTTTATTATAACGTAACAATAAACAAATAAAAAAAAATAAAACAGAAAATATCTGACATGCAGAAAAAAAATTATGTATGTTTAAAAAAATTATCGACGCGTTTCTGTATGTCCACCTTCTAGTTCAATGCATTTAATTGTCCGATCATAAAATTCACTTAGAGTGGATCGCAATACACTTGCTGGAATATTTCTGCAATGAAATCGTATCGAATTTTTAAGTTCCCCTACATTATTAAACGGTCGATCCTTGTAAACTTTTTGCTTTAAATATCCCCATAAAAAAAATCTAATGGGGTGAGATCTGGCGAACGAGGAGGCCACCGTGAATCGGTATTTTGTCCTAAACATGTATCACCATATTCCCCATTTAACCATTCAGAAACAATTCTAGCAGAATGAGCGGAACAACCATCATGTACAAACCACAATTTATGTCCTTCTTGTATACACATATTATCTAAGAAATCCGTCAGCTCGTTTTCCAAAAAATGTAAATTGGTATTACCAGTTAGGTTTTGGCGAGAAGAAAACGGCCTTATTAATTTGTTGTTAATAATACCGCACCAAACGTTGGTTTTTATTGTCAATGACAAAATTTGGACTTTCGTCCGACTACCACCTATAATTTTGGGAAGAAACAACGCCAATTGTTGTGAACGTGGATTCATCCCCAAAAAGTATGTGTCTATAGAAATCACGTTGATCCTCTATTTGTCCTTGAATGCACATGCAGAAATCATACCGAAAGTCGTAGGCTCGTCTTTGAAACGTGCAAATAAACATTGGCTTATAGGCATGGTGTTCTTGTTTTTTAAGAATCTTCTTAATAGAGCTTTTTTTTTATACCCGTATAAGCATACGTTTCTTGGGTGGATCTTCTAGGGTTTTCAACAACTGCTTAAAGTACTTCTAATTGATTTTCTTCAGTACATACAGTTTTGGTACGTTCATTTTTATATTTATAGTCTAAAGACCCTGTCTGTTTAAAATTATTTAAATAGTGAACTTGTTTATCTGGATGTTGTTCATTGAATATATCTCCTGCTTCACGCACTGTTTTATACTTTTCTCCGCATATTAACACTAATTCTGCCTTCTCGGCTAACGTTAACTGTATTGGAGGAGGCATTTGAAATCAAATAACAACAATAATTATTTAAAAATGAATAATGCCACCAAACTGTCATATTGTTTTCTTTTAACCCTTATTTGTTTTTTTCCATAGGTATCTGCGATTATTTTAGTAGGATTTCATGTTTGTCGATTAATTTGTACAGTTTTTTAATAAACATTTAAAATAAAAATTTTGCACTTTAAATGAGAGTTTTTTAATTTGCATATTATCATTAGTAATGTTTTATCTTGTTAAAAAAATTTTTAGAATGTTTTACAGTTGTGTTTAATGTCGTTGCAACAACCATGAAGTTTGTGATTCCTTAATAAATTAAAAATTCAAGTTAATTTTACAAATATGCTTGAATTTGAACAAAGATATGTAAAATTGATTTGATTTTGATTAATCTATGAAGGTCTTTATGGTGAATATTAAAAAAAAAATTTTTGGGAAATTATTAATGTTTTCAAATTTTTTTTATTTTTATTTTAGGAGGTCACGTTTTTGAATCTATGCATAACTTTTAATTCTAAATAACTTTTCTTAATAACATTTTGCTGAATTTTCTGAAATAGGGGTACTTTATTCTTGTACAAGTTTCATATTTTTTGACATACCTACCCTGTACGCCGTTTGACTTGCAACCATTCCAAGTACACCTAATATGATTATCGAACATTCACCAACTTTTATCCAGAATAAAATTTTCTGAGAAATCGATAATAAAAAATATTCTTATATGTTGCACACTTAAATGGCCACACTGTATAGATGTATTTCGGAAAATTGACTTTTGGCCGCCTAAATCGTTCTAATTGACTGATGTGCAGCGTATAAAAAGTTTACAGTTTTACTTCTTATGTACCCACTGAAACCCCATAAGGTTAAAAAACTTCTCCAAACTTCATGTCAAATGAAATTGATTTAACTTTATTTTTTAACAACAGTATATTAAGTATTTAAGACTTTTCTTTATTTAATCAATCCGAATTACTTTCAATAATAGAGACAATTAAAAAAAAATTAAAGCGTTAAAGATTTATATAATAGAATTGTAGCAAAAAGGGTTTTTCATTTAAAAACTAAATGAAATTCCATATTTCTCCAGAAGTTTTACGTCTACTATATAATCTTCAAGTATTATTTATTTAGGAGTTTAAAAGTTGAATACTTATCCGATTGCACAGAAAGTTAAGGTAAGCCAACTGGGTAACTTTTTGAGAAAACTTTAAAACTAAAATTACAAATTGCGCTTCTTTCGTTGGTCGAGTAAATCACTTAAATTCTATATTTTTTTTATCTAGTTGAGAGACACGAGTTAAAAATTTCAGCACCAAAATACGAACCGAAGCATAAAGCAATAGTAAAAAATTATAAGAATTAGTAACTTATTTGGAGAGCTGTATTCTGAAACACAATGTAAAGACACAACAACAGTTTGACTCAAACAAACTTTTGTTATAGTTGTTCCAAGCCTAACTTGATGACATAAAAAGCATTAAACTGCTGACCATAGGCTACCAAATAATTAAAATACGGATTGATGCAAATTTTTAATATGATTAAATAGTATAATAATATATTACAGTTTGTATCCGTGACTTCTCCAGCAGAGAATATTTTTAAAATGGTCTTTCAGTAAAAAATATGCTCATTTTGCCGAAAACAATTTACAAATGTTGTCATTGTCCAGCAAGGACCGCAATATAAGTTTTCCTTGCCAAGAAAGGATAGGGACAGGTGCTATGTTAGTTGGAATATACAGTGATGGGCTAAAACATGGAACAAATTCATTTAAAAATCAGGTATTAATTTTTTGAAAAAACGCTCGGACACGTCGATTATAATTTTTCCTTCCGAATCTTTTGCCTTAAAAAGAAATTATACAGGGTGTGTCAAAAAGTAGATGCAGCAAACACTTTTTGTATTTTAAATAGAACCCTATTTTTTTCAGTCGAATTTTAAATTCTACGTCAAATTCTGCGCATAATTTATGTAGCATAGCCTATCCTTATCTCTAACGGTTTTAGAGAAAAATTACATCATAAAACGAAAATTATTTTATTAAGTAGTGTTGAAAATGCCAACCATTAACTTCTTGACAATATGCCAATCTACTTAAAAACCCTCCTAAAACATTATTTACAGTATTTTCATTAACTTGCCTAAGTTCATATCTAATTTTAAATTTTAAGTCTTCCAAATTTTGTGGTTTATTCTTATACACTTTTGATTTCAAATAACCCCAAAGAAAGAAATCCATTGGTGTAAGATCGGGAGATCTTGCAGGCCATTCTATGGGTTCTCTTCTACCTATCCATCGTTCGGGAAATATACTATTCAAATACTCTCGTACTTGTCGAGCAAAATGAGGCGGAGCACCATCCTGCTGAAACCAAATAGACGCTTCTGGTAGATTAGGCTGATTCGAATTTGGAAAATCCGCTGCTAGTGTGGGAATTAATTCATTTTGAAGAAATTGTAAATACCGGTCTCCTGTAAGATTTCCATCGAAGAAAAAAGATCCAATAATTCTATTATTTAATATTCCTGCCCAAACATTTACTTTTTGTGGGTTTTGCGTGTGCTGTTCTATCATCCAACGGGGATTATTTGTACTCCAATACCGAAAATTTTGTCTGTTTACCGAACCATTCAAACAAAACGTGGCTTTATCGCTAAAAAGTATAATATGTTGCGATGGAAAAATAGATTTAAGTTGCAAATTTCCATCATAGTTTCACAAAACTGTAGTCGGCGGTCGGGATCATCTTCGTTTAGCTCGTGCAGCAACCTAATTTTGTACGGATGGTAATTTTCTTGTTTCAATACCCGCAAAACAGATCGTCGGCTCACATCATTATTAAGGGCTACTTCAGTGGATGCACTATGGGGATTATCTTCAACTTCTAACAAAATGTTCAATTTTCTGTTTTCACTAATTTTTGGACGACCTGGCCGTAGACGATCCTTTACATTCCCTGAATTTCTTCTCAATTTTACTCACTGTAGATCTTGTAATCGGTCGTCCTGGATACTTAGCGCTAAACAAGTTACAAACTTCTTCTTGATTTCTTGTTTTGTCTCCACATCCAATTAACATTAAAATTTCGATTCTTTGAGTTTCATTTAAATGCACCATGATCACCGTTTTCCAAAATTATACCTAAAATTATTTTTGATGACTTGCTATCGTAGTGACAATTCATTTAAATTTACCTGTTTACCTTTAAGTAGGTACCTGTACATGCCTTTCTTTAAAGAAAAAATTCGTTTTATAATGTAATTTTTCTCTAAAACCGTTAGAGATAAGGATAAGGTATGCTACATGAATTATGCGCAGAATTTGACGTAGAATTCAAAATTCGACTGAAAAAAATAGGATTCTATTTAAAATACAAAAAAATTTTGCTACATCTACTTTTTGACACACCCTGCATAATTTCTTTTTGAGGCAAAAAATTCGGAAGAAAAAATTATAATCGACGTGTCCGAGCGTTTTTTCAAAAAATTAATACCTGATTTTTAAATGAATTTGTTCCGTATTTTAGCCCATCACTGTATATTTCTCGAAAACTAAATGCAACTTTAGGAAATCCAAATTTTAGGATATTTTGTGACTTTTTAGTAGTATTTTAAAATAATTGTTAATGCTACAATGATACATTAACTAATCTATAAGGATTACCTATTCGAAGAAACTTTCAGTTAAAGTTAATAACTAAATTACAGGAAGCTGCGAGCACAGAGTTAATGTTTGTGTCTATTCAAAACTTTGTGATGGTCTAATGGGTAACCAGGATAGTTTGGTTACTTTAAGTATAGGAGTTTGTTCCTATAGACAATGAGATTTATTTTCGACACCTAAATTTGCCAAGCCCGATTTGGATAGTGTTTAAATTAATTTTGTAACTGGGAGGAATGTTCAGGTTATATTTAAACTCAAATAGTTATTTTTTATTGTTTATCTGGATGTTGTTCATTGAATATATCTCCTGCTTCACGCACTGTTTTATACTTTTCTCCGCATATTAACACTAATTCTGCCTTCTCGGCTAACGTTAACTGTATTGGAGGAGGCATTTGAAATCAAATAACAACAATAATTATTTAAAAATGAATAATGCCACCAAACTGTCATATTGTTTTCTTTTAACCCTTATTTGTTTTTTTCCATAGGTATCTGCGATTATTTTAGTAGGATTTCATGTTTGTCGATTAATTTGTACAGTTTTTTAATAAACATTTAAAATAAAAATTTTGCACTTTAAATGAGAGTTTTTTAATTTGCATATTATCATTAGTAATGTTTTATCTTGTTAAAAAAATTTTTAGAATGTTTTACAGTTGTGTTTAATGTCGTTGCAACAACCATGAAGTTTGTGATTCCTTAATAAATTAAAAATTCAAGTTAATTTTACAAATATGCTTGAATTTGAACAAAGATATGTAAAATTGATTTGATTTTGATTAATCTATGAAGGTCTTTATGGTGAATATTAAAAAAAAAATTTTTGGGAAATTATTAATGTTTTCAAATTTTTTTTATTTTTATTTTAGGAGGTCACGTTTTTGAATCTATGCATAACTTTTAATTCTAAATAACTTTTCTTAATAACATTTTGCTGAATTTTCTGAAATAGGGGTACTTTATTCTTGTACAAGTTTCATATTTTTTGACATACCTACCCTGTACGCCGTTTGACTTGCAACCATTCCAAGTACACCTAATATGATTATCGAACATTCACCAACTTTTATCCAGAATAAAATTTTCTGAGAAATCGATAATAAAAAATATTCTTATATGTTGCACACTTAAATGGCCACACTGTATAGATGTATTTCGGAAAATTGACTTTTGGCCGCCTAAATCGTTCTAATTGACTGATGTGCAGCGTATAAAAAGTTTACAGTTTTACTTCTTATGTACCCACTGAAACCCCATAAGGTTAAAAAACTTCTCCAAACTTCATGTCAAATGAAATTGATTTAACTTTATTTTTTAACAACAGTATATTAAGTATTTAAGACTTTTCTTTATTTAATCAATCCGAATTACTTTCAATAATAGAGACAATTAAAAAAAAATTAAAGCGTTAAAGATTTATATAATAGAATTGTAGCAAAAAGGGTTTTTCATTTAAAAACTAAATGAAATTCCATATTTCTCCAGAAGTTTTACGTCTACTATATAATCTTCAAGTATTATTTATTTAGGAGTTTAAAAGTTGAATACTTATCCGATTGCACAGAAAGTTAAGGTAAGCCAACTGGGTAACTTTTTGAGAAAACTTTAAAACTAAAATTACAAATTGCGCTTCTTTCGTTGGTCGAGTAAATCACTTAAATTCTATATTTTTTTTATCTAGTTGAGAGACACGAGTTAAAAATTTCAGCACCAAAATACGAACCGAAGCATAAAGCAATAGTAAAAAATTATAAGAATTAGTAACTTATTTGGAGAGCTGTATTCTGAAACACAATGTAAAGACACAACAACAGTTTGACTCAAACAAACTTTTGTTATAGTTGTTCCAAGCCTAACTTGATGACATAAAAAGCATTAAACTGCTGACCATAGGCTACCAAATAATTAAAATACGGATTGATGCAAATTTTTAATATGATTAAATAGTATAATAATATATTACAGTTTGTATCCGTGACTTCTCCAGCAGAGAATATTTTTAAAATGGTCTTTCAGTAAAAAATATGCTCATTTTGCCGAAAACAATTTACAAATGTTGTCATTGTCCAGCAAGGACCGCAATATAAGTTTTCCTTGCCAAGAAAGGATAGGGACAGGTGCTATGTTAGTTGGAATATACAGTGATGGGCTAAAATATGGAACAAATTCATTTAAAAATCAGGTATTAATTTTTTGAAAAAACGCTCGGACACGTCGATTATAATTTTTCCTTCCGAATCTTTTGCCTTAAAAAGAAATTATACAGGGTGTGTCAAAAAGTAGATGCAGCAAACACTTTTTGTATTTTAAATAGAACCCTATTTTTTTCAGTCGAATTTTAAATTCTACGTCAAATTCTGCGCATAATTTATGTAGCATAGCCTATCCTTATCTCTAACGGTTTTAGAGAAAAATTACATCATAAAACGAAAATTATTTTATTAAGTAGTGTTGAAAATGCCAACCATTAACTTCTTGACAATATGCCAATCTACTTAAAAACCCTCCTAAAACATTATTTACAGTATTTTCATTAACTTGCCTAAGTTCATATCTAATTTTAAATTTTAAGTCTTCCAAATTTTGTGGTTTATTCTTATACACTTTTGATTTCAAATAACCCCAAAGAAAGAAATCCATTGGTGTAAGATCGGGAGATCTTGCAGGCCATTCTATGGGTTCTCTTCTACCTATCCATCGTTCGGGAAATATACTATTCAAATACTCTCGTACTTGTCGAGCAAAATGAGGCGGAGCACCATCCTGCTGAAACCAAATAGACGCTTCTGGTAGATTAGGCTGATTCGAATTTGGAAAATCCGCTGCTAGTGTGGGAATTAATTCATTTTGAAGAAATTGTAAATACCGGTCTCCTGTAAGATTTCCATCGAAGAAAAAAGATCCAATAATTCTATTATTTAATATTCCTGCCCAAACATTTACTTTTTGTGGGTTTTGCGTGTGCTGTTCTATCATCCAACGGGGATTATTTGTACTCCAATACCGAAAATTTTGTCTGTTTACCGAACCATTCAAACAAAACGTGGCTTTATCGCTAAAAAGTATAATATGTTGCGATGGAAAAATAGATTTAAGTTGCAAATTTCCATCATAGTTTCACAAAACTGTAGTCGGCGGTCGGGATCATCTTCGTTTAGCTCGTGCAGCAACCTAATTTTGTACGGATGGTAATTTTCTTGTTTCAATACCCGCAAAACAGATCGTCGGCTCACATCATTATTAAGGGCTACTTCAGTGGATGCACTATGGGGATTATCTTCAACTTCTAACAAAATGTTCAATTTTCTGTTTTCACTAATTTTTGGACGACCTGGCCGTAGACGATCCTTTACATTCCCTGAATTTCTTCTCAATTTTACTCACTGTAGATCTTGTAATCGGTCGTCCTGGATACTTAGCGCTAAACAAGTTACAAACTTCTTCTTGATTTCTTGTTTTGTCTCCACATCCAATTAACATTAAAATTTCGATTCTTTGAGTTTCATTTAAATGCACCATGATCACCGTTTTCCAAAATTATACCTAAAATTATTTTTGATGACTTGCTATCGTAGTGACAATTCATTTAAATTTACCTGTTTACCTTTAAGTAGGTACCTGTACATACCTTTCTTTAAAGAAAAAATTCGTTTTATAATGTAATTTTTCTCTAAAACCGTTAGAGATAAGGATAAGGTATGCTACATGAATTATGCGCAGAATTTGACGTAGAATTCAAAATTCGACTGAAAAAAATAGGATTCTATTTAAAATACAAAAAAATTTTGCTACATCTACTTTTTGACACACCCTGCATAATTTCTTTTTGAGGCAAAAAATTCGGAAGAAAAAATTATAATCGACGTGTCCGAGCGTTTTTTCAAAAAATTAATACCTGATTTTTAAATGAATTTGTTCCGTATTTTAGCCCATCACTGTATATTTCTCGAAAACTAAATGCAACTTTAGGAAATCCAAATTTTAGGATATTTTGTGACTTTTTAGTAGTATTTTAAAATAATTGTTAATGCTACAATGATACATTAACTAATCTATAAGGATTACCTATTCGAAGAAACTTTCAGTTAAAGTTAATAACTAAATTACAGGAAGCTGCGAGCACAGAGTTAATGTTTGTGTCTATTCAAAACTTTGTGATGGTCTAATGGGTAACCAGGATAGTTTGGTTACTTTAAGTATAGGAGTTTGTTCCTATAGACAATGAGATTTATTTTCGACACCTAAATTTGCCAAGCCCGATTTGGATAGTGTTTAAATTAATTTTGTAACTGGGAGGAATGTTCAGGTTATATTTAAACTCAAATAGTTATTTTCTCCTGGTATTTTGTTGTAGTTATAGAGAAACGGCGTCGATACATCGATTATACTGATAGTTTTGAGTTTAACTTATTTCATAGCAAGAGCATTTAGTAATACTAGCGTGGCATGAGAGCAAAATTTCTAGACCACTGCTCAGTTTAGTGCAATAGGGCACTTTACTAAATTCTAAAAAGTACTATACTGTATATTTAGACAGCGTCTGCTGCGTTTGTTATAAGAGATAGAAAAAGATTTTAAATACAAAAGTTGTATCCTAAATCGCCAGAAAATGTTACGCAAAATAACAAATGAATATCACAAAGTTAGGAAAAAACACAAACTTGGTAAATCTTTAATGGATCACCTTGTATATTGAAACAAAAATTAATAGATCTTTTTTTCCTGAATTCAAAAATATATGATATGTTGACATTTGATTTAGCCGTTTTCGAAATATTTGCATTTTAACAAAGTGCATGATTATATCGTTTAAATTGTTTTAATTATTTTCAATAAACAAAATAGAGCCAAAAAATTAAAAATATATTTTTTAATAAAATAATTTATGAAAATTCACAAGTGTTGAATGTGACCGCCGTTATTTTCAATACATTTTCTGTAATCTTCCTCTAATTTAGATAAAGCATTGTCAATATACTCCGGATGTGCTTCATTTAATGAATCTATACTGCTTTGAATTCTTTGCCTTAAGTCCTCTAAACTTTGACTTCTTTCTTTGTATACTTCATTTTTTAGATAGCCCCACAAAAAATTGTCCAAAGGGGTCAGGTCAGGACTATTAGGTGGCCAGTTAATGGTCCCATGCGTTCCAATCCGCTCGTTAAACCGGTTATTTAAAAAATTTCTTACGAGCATTGTGTTATGAGGCGGCGCGCCGCCCTGGTGCCATATTATGTTGTTATATTCCCTAATAGGAAGTTCTTCTAAGAAACCTTCAATGTCATTTAAAAACTGGATGTATCTATCTCCTGTTAACGAGCCCTCAAATATAACCGGGCCAATTATTTGGTTATTAAGAATACCACACCAAACATTTAACGACATTCGACCCTGAATTTTAATTTCAACATAAGAGTGGGGGTTCTCTGATGCCCACATGTGTGTGTTTCGTCGGTTATACACCCCTGCTGTGGTAAACGTAACTTCATCGCTTCACAAAATCTTATTAAAAAAATCGTTTTTCTAACCGACATATCATTACAATATGATAGTCTTCTAATTTTATGATCATCTGTCAATTTTTGTACCGGCAACATTTTATATGGGTGATATCCATATTTGTGTAAAACAGTTTGAATCTTTTTTGCAGATTTTCCAAAGTATTTACTAGCATCGGCTATAGATAACTTTGGATTTTCTAAAAATAAGTAATAACAGATTGATAAAACAGATAAAATAATTAAAGATTCTGTTCCTACCTTCAAAATATAATAAAATCTGTAGTTCATCATCCTCATTTGCGATAACTGTGCGTTTTTTCCTATGAAGGGTTTTGCGCTCCCTCATGCTCCTTTTGGTATAATAAAAAGTGGACCTAGCAGGAACTGGCATTTCGCGATGAATACGCCGATACTCTGCTTGCGCTTGAGCAACATTATTGTTGTTTTTGTAAACTAGGCGAACTATTTCTAATTTTTCTTCCTCTGTGTAACACATCTTACGTATGGAATAAAGGAAATCTGATAGCCATATAAATAATGATAAATAATGGCGTTCGAGTCATTTGTTAATTCATGGCAAGTGCGATTAATTTAAACAATATAATCACTTTTTTAAAATGCATATAATTCGAAAACGGCTAAACCAAATGTCAACATATCATATATTTTTGAATTCAGGAAAAAAAGATCTATTAATTTTTGTTTCAATATACAGGGTGATCCATTAAAGATTTACCAAGTTTGTGTTTTTTCCTAACCTTGTGATATTCATTTGTTATTTTGCGTAACATTTTATGGCGATTTAGGATAAACCCTACAACTTGTCTAAATATACGGAATGATCCTGTAACTATTATTAAATTATAAATACTGGAATAGACAATTCGTACAAAGAATAAACGTATAAATATGACAAAACAAACTAACATTATTTGGATTTAAAATTTGCCACCAAAACGCTAGTTTAAGGTCCTTAGACCAAATTATAATACATGGACTGAGCGTTCCCTATCTCACTGCATTAATAATTAGTAATGTCAAAGGTATGTTCGTCTAATCTAGGCATATACAAAAACTGCCGAAGCAATAATTTCGTAATCATAGGTACAGTCGAAACGGCCGTTCCTTGCCGATGCGTTATTACTTCCCTTCCCCGAAACTAAAACCATATGAATCTAATCAAAATTACGACGTTCAAAAAGTCAAAACAAAGTCTAAATTTATAAACTTCAAAATTTTCGTGGCTAGCGTTCAGACTCAATAAAAACAACAAATATCTACTCTGGTTCTTGAATATATTTATACGTCAGGATTTTATCCTTTGACATCTGTTATTCGTTGTGTACTGTTTAGGTATTGTCGTTTATAGAAATTTTGATATCGGCTCTTGCCTTAATTAATTTTGGTTCGTGCGTTCTCTTTTAAAAGTTTTGTCTGCAAAGTTTTGGCGCCTTTTTCTATTATATATCACATAGTGCCTCTCTACTACGGATTTGAATTTGGACCAACAGGGAGCCAGTCTTTTGGTAGTTTGTATGTCGTGTCTTGTCTAGATCTCGTATGTGAGTCTGTGATTAGTGAGTTTGTCGATACGTCTGTGCGTCGGTAATAGTCTTTAATAATTTTCAAGAAAAACTCGTTTATCGTCTGCATTTGAAAGTCACGGTAAAGTACTCTGTTGGCTGTATATCTAGGTACGTCCGCGATAGTTTTTAACGCCCTGTTTTGAATTACCTGGATCTTATTAAGCTCCGTTCTGCTTATGTTGCACCACGAACTGAGAATCGGCCTGACCAATACCTTGTAGAGGTTGACCTTAGTCCTATTTGAAAGCCCAGTCCGCTTGTGAAGGTAGAGTCTAATTGACGCAATGCAAGCTTTACTCTTTTAATTTATTGAGTCTCCAGTTAAGCCTTTGGTGAAATATTAGTCTCAGGTAATTCACCTTCTTGCACCAGTTCACTTGGACTCCATTGACCCGAAGCCTTGCGTCAGGTCTGCGCACGGTGCTTTTTGAAAAAAAGATGATTTTTGTCTTGGCGGGTTTCAGGCGAATCTTCCAAGCCGAAAGTCATTTTCCCAGCTCGATCACGTGACGCTGCATCCGGCTGACGACAATGCGCGAGAAGTTGAAGTAATTGCTGTATCGTCAGCGAAAAGATGGAGCTGCGTAAATCTATTTCACGGCATATCATGAGTATAAATATTATACAACATCGAAGAGAGAGCTGAGCCTTGCGGCACTGCCGCCCTAATTAATGCGTTTATTCAAAGAAAGTGCGTTCTCTGACGAGACCGCAAAACTTTTCTATTCTCCAAAAGAGAAGCTACCATTTTGAGCAAGTAGTTCGGAGTTTCGGGCCTTATCAACTTTAACAAGAGACCATTGTGCCAGACCTTGTCGAATAAAGAAATATTTATAATTACTTACCATATATACCCATATACCGGGTGTTTCTCAAAAGACGCTCACCCCTATAACTTTTTTGTACTTATAGATATTAAAATAAAATTTTGGATTTGTGCATAAGAGATGAGTCTGCATTTATTGGCATAATTTTTGATTTGTTAACAATTCCGGTTTAACCGGAAGTGACCCTGACTTTGGCATTTTAAATAGAACACCCTGTATATTTTTACTTATTTGGATTCAGCATGATATTCTGAGTAAAATGACAACCCACTTGTCATTTTTTGACGTGTTATAACATTTTTATTTTCATTTTTTGTATGGAATCTAGAGGGCCATGAATCAATTAAATAGGTTAATTTTTAGTCCAGTAGTTTACGAAAAATAAAATTATGTCATATTAGTTCATACTAAGTTTCACAAGCGTTTAAAAAATGAAATGACGTTTACTCCATTTTTCCAAATGGAGCAATAGTGGTTCACTAGGACATTTTAAACGAGCATTTTTTTCCCAACAATTTGATACCATACACTCCTATACTATTTTAAAATTAACACGAAAAAATTTGCCCTAAATCCCAATCACAAATTTAAAAGCGTTACGTATTATTATTGCCGCCCTGTCCTTTTTAAACAAAAGAAATATAAAGGCGGCTTTAAAAAACAATTGAATTGAATATCAAAACCAATATGGCTCTAATTAAAAGTTGTTCAAATGTCATTCGTTTATAAAACTTAAATTGTAAATCAGATAAAATGGTTAGTTTTACTAGAAATGAACAAATTGATATGCTCTTAATTTTTGGAGAGACCAGAAAAAATTCTTCTGAGGCCGCAAGATTGTATGCAGAGAGATTTCCAGGTCGTCGACTTCCAATCCGGCATTATTTTTCAAAACTGGAACAAAAAATGCGTACAGAACCCAATGAGGATGCGGTCAATAACCATGTTGTAAGTGAAGAGAAGGAAATTGACGTACCATCATTAGTTAACATAAATATTATTGCCTCAGTCAGAGAAATTGCTTTAGAATGTGATATTAGTAGCTCGTATGGAGGATCTTACATAAATACAAATATCATGCATACAAATACCAGATTCATCAACATCTCTATCAAAATGACCATGCCAGAAGGCTTGAATACTGTAACTGGTTTTTACAAAAACATCAATCAATTCCGTCGAAAATTCTTTATTCGGATGAGAGTCGATTCACAAATTTGGGCATGTTTAATAGAAACAACAAGCGTTATTGGTCACAAGACCACCTGCATTTAATGGAAGAAGGCATATTTCAAGAGCGATTTGGATTCAATTGCTGGTTAGGTATAATTGGAGATAGAATTGTGGGACCAATTATTTTTGATGGTCCTCTTACCGGCGAAAGATATTTAGGTTTCTTGCAAGTAGAAATAGAAAAATTTCTTAAAAATTTGCCTGTAGTTGAACAAATGGCTATTATTTTTCAACAAGATGGGGCTCCGCCACATAATTCTCGTGCTGTTAGGAAATACCTTCATAACACGTATGGGGAAAATTGGATTGGCACTAACGGACCGATAAGATGGCCAGCAAGGTATTAAGCTTTTTGGTAGGTATGTCTTTTTATCCTTTAACATTTTTATTTTCTAAATTAGATCCCCCGACTTAACTCCGTTGGACTTTTCTGCATGGGGGAACCCTCAAAAACAAAGTCTACAACGTTCCACCAGTCACCCGTGCAGAACTTGAAAATAAAGTGAGAGCAGCAATTCAAGGAATGAATGTAAACCAGTTAAGAAATATAATGAGGGCAACTGTCCTAGATTGATTTATTAATAGTGATAAACAATTACTATCTACTATTAGTTGTTTGTTGAGAATGAATTAGTTAACTGTTTAGTTCTTTTAGTTTAGTTTTAATTAAGCCTAGTTGCCTAGATCAATTTCTTAACACCTGCGTAAGTTTTAAAATAGCATAGGAGTGTATGGTGTCAAATTGTTGGGAAAAAAATGCTCGTTTCAAATATCCTAGTAAACCACTATCGTTCCATTTGGAAAAATGGAGTAAACGTCATTTCATTTTTTAAACGCTTCTGAAACTTAGAAAGTCAATTAATATGACATAATTTTATTTTTCGTAAACTACTTGACTATAAATTAACCTATTTAATTGATTTATGGCCCTCTAGATTCAATACAAAAAATGAGAATAAAAATGTTATAACACGTCAAAAAATGACAAGTAGGATGTCATTTTACTCAGAATATCATGCTGAATCCAAATAAGTGAAAATATACAGGGTGCCCCATTTAAAGTACTAAATTCAAGGTCACTTCCGGTTAAACCGGAAGTGCTAACAAATCAAAAATTATGCCAATTAATGCAGACTCATCTCTTATGGACAATTCCAAAATTTAATTTTAATATCTATAAATACAAAAAAGTTATAGGGGTGAGCGTCTTTTGAGAAACACCCGGTATATAGTCAATACAAAAGTACGATAAAATTACTCTGAAAAGAACAGTTTATAGGATTATAATAAATTACAAGGCGCAAAAACGTTTAAAAACAGATTGAAGTCGACAGATCGAAACGATGCCTTTGAGATCAAGGGGCAACTCTCCACCTTATCTTTTGTCTCTGCCTAGCGTTACTTTGAATTCGAGACGTATTGCGCAACCCCGGAGACGCTCTGCAATGGTATTAGTTTTAAGGCTATAATAAGTAAATTACGTTGTCTCTTGATCGTTTATCAATGACGCACCGGCAAAGATCGACTGTTTCGATTGTAGGTAGTTATCGAAATTAAGGCAGAATATGAAATTTTCTCTCAGACTTCCGAAAAATAAAGGAAAATTATATACAGACTGTCCACGGATAGGGTTTACAATAGCACAAATGGATGAAAAATTTCATTTTCGGGGAAAAAGTAATTCTTGATAAAAAGTTTTGCTTGTAAAAAAAATGCAATTCACGAAGAGAAAATTTAGATTTTTTATACAGGGTTCGAGAAAACCTCAAAAACATGATTTTTCTCCAAGAGTTAACTACCTTTATTTTTAATTTTTGACCAAAATGCCAATTAGAAAACTTATTTAGAATAACGTTTGTAATCTAATCCGAGATTTAAAATAAATCTTCGATTTTTTTAGTTTTTTCAATTTTTAGAGGTAAATGAAAATTTTGCTGCTCAATAAAAATATTAATATAAAATTTTATTAAACTCTATTTTCATAATGGGTGGTTTGTACCTTATTTTAAAATTTTAAATGCATTCCTACCATCTTTTGTAAAAACAAGGAATTTTTTTACCTTTTTATTACTTTGCTTTACGTATGGGGCAAATTTGAAGTTGTCAAATAGAATTTGATGTGTTTTGAAAATGTTGACCTTAGAACAAAGGGTTTATTTAGTTCAATGTATGGTGCGGGCGAATGATCTTACAACTTTGTGATAGAGAAATTTAATCAAAGATATTCTAACGTTTACGTCTCAAAAATGGGACTTCATAAATGATTAAGAAAATTTCAGCGAACTAGTTCAGCTTCCAATTAAAAAAAAAAAAAAAAAACTATGATCAGAATGACGCAGCTTCCCTAATCGTATTGCAGTCTGTTGCTACAATCCTACCCTTTCATTAAAAAACGGAGCTCAATGTCACATTCGGAATATTTTAAAGGCAAACAAAATATTTCCATTTAAGCCATTTTTTAATCAAACGTTGGAAGAAGGAGACGAAGCGAAACGTTTGGATTTTTGTCTTTGGGTCGGAGACAAAATTGTAAGTGGAAACAGTAATTTCCATAAATTTATCATGTTCATACTTTTCTGAAAATACGTGTAACCGCAGGAGTTACCTTGAAATGTTGGAAACATTCTTTTCTGACAACCTAGAAGATCTGCCTCTCCAATTTAGGAACGAAATGTACTTTCAATAAGATGGATGCCCTGCGCATTTCGCAATTGAAGTGAGGGAATGGCTTGATAATACATTTGGCCACAGATGGATTGGTCGGAATGGTCCGGTTCTGTGGCCCCCAAGGAGTCCCGATTTAACTATTTCAGATGCCTATCTTTGGGGCGCCTCAAACAATTAGTGTACTCCCGTCCAATTGAGAACGACGTACAGCTTCTAAAACAGCGAATTGTTGAAGCTGTTCAAACAATTTCCATTGAAGGAATTCGAAGAAGTTTTGACCACACCAAGGCACAGCTGGAAAAATGTGTTGAATATGGAGGGGGGGAGGGGGGGGGGGGTGTTTGAATAGCAAATTATAAAATTATTATTTGTTGTTATTTTAAGACTTCGTTGTGATATTTTCGGGGTCATTTCATTTGTGAAATTGAAAATACATATTTCTGGTAACACCACAAATCAGTTTTTGAAATTTTTTGATGCCCCTCTGTAAGATATAAAGTCATTGATAATGTATGTATTATGCCTCTAAAAATTGAAGAAACTAAAAAATCAAAGATTTATTTTAAATCTCGGATTTAAATTACAAACGTTGTTCTAAATAAGTTTTTTCATTGGCATTTTGTTCAAAAATGAAAAATAAAGGTAGTTTACTCTTGGAGAAAAATCATGTTTTTGAAGTTTTTTCGAACCCTGTATAAAAAATCAAAATTTTCTCTTCGTGAATCGCATTTTTTTTACAAGCAAAACTTTTTATCAAGAATGACTTTTTCCCGAAAACTGAAATTTTTCGTCCATTTGTGCTATTGCAAACCCTATCCGTGGACAGTCTGTATAAATAGTTGAAAACTTTTGACATATCCACAGAATCTGTTCAGTGCAAACTTGAATACCTACAGTTGAATTTGCATTATACACTTTCGAAGGACAGATTGCATAGAATATGGACATGGCAATAGATGTAACCTTTGTGATGGTGCTCTTCTGCGATAAGAATGTCGACGGCATGCACAGTACTTTAAATTTTGGACAAACATCTAAAAACATCTGTTGACGGAAGTGCTGAAAATGGGCACGCAACCATCCCCATGCAAAAAAAGAACCATCATAAGAAGAGTGTGTCCTTTGTAGGGTACAAAATATATTTGCAATGGTCATATCTTATGTTTCCAAAAGATGAGAATCGAAAACGTAGCTACAAGCGTGTAAAATTAGACAGCTTACGAGAGATACCAATTATCTAGCTTCGATGACTAAGCTTGGATTAAATGATTGGCCAACTTTTGTTTCAGTAAAACTTGTGTCAGCTTTTGGTTTAGAAAAACTTTCTTGAAACAGAAAATAAAAAAATTAAAATGAACTGGTAGAAGAAAAACTTTTAAATTTATACAGGGTGCCCGGATAATGATAGGGAGTGGCTATATCTCGGAAACGATACATTTCGCAGCTAAAGAGAAAAGCTACCAGCTACCATATACTGGGTGGCCCACTCTCAACGCAGGCTTCCACTGCATCTAAACTACTAAACTTTTTAATATTTTTTAATAACAGAGTCATAGGGCGGCATTAGGCCTACAATTTAAAATGATTTTAAATTATGCAGGGTCTTCCAAATAGTCAGGGCATATCAAATATACTTTTTTTTTAAACGGAACACTCTTTATCTTACATTACTTCTGAATTGTACATAAAAAACAATTATTTTCAAGTAAGTGCATTGTAAGTCTAAACTTAATAGTTCTTGAGATATCGAGTTTTGAAAAATGACATTTTTGAACTTTGACAGCGTCTAGCTTTCTAACGATACGCCATATAGCAAAACAGCTTACATGTCCCTATCTTACTTTTTTATTATCTTTCCAAATATGCTAACTTCCGGTTAAACCGGATGTACTATATTTCCGGCTTTTGAGCTACATTCGGTTTAACCGGAAGTTGACACTTCTAGAAAGATAGTAGAAAGGTAAGATAGGGGCATGCAAGCCGTTTTGCTCTAAGACGGACCATTAGAAAGCTAGAAACTGTCAAAGTTCAAGAATGTCATTTTTCAAAACTCAATATCTCAGAAACTATTAAGTTTAGACTTATAATGCACTTCCTAAAAAATAATTGCTATTTTATGTAGAATCCAAAAATATTGTAAGATATAGGGTGTTCCATTTAAAAAAAATATGACTTTGCTATGTATATTGTTTTTGGGACATCCGGTATATTTTAAAATAATTGTAGGCCTAATATCTCCCTATGACCCTGTATTTAAAAGATATTTAAAAGTTGAGTAGTTTAGATGCTATGAAATCCTGCGTTGAGAGTGGACCACCCAGTATAAAAATAATTTTAAGTTTCGGAAATTGTCGCAAAAGAACAACGGCTTATCTATTTTTAAAAGTTTATTTTACGGCAAAAAATTAAACTTAACCGTAGAAAAGTAATTAAAATCAGTAGATAGTTAACTATAACTTTTATTATGGGTATTTTTCCGAATCTCGCCTATTAAAGGAATGTGGGCAGCATTTAGGACATTCTTAAAAAATCTTTTAACGGATTTTCTTCAACTTGGACTTGTTTAAAAGGGAATTACCTTTTTAGTTTAAATAAATGACTCCAGAATTGTCATACGTTTCCTGATAAAAATTTTAAGATGGCGCTGTTATTCAATCAATGATTTTTCTCGATATATTTAAATTGGATGATATTATAACCTTGTTTTTGTCGTATAGGAGACAATTTGCATTGAGAACGAGTTGTCCATATCACCAACATTTTAAGAATTATGTTGATTTAAAAAAAAATAATTCAGTTATGATTTACCGGTACCCGGTATGTCCGCAAACGGTCAAATGTTTTTCATCATTTTCTAAGCACTTAGTATTTCTTTTTTCAGTAGAAAACACGTTTGCCTTAATTTCAGCCGTGGATAAGCTTCTAACGGCATTCCTTATTCTTTCCTTATCCACCGCTAAAATTGAGGCAGCCCTGTTTTCTACTGAAAGAACAATAACTAAAAGCTTACAAAATTTTAAACATTTGTGATTTTTTTACTAAACAGGATTATTCCTTTCCTTGAAGTTTTCCTATGCTTTCAATTAGCATTCTTAGTGATATGCATTCAAGAACACCATGTCATGGATTGCATGAGAACTCTGCCCCATTTGTATTAAGAACAGTGTTCCCCAGTTTCAAGAATTAGGATCCTGCAGTGCTCGTGTTTTATCATAAAGGAAAAAAAAGCAGCTGCTAACGAATTCAGAATTGATATGATTTTAATCGACTTTCCTTTGGAGACGGTATTAGGGGACGAAAGCGAAGAGCATAACATTTATTTTTGTCACATATTATATTAACATTTCAACATAATAGAATATGATTGGCAATTTACCATTAATACACAATATTTGTGTATACGATATAAAAGTCTTAATAATTTATTAATTTATAAACGAGTTACTCACACTAAATGACTGGAAACTAATCGCTATAATTTTATGTATCCAAAACACAATATACAAAAAATGTTTAATTGGAAATAGCTAGTTTAAATTCGCATAGCTTTGTAGAAATCAATGCGTTAACCGAGCTATAATTTTATCCCAGACCTCATTATCTGCCGCATATTCCCTATAATTAGAATCAAGTCATGGTCAACAATACATATAGCCCAGCATGAAATATCGCATGCGATGTTTAAATTAATGTTAAATTAAAATATGTTTAACTGAACGCAGGGTTAGCAAAGCTTCAATATGTAATGTGTTAAATGTAGTGAGAAAATTGCACCTAGTAAAAAAATATTAAATTTACTTTTAAAATGTTTCTCGAGCGGATTACGATCAATTACTATTGCATAAGTATATCCTTAAAATAACCTTCTTGAGTCAATGCCCCCCTTCCCTATTACAAAGCTATCAATGCCCTAGTGCTATAAACCATATACGTAATTTCCTCAGACGCAAACTAGTCCTGAAATACAGGTCCCATAACAATTAGTTAAGTGTTTTGGGTGACATGCTTAGTCAGGTACGAAATTTCCTGCTCAAAGAGGATACGGCTTTAATTATTATACAGTGAGTTGAAAAGAATAAAATAAATATGATACTTAAAAAAAATATGGTTAAATTTATTAAACATTGCTCTTAAACTTTATTTTATTCTTTTAAGGCTTTAGAATAATTATTTACTATGCAGATTAAGATTCAGGCATGTGTCGTTGGATGAGAGGTTAAAATGCATTTTCAAATTTATAAACAATATATCTTCTTTAAGCAGCGGCGGTTTATATCTTTGACCAAATGAAACTCTTATATACTGTAGAAAGGTAAAAAATTCAACTATGTGATATTTCGTTATTAATTTAAAGAGTAACCAATAATAGGTTATTTGAAGCCCCATGCAGTTAAATAAAAATTTTGGCTGTTTTTTGATTAATGCCCTACAGCTGTTTTTCATATAAATCACGAAAGCATCTTTATTGAAACAATTTTAATGAAATTAAATTCTGAGAGAGTAATTTGGTTGAGGCACTGCTTCAGCATACAGGGTGTCATAAGCTATTGGATTCGTTACCTCAAGTCTAACAATTAAATCTGAAAGACTCAGCTAGCTAAGAGCATTTTCTTATTATATATCATTTAAACTATAAAGTATCGGAATTTTAAAGCCTGAGGAGATACCTAGAGACGTTCTTAGGATTTTTTAATTTGTGGTTATGATATAGCAAGAAATATTAACATTTTCTTCAAAAACCATCGCTTTTCAATACAAAAAATACTTTTTTTTCATCTAAATCTTTTGTTACAGTGTCACACTCAAGTATACAGGGTGTTTCATTAAGGTCGAAGAGCGGCCATATCTCGGAAACTATTGGGCATAGAAATTCAGGAAAAAAAAATTTATAACTAAAGTGGCCATGGGAAAATTCTGGAAATAATTTTTAAGTTCCGCATTTTGCCGCAAGGGGGCGCAATTGAAAAGTAAATTTTTAAATTTTAGATATCTCCGAAAATTGCACGTTAAGGTATATTTTTGATAACACCATTAAAAAGCTTGGACAATTATGCATAATTTTGGTCCCATGCTTATTGGCGTACCGACTTTAGTAAGAGTGGGGGAAGCTGTTGAATGTGTAATCATTTAAATCGCTGTAACTTATAAACCACTTATCCGATTTTAGCAAACTAAAACTTGTTTGGAAGAGAAATGTAAGTACTTTTAACTATCGTCTTGAGTGGTCCATAATACTTCTGAATAAAAATACAAGAGGGCGCAATTTGCAATAATAACACATTTCTTAACTTTATTCATTTATTTCAAATCATACGGTATAATTATGATACCATAATCGAAAAGTAGATGAAATTTGCTACAAAAAATGTCAATACCGCAGTTCGATATCTTCATCCGTTTCAGAGTTATTGCCAATAGAATAATTTTTAAAACTTTACATGAAGAAGCGGTTGTTTTCATAGTTTTGTGATCAAGCATTCCATGACAAAAAATATTTTTAAACTTTATGGTTAGGTAGGTTTGTTTCTCATTATTCCAATGTCAAACTCCGTGCCTTCCTTCACACTTTATCTAGGCTTAGGACTAGTCCAAATCATGTAAAATACAAAATGTGGAGCGTGTTTCAAGGCCAACGGGCCATAAAACAGTATTGAAATAATTATCGGAAACTATTGAAGGAAACAATATTCATGGAAAGCTTCTTAGGAAAACAATTGAGAGACTTTATAAATGTTCAAAATGACCTCCGTTGTGCAAAATACAACGATTAATTCTTTTTCTAGAACTAGAGACAGCTGTTTCAATTTCAGCTCGTGAAATCGAATTTAGTGCATTTTCAATTCGCCCAATCATGTTGTCTCGTGTGGTTGGTCGCGTTTTATATACAATGTCTTTTATTCGCCCCCACAAGTAAAAATCTAACACAGTTAAATCCGGGGATCTAGGTGGCCAAGCAAACAAACTACCCCTTCCAATCCAGCGATTTGGGTATCCAATATCTAAAAAATCACGGACCATATGCGAAAAGTGTGCCGGGCATCCATCATGTTGATACCACATGGATGTTCTTAGGCCAATAGGAACATCTTCTAAAACGATAGGCAAGTCATTTTGTAAAAAGTTTAAATAAGATTCACCATTTAGATAATCATTAAAAATAAACGGTCCGATAATTCTGTGTCCTAATACTCCGCACCACACGTTAACACTCCATCTGTTTTGGTGATCCATTGATTGGAAGGGGTAGTTTGTTTGCTTGGCCACCTAGATCCCCGGATTTAACTGTGTTAGATTTTTACTTGTGGGGGCGAATAAAAGACATTGTATATAAAACGCGACCAACCACACGAGACAACATGATTGAGCGAATTGAAAATGCACTAAATTCGATTTCACGAGCTGAAATTGAAACAGCTGTCTCTAGTTCTAGAAAAAGAATTAATCGTTGTATTTTGCACAACGGAGGTCATTTTGAACATTTATAAAGTCTCTCAATTGTTTTCCTAAGAAGCTTTCCATGAATATTGTTTCCTTCAATAGTTTCCGATAATTATTTCAATACTGTTTTATGGCCCGTTGGCTTTGAAACACACTCAAAATTTTGTATTTTACATGATTTGGACTAGTCCTAAGCCTAGATATAGTGTGAAGGAAGGCACGCAGTTTGACATTGGAATAATGAGAAACAAACCTACCTAACCATAAAGTTTAAAAATATTTTTTGTCATGGAATGCTTGATCACAAAACTATGAAAACAACCGCTTCTTCATTTAAAGTTTTAAAAATTATTCTATTGGCAATAACTCTGAAACGGATGGAGATATCGAACTGCGGTTTTGACATTTTTTGTAGCAAATTTCATCTACTTTTCGATTATGGTATCATAATTATACCGTATGATTTGAAATAAATGAATAAAGTTAAGAAATGTGTTATTATTGCAAATTGCGCCCTCTTGTATTTTTATTGAGAAGTATCATGGACCACTCAAGACGATAGTTAAAAGTACTTACATTTTTCTTCCAAACAAGTTTTAGTTTGCTAAAATCGGATAAGTGGTTTATAAGTTACAGCGATTTAAATGATTACACATTCAACAGCTTCCCCCACTCTTACTAAAGTCGGTACGCCAATAAGCATGGGACCAAAAATATGCAAAATTGTCCAAGCTTTTTAATGGTGTTATCAAAAATATACCTTAACGTGCAATTTTCGGAGATATCTGAAATTTAAAAATTTACTTTTCAATTGCGCCCCCTTGCGGCAAAATGCGGAACTTAAAAATTATTTCCAGGATTTTCCCATGGCCACTTTAGTTATAAATTTTTTTTTCCTGAATTTCTATGCCCAATAGTTTCCGAGATATGGCCGCTCTTCGACCTTAATGAAACACCCTGTATACACGGACCATTGCCAGCATTTATTTGAGTTGGGGGGCGTAAAAATATACCGGGTGACCCAAATAATAATAAATAAATTAAGAATATTAGCGCTTTTACTGAGATTCCAGGTTCTAAAGAATAAATGTTATAATATACAAAAATGTTTGTTTTTTACTTCCTGGCTAACTTCGAGAGGTTGCAGGGTAAGCCAAAACTATGTCATAAACTAATACTAAGACCTTTATTTTAATCTAATTTTTTAGTTAAGAGGTTAGCCAAGCAAGCCGTTAGTATAATAAAAGTGCACAGATAAAAAGGATATCTTAATGTAAAGCAAAACGAATTTAAAACAAGGCCGTCATATCTTTCATTTGTCCAAATGAATATTTTCGGGTGTAATACCACGAGTGCTTTAAAATTTCCGATAATTTCTTACGAATGCGTGTTTTCTTTAATTTCACGAGTCCGAAGGACGAGTGAAATTTGTAAAGAAACCACGTATAAGTGAAAAATTATCCGGTTAGTTTTAAAGCACGCATGGTATTTAAAGGAATATTTCACGAATCCAAAAACATTCATTTTGTCAACTTTGAAATAATAAATAGAAATTTGTCAACAAAGTGACACTGACTAGTGGTATTTTCGTTTTGGTGTTTTCGATTTTGTATATCCGCTGTAAGTTTTCGAAAATACCACTGTCCTTATGGGATTTTTTATACGTGAGTGGAATATTCGGGTGTAATACCACGAGTGCTTTAAAATTATCCGGATAGTTTTAAAGCACGCATGGTATTTAAAGGAATATTTCACGAATCCAAAAACATTCATTTTGTCAACTTTGAAATAATAAATAGAAATTTGTCAACAAAGTGACACTGACAAGTGGTATTTTCGTTTTGGTGTTTTCGATTTTGTATATCCGCTGTAAGTTTTCGAAAATACCACTGTCCTTATGGGATTTTTTATACGTGAGTGAAATATTCTTGATAAGAGTCAGTTACATCATTAAAAGAGATTTTTGTAATTATCTTAACGGAAAGAAAACTTTCCCTTCACTAAAAAAACAGATTTAAACCATTCCAAGCACAGCCTCGAATTCATTTATTATCTTAACATAGGGCTAGTTATTTTTTAGTACTTATCTTAAAGAATCAATCCTTTGAGTAAGAATTATATTATACTGGTCTTAGAGTTAACATCTTGAAATAGATGTGTTTAAATCTGAATGTACTGTGTACAAGTATTTATATATTTATGTCAAGTACATGTGTCTTTGTTTCAAAGACATAAGTCTTTGTTATTGCCTTGACTCAAAGACGGCATCCTCGAATCAAGACAAAGAAATTCATAATGTCTTTCGTTGAAGGTTTTAATGAAATTGCTCTAGGTTCATATGACTTGTTGCAAGAATCTATTTCTTTGTAACCAACGTACAAACACCTGGACGGCTTCAGAGGTTTGAAGTTGGTTTATAAATAGATGTTTTCAATATTTTTACAATGGCGGACTTTTCTTAGCTATACACACAGTAACAATATTTTTTTTTTAAAAACACACACATCACGCTCAAATATAGAAAAACGAAATTTCTGTCTATAGCGAAGCCAATATAGATAATTATCTTGAAGTAAATATACGTTATTTAAGTTGTCGTCCATTTTGAATTTAAACTACGCACGCAACAAATCCTAAGCAGACTAGCCACATAATCATACGATCTCGAGAAAGAACTTTATCCTTGTTAAAAATACCATTTTAAAATGTTACAATTTCAAAGACGCCAGCTTTAAAACAAGAAATTTTGCCGCCAAGAACATTACCAGAAATGACCAAAGAAAATGCTCGGACACGTCAATTCAGTTTTATATATGGTCACTGGTCACATCTTGATGTTATTCGTTTGTTTTTTTATAGACATTTTTCAAAGATATGACGACATCGATCTTTTTTTTTAATGGAAACATACAGCTTGTGATACATCATTTGAAAGCTAATATGTCGTACAGTATGCTCATAAGTTTTGACGCGATTCTGTCAAGCTATTTCAAAATGGCGACTGTTAAAAGTTTTTAAAAAATCCCTATTTAAATAAGCGGAAATGATAAATCATTGATGTTTTTTTCACCTTTCAAGGTAAGAAATCTTCATTGTTTCACGTTCTGACATTTTGTGACATTGTGACTTAACAATAGTTATGGTTTATTTGTTATTTATTTTGTCAAAAAAAATAAAAATATAACGAAGCAAAACAAAACACAACAAAAAGGTGGTTTAACGTGGCAAATGCTGGAAATGTCCTCCACCCTCTACTTGGAATGCTCCCAGACAATGGTAAAATCCGTCGACGGAATTTTGAATGGTTTCAGCCGGTATGTTATGTGTCTCCAATCTAACTTTGTTTTTCAAATCTTCAATATTATTTGGCCTATTTTGGTAAACTTTTGTTTTTAAATATCCCCAAAGAAAATAGTCTAGAGGCGTTAAGTCTGGGGACCTCGGTGGCCATTCAATTGTACCACGTCGTCCAATCCAGCGACCTGGAAATATCTGATCTAAAAATCTTCTCACATTGACACCAAAATGCGGGGGAGCACCATCTGGCTGAAACCATATTGTATCATTAGGTATATCTGAATTTACTTCGTTGAGAAAAATTACAGCTAGAGCAGGCCTCAACTCGAAGGTTAAGAAATCCAGGTACCGTTCGGCTGTGAGGTTTCCTTCCAAGAAGAATGGCCCTAAAATTCGGTTATTAATGATACCTGCCCATACATTTACTTTCTGGGGCCGCTGAGTATGCGCTTCAAATATCCATCGTGGATTTTCTTGACTCCAGAAACGATAATTATGTCTGTTAATCAGCCCGTTTAAATAGAAAGTAGCTTCATCCGAAAATAATATGTTCTGTGGAAACCTATTATTCTCGTCACACCGTCTCATCATTTCTTCGCAAAATCGCCTATCAGTAGTCATCTTCTAACAGCTCTTGGACAAGACATACTTTATAAGGGTGGTATTTTTCTGCTTTCAAAAATCTTCCAACAGTACCTCTAGATGTATCATGATTTTGACCCGATAAAACTGTTGAAAGATGCGGATTATCCTGCAGAGATAATGCAATATCCAATTTTTCATCGTCGCCTAAAACACGTGGCCGTCTATTCATCGGCAAGTCCTTTACTGTGCCATGTTCATCAAATTTGTGGAATATTTTACTAACAGTGCCCTGTGAAATTCGATTTTGCGGATATTTAGCATTAAATAAAGTGCACACCTCACTTTGACTTCTTATTTTATCTCCAGATCCTAGCAATATCAAGACTTCGATACGCTGCCTTTCCAACAAAACCATTTTTTTTTAGATAATTGTATAATAATACTTCGGAAATACCTAAATTAATTTTACAAGTTCACAATGTCACAAAATTTCAGAACATGAAACAATGAAGATTTCTTACCTTGAAAGGTAAAAAAAATGAATGATTTATCATTTCCGCTTATTTAAATAGGGATTTTTTAAAAATTTTAACAGTCGTCATTTTGGAATAGCTTGACAGAATCGCGCCAAAATGTATGAGCATACCCAACAAACATTTTAAGTTAAATTTACCTTTATTCGACCTCTAAACGGGTCAAATATTTTGCACGACCAATTATATATAGGGATAATTTACCTACATTTGTTTTCCTATTGCCCAATGTGGGGAAAGAAACTAAAGTAAATTGAAGGTCGAAAATAGGTTCATAGGGTTTTTCTGTCCAATAAGTTGAAACGAAGTGAAATAAATATAGACCTATATTACGTCTAAATGTGGAAAGTAAGACCAACCTTTTGACCTAAATATAACCTAAATAGGAGCAATAAGACACTAGACAAAAATACAGAGAAAACATATTATATCTGGTGTTAGAAAGAAAAGACAACAACTTATGCCAACACTTCCAACAGGACAAAATAAATTATAAAATGGAGTTCGACTTAAGTAGATATTTGGAATGGCCGCATATTATAACTTCAACAATATGATATAATTAAGTTTTATCATTTTTCTGGATCGAAATTTGGATGCGAAAGAAATGTGTTTGTGAATTATGGTGATGATACTTCGAAAAACTAAACGCGCCCTTAAAATATGCATTTTTTTATGTATTATTACGATAATTTAAAATATTTTTACCATTATAACCTAAAAACAGAGTGCCTTCATTATAAACATTATATGTACCTAAAGTTTTATAAAAACTTTCGTTGACGAAAGATATCGTAGTCTAATGGATTTTCCACTCACCTTATGTAATTCTTAAAATTTTAATTATTGTTTTTTTATAGTTGTCGATAAACAGGAAAACTAATAATTATTAAATATGGCCGCCTTTATATTTTTAACCTTAAAGTTATTTTTTTCTTTATTATTAACTGTACAAGCAATGTTAGCCTTTGAGGTTAATCAGAAAGTTATGAAGTAGCTCAATTTTTACCCACAAAAGATCTATAACTTTGGGAACAATTTATAGGGCAAAATTATTCAAAATATTACTTGTTTCTAAAACTACATGGTCAGTAAATTATTTGGACTTTTTGTAGGCAATAATTGGGTAATATTTACCTAGCGTAATAGCCAAAAAAATCCTTAATTTTGAACACATATATTAAGTAACAATTAAGTAAATTATTACTTAATCATATTCCTTATTAGGATTAAATATTTTTAATGTCTAAGAGAGGTAATTTATTTGTAATTTTTAACTAGGTAAATTAAACTACAAGTAGACTTCCCTATAACAAATTATTTAAGTTCTAGATATCCAAATTTTGACTTAGATTTTAGAGTTCGAATCTTTTGTGACTTTTAAGAAAACATTTAAGGCAAAAATAAGCAAATATTTGACAATTTAGGATTATTTTCCTTCCGTTCTGGTCTACATTACTTAATATGTTTGTTGGGTACTGTACGAGATATTAGCTTTCAAATGATGTATCACAAGCTGTATATTTTCATTTAGAAAAAATATCGATGTCGTCATATCTTTGACAAATGTCTATAAAAAAACAAAAGAATAACGTCAAAATGTGAGCATATATAAAACTAAATTGACGTGTCCGAGCATTTTCCCCAAAAGTTACAGGTTAAGGCTATATTAATTTTAATCCGGACTTCTGGGCAGCCCTGTATTAAGAAAACATTCACTCTAAATAAGATTGTTGCCTTCAGATTAAGTAATTTAAAGTCAAGATCATTTATTCTCTTGTGGCAAGTACTGCCTTTTATCAGTGTGCTTAGTATATTATAATGGTTCCCTCAAATTCAAGATCTCCGGTAATATTCCACGTAGAACCATTTGGTAAAAATATTTCAAAATTTAAATAATTAATTAATCTTTCTATAGTTTCAGTTTTTTCCAAACTGACTTTGTAGCAAATATGTGGTAATGTATAACTTTAACATGTCCGCGCATTACTATTTTAATTTTATTATTTATGCTAACCCCATGCACACCAATTTAAAAATATTTGCGGCCGGTCGATAGCTACACCTATGGCGTTTAATGGTTCGCTAGGGAATCGTTATACATTGTTGATTTTATTATTGCCTTTACAATGTTTTATTTATTACTCTTACACAAACCGATCTCAAAATGCTGCACTTCGTGCCGAGTGTAGTATTTCTAGCAGACATTTGACTGCCTTCCGTCGTTGGCTGTCCAATCTCGAACTTTTAGAGAGAGATCAGCTTTCTTGCGCTGCTTCTGCAACTGACGAACTTCTTGAAATTTTACGTGTCAAATTGAAATAACTGTTCGACATTAATTTACCTCGATTACAAGAGGCATCTTCAGGAATCATTATTTTGTGTTAGTTAAGCACTGAATTTACACATTTTCTTAGCATCTTTTTGGTTTATACATTTGCCAACTATTCTCGAGCAAAACACAATTAGCGATTATTACTGTAGTTTTGGCTTACATTAGTATTACATGAGAAGAATAATAAAAACAGCTGATATATTTTTATTAATTATTTGGTAACTGCTCAAAGTTTATTTTAATCAAGACGTGCCATGATTAGGTAAGGCTTATGACCAAAAAGTAAGAAGAAACTTATCCAATAATATTAAAAAATTTTAATCCGATTAACATCCAGTCTAATTCTAAGCCCCATCCCAAAGAAATTCTGAAAATGGTCCGTACATACACTTTAGTGTGAAACTCGAACAAAACGCAAACCTAGATCTTTAAATGTAATCATCATTGTTAAAAAGCGACAAACCAATTTTTACTATACGAACGTAAATCGAAAAATCTCCAAAAAACCAATTATTCTAAAACTTACTTCAAGCAAATTACATTCGGAGAATGAAGCACATATTGTAGTTTTATTGTTGTTATTTAAATTTTTTTTTTGTAGTTTTTCTTGTTAATACTATAATAATATAATACCTTTATCGGGTGGGTTATTACTTACTTACTATACCTACTAAAAAAATAACAATTGAAGCAATAGAAATTTTTAATTTTTACCTTACTTTTTTTACCACCCTGTATAATATTAACACGTTTTTTTTTAGAACAATGATATAAACCGTTCTTGCTTAAAGAAGAAACAATCTTTTAAGATCTGAGAAATTCATTTTCAAACTGATTAAAACGTCTTAAGGGGGCATTCCGATACAAGAGACCGCGACCAGCGACCGCGACCGAGAGACCGCGACGTGCGACCGCGACGTACCGCTTTAACGGATTTGTATGTGGTGCTTTCCGATGCAAGCGACAGCGACGCGAGACGGTAGGCGTGGCCATCGTGCGACCAACGGTCGCGCGACCACACTGCTCTGGAAGCAGTGATACGCTGCGACCTGCATAGTTTATTTCAATTCGATTTAGTGTCTAATCACCCACCATTATATGACAGCACTCTACAGGCTTATAAGGATAGTATTGTAAGAGATAATAAAGCAGTTGGAAGCACCCCTCATTTGATCTTGATGTGTATATTGAATCAATTTTTTGTCTTTTTTCTTGCGGTAAAGCCAACACAATTATATCTTCGTCCTGGTCTTCCAATAAACGTTTTATTGAATGTTTTCTTACTTTATGATTGTTAGTCATGGTTTTCTGAAACGTACACAATTACTAAATTAATCAAAATGAACCTAGCCAAAGTCGCTACGTCGCGCGTCGCGTCGTCTGTATTTGTATGCTACTGGTCGCCGCAGCGACATGCGACCTTTGGTCGCTTGTCGCTCGGTCTCGGTCGCTTGTCGCGGTCTCCCGTATCGGAATGCCCCCTTTAGAACGACAAAATTGAGAATACGTAAAAAAATCGACGTATAGTCTATACGAAGTCAATTCGAACAGCCAAAAAAAAAAGAGTGAAGTACCGGGTCTGCTAAGTTTACCAATAAATTTTAAATAAAAATATTCTAATTTTATTATAATTAGACCGCGTATGGTTTTTTTCTCGCCCACGCGTTCCTAGCGGGTCGCTTCTAGTTGATGAAATAATTTTGGTGGCCAAAAAAATAAAATAATGCCTAAAAATATCTGTTCCACTGCGTTTTGTTACCTGTTGCCACTAACAGTGGCGTAGTTTAATTATTAATATAGGGGGAAGTAAATTTAGTTTATTCTTTCATTCGTTATAGCAAATTTTAGAAAGTATCTTAAGAGTGTACCCGAGTGTAGTGTTTTCTAAGTTATTTTGTTGTTGTTGCCGTTGCTGTTGCTACTGTTGTTATTGAGTATCGTGTTTTTCTAATTGTTTTGTTGTTGTTACCGTTCTTGTTGTTATTTAAATATCTAATCACGATGGCGTTGTGGAGACCCTTTTGATTCTGATAATGAAACGAATGATGTAGAAGCCGATTCCATCGCGGAGCTCTCGGAATTATCCTAATTATGAATATAAATCTCTGGACACCTTACGTAGTATTTTGCTGGATTGTGGCTTCAAGTAGAAAAAATTGAACAGAAGAATGGTATAATGGAATCGCCTCGTATCGTAGCATGGCGGCAAGAATATTTACGTGAAATTAAGGTATATCGCCAATTAAAAAGGGAGATAGTGTATATGGTTGGGTGGATGATGGTAATAAGTGCACAAAACGGACCTTGTTCTTGCGGTAAACGAGTTATCATACTACACGCAGGCAGTACTTAGGGGTTTGTTCATAAAGCTTTGTTATTTTTGGCTAAAAATATGAAGCACTTATCGGCTGACTACTGTAAAGATATGAACACCAGTCTATTCGAAAAGTGATTTATTGAACATTTGCTGCCAAATCTATCCCCCAACTCTGTCATTGATATTGACATGGACAATGCATTCTATTATACGCGTCTCCTACAAGCTATAAAAAAGAAAAAAAGGAATATGTAATCGACAAGTATGCGAAGCACATGGACATACTATTTTACGCCTCCCCCTATTACTGTATATTTAATCCAATCGGGATTATTTGGGCTGCAGTCGAGAACAAACTGAGATAATGTAACCAATCGCCAACTGACAATGCTTTTGTACTTGAAAATATGAGCACAGTTGTTGATGAAGTGAACGACAGTGGTATATGGATGAAATGTATCCAGCATGTCATAGAGAAGGAGGATGAATATTGTATTTTACCGGCAATTGATCTCATTATTATATAACTAAGGAATCAAATAACGTATCGTCCTTCAACCTTCTTTATTCTTTATTATAACGGATTCAAGCTCTGGAAATTCGGATAGTGAATTTGGGCTTTTGTCAAATTCACAGAAAATAAAATATAATGATAAACGGGTGTTAAGTGTTTTCTTATCATCACTATATATAATGGTAATTAAAAAAAAATACATTCGTGTAGTTATACGAAAATTATTGGGAATAAGTTTTTATAATTATTACTTAAATGCTACGCTACAATGCCGACCTCAATAGTTTTCATGCTCATCCAATTGGTTTTGTATATACAGAATAAAATTAATGAATGCGGTAAAATATTTTCCATTCCTAGCGTTGCACGCCGCCCATGCTTCAGAAAGAAGTTGCCGCCTATAACCCGAATTTCAGTTTTTTGCTATTCCGATTAACTTAGTATATACTATACCAATATTTTGGACAAGCAGCACTCCTGTAATTTAATGATTAGCTTATCTGGTTAAAGCAGGATTTTCCATCTCCTTCCCTTACTGATTCTGGTCAGATTGAGTTAAATGATGCATTTGATTACTACAAGATGTCGCTCAACGCTACCACTCATTATTCACCTTTTTATTTTATAGCCTGACTGACAAGCTTATACTGTGTTCAAATAAATCTTGAGTCGTTAATTAACTATTACTCTACATTTTGGGTATCCCTTGAAGTTTGAAAAGAACTATACATAGACAAGGGAACGACGACGTTCAAGATATCCTAAAGAACTTAAAAACCAACACAGTAGGAGCCGTTAGTATTTGTCTGAAAATGCTGCTTTATGTTACTCAACACTTAACTAATTTTATTACCTGTCTAATTAGCCAGTGTCTTTTGATTAGCTGTTTTCCTAATTGTTGGAAATCAGCGAATATTGTGGCGATCCCAAACGTGTCTAATCCTACTCAACTCTCCGATATTAGACCAAAAAGTATATTACCTAGTATTTCTAAAATTCTTGAAAGGGTGGTGGGAATCAAATACCCCTTTTTTAAATTTTAATAATATCCTTTCTCCCACTCAATTAGGATTTCACAAGAAATACAGCAAAACAACAACTTTACTTAATATTACTGACGACATCTTTAAGGGATGGGATGATGGTCAATGCAGTTGTCTGGTATTGCTGCAAGGCATTTTATACGACAGGTCATAAGATACTACATATTAAACTTAAATATGTTGGCTTGGGAGATGCAGCATTGATTTTTTTTAAAGTTATTGTAGTAACAGATTCTTCTACTATTGGCAGGAGAGTTGCGCAGGGAAGCATTTTGGATTCCCTAATTTTCTCTATTTACACGTGAGATTTTTCTAAATTTCGTGATTACTGCGACTTCCATCGTTACGCTGACAATACTCAAATGTACCTCTCCTTCTTTCCCTCTGATAAAGCCCCTTCGATTAAAAAAATTGACCATGACCTTGAAACCATTTTAAGCATCTCCAAGGCACATAAATTGGTTTTTAACGAGAAAAAGCTCAGTTGGTGGTTATTGGTAGGTCTAAATGCAAGAATCTTGGACAGATTCTTATCGGACGGGCCAGGTGATGCATTTGATTGCCAAGAGGTGTCGCTCGAAAGCTACATCTGCCATTCTATATATTTACAGTTGATTTTCTGATCAGGTGTCGTCTTTAATTCAAAAAAAACCTTTTTTGAACTAAAACTCTTATACAGGGTGCCCATTTAGTGTGTAATTCTTCGATATCTCTTATGCTATTATAGATAAGGAAAAACTTTCAATATAAAAATCAAGGGGCACTTAAAGGTGTATTTTTTAAAAATATTTTTAAATATACAGGGTGTTTCACAAAAGCAGGACAACTTAAGCTTCAATATTTTTAAATAGGACACCCTATATTTTTTGCCCGAAACTAGTGTATTTCTTTATTGTTAATATAATTCCAAATTTTCGTTTCAATCTGTGGCGGTGTTGCCAAGTTATTAATTATTTTCCTAATTTTCTTGTTTTTGAACGGTTGCAATAAATATGCTGCAGTTTCCCTATCAAGATTTTTCGCAAGTAGTTGCATCTGGGTTATGTAAGTACCATTTATAAGTGTTTTCGGGCTTATTTTATACAGGGTGTTCTAATTGTATTTCCAAATTTCGAATAGTTTGGATTAGATTTACTCAATTTTCGTAAATGGGACACCCTGTATATTTTGTTACAAATTGAAAGTTCTACTAAGTCCCCTTATGATGGTAAAATATTTTTGTTATCTTCAGTGGCGTTGCCAAATTGTGATGATTTTCTCAAAAATTTTGGTTACTTATTTCTTTTTAAGTTAAATGGTCTGGATTATTGCAATACCCTGTCTTTTTTTGTACATATCTTCTACGCTTTATTAAAATTTTTGATGTTATACCGATCCAATAATTCTTCTTAGTAGTCATTTAATTTATGTGATTTCAATCATCTAAATATTTTATTTTATTTTGTACGTTTAAGACTTAGTTAGCCATGGAAAATAAATAACAATCCTCGTTTACTTCATTTTTGACATTTTATCGTTTTGTACGTGATATATCAATAGTTACACTTAAAATTAATTACTCTCAAGAAGAATTAATAAATATGGTTTATAATTTGGGTGAAAGTTATGGGAACTCTCTTTTAGCCACAATAATAAATGCCCAAAATTTTTCGGAAAGAGGGCATCTTCAGGAATTAGTATTTAAGAGGTTAAAAGAACGGTTTGAGCAAACAGATAGTGTCAAGTATGAAGAAACCGAAAAAACTAGGACTGTTTTAACCGAAGATAATCAATTTGCCATTGCTTTGTCAGTGACCGAGGATCCGTCGTTGGGTGTTCGAGGAGATTAATATTAAAAATCTTCAGTGGCAGTATTGCTTAAAAAGAATAAGTTTCATCCCTACCACCTTCAGCTACACCAAGAACTCACAGACAACGATTTTGCAAGACGAGTAACATTTTGCCAATGGGCACAACACAAAGTAAGAGAAAATCCTTTATTCGTTAATAATGTTTCCTTCACCGATGAATCCACATTTCATAAGAATGGTTTTGTTAATCGACATAATTTTCACTTTTAGGCTACTGAAAACCCACATGCCATTCAAGTTTTTAATTTTCAACATCATTGGTCGCTCAATGTTTGGGCAGGTATAATTAATAATTATATTATTGGATGTACCTTATAATACAATGAAATGCAGGGTATTGCAATATTCCAGACCGCCTACCTTAAAAAAAATATTGAATATTTTGAGAAAATCATCACGATTTGGCAACGCCACAAATAATATTAAAAATATTTTACCGTCATAAAGGGACTGAGTAGAACTTTCAATTTATGACAAAATATACAGGGTGTCTTATTTAAGAAAATTGAGTTAATTTAATCCAAACTATCAGAAATTTGGAAATACAATTAGAGCACCCTGTATAAAATAAGCTCGAAAACACTTATAAATGATACTCATGTAACCCAGATGCAACTATTTGCAAAAAATCTTGATTAAATTGAAATAAATAGGGAAACTGTAGCATATTTATTGCGACCATGCAAAAACAAATAAAGTAGGAACTAATTAATATCTTGGCAACACCGCCACAGATTAAAACGAAAATTTGGAATTACATAAATAATAAAGAAAGACACTTATTCCGTGCAAAAAATATAGGGTGTATCAATTGGATAGGATTTAGGAAAGAAATGAAAAAGCAAAATAATTTTAATAGAACTTTCCAATAATGTTGCGAAAAGGGAAATTCCGTAGTCGATATTTTAATACTTTAAGTGACCTCTGACCATGACGTAGCCTAAGCCCTGATGATGACTCAGTGTTGAGCCGAAAGCGCTTGGCTGAACTTTCCCAAGAATTATACGCTGAATACAGATTAAAGTTTAATTTATTGTCATACACAGCGTACAAACCGACATTTCCTACTTATTAATACGTAATATACTAATATCTGATGATGTTAAAAGGGCGTCCAACGCTGGATCATTTTGTGGACGGGTCAAGAAATTTTTGTTTTCGTGTCGAAGCCCCCACTAGGGATCTTACGCATATCATTAGTTATCATCTTAACACTGCTTGCTTTTTTATTTTATTGCTAATATTTTCTCTTCCGCCGGATACCGTCACACACTATAGCTATTTCCTGTATAATTTTTCTCTTACATTCTAAATGACGGCATTATTATAATTATTATTATTATTATGTTAGTTATATCAAGTGAGTTGCCATTAAAAAAACTTTTAAAATACATTTCCGTCGCCATCTTTAAAAGTTATGTCACATGACATCCACAAATATCAAAAATGTAGGTTTTTCAAAATTGTTTATCAAAAGTAAGTAGTGGGGGGATCTTGCACGTTGGGCCTCATCGCACGTGCGTTGGTATTTAATATACCGAAATACATATTTTTACTACTCGATAAATATATTTTGCTAAAAAATAAAATGCGGTGGATAAATCATTGCGAACGTACAATTATTGTATCCTTCACCCAATTATCTGCCACCTTTCCCTACAATTAAAGCCATACTATGGTAAACAATACACGTACGGGTTGGCATGAAATATTGCATGCACTGCTTAAATTAATGTAGCATTAAAATACAGTTAATGGTACAATGGATTACTGGAGTCTTAACTTAATTTAATCCTGCCATTAGAATAAATAAACGCTGCCATTGACAAACAGTTCAAACAGCCTTTTATAAAGGGTTGCAATAAAGAAATGGATTATCTAAACATTTTTAATAACCATTATTGAAAATTAACGAAACAACGTTCCGTACTTTTATATTTCTGGATTTCACTATCATATACAGAGTGGCAAAGAAGTCGCGCATAATTCCTCTAACTTTTGAATAACCTCGTATACGAAAAAGTGACCTTTATGAAAGTTGTTCAGTAAATTATTCCCCACATCTCTATCTGCATGAATTTTTCTGTCATTTCTGGTTTGGTTGCCATAGAAACTAACTTACTTTTTTTAAATGGAACATCCTGCATAGGATTGCATATTTGGATTCTACTGAAAAAACTATGAATTTTTTGTATTTCAAATTTTTATTTGTTTAAAATTGTAACAAACTTTATAATAACAAAATAAATAGCCTAGAAAATTGAACAACTTAACATCGGAATAATAAGCAAGTGAAACCTTATCAGTGGATCAGGTGTTCAAAATGACCACCATTTTCTGCTAAGCAGAGCGCTAGTCGATCCCTGAACCCATTTTCAACGTTTAAAAGGAAGTCCTCTGAAATGGCTCGAATTTCAGCACTAATTATGACTTTTAAAGATTCTAAGTCATTTGCACGGTTAACGTAGACTTTGTTCTTTAAGTGTCCCCACAAAAAGAAGTCGAGCAGGGCCAGTCAATAGCACCTCTTCTGCCTATCCAACGTCCTGGAAATTGTTCGCTTATGTATTGTCTCACATTTGCCGTATAATGCGCAGGTGCTTCATTTTGCTGAAACTATACCTGCTCGTTTATGCCATTATTTACACCCGGTAAAACCATTCTGCAAGAAGGAATTATGTGATTTCTGAGGAGGTCTACATATTTTTCGCTATTCAAATTACCACCTATGAAAAAAAGTCACACAATATGTCTACCAACTATGCAGCCCAAACGTTAACTTTTTCAGGCCACTGAGTATGACCTTTCTGGAATCAGTGAATATTCTCATCAGACCAATAACGATAATGGTGTCTATTAACAATGCCATTTAAATGGAAAGTAGCTTCTTCCGAGAAAATGATACTTGTTGCGAAGTTATTATCGTTATTCCATCTTTCCATCACCACCATCAAATACAAAAAATTCAGAGTTTTTCCAGTATAATCCAAATATGCAATCATATTATGCAGGGTGTTCCATTTAAAAAAGTTAGTCTCTATGGCAACAAAACCAGAAATGACAAACAAATTTCATGCAGATAGAAATGTGGAGAATAATTTACTGAACAACTTTCACAAAGGTCACTTTTTCGTATACGAGGTAATTTAAAAGTTACAGACATTATGCGCAACTTTTTTGCCACTCTGTATAATATATAAATACTTTTTATGCAGCCTGTTCTGTAAATTTCTTTTTGTCTTTAATATAATATCTATCTATATATCATTTTTTATAAAACTATTGAATTTGATCATTAAAAGAAACGGTATTTCTTAAATTTCACAGTAATTCATTAAGTAGGTATACTCACGGGATAATATTTACTAAGAATGCGTATATTAATATAGCAACAAAACCATAAAATATGAAAATATACAGAATTTTATTGGAAAAACGCATTTTTGGGAAAACTTGGTATAATTAATGTTTATTTGTATATTGACTATTTTCAAAATATCTCGATGATCCTTGCCTTTATTATAACTTGGTATATATAGGTATTTGTTGGATAAACGTGTTCTAACACGTTGACGGACACTTAGAAAGCAGGTCGGGTGTCAATCTAAAACACTGCTCTTTTTAGTAAATTTCAATTTTATATCAACAATCTTATTATAAAAAAATATATTTTGGTATTCTTACATAGAAAAAACAAGTTGACGGATATGGGCGCCATGCAGTTTAGGCTGGTACTGGCATTGATGTCTATTACCGTCTAATCAATTGTATATTTGATGAAACAAAATATTTTTAAATAAAAATAACATTAAAACTTATTATTTTAGTTATACGATGCCTCAAAAGACGTCTCTGGGAAAGCGGCGGCTTATCGACAAAGTTGTTTTTATACCGCCAGCATGTTTATTTTCTAATAATTTCTCTGGTACATTTTATTCGTAGGTAATATTTTCCTATTCTCTTAAAAGATTCTGGAATAGGTATTTTTTCCATAAAATGTTTATTCATAATTTGGATCCCTGACAGAATCGTTATCATTTTCGCTAGAACTCTTCTTTTGTTCTAGTTCCTTATCCGACGAATTTGATTCAGAATTAAGTTCATTTTCCAGGCAATTTTTATCGTCACTAGGAATTTCATTATAATAATATTACTTTAAAAGTTGTTTTTCTTGCTATTGCTCATTTTTTAGCAAGGCACTACAACACCATTTTTTAGTTTGCCTAATAAATGCATACTAATACTAACATAATAAAAGGAAAAAGGAAAAACCGTAAAAACCGCAAATTATTTTAATAACTTTCAAAAACAAAAATTTTTGAATTCTCCAATTACCAATATGGGTAAGCTGATAATAAATCGTGTAACTGTTTTATTATCTCAGGGTGATTAACTAATTTCGTGGGTCGTATACTTTCCAACAAAACCTTATACCTTCTTGATTTTCAGCTTTGGAATATCCACATTCCTATGTTTAAAAATATATTTTTTTTAACAGTTTTCAATATCACTTAAAAATATAATTGTCATGAAGACAAAACCACAAATGTTTAAGTAACTCTATTACTCTTCACTGTAAATAAAGCAGTTTCTGCTTCTGTCTTTAACTTAAATTTTCTACATTGTCAGCTCTCTAGGGGTTCTTATAGTCCAACCAGGGGCGGATGGGCTACCTAAGACCGGCCCGGGCAATCACTTGCTAAAACCGGCCCACAAATTAGAACAAAAAATAATACCATTCTTTATTTTGCGATGTTTATTACTAACCTAATAAAATAGTAAACAAAACTAAAAATATTTCTAATAGAATTAACTCCTATTATAATTTTTTTACAACAAAATCTAAATCTAAATTTAACGACTTAGATAAAATAGTATTTGTGTAATAGCAGTCAACATTTTATCAAAATAGACAATTAAAAATAAAGGATATTTTAAATTATAATATTAACAATCTACCTAAGAAACTAGATGATCCTGCTAGCTTATTAATGACCTCCTCATTGTCGATTGTCCATAAGATTTCTTTTTTAGTATTCATTATCACAAATGATTCCAAATGTTCATCGCTTAAAGCTTAAAGAATTGCGTAGTCGGTTCTTGATGTATTTTAAAATAGAGAAACTTCTCTCGCATGACACTTGGGTGACAGGCAAAGTTAAAATATATTGGTAGACTACAGATAAGCATAGATAGGCATTCTGATACATATTGCATTTCATTATTGCTAGATAGCAACAATGTACACAGGTTCTACAGAGACTACTAGGACTTTTTTCTTGACATTTATAGGTTGTTTGTGAATCTATAACATCTGGGTCATCTTCCTCAGTTATCTCCTCATAATCTGCCAAAGTATCTTTTTGGAAGGATTCATTTAAAGTCATCTTATAAATATCCCAATTCAATACAAAATGGCACAATTCTTCCTTAATATTTGACACTTGGGCATCTACTTTAAATTGTAAAATTTTCTTTAAAATGCTCTGCAAGCTACTTTCAGAAATACCATTGGTTTTAATTTCATTAAAATTTATAGGATTGAAAATGGACATATCAGCACATAAGTTTATATTTCTGTTATATCGGTTTTCCATTGACATAATGGCGGTATCCATTATAACATTGAACGTTTCTATTTTAAATTTGTTTTTCGAATTACTAACAGCTTCATCACTGCAATTTTCGTCAAAGAATTTCTTGACTTTTCGTATTTTCGTAACTGGAAACTCATCTTCGATGTCAAAACTAATATATCTTTTCTTCATTTCACTATTAGCCCAAGTTAGAAAAATTGGTGTTGACTTTTCAAAAGCCTCAAAATCTCGTTGAATTCTTTTTAACTCGGCCGTTGACGTTTTAGTCATGGCATTTGCTTTCAATAAATCCAAACCTCTAGTCTGTAGATATATTGAAAGTAGGCCAGTGATAGAAAACAGTTTTAAAAACACCTGGGAAAGAAAGATATTTTCGTATTTAAGGAATTGCTGTTTTAAGCTTTCTGCAGTAGATCGGATATCAGGATTTAGGTCAAGGTTTTGTGAAATACTTGACAATGATTCAAGAACATCTAAGTATAATGGGCTATCTCCAAAAATCTTCTCCAACTCTTTTTCTTTAGACCACCATCTAGTTTGTTCAATTACTCCTAATTTTCTCCTTTTTTTGTCACAAGAAATAGATGACCAAACATCAATCCTCTTATACGATTCACGAAAGAAGGTGGCGACTGAATTAAGCAAAGAAAATAGTGATGAGGCTTTCACTGCACTAAACAACATGGTAACGACTATAAACTGAATTTATGCATTTCTCCATTTATATTTTCAAGAACTATCTTTGACTTCTTTTTGAGAAAAAAAATGTCAGTCTTAACATTTAGAGATCGACCGGCCCACCGGGCATTTGCCCGGTTGCCCGGCGGGCCCATCCGCCCCTGAGTCCAACTGTCATTTTAATCTTCTTACAACACATAATTACTCAGGCGTGCTACCAAACATTTAAATTGAATTACTTTCTTTTCTTATGGAAAGTGACCAATTTTTGAAAACAATTGTTTATCGCTTCCATAAAAGGCTTAATTTTGAATGTTCTATCATCTCTGTTACTTTGGGCTTATGAGTTGTCCACAAATTTTTTCTGAAACTTCATTTCAGTGTAGGTGTTTTTACTGAATGCATTTTTGACTACCGGAATTCCCAAATCCACCCTTTCTGACAAATAATCTCATTCGCTAGCCAATGTATGATATCTCGTGAATATGAAAAACTCAACAAATATTTTTAGGTCCTCGGGAATAAGTGAAAAATTATGTTTTTTTTTGTTCGGTTTCACTTACCAGTAGCTCATTATCGAAAAACTGTTAAAATATTTTCAAAGGAGTGGCATCACATAGATGTTTCTTCATCTCCTCCAATTTATCTTCACTCTTCAGCTCCTGAGTAATCATCATAAAGTGGAGGTCGGTTATTTGGGTGTCCAAAACTTCCTTTTTTAAACTTTTTCCTTGTTTATGTGAAACAATGTTGATACTGTACCCCTCCCGTATATGTCAGCCCACCTTGATGCTTACCTACTTTTAAAATTTTAAACTGCACCCAGATTTTTCTTTTATGTCATAGCTTTTCCCTAATCGATAAATTTTCTTCATGCTGAAGATGACCATTATGGTCAAAACATGTTTATGTCACTTTACTGTTATAGAAAAAAATTTTGCGATCTACTACTTTAATGTAAATATTTTTTTACCCGCCCCCCTTGTTTTACCACTAAAGAAATTTCTGGTTTAAGTTAATTGTAAGTATTTCATTTATACCTTTTAAAACTTCCAACCACTGCGAGAATGAAGTACTTCTTGTACTAACATAATAATTAATACCGCAACCTAACCAACAACGCGAAGAAATCATGTCACTTTCAAGCATCCAGTCACATTCAAATAAAACGATTTCGATGCCTATTGAGACACTTTATATACCAGTACGTGTAAATACGACGGTAAGCACTGTCGGTGCCGAAATAGAATAAATATGATGGAGACGGGCACACCCGTCATACTTCTAAAGTCCCCATCTTATACATCAAAGTCATGGGCGGTCATACCTGTCGATGTTCGTCAACGTGAATATAAGTGAAATCCAGATGTAAAATCTTATTTTTTCTACAATATAAAACCTCAATAATATTCAATATATAGCACAGTCGGTCAAACTAATACCTCGGAATAAGTATAGTTTAAAACTATGTTTTACCTAAAAGCATGCAAGAACCTTGTAACGGCTACAGACGACCGTTAAAATCTGTACATTTCACAAAATAAATCCACTATACTAAGTTTCTAGGAAATATTCCTTTCTCGAGAAGATAAGAAGGTACAAGATTCTTAAGTAGTTATAACTTAGAAGCCATCAAAAATCTGCCGGAAAGAACAACAATGGACGTAGTAAATATAGCTCAGGCTATATTCGAAAGAGGCTGCTTTCTCAATGACTGGAAAAAAGCTAAAGTGGTGTTGATACCGAAGACTGGAAAGGATTTAACATTGGCGGTCAATTATAGGCCGATAAGTTTATTATCATGCCTTGGCAAAGTGGTTGAAAAACTAATACTAAATCGGGTAACCGATCTTGTGTTAGACAAAGACATTTTACCACCGGAGCAGTTTGGATTTCGACGCTCATTGCACGGTGCGCCAGACAACACGATTGGCAACCAATGTACTAAGAGGTTAGTTGTCATGTCAACGGGGGCAGTATTTTTTTTTTGACAAGGTCTGGCACGATGGACTAACCCTAAAGTTAATAAGAATAATAAGGTTAGGTATGCCAAATTGGCTTGTAAAAATTTTGATTTCATACCTTGAGGACGGAAAGTTCGCGGTGTTATCAGAAAAAATCACATCTACGACAAGAGCAATTAGAGCGGGGTGCCGCAAGGTTGTCCAATCTCTTCTATGCTTTATAATATTTACACGACGGATATTCCACGTCACGTACAGACGCAATTATACCTGCTATGACTGATGACAATGCGATCACTGCCACCTCGGGGGCACCTGGGAGCGTAGTCTCACGTCTGCAACGTCATATTGTTATCCTCCAGGAGTGACTGGATACGTGGAAACTAAAACTGAATGAAGACAAAACGCAAGCCATCTTTTTCTCCAAGGCCAGAGTGAAATTACCAAGAACGCGAATTAAAGTTAATATTAAGTTAATTTCATGGAGCAATAAAATTAAATATTTTGGCCTCACCTTTGACAAAAGATGGCTTGGAATGCATGCGTTGACGAACGAATTGCCAAGGCACAGAAGCAGCTGGGTGCTGTATACCCACTGCTTTGTGCCAGAAACAAGATAAATTTCAAAACCAAGACAGCAATATACAAAACTATCATAAGACCAGTTCTAACTTACGGTGTATACCGACCTAGTGCACCGTAAACACTACGAGACGTCTAAAAGTTCAGTTCAAAATAGAGTACTCAGGATAATTACAAATGCACCAAGACTCATGTCTATAGACGTACTCCATACAGACATGCACATGGATAAAATAGATGACTATTTCACAAAATTAATAATAAAGTATTTTTAAAGAACGAACGTTTCACTCAACCCGTTATTAACAAATTCACACGTTCACTCCACTGAAAATCAAAGACATAAATACCCAAAAGACTGGCTCCCACCTTAACTGTACAGAAATAGAGAAAGAGCAGTAACAGTAGCCTGCACAATAAAAATCAAAAATTAACTAACATACCAAATAAAGAGAAAAAAAAATATTTATAAGTAAAATCCAAAAACCTTCCAATATGTAGCCGCGAAGGAAAAATACAATTAAATAATAGGAGTTAATGTCTTAATTTGACTAACTCAATAAACTAACCATACAACGGAAAAATCCTTTGTTGGATATTACAACATGCGGTTCTTTGTAAGGTATCTATACACCACATTAGAAACATAATCTCGTATAAGTTGTCCTATGGCGGCGATGGTAGTCACGACGACGGACTACGTAGGTCGGTATCCGACATTTTTAAGCACTTTTAATTGATACCCACCGTAGTGCCGAAAAAAGTAGGTTGCCCACTTCAATGCATCTTGACGAGAAAAGTTCGCTTCGCGACCGGCGAAGGCACAAAATAGTATATTAAAACACAAGTATCATAAGACACAATGTTAGAGCACGCGTACTCTAAAATATCTTATGAAACGAATATTTTATAATACTTTTTCTATTTGGGTAATTTTTAAGGAAATTAAAAAAAAATGTAGTTAATAATTTCCAGTCAAAATTATTATTTTTTTTGAGGTTTGCAACATTATGTTACAGAAAAAACAATTGGGCACCCCAGCCGCTATTATTTGAAAAGTAATACATATTTTTAATAAATTGTAATTTTTTTGCTTTATTGGATCATTAAATATTATTTAATAATTTAGTAGTAAAAACGAATAAAAATAATTGATATGTGATAGGCTACATGCTTGGTGAAATGGATATTCCATAGTAGAGGAAATTAAAGTAGTACTTGTTATATTTCACAATATATTTCAGTTTCCTGACACGTGTTTCAACCCTTGTGGGCCATTATCAAAGGCATTGTAAGAAACGTTAAAACAAATATTCTTATTCATCAAGTGTAGTATATCCACAATTAATAGAGATAAAAGCATTGTAAAATTCTGTCTACCAGTGCTTATGTAAATGATTAAGTACATATATGGTATTTTTAGTTAAACGCAGTTTCAATTGAATCCATACAGTTTTAAACGAACAATCGTTATACTGCAAGGCAGTAATTCTAAATGACGGCAAGCTTATAAAACCTTGTTCGTTCAATATCCTATACACGTTGTACTGAGTGTTCCTTTAAAAACAGCTTTTTCTTAATTATCCTATAATGATTTTTGCGGGTATTTTGACTTGTCAATTTTCATTTTTAAAATCTGGATACTAATTAGCTTTTAAACTTCGCTTATTTCAGATTTCGCTAATTATCTTCAAAGTAATATAACCTTGGGTTGTAGACGCCCAGGAGACCGTTGGAATTTATAAATTGGTCTTCAGGGACTAAGAAATATGGTAATTTATGCGATATTTTATCAACCTCCAAAAAGAGCTTATTAAGTCATCTTCGTAATAATAGCACAGCAGGAGTTTTAACTATATTGTTTAAAACAGTTTAATTTACAGTTTAAATAAATATTATATTATACTATAAATCTGTGTTACGTTATTCGTGCATCTATTCCACATTTGAACTAATTTATATACAGGGTATTACAGGGTTTTCTATTTAATATGATATTGAACTCAAGAATCTAAGCAAAGGTTTAAGTAACATTTTTTTCGTAATTTAAAAAAAAAAACGGAAATAAGGACATCATATTTATTGACTTCTATGGTGTGTTATAAGGAAACTCTGAACTTAAAAATAAGAGAAAACTTAAGGATATAGTTGAAACAAGGAGAAGAAAACAGAAGGATAACGAAAAGAGAAAAGAAAATAATAAGAAAAGAAAAGGGGATAAAAGAAATAAAAACATACGAATAGTAAATTGGATAGTTATAAATGTATGGTTAGGGAATATAGAGTTACACAAAATACACAGAAATAAGCATAAGAAACAAAATTGTAAGGTACCATTCAACAAACAAAATAAAATTTAAGATTTAACAATATAAATTCACGAGCTGGTTATTTGGTTTTAACCAGAGGCATAAACTTAAAATACACACGCAACAAACAAACAAATCACCCTGTATAAGACGAAATGTTCTTATCTCTCACATCAACCAAAAATTCTTAAAATACCTGGAAGCCCCAACATTATTAGTGTCCACGACTAGGGATATCCTAAAATAAATGTAGATCAACAGGAGACCCTCTCACTTATGTTATCCATGCTTGGAACAACCCAATAGAAATCACTGTGAGTCCTTCACTGGGAGTCCTGGGCGGTAGCACTACACATATCCAAGACCTTTTATCAAGCATGGCATGAGTTCAATTGTATTCTTGACTGTGAAGCTCTCCTAAAGACCGTTCTCTGCGAGTGGCAATTGATGGAATTATTTTAAACACATTTACCATCAATAACAATGCCGGAGTTCCTCAAGGTTCTATATTATTGTCTCTCACCCTCGTTTTACTGTACATTAATGATCATTTGGAAGAAACTAAAAATCAGATGTAATCGCTGATGGCAGCACACTTGTTTCATCTTTTAATTTGGATGCTCGGACATCGACTGCATGTCTCTATAGGCGGCAAGAAGTCCCATATATTAGCAAAGACCTGGAATAAGTTTTATTTTTAAGTGACAGTGGACCAAGTAAAATTTAACGCTAAAAACCCCAGGCGAACCAAGTTTAAAGGATCACCCAGAGCTATCATCTTGTGAATCAGCCCGTCGTGCCAAACGGTGTCGTAGGCCTTTTCGATGTCGAATAAGATCATCCCGACGTACTGATTCCAGTTGAAGCTCTGAGTTATGAACTCAGTGATTCGGAGGGCTTGGAATTTGCAATTAAGATTTTCCCGAAAGCTGAACTGTTCGTCAGGAAGGACGTTCAGTTCGGTGGACTTCTCTTTGAGGCGATTGAGGATTATGACTTCAATAATTTTGGCCATTGAGTTGAGGGGATATTGAAATGGCGTGAAAAAATGGCAATATAGTATACAATCAAAGGGAACACATGTTAGTTGTTAATTTTGATTGGTTGACCAGATGACCAGGGCCGTCTGCCACAACCGATCGATGTTTGTGTGTGTTATAAAAACGTTGGCGCCGTGTCGCAAATTTTTAAGTCATACATCTTTGACATTAACAGAACTAAAGAATTATTATCACTAAATTAATCATAGGGCTGTTTTTTTCCATGCCGAGATAGTATTTTCTATTTTTATTGCATTTAAAACATATCGGTGTAGCGCGCCAATGATTTCCTTCCCCTTACCGATTCTCTGTAGCCACACTTACTTTCATGTAACAACCCCCATACTTATCCATTTCTAACATATTATTAACATTTAAAGATCATACTAAAATGTAGCTCGATGGCTAAATATCTGTATAATAACGTCGCAGACCATTATTGTCATCTAAAATAATCGAATTTATTATTGTCGACAGCTGCCAAAATTTGTTTATGACCTCCGCTTTCGCCAGATTGGAACCCTTTTGATTATTTTACCTAACTTAACCTAGGTCATTTAGAAGCCCGAATATGAGCTAAAATTACATATACTTTTGTTGGCCGTTTTAGACAGTCCTTGACTACAGGACAAATTGCCTACGTAGCAAAATTTAAGCAATTTATTTAAAATCATAATCCCTGAATCGAAATTCTGCATTAAAAGTACAACTTTTAGAATAATGCTGCAACTAAATTAAACCTCCTGTTATACTTGGCTGAAAATTTACGACCAAAAATCTTGCCGCAGCTAGTTTTACATCGAGATTGTAATATGGACTATATTTTACAATTATTTAGCTGCATAACGTGACACAACTTCTACCAGTCCCGTAGAATTATTTAAAATATTTATGTATTTCTCCTATCTTCAACTAGTTAGCAGAAAAAATGTTTTTAGATATAAAATGTTAACATACTTGTTTCATAAAAAATTGTGCTACGATGTAAAAGTGGTATTTGCAGAAAGCTGCCTATGTCAATAAAATTGACAGTATGTTTAAGTTCTGGTCATTCACACAGACACACCATAATAATATCCTAAATAGAAGAGAATGATTAATGTTACATAAGTACATCTTCTTTTAATTATAAAAAACTTGTAGTTAAAACTCTTTATACCTTATAGTAAAGAATATCAAGGAGTAAAAAATAACCCATTAATTTAATAGGTAGAGCGTTTTCTGAGCTTTTAAAAAATTTTCCCTGCGTTAAGTGATATCGTTCTAACAGGATATATTCGCTTTATCCTATTATCCTCAATTTTGCCCGTATCCACGTCTTTTCTATTTTCTTAAACCGTTGAAGAAAGTTAAACTATAAAGCAGAAAAATTGTTAGGCATTTGAATTCTTTAATGTCAACAGTAATTAAGCGAATAAACCAAATAATGAATAAATGTAGCCAACTTTACTTCATATTCGTATAAAAACTGTTTGGTTTTTTGTCTCGATATGCCGACTGTCTATGCTTAGTCGAGGCGCATAGGTTTTCTGATCCGGTTAAATGAAAAATAAACTAATATTAAATGCATTGTTTGCACAAAGTTATTGTATACATTTCTTGCAAAAATGTAGAAGGTACCAGTACTTTAGTAGGTACAAAAATATTTTTTAGTCCTTTTAAACTGGCATAGGAAACTATAACAAGGCGATATTCAAAAACAGCATCATTAATTTAATATTCGCTCCAGGATTAAAAGCTTTCCACAGGTCGGAATTTCTTACTATTCTATGGTTTTTGTCAGTCCTATACCCAAAGTCCAAAAATTCTGTCAGTGACTCATTTAATACTAATCATCAAATCTAGGAAGCGACAATATAAAAATATTGTACATGTAAATATTTGTATGCATATAATAAACTTTTCCGCTACAATAACAATGAACTTAAGAGGCGATGTTATCATACAAGCCACAATCAGTTAAACGCGTTTAAAATAGTACGGCGATTATGATACTGGGAATCTGATCGCGGAGAAAATAAATGTAGCAACACATACAATTCATAACTCTAAAGATTAGTTGTCCGCCTACAAAAAAAAATTCAATTAACATTAAAAGAACGAATAGGTAAAAACGGACAAGAGGGCGGAAAAAATAATCCTGGATGATGCCCCAAAATAGGCCACTCGTCGCAAAAGGCATGGATTTTTCCTAAATGAAATATTCAAAATTAAAAAAATGATGGCCAAAATCAGAAGGATACATCTTTACCTAAAATATTATTAAGAGTTTTTAAATCAACTTAAAGAAAATTAATTTTATGCACCTTAAACGAAAGTGAAAAAGTCTACTAATTCAAAAAAGTTGAGTTAATGCATGGCGATGAAAATATCTGGACAAAATATGCTAATAATAATAAAACAGAATCACTTTTTATTATAAATCTCAGCATACCTAACGTCTAAAGCATATATAAATTTCACATTTAGATAACATTCCTGTGATATAGATTACTCCTCTGTGCCTGTGATATAAGGCCACCTAACCAACCTAAAATTCGTTAAAACATGTAATACTTTTATGGGTAAAACAAATACTTAAACAGCTAATGATGATATAAAAATTTAAAAAATATCTTTGAAGTCCTTGCCAACAACAATTCGTTTAGGGTTAGTTCACACTATTTCACAGTTCACAGAACTTTTCCTCTTCTTTTTTGTTATCCAAAAATAAGTAAATACATGCTTGAGTCTTTTTTTCATATATTAATAGTATGAGAGAGAGGTGGTCCACAGATGCAACAAAATAATTGCTAGTCCAAAAACAGAAGGGTGATCAAGACTTCGGGCTCCCAGTCCTGGACAACAGTACCTTGGTGCTGAAAGAAACAGCAAAGTATCTGGGACTGATACTTAACTCCAAGCTGAACTGGGGCATGAACTTACCAGAACGAGTCAAAAAGGCGTGAGTTGCGTTATATGCCTGCAAAAAAGCCATCGGTAAAAAGTGGGGATTGAAACCCCATATAGTACACTGGATTTATACGGCCATTGTAAGACTATACTAATCTACGAGGTCCTGGTCTGGTGGACTGTTTTGGAAAAAGCATTACACAAAAAGAAACTAACAAAGATACAACGGGCAGGTTGTTTAGGGGTTACTGGTGTCTTTCACTCCACACCGACAGCTATTAACAGTAGTGGCTGGTTCGAATGAGGTGCCAAGATTCTTCTACGCCGTACTTCGCACTGCTAGCCATCAGCTGATGCTGATAGGTTGCGCAGAACATGTGTGGTATCACAACGGCCCTTATGGGACTACGTGAGACTATCTGGACAGACCAGAAGTCTGCCACTCTAACCTAACCTAACCTAGTCCAAAAATACAATATAAGATGCTATATTGTACCCATTTATAGCTATTAATATAACGAGATTATTATGCGATTTATAATAGTCGAGGACATTGCTAGGTGACGAGGCGACAGCCAAGTCACCCGCAATGTCCGAGACGGTGTTAAATCGCTAATAATCGAGTTATATTCAAAGCTTTATCGTAAAATTGACAACGGCGATGCGAAAATAAAAACAAGGTGTTTTGTCATTTCATTTTGGCATTTCAAAAAGTCATCATTAAAATCATGCAAGATTTTGATATTCCTGACGATATATTAGCTGCAGCCAACATTATAAGGTTGAACTTGCTTCCGGACAAATCTAAAATCCATTATGAAAAAGAATATCGGCAGTTTTGTGAGTGGCGAAACAAAGTACATGTTCAAGGTGCAGAAGAAACGGTATTGCTGGCGTATTTCGCAAAACTCTCTGAGGAATACTCTGCTTCATCGTTATGGCCGAAATATTCCATGTTACGAGCGACTTTGGAACTGAAGGAAAGAGTGGAAATCGACAAATACGGCGCCTTAATACGTTTTATCAAGAAGAAAAATGTTGGATATAGAGCAAAAAAATCAAAAGTATTTACAAGAGAACAAGTCAACGAATTTGTGTGTTCTGCCTCAGACGAGAAGTTTTTAATGATGAAAGTGGCTTTTTTAATTGGAATTGGAGGAGCCTGTCGAACTAATGAATTAGCGAAGATGACCACGGAAGATGTTGACGTTTTAGAGGACAAGCTGATTGTTACTATTCCCGACCCAAAAACCCACAAGAAACGTATTTTCGCTGTGATATTTGACGGCGAAGTCAATCCTGTGCTTTTATTTAAAAAGTACGCAATGTTAAGGCCAGACCATGTCACTCACCAAAGATTGTTTGTATCATATAGAAGAGGGAAATGTACGGTACAGCCCTGCGGCATTCATTTCTTCTCTAAAATACCTCAAAAAATAGCTGAGTATCTCTCACTTGAAAATCCTAATTTGTATACTGGTCACTGCGTTAGAAGATCTTCGGCAAATTTTCTTGTTAATGCTGGAGGAGATATATTAGACCTACAAGAACTTGGTGGATGGGAATCGGCGAAGGTTGCTAGAGGGTATTTGGAAGAAAGTGTGACCAAGAAAGTTTCCATTGCTCGCAAAATTCAAATCAGCGATGTTTCCGGCAGTGGATTAGGCACTGGGGAACCGCACGAAATCGAAAGGAGTGCTTTCTCGGTCATTAATCAGTCTTCAGAGGGCATACCTAAGATTGTGGACGTTAAAGACAAAGGTGTATCCATTAAATTTGAAAACTGTCAAAATATTGTTTTACATGTTCATTAAAAATAGTTCTAATATTATTTGGTATCTAACGTATTATGCTTTCGTAACTAACGTATTAAATTATGGTAACTAATGTATTATGAGTAACTAAGGTTTTATGTAAGTTTTAGTACGTTTATGATGTTAATAATTATTAATAAAGATATCATATAAAAATGACTTAATCTTCAATGATACGATAAAAACATTTAAATTGACAGCTTCTTTTCGTATGGTAAAGCAGTAGTTTTTTCCTAAATTCTAATAAAAGCTAGTCGTAAATCATCCCGTATATATCGATTGAATATTATATTTTTAGCAACTAGTTTATTTTTTAAATATTACGTTAAACGGAAATAAAGAAAAGTAAATAAATTTTAAGTTGTATGAGTATTGCGGAGCATGGTAACAAACAATTTTCTAAAAAGACATGCCATTTTTAAATTTATACCGATACTTTAAACTATATAAATTGGGAGTTATTTGCCCTTTAAATTCCCAGTTATATAAAATATAAATAGTATGCGACGGAAATTGGAAACGGAAACCGAATTAATTGTGTTTATATTTCTTGCAGGTTTTAAGGGGCAACAGCAGCGACGCTTGCGAAGTTAGGGACCCATGCCAACATGGCGGAATATGCATATCAACCGACAGCGGTCCCATCTGCGAGTGCCGCAGTTCCGATTACGAGGGCGAGTTTTGCGAAAAAGGTTGGTGAAATAGTATAGTGTGCTGTTTAGAACAGCCCTAAGTACTTTTTTAAAATGAAAATTGAGACGATATTTATTTTCAGCTTCTCAGCAAGCGTACTTTTAATTTATTAAATAAATAAAAAATTTTTCACAACTATCTATTCCCGCTTGCGTTAAATCAGCTATTGTTATTCCAATTCATAAAGGAGGTCATTGTGAATCTGCTTCTAATTTTCGACGAATTTCTTTCAGTTCTAACACTTTCTAAAATTATTGAAAAACTTGTTAAAAATAAAATGATTTATTTTTTAAATAAAAACAATATTTTAAATACAAACCAATTTGTATTTCAAAAAAAATAAAAATACTAGTGATGCTATCTTTTCATTACTTGAACATCTTTATTTTAAATTAAATGAAGGAGATTTTGCTGCAGCAATATTTTGTGATAGCTTGAGCTTTATGGCTTTAGAGGTATATCATTTAAATGGTTTAAATCATGTTTATCTGAAAGATCTCAAGTAGTACTGTTAAATGGTAAGAAATCAAAAAGTAATAAAATTGATTGTGGAGTACCCAAGGTTCAGTTCTCGGTCCATTACTGTTTTTAATATATATGAATGACCTTGCGTCAATTTTTATAAATGGTAAATTTACCATATTTGCTGATGATACAACAATACTTTGGCATAGTAAATATTGTATTGAATTAATTAAAATAATAATTGAAGATTTAGTAAATGTTAAAAAGTGGTGCGACTCTAATCTACTCTCATTTAATATCACTAAAACAAATATATTAACTTTTAAATGTTCACTTAATAATATAATTTTTGACAATCTCATAATTAATAACCCCAAATTTATAAAATTCTTAGGAATCTATATTACTCAAAATCTTTTTTTTAATGACCATATCAAAAGATGTAGAAAATTAGCTTCAGGATGTTATGCCCTGAGAGTACTTTCTCATGAACTGAATATGGCGGTTCTTCGAAATGTTTATTTTGCTTTAATAGAATATCTTTTGAGATATAAAATTCGTTTCTGGGGAAATTCAAGCCAATATCTACTAATCAATTTTTATTTTACAAAAAAGAGCTATGAGATATTTGTGCAAAGCTAGATCTAGAGATTCTTGTAAAACTCTATTTATCTCACAAAAAAATTTAACACTAACTAATTTTTCATATTGGAGGCAGTTTGTTTGATTCATAAAAAGCATAGAAATAGTATTTATTCACATACTTATAATACAAGACAAACCTTTAATATATGTTTACCTATTCCTTTTTCAGGTCTTGTAAAATAATCCATAATTTATGATTCTAAAAAGATTTTTAATTATGTTCCAGATTTTATTAAGAAAATGTAAAATTTTAAAATGTTAAAAATTTATTATTGGAAAAAGCTTATTATACTCTAGATGAATATTTTGGGATACCATAATTACTTGCATTTTTTTTTTATTCCGATATTTTAAGTTTTACTATATTATTATATTTTATTGTTAATTTAATTAAAAAAAAAGGCTTTGTCGATAAAAATAATACTTTATGAGAATAAAGCATATTTTGATTTGATTATTATTTTTTATTTTGCAGACTAAAAACTTGTTGAACAAATTTTATTTAGTTGGAGCTTGAATGACGAGAGTAAATTTTTCTTCCGTTTTTTTAAGGAAAAAAATCGTGATTGGGATTATTTTTTTTTAGATTTTGAGAAAGTTGGGTTAAAATAGATTTTTTTCCTTGCCTCAGTTTTTATGCGAATATAAGCGATATTACCACCAAAATGCGCATATAGAGTAAAATATATTATATCATGACAAAAATGTTATACTGGATGTATCAAAAATTAATTACATTACTTTCCTTAAAATGCGAGAACTTATTGATTCATACCACAAAAGTGGGGGTCATTTTGTCAAACCTCAAATTACACTCTTTACCTAATTTTTATGAAGCATAAGGTATGGTCAGCCTTGAAAACTTGAAGTCAATCCAATACGTAGTACGAAATATACGAGATCAAAATCAAATAAAACGCTTGCGAGGCAGTGACGTCATTACCTCGCACAGTTTGTCAGCTATGAACTTGTTTAACGGTGTTTCTATGCATATAGGTACAAGGGAGATGCGCTTACTATTTGTTTCCTCAGTTAAAGCAGTTATTATTACTACTTTTAACAGTTTATTCTATAACAAGTAGGAATGCTATTTCATACGAGTTTACTTTTACTTTAGACTATACTTTCTCTAACACTATTTTGGAAAAAAAACAAATTATTAAAAATTATTTTTTCTCTTCTGTCATACCCAGGAACCTGTCTTCTTACTCGTAAAAAGTAAATAACAGCGGCAGCAAGCGTGACCCGACTTGCTATAGTGACGTCACACAGCGGCTTGCGCAAGTCGATGTTCGTATATTATTTTAAAGGCTTTAGAAGCGTCAGAAAATTAAATTTTTTTGCAGTTCGCACTAAAGTTATAAAATCGTTCAGGAAATGTACTAAAAAATGCTAAATGACACCCCATTGATGACGCTATAGTAAACATGCGTCCAACAGTGGCGGCCCATCCGGGTAGGCAAGGTAGGCTCCGCCTACCCTTAATTTATCCCCAGGCATACCACTTATGAATCGTCGGCAAAAATTAAAAATAGAAAGGGCCCCACAATAGAGCCTTGAGATACCCCTTTTTCCATTGTCTTAAAAGTACTTTTTACTTAGTTTACCGTTATATAGATTGCTTGCTACTACTATGCAAGTACGATCTAATATAATATATAGTCTTAAGGCCAAGCCCAAAGCAGTCAACTCTACTGTGTGAATTAATCAATCTTTGTAATAAAGCACATTATTATATAGTTTTCATCGTATCTCTTAAAAAGATCGTAAAGGTTTTGTCCATTAAATTTGGTTTACGTAAAGATTTTAAATGTATAGGGGCAGTTTAAATGAGACATAATGTTAAATACGGTTTAATTCAAAAATTACCTTCATTACAAAAATATTGATCTTATAAACAAAGATGCTAATTAATAGTCTGTATTTCCTCCCCTACTTCTTAATAGTACAGAAATACGTCTTGGCATAGAAATTATCAAGTTATTAATGACGTGTTGAGGTATGCGGTTCCAATCTTCTACCGCAGCTGTAGCTAATTCATTAGCAGTTCTAGGTGGGTCGTGGCGATTGTTGATGACTCTGGAAACAAAATCCCACAAGTTCTCTATGGGATACATATCCGGTGAGTTAGCTGGCCATTCTAACCTGGTGATTTCTTTAGCGTCAAATGCCTCCTGAACTATTCTGCCTCGATGTGGCCTGGTATTGTCATCCATAAAGATAAAGTTCACTCCTATTTCATTGCGTAGAGGATAAAAAATGGGCCTAATAACGTTTTGAATGTAAATGTCACTCGTCATATTTTGTCGTATGCGAATTAATGGGGTGCGGCGGTTGTACATTATACCCCCCCCCCCAAACATTACAGTTCCCCGTTGATAGGGAACGACTTCGCGGGGAAAATTAAGTCGCTGCTGACGCCCTGGCTCCCTCCATACTCTTTGACGATTGTCATCACTGGCCAGGCCAAATCTGGTTCCATCAGAAAAAAGGACCCATCTCCATTGACCTAAAAGCCATTGCCTATGGTCTCTGGCCCACTGGTGGCGGGCAGCACGGTGTCGAGGTAATAGAAGAGGGACTCTTAAAAATATCCTGGCTCGTAAATTGGCACTATGCAGCCGTCTGCGAATTGTGGAGGTAGAAGTTACGCGGCGAAACGTACCTTGCAAATGGGCTCTGATGGCTGGGGCCGTGGCATTTCGATTTCGGCGGGTAAATTGTGTCAGGTACCTATCCTCCGTTGCAGTAGAAACGCGTGGACGTCCACTACGAGGCATTCGTTTCACAGTTCCAGTTTCTTCGTATCTTTGGATGATGCGACCAACAGTAGATCTTGGAATCCTCAAAGTAGCCGATATATGGTGTTTTGAAAAATTAGCTTCCCAAAGGGCAATACTTCTTGCCCTGTTAAACACAGAAATTTCACGTCCCGGCATTTTTACTAACGATAAAATTAAGATTTGCGTACCCAACTAAGCAAACAAACTGAATAAAACTAAGGTATAATAATCTTATCTTGGATAACCAAACAAATTAAAAATAAAACAACCATTAAATTTCTTGGACTATTGAGAGGCGCTATACTTAAACTAGACACGCATATATGTAAATAGGTTTCTGTCGATTCGTTGAGCCATTAGAGGCTTTAAAAAAGAATGTATTTCAAATGAGTTGGAAAAAAATTATTATTAAATCCAAAATAACCGAACTCGGGATTTGAGGGCGTATAGGTTTAAATAAATTCTATGACCTACTAATACTCCTAAAAAAAATTCTTTTTGCCGAAATAACTTAGAAAATAATATTTTTCCAAATTAAGGGGGACTAAACCGAGCATATGTCGCAAATAGTGTAAATCGGCTTATTAGACTGTAAATCGGTTTCCGTCGATTTGTTGAGCCATTAGAGGCTTAAGTTATAATATTATTGTTATATATTCATATTCAATAATTTTTTCTGCACCACCAGAGCTTTGCTTCAATAATACTCGCATAAAATGGGAAATCCGCAAAGGCAGGCAACCAATTTAGCGCCTTATATTGCAAACAGCGTAAAATGCATCACGGTCACAGTTGCGCTGGTTGACGTCAATACTGCTAGGAAACCAATTAAATGAGACGGAGACGCGACAAAACATCCCCAGCAGGCGATAAATTCGGCGCCTTTTGTAACCCGTCGGAGAACGTCCGTTGATCACTAGAAATCTTTACCGGCCGACTCTTTTAGGGTTGTTTCAGCTGCCACCACTTGTCCACAAAACAGTTTTTTTTTAAAGGGGTGGATTTTGTCGATTTGAAGTACAGGGTGGGCAACTAAGAATGCGAGGTACTGTTTCTGGAAAACTATCCATCGTAGAGGCTTGCGGCAAAAAAAATGATTACTAAAACGGCCAAGAGAAAAACCTGGAAAATAGTTTCAAGTTTCTGAAATGGTCAGCATTTCGAGCATTTGCGGGGGCAATAAAAATCTTCGTTTTATAAATCGGTCCTTTTCAGGGCCACAACTTACATAATAGAAAGGATTCTAGAAAAATATGTATAGTTACAATAAAATGAAAATTTAAGGGATTTTCGTAGAAAATTTTCTATTGCCGATATTTTGGGTTAGGAACAAGATATCGAGATGCGGTTTTGGCGAGCTGGTTTAAGCATCATTTAGCTAGTTTTTCATTAAAAAAAAATCATACCACTGCATTTTATTTTGTTGAGAAAATTAACCATTTCTGTTGGAATGTCGAAAAAAGCCCTCTAGCGGCGATATGTGAAACTTACAAAACTTTAAATTATAAAGATGTTTGTAGCCCAAGAATAGCTCCTTTTAACGAGCCCAAGTTTGTTCAAATCGGCTTAGCCGTTTCGAAGATACAGGATGTTATTTACGGAAACGTTTGAATACCCCTCACCACTTTATTTTTAGAGATACTGCAAAAAGTGTCAAACAAAAAAGGTTCAGATTATCCTCGACTTTAAAGATAAGGATTTTTTCTATTAGGTTAATATAGCGGAATTTACAGAAACATCACTTTTTTAGATTCAAGATTGCAGTTACGCCCCCTAGCGGCCATTTCAGAAACTTGAAAATATTTTCCGGGTTCTTCTCTTGGCCGTTTTAGTAATGATTTTCTTTGCGGCAAGCCTCTACGATGGATAGTTTCCCAGATACAGAACCTCGCATTCTTAGTTGGCCATCCTGTACAAAAGTCATATTAAATACTATCGTGCAAATATTACAATTTAATAGAAATAGTACGTTTTACATTTATCTTCTTCTTATACAGTAGTGGCCTACGCTCACATTATTAAATAGAACTAGAGGAACGCGATAGTCGCAAATGTAGTATTTATTTATTTAGACATTTGTGGTTTTGTCAATTATTTGGACAAGTTCAGGATCTTTTCGCCACTGGCGTCCATTCTTTTTATACAATCAATGAGCTAACTAACCCAGATAATTTAATCAAATAACCGACTATAATATTTATTGAAGAAGTAAGGAGTCCTAACATATTGAGGAAGTAAAACTGTTAAGTGAGTGGATCCGTCTGGATCTCTCTCTCTCTTCCAAGTCAGGCATTGCCTATAACTTCTATTAGTCATTGGGACCTTTGTTGGTCAAACTTCAAATAAGGAAATGAAGTTGAGCGAAGCCCTGGATCGTCTAAAAAGGGGGTGTCAGCGTCTTTTTGGACTTATTCTTCTCTCAGCTTAAGTAAACGCTTGATTTGTCGAGGCTTCCATTGTTGCTGGGGGCAGCCAATTCTTAGGGAACTTGTAGGTGGAATTCGGCGGTGATTCTATATGTGAACTTGTAATTAGTGGATTGGTGGATACGTCCGTACGTTTGTAGTAATCCGCTAATATTTTGTCATAAAATTCCGTCAGTGTTGGTATTTCAAAGTCTCTGTGTAGTACTCTATTTACAGTTTATCTCGGAGCGTCCGCAATTATTTTTAATGCTCTATTTTGTAGCACCTGGAACTTGTTATGTGCTGTCCTGCTTATGGTGCACCATGTTGGTACTCCATAAGTCAGGACCGGCCTGACGAGAGTCTTGTATAAATTAACTTTAGTTCTATAACCTATCTTGCTCTTTTTATTTAACAAACAGTATAAAGAACGAAGCTGATTGGCAGCTTTTTTAATTTTATTTCAAAGTTCTTTCTCCAGTTTAGTCTCTCATCAAAGACCAGTCCCAAGTACTTGACTTCATGGACCTAGTTTATCCGAATGCCATTAACCAAAAGCGTAGTCTTCTAACTCTCCACCTCGAAAGCCACTTTTCTAAAACTCGTATGTGCCTCTGCAATCTAGCCACTACCAGCCGCGGTTGATCTAAAACTGAAGTAATTGCAGTGTCGTCAGCAAATAAGAACAGCTCGTTAAATCTGTCCCTCGGGATATCATGAACGTATACATTGTACCGCTGCATCGGAGCGAGAGTAGACCCTTGTGGTACTCCCGCCCTGATGTGTTTGATCTCAGAAAGCACGCCTTCTAACGAGACTGCAAAACTCAAGTGAGTGGATCATTTTGTAGAGAAGAAAAACATATTTTTAATTTTTGTTTTAAATTCGGCTAGAAACATACTTCTAAGTTGAATTTACATATATAAAATAAGGGTATATGGCTGTGACCCATGGCCTTAGAGGAGGAACACTTCAGTTGTTGGAAATCAATTTAACGTAAAAGCAATTTTGAATATAAGAACTATTTTGAGTTGAACAGTCTGGTATGAAACGTTGTGCACGTAGGACAATTTGTATCAATAAATAAATAATTTCCATTTTAAGATACATTAATAAACAGCTGAAATGTTAGTCAAAGAAAAAATATTTGTTTTACTATCATTTAACCTACTCCCACTATTTTAAAATAAAAGCAAATTGTCGATTTTAGCTAGAGGTATTCAATATTTATCCCCTTAAAAAATACCCGGCTTTCGTGCAATACCAATGTTATCCAGTTGTAATGTAATTCGGTAATGCTGGATATATAAATTAATATCAGTAATTCTCAATACATTAAAACCAATCGGTTTTAATTATGCCTGTAGGTGTTGGTCATGTTATTTAATAACATATAACTAATATCCAAATATATTTAGAAACTAAACTAATTCAACAGTTCGAGGTTTAAAATAACCAATGGAGTTATGAATATAATTATTTATCAGTTTAATTTACTTTTCTCTTCACGTTATACGAAATATGACACGAACCTGAACTAACGATAATTATTATAAATTATACAGTGTGATTAAAGTTAAATTATACAGAGTGTTAAACTTTTAAGAATACATTTATAATAATAACTTTCATATGACCTTATATTTTTGTTAAATTTGCTACACACCTTTTCCTTTATATAGGTTTAATAATTTCTATAAATATTTTAAACCTCTATGAACATTGTTGCCTTCTCAACGAGAGCGGTAGATGAATGAAAACTTTCTTACCACCATATATTAAGGATTTCTTGATTTAATACATATGCGAGATGTTACACGTGGCGACATCTCGTAGCAATCGAGCTATCCACCCAACCAGACCAGCGAGGTCTTAGAGAAGACCAAACGCTGGAATGGATCCCGCATAAGCAGGTATCTAAAGTCAGGTGGCGCTGAAAGCCAATCATCGGTTTCTGTGAACCGAAAACGTGATATTAAAGAAAGATGTTTGTCCCTTTTCTTTCCGTCAGACCCAATCCTTGGACGCGTTTCGCCGTATTACGGCTCATCGGGATATCATGAACGTATACAACACTGTTTCCAGATGATCCTGATTTACTAAGTTTAACCTTATGGTTTCAACAGGATGGTGCTCCCCCGCATTATGCTGTTCATGTAAGGGAGTACTTAAATACAATTTTTCCGGGGCGGTGGATAGGTAGACAAGGAGTGGCCACTCAGATCGCCTGATCTTAATCCACTGGACTTTTTTTATGGGGCTACGTCAAAAATTTAGTTTATAAATCTAAACCCATCTTGGTAGATACACTAAAGGAGTCTATTCGACGAGTAATAAGAGAAATATCTCCACAAGTAGTACTAAATGTACAACAGGAATTTCTAAATCGATTGATTTACTGCAGAACAGTTGGTGGAGGACATATTCAACATCTTATAAAATAGTTTCTTTTCATTCTCTGTTGTTTGTTTATTTTGTTTTGAAATTGTTAAAAAATTTAAAATTGTCAATATTTCGAAAACGGCTGAAGATAAGTATAGGGCATGATTAATGAAAAATGTCTAGAATTGATTGTAGAATATAAAAATGTAAAAATATACAATATGTTTCATTAAAAAAATTAAAGTTCACACATATAGCACTTTTATGATCTACCCTGTACAACATCTTATTTAAAAAAAAAATGCGTTTCAAAAGTGGACGGTTCTTCATATAAAAGACTGATCCGTTTCTTTTTCATAACCCTGTATATGTTATTGCTCTCTTTTGCAGAACAAACACAGAGTGAAATAAATATTTGGAGCATGAACCCCAAAAAACAGATTCCATAGAGAAGATGGGACTCTATTAGAGCATAGTAAGAGCTCCTTGCTACAGTAAAATCTAAACTGTTTAATATCACCCTCAGAGCATAACAGTTAGAAACATTTTTTTACGTAAATTGTTAATATGAGTATCAAATTTAAGAGAGCTGTTTATTGATAACCCTAAAAATTGACTAACAGAAAGCGTTGAAATTTTCTTATTCTCTATAAAGACATTTTCTATAACACACTTAAAATTCGATACATTTTTCTTTGAGATATTAAATGATAGCAGATTTGCATCGCACCATCCCTTACTTGACTTATTTACATAACTTAACAGAACTCGCTATTTTTTTAATGTCGTTTAAAATCTAAAATTGATTAATCAACTATAGCTACGGGACCCAAAATAAAGGCCGATAATTTTCGTGCAAACCAGATGTGCAAACATGGGAATGACAGAGAAAATTGAATTACTGATTATCGTTTCAGGCTGTTTTTTTCGCGTTGCAAATGTGGTGAAGATATTTTTATAACAAATGAGAAATAATCAAATTTAGGTTATTAAACGCAGATGGTTCTTAGTAATCTAACCCAGAAATTTATTTTTGAACAGTCCTTCTTATCGGTTTCATTATATTGATATTTTAAACATTAGGATTTGTGCATGCACAGTTAATATTCAGCAAAATCAAAATAAAAATAATTTATTTCATGCCAATGCATATACATATTCTTTGTACAGGTCAGCTATACAAAAATTACAAATATTAATGTCTATAAATACATATAAAATAAAATGTGTAAAAGGTTAAAACTTCTTATTCTTGAGGCCCTCAAAGATATTCCTGACCTGGTTAAAAGTGACTTTCCTAAAGGAAAAGGGACTTTCCGATGGCAAAACGTAATTTGGGATACCAACAGGATCTCTGTCAGTAGGCGGAATGCTCCCGACTAAACTGTGAGCAACTTGAGAAAAATACTTATCAAAGGTGTTTGGAGCGACTTCATGCCCTCGCGAAATCTTTTTACTCAGTCCCCTGTGGTTGTTAAAGATTTTCCACATAGTTCGACCTGGGTTATTGGAGTTTAAGATGATATTATCATTTCACCAGATTTTTGCTGCACGAATTTCAGATCTATAACATTTTCGAAATTCTTTTAGGCCTTGTGCAATGTCAGAATTAGTGTATTGCTTATTTAATTCTTCCAAGAATCGTAGTTCTTCACGCATTTCCTTAAGATCATTGGCAAACCAAGTTATTTAGTTAAGGTTCAGTTGAGCACGTGTGTAAACTGAAAATAAAATAATAAAATATTTCGATGCAAGGCTATGACTTTGTATTCAGACATATTTTTTAACTCTAAACAACTTTTGTTAATAACGTTTTTCCCTATTTTTCGACATAAGGGTACTTTACTCTTGAACGATTTTCATATTTCTTGCCTTACCGTGTATCGAATTTGACTTGTACCCATTCTAGGTGCACCTGAAATGGTTATCAGACATGTTATGTACCAGCTTTTAACGAAAATAAAATTTTCTAACAAACCGATATTCAAGAATTTTCTCATTTGTTGCACACTTAATCGACCACACTGTATATCAATAAATCAAATACTTTTCTAATATCAATGTGCATAGTAAAAAAGTAATGAGTAATGAGATAATAGAGTCGATGCCATACGGAATAAGAAAAAATACACGACAATAATTGAAGGGGTGGCTGAAATAAACCTAAAAAATTCAAATTTTGTTTTTATGTGATTATTCTTTTTTATGCGGTAAAAGCATGTAAACGTTATTTGGATACATAAAGTAAAGAAACTAAATAAAATGTCCTTATTATCTTATATAAAGAAAAACTAACAAATGAAATATAAAAATACAAAAAAAAACAGGTAATAGCTTTCTTAGGTTATTGATCTTCATCAGTAGGTATTCCCTTACTTGAGACGGTATCTCCTAAAACACATGTATTTTCTTATGGAGAAATTTCCATTATTCAGCCATGCGCATTCCGTTATGATGGCATCCATTTCAACACAAACATTATAATGTACTTTTTTCCTTTTTGTGACATGCGTAATTGATATAGTAATTGTAGATATGCTTTAAAGTTCCTGTACAAACCTGTTTAGGACTCTGTTGACTGATGCAGTGTGGATTAAAAATATTATTATTTTAAAATTATTTATTAAATTTAAGGCACAAAACTTTGTTTATAAGTAATTGGTATAATTAATCGGTGTTATAATCATAAGCCTCTTGATTAAGAACGACCATTTTAATTTAATTGTATATTATGTTGTTAATGTTACATGGTATATTTTACGTAGAATAATAGTTTTAGATTTAGGATTAGACAATCTCCTTGTATTTACATTAAATCATTAAACAAGTTACATAAAAAGGGGGGGTTTTACGTTTTAATATTTAAGTTAAACATACGTGTATGTCAAGGATAAAGCTAGATCAAAAGGATGGAACGAAATCGAGAAAAGTATTCAAGTAGTTGGGATAATTTTAGGGTTTTTCACAGGGAACCGACCTAGATGTCTAGGTAGATTAAATAGCAGTTGCTTGTACCTGATCGCAAAATGTGTTTACCAATCAAGTTGTAGTTAGTTAAAAAAAGGCAGTGGTTTTATCTGGATTAAACCGTTCTGATTTAAAAATAATTATTATATCAATGAAATATTCTTATGAAATATATAGTGTAACATACACAAACCTTTATATTATATTCATCGAATTGAATGATTTTCACACTTACCTAGAGTGGACCTTCTATTGGATGGCCGAAGGCAACATAGATTTTTTTCTCTTCAATAAATAAAAAAAGAACCACATGCGGACGCTGAACTCTAATCAGCATATTTTACTAGTAAATGGACCTATTATTGTTGTGTACAATGATTCGATGATTTATCATAGTTTTGTATGCGATCTACGAGGGTTCCACCCATATGCTATTAACGACTCACTTTTTTTCAAATATCACTCGATGTCAGTGTTGTAGTTCTGGTTGCGATAACACAGAGTAATTGGCTGTTGACAGTGTTTATAAAATAAAAATAGACTAACCTTTTCTGCAAACGTTCTTAGGGACCGTTGTCTTCTTTTTTTTTATAACGGATATTGACACAAAAACGGCAGTATAGTGGTCTTTTGTTAATTTCGGATTTATTTGATGTGTTGATTGACGAGGCAAATATCATTGATGATCAGTGGTGATGATTGATATTTACGTTTTACCTGTTAGCCTGACTTTGTAATCGTTTTCAAAATTTCTTCACATTACGACCCTGATGATGAGCTCGCAAACGCATAGACAAAAAGTTTTTTAAATATAAAAGGTTTAAGGAGAACGTTTGCCCTTAAACATTATACGCTTATTTAAGACAATATTAATTTAAACTACAAAAAAGTATATTGTTTTTATTAAAATTGTACTATTTATACTTTAAGTATGTATAGATATTTTTATTATTTTGTAACTATGGTGAGTTCTTTGTATTCCAAAAAAGTGGATTTTCTGAATTATTTTATTTTACTATTATTATACAGTATTAGTATTTGTCTATCATTAGTTTGCTATAGCGTTAAATAAGGCCACTGCATTTTATGCATTTTTAATTATGAATTCAAGACATATTTCAATTCAACTAACAATTTGCATGTTTAAACATGTGACTGTTTAAAATAACCACCTGAAAAGTAATAACATGTAAGAACTAGGTCCAGTAAAAAATACTACAAAAACTAAGATTAGGGTAAAAATCACCTTCTAACCAAGTATGGCTGATTCCAAGAAGATATCACTTCAATGACCCTACACTCCCAGTATAATTTACTTTTAGTTCATTACCTCATTAATTCAATCTCGCGAATTAATTATCCCCTCCAGCTTCATTTTTGAGTAACCCAATAAGTTCTTTTCCCCCACCCCTACAATTCACTACCCCCACTCCAATCTCGACAGATCCTACATTATAACTAGGCGTCTGCAGAAAGACCTTGTCATATCTACTTTAGACAGGCAACCGGACAGACACATCTTGTAGAAATTTACAGAAAGATGGAGAAGTTTATTATTGTTAAAGACGTTGTTAAAAAGTTACGAGAATTTAACCTTACAGGACGCACTCTAGAGTTTAAGTTAAAACCTGTTCCACAGGGAGTTGAACCAGTTGGTTGGGTGGAAAAAGGAATTAATCAAATTATTCAAAACGCTACAGTAGGCCTACAACCCTTAGATCGTGTGGGTTTTAGTTTTTGCTCTAAAGACTTCAACCGAGGAGAAGGTTGGATTCGCTTCAAAGCAGCTAAAGACATAACCTTTCAAGATGTTTGGAGTGTTATAAGTGGCATTTATCAGTCAAACTCAGCAGGTCTTAATACAGAATCATTTTGTCTTAGTGTGACAACTGTTAGATTACCTGTTGGTGGGGGCAGAGGAAAAAATTATAACAGCTTTCACGAGGAATGTGACAAGCGACGAGGTATTATAAGTATTAAAAATACCGATAACCTGTGTTTACCACGTGCTTTGGTAGTCGCCATTGCCCATAATAAAAGAGATCCCGAATTCAGTAAGGTTAGAAGAGATATTAGTAAAATTCAAACCGAAAGAACAAGATCATTGTTGGAGAGAGCTAAAATTAGCATTCCTGAGGCAGGAGGTGGAATTCCCGAGTTAATACAATTTCAAAATCATCTAAAAGAATATAAATTAGTTGTTTATAGCTATGGATCAAAAGGACGAAATATTATATTTGAAGGTTCAACTGAAAGCAATAAACGGCTGAACTTATTACATTACAAAAGCCATTTTAATGTAATTACATCGCTGACAGCAGCTTTTTGTTCTAACTATTTTTGTGAAAAGTGTTACGTCCCATATGATCACAAAAATGAGCACCGATGTGGTGGAACCTGTCAGGCATGTCAGCAAGCCCCTGCTTGTGAAATAGCAATAAAAATTAAATGCCAGGACTGTCTACGATTTTTTAGAAGTCAAAACTGTTACGAAAATCATTAAAAGGATTATTCGTCAGGCAAATTTACAGTATGCGAACAAATTAAACTATGTTCTATTTGTTTAAAAACCATTAAAGCCAAAAGAGCACATGTATGTGGTGAAATTTATTGTAAAATTTGTAATAAACATGCACCCGAGAATCATCTATGTTATATTCGGCCTGATAAGGGAAAACCTAAGATTAAAGATGTTCTTTTTGTATTCTACGATTTAGAGACGAGCCAAGACAAACTATTGGAAAATTCAACGTTTTTACATGAAGTCAATCTCTGTGTTTTCAAACAATACTGCGATGAGTGCATGGATTCTGAAGCAGATACTTGTAAAAAATGCAGTCTAAAGTTACAAAAAGTCAGAGGTATAGACCCAGCGGGGACATTTACTAACCATTTGTTACAAATGAGGAAAAACTTTAAAGAAATTATTGTAATAGCCCATAATGGTCAGGCTTTTGATCACCAGTTTATATTAAACTACATTATGACAAAGACAGATTTTACACCTGAGTTAATCATGAGAGGTACCAAAATAATTACGATGCAACTTGAAAATGTAAAATTTATCGACTCACTTAACTATTTCCCTATGGCTTTAGCCAAACTACCAAAGGCATTTTGGACTTGATGATATTTTTAAAAAAGGCTACTTCCCGCACCTATTTAATACAAAGGCAAATGAAAACTATATAGGACCTCTACCATCAATTGAATATTACTCCCCAGATAGTATGAAAGAAGAAGACAGAGCCAAATTTCTTAAATGGTTTGTAGAGCATGAAAATGATGGTTTCGATATGCAAAGAGATCTGGAAGACTACTGCGTATCGGATGTCGAAATTCTTGCACAATCATGTTTAAAGTTTAGAGAACAACTTATACAAACTACCAATGTATGTCCATTTACTGAAGCCACAACTATTGCTTCAGCATGCAATAAAATTTTTAGAAGAAATTTTTTGAAGCCTAATACTATAGGAATCATACCAAAAAATGGATACCGATGGAGAAACAGGCAGAGCAAAATTGCCATAGATTGGTTACTTTGGACCGAGAATCACAGAAAAATCAACATCTTACATGCTGCTAATGGTAAAGAAGCTGTTTTAAATGGTGTAAAAGTTGATGGTTACTGCTCCGAAACAAATGAGGTATTTGAATTTCAAGGATGTTATTTCCATGGATGTACTGTATGCTACAAGTTCGGCAGGAACGATCCTCTTTCCGAGGACCCCTCAGAAACGCTAAATTTAAGATATGAAACCACAAAGGCAAAAATTATGAGACTAAAAGATTTCGGTTTTTTAGTTAATGAAATGTGGGAGTGTGATTTTAGAAATTTATTAAAAAATAATCCAGAGATAAAATCCTATACTAATACCCATTACAATAAAATTTTGACAAAACTAAATCCAAGAGATGCTTTTTATGGAGGACGAACAGGAAATACATGCGAATACTATGAAATAAAAGATACGGAAAAAATTAAATACGCCGATGTTTGTTCCCTCTATCCGTACATCTGTAAGAGTTCTAAATTTCCACTATCACATCCAGAAGTGTATGTAGGAGATGCGTGTAACAAATTAAACCTAAATAATATAGATGGTTTAATTAAATGCACAATTCTCCCACCAGAAGAGTTGTACCATCCAGTACTCCCTCAAAAAATAAACAATAAATTGATGTTTATTCTTTGTCGAACATGTGGTCAAGACATGAATTACAACGAATGTAAGCATACCAGCGAAGAAAGGGTACTTGAAGGAACATGGGTTCTGGACGAGGTACTTAAAGCCCTAGAAAAAGGATATAAAATACAAAAAATACATGAAATCTGGAAATATAACGTACGAAAGTTTAATAAAGAAAACGGTGAGGAAGGATTATTCACATCCATGATGAATAAATTCATTAAAATCAAACAGGAAGCATCAGGCTGGCCTAAAGATTGTGAAATAGAGGAAGACAAAGTTAAATACATTGATCAGTTCTTTGAAAAGGAAGATGTTAAACTAGAGTATACCAAAATTATTGAAAATCCAGGGCTAAGATCACTGGCGAAATTAATACTTAACTCGTTTTGGGGAAAATTCGGTCAAAGAGAGAATCAACCAAAGACGAAAATTGTAAATAAACCAGCAGATTTATTTGCAATGTTTATTAACCCTGCAATTTATATCAATGGGGTTATACCCGTCAACGATAAAACATTACTTGTCAATTATGAATATATAGAAGAAGCCAGCGATCCGTTGCCGACTGTTAATGTTGTTATAGCTGGCTTACGTAACAGCGCAAGCGCGCCTTAAATTATACTCCTATCTTGAAGCTCTTGATAAAAGAGTCTTATACTATGATACAGATTCCGTGATTTATGTTTCAAAAAATAATGACCCCGATATATCAACGGGGCAATTTATTGGAGACATGACAGACGAGTTGGAGAGTTATGGCTCTAACTCATACATAACTAAGTTTGTTTCTGGAGGCCCCAAGAATTATGCATTTAAGGTTCACTCGACGAAAAGTAATTTAGAAGAAACGGTCTGTAAAGTTAAAGGTATAACTCTCAACTATGCCGCATCACAAGTAATAAATTTTGATGCAATCAAACACATGATTCTTCAAAAATCCGAACCGATCCCCATCATATCCAGAAGCATACGGCGTAGCAAGGAGCACATTGTGACAACTTGTACTGAAGTCAAACTCTATAGACCTATTTCAACAAAGAGAAAATTTCTATCGGATGGAAGCTCCGAACCATATGGATATAGAAAAAGAAAAACCCATTGAAAATAAAATATATTGTATATTTTGTATGTATTGTATATAAAATATATTATAAATATTGTATATCTAGAACCGCTATGGAGTTTAAAAATGTAAATTAAGTAATAAACAATTTAAAATATCCATTTTGGTTTTATTTTTTTCTTTAACAGTAAGAGTTTTCAAAAGTATTTAAATAAGTAATTATGTACATATTAAAAAAATATGTTTTTATTTTTACAAAGACACTTATAATTTAAATAGTTTGAAAATATTATCCAGTCATTTAAGTACTGCACTTAAACTTAAAGAAAAGTTCTCCGAAGCCACAAAAAAACACTAAGGGAATTGGTTCTTTTCAGCTATTTTTCTGTTATTCTTATAGTAATCCATAATCGTTTCAAATTTGAACGACCCACATGATAGTCTTTTTTTTTTTTTTGTAATTTATGCATATTTAATTACAAGGTTTCATACAACTTTAACAAATAGAGTTGTTTTTTCTTTTATTTTTTTCTTTTCTTTTTTCTTTTTCGGTTCTTAAGAAATGCTAAAGAATCTGTACAAAACAAGTCACGAATTAACTAAATAGCCACCATTTCACTAAATACTTAACACTCAGTATACAATTTTCAGAAATGTCATGATTAAGAACGGTTCTAGTCATTTTATACAAGATTTCACATGATTTAACAAATTTTAAAACATTTTTTTTAATTTTTACTAAATTCTAAACACTCAGTATACACTTTTAAGAAAATAGGACGATTTGCGACTGTTTTAGTCATTTTTTACAAAGTTTCACAGGGCTTAATAACGTTAAAACATTTTTTTTAATTTTTTACTAAATTCTAAACACTCAGTATACAATTTTCAGAAATGCCATGATTAAGAACGGTTCTAGTCATTTTATACAAGATTTCGCATGATTTAACAAATTTAAAACATTTTTTTTAATTTTTACTAAATTCTAAACACTCAGTATATCATTTTCAGAAAATAATACAATTCTGTACAGTTTTACAAATTTTCACAGGTCTTAATAACATTAAAACATTTTTTAATTTTTTACTAAATTCTAATCACTCAGTATACAATTTTCAGAAATGACACGATTTAGAACAGTTTTTACAGATATTTACAAAGTCTTAATAACATTATATTAATAATTATCTAACATAATGTATACAATTTCAAGAAATAGTAGATTTTTAATCCATGTACAAAATTCAAGAATCTAAAATACAATTAAATGTAGGCTTTTTTAATTGGCATCTCAGGCAAATTATTTCCCCCAAAATTATCTAAAAAAGATATACCAAAAACATTCTAAAGCGGTTTTTTACCTCTATAAGTATGCAGGCCGATCCGACCCTTGTCGGTTTTATTACCCGCATAAATTAACACAGTAGAGAGAAACTAAGAGAGCTGGGCCAGGTGGTGCTGGTGGTGCAATTTACGATCTAACCCAGGTGGTGCTGGTGGTGCTGTTTTACGATCTAACCCAGGTGGTGCAGGTGGTGCGATTTACGACCTAACCCAAGTGGTGCGGTGGTGCGTTTTATGACCTAACCCGGGTGGTTCGGTGGTGCTGTTTACAAAATAACCCGAAATTAAACCCGACTTTTTACGACCTAACCCGGATGCTTTCATGAGGCGGCTTCTTATCTAACCCTAACTTGAACCTGAATATTTATGAACTGACCCGAGATAAAACCCGACTTTTTATGATTTAACCTTAGTGAAACGCCGCTGTTAAAGCGATATAGTAAAAAAAACTCGATTAAAATTTTATCTTGTTCGCTAGAGCAATTAATTTCCAAATATTATAATTAAAACATACAATCACTACACTGGCGCACCGTCAAAAATCGTGCTTGCACTATCCCAACGTACAGAGCGTCCGCTTCAGAAAATACGGTTCCGTATTTTTTGCGCCGAACGCTCTGGAGGAACACACTCCGATTTGCAAGTACATACACGCTTTGTCGCGGCAAAGCTCGCCGTCAAATTACGGCCACTCTTTTGCGGTACCGCTTTGTAGGAAACCAAAGCTTTAGTGAAACGCCGCTGCCCCAGAACTCTTAGTATCTCTCTACTGTGTTAATTTATGCGGGTAATAAAACCGACAAGGGTCGGATCGGCCTGCATACTTATAGAGGTAAAAAACCGCTTTAGAATGTTTTTGGTATATCTTTTTTAGATAATTTTGGGGGAAATAATTTGCCTGAGATGCCAATTAAAAAAGCCTACATTTAATTGTATTTTAGATTCTTGAATTTTGTACATGGATTAAAAATCTACTATTTCTTGAAATTGTATACATTATGTTAGATAATTATTAATATAATGTTATTAAGACTTTGTAAATATCTGTAAAAACTGTTCTAAATCGTGTCATTTCTGAAAATTGTATACTGAGTGATTAGAATTTAGTAAAAAATTAAAAAATGTTTTAATGTTATTAAGACCTGTGAAAATTTGTAAAACTGTACAGAATTGTATTATTTTCTGAAAATGATATACTGAGTGTTTAGAATTTAGTAAAAATTAAAAAAATGTTTTAAATTTGTTAAATCATGTGAAATCTTGTATAAAATGACTAGAACCGTTCTTAATCATGTCATTTCTGAAAATTGTATACTGAGTGTTTAGAATTTAGTAAAAAATTAAAAAAAATGTTTTAACGTTATTAAGCCCTGTGAAACTTTGTAAAAAATGACTAAAACAGTCGCAAATCGTCCTATTTTCTTAAAAGTGTATACTGAGTGTTTAGAATTTAGTAAAAATTAAAAAAAATGTTTTAAATTTGTTAAATCATGCGAAATCTTGTATAAAATGACTAGAACCGTTCTTAATCATGGCATTTCTGAAAATTGTATACTGAGTGTTTAGAATTTAGTAAAAAATTAAAAAAAATGTTTTAACGTTATTAAGCCCTGTGAAACTTTGTAAAAAATGACTAAAACAGTCGCAAATCGTCCTATTTTCTTAAAAGTGTATACTGAGTGTTTAGAATTTAGTAAAAATTAAAAAAAATGTTTTAAAATTTGTTAAATCATGTGAAATCTTGTATAAAATGACTAGAACCGTTCTTAATCATGACATTTCTGAAAATTGTATACTGAGTGTTAAGTATTTAGTGAAATGGTGGCTATTTAGTTAATTCGTGACTTGTTTTGTACAGATTCTTTAGCATTTCTTAAGAACCGAAAAAGAAAAAAGAAAAGAAAAAAATAAAAGAAAAAACAACTCTATTTGTTAAAGTTGTATGAAACCTTGTAATTAAATATGCATAAATTACAAAAAAAAAAAAAAGACTATCATGTGGGTCGTTCAAATTTGAAACGATTATGGATTACTATAAGAATAACAGAAAAATAGCTGAAAAGAACCAATTCCCTTAGTGTTTTTTTGTGGCTTCGGAGAACTTTTCTTTAAGTTTAAGTGCAGTACTTAAATGACTGGATAATATTTTCAAACTATTTAAATTATAAGTGTCTTTGTAAAAATAAAAACATATTTTTTTAATATGTACATAATTACTTATTTAAATACTTTTGAAAACTCTTACTGTTAAAGAAAAAAATAAAACCAAAATGGATATTTTAAATTGTTTATTACTTAATTTACATTTTTAAACTCCATAGCGGTTCTAGATATACAATATTTATAATATATTTTATATACAATACATACAAAATATACAATATATTTTATTTTCAATGGGTTTTTCTTTTTCTATATCCATATGGTTCGGAGCTTACATCCGATAGAAATTTTCTCTTTGTTGAAATAGGTCTATAGAGTTTGACTTCAGTACAAGTTGTCACAATGTGCTCCTTGCTACGCCGTATGCTTCTGGATATGATGGGGATCGGTTCGGATTTTTGAAGAATCATGTGTTTGATTGCATCAAAATTTATTACTTGTGATGCGGCATAGTTGAGAGTTATACCTTTAACTTTACAGACCGTTTCTTCTAAATTACTTTTCGTCGAGTGAACCTTAAATGCATAATTCTTGGGGCCTCCAGAAACAAACTTAGTTATGTATGAGTTAGAGCCATAACTCTCCAACTCGTCTGTCATGTCTCCAATAAATTGCCCCGTTGATATATCGGGGTCATTATTTTTTGAAACATAAATCACGGAATCTGTATCATAGTATAAGACTCTTTTATCAAGAGCTTCAAGATAGGAGTATAATTTAAGGCGCGCTTGCGCTGTTACGTAAGCCAGCTATAACAACATTAACAGTCGGCAACGGATCGCTGGCTTCTTCTATATATTCATAATTGACAAGTAATGTTTTATCGTTGACGGGTATAACCCCATTGATATAAATTGCAGGGTTAATAAACATTGCAAATAAATCTGCTGGTTTATTTACAATTTTCGTCTTTGGTTGATTCTCTCTTTGACCGAATTTTCCCCAAAACGAGTTAAGTATTAATTTCGCCAGTGATCTTAGCCCTGGATTTTCAATAATTTTGGTATACTCTAGTTTAACATCTTCCTTTTCAAAGAACTGATCAATGTATTTAACTTTGTCTTCCTCTATTTCACAATCTTTAGGCCAGCCTGATGCTTCCTGTTTGATTTTAATGAATTTATTCATCATGGATGTGAATAATCCTTCCTCACCGTTTTCTTTATTAAACTTTCGTACGTTATATTTCCAGATTTCATGTATTTTTTGTATTTTATATCCTTTTTCTAGGGCTTTAAGTACCTCGTCCAGAACCCATGTTCCTTCAAGTACCCTTTCTTCGCTGGTATGCTTACATTCGTTGTAATTCATGTCTTGACCACATGTTCGACAAAGAATAAACATCAATTTATTGTTTATTTTTTGAGGGAGTACTGGATGGTACAACTCTTCTGGTGGGAGAATTGTGCATTTAATTAAACCATCTATATTATTTAGGTTTAATTTGTTACACGCATCTCCTACATACACTTCTGGATGTGATAGTGGAAATTTAGAACTCTTACAGATGTACGGATAGAGGGAACAAACATCGGCGTATTTAATTTTTTCCGTATCTTTTATTTCATAGTATTCGCATGTATTTCCTGTTCGTCCTCCATAAAAAGCATCTCTTGGATTTAGTTTTGTCAAAATTTTATTGTAATGGGTATTAGTATAGGATTTTATCTCTGGATTATTTTTTAATAAATTTCTAAAATCACACTCCCACATTTCATTAACTAAAAAACCGAAATCTTTTAGTCTCATAATTTTTGCCTTTGTGGTTTCATATCTTAAATTTAGCGTTTCTGAGGGGTCCTCGGAAAGAGGATCGTTCCTGCCGAACTTGTAGCATACAGTACATCCATGGAAATAACATCCTTGAAATTCAAATACCTCATTTGTTTCGGAGCAGTAACCATCAACTTTTACACCATTTAAAACAGCTTCTTTACCATTAGCAGCATGTAAGATGTTGATTTTTCTGTGATTCTCGGTCCAAAGTAACCAATCTATGGCAATTTTGCTCTGCCTGTTTCTCCATCGGTATCCATTTTTTGGTATGATTCCTATAGTATTAGGCTTCAAAAAATTTCTTCTAAAAATTTTATTGCATGCTGAAGCAATAGTTGTGGCTTCAGTAAATGGACATACATTGGTAGTTTGTATAAGTTGTTCTCTAAACTTTAAACATGATTGTGCAAGAATTTCGACATCCGATACGCAGTAGTCTTCCAGATCTCTTTGCATATCGAAACCATCATTTTCATGCTCTACAAACCATTTAAGAAATTTGGCTCTGTCTTCTTCTTTCATACTATCTGGGGAGTAATATTCAATTGATGGTAGAGGTCCTATATAGTTTTCATTTGCCTTTGTATTAAATAGGTGCGGGAAGTAGCCTTTTTTAAAAATATCATCAAGTCCAAAATGCCTTTGGTAGTTTGGCTAAAGCCATAGGGAAATAGTTAAGTGAGTCGATAAATTTTACATTTTCAAGTTGCATCGTAATTATTTTGGTACCTCTCATGATTAACTCAGGTGTAAAATCTGTCTTTGTCATAATGTAGTTTAATATAAACTGGTGATCAAAAGCCTGACCATTATGGGCTATTACAATAATTTCTTTAAAGTTTTTCCTCATTTGTAACAAATGGTTAGTAAATGTCCCCGCTGGGTCTATACCTCTGACTTTTTGTAACTTTAGACTGCATTTTTTACAAGTATCTGCTTCAGAATCCATGCACTCATCGCAGTATTGTTTGAAAACACAGAGATTGACTTCATGTAAAAACGTTGAATTTTCCAATAGTTTGTCTTGGCTCGTCTCTAAATCGTAGAATACAAAAAGAACATCTTTAATCTTAGGTTTTCCCTTATCAGGCCGAATATAACATAGATGATTCTCGGGTGCATGTTTATTACAAATTTTACAATAAATTTCACCACATACATGTGCTCTTTTGGCTTTAATGGTTTTTAAACAAATAGAACATAGTTTAATTTGTTCGCATACTGTAAATTTGCCTGACGAATAATCCTTTTTATGATTTTCGTAACAGTTTTGACTTCTAAAAAATCGTAGACAGTCCTGGCATTTAATTTTTATTGCTATTTCACAAGCAGGGGCTTGCTGACATGCCTGACAGGTTCCACCACATCGGTGCTCATTTTTGTGATCATATGGGACGTAACACTTTTCACAAAAATAGTTAGAACAAAAAGCTGCTGTCAGCGATGTAATTACATTAAAATGGCTTTTGTAATGTAATAAGTTCAGCCGTTTATTGCTTTCAGTTGAACCTTCAAATATAATATTTCGTCCTTTTGATCCATAGCTATAAACAACTAATTTATATTCTTTTAGATGATTTTGAAATTGTATTAACTCGGGAATTCCACCTCCTGCCTCAGGAATGCTAATTTTAGCTCTCTCCAACAATGATCTTGTTCTTTCGGTTTGAATTTTACTAATATCTCTTCTAACCTTACTGAATTCGGGATCTCTTTTATTATGGGCAATGGCGACTACCAAAGCACGTGGTAAACACAGGTTATCGGTATTTTTAATACTTATAATACCTCGTCGCTTGTCACATTCCTCGTGAAAGCTGTTATAATTTTTTCCTCTGCCCCCACCAACAGGTAATCTAACAGTTGTCACACTAAGACAAAATGATTCTGTATTAAGACCTGCTGAGTTTGACTGATAAATGCCACTTATAACACTCCAAACATCTTGAAAGGTTATGTCTTTAGCTGCTTTGAAGCGAATCCAACCTTCTCCTCGGTTGAAGTCTTTAGAGCAAAAACTAAAACCCACACGATCTAAGGGTTGTAGGCCTACTGTAGCGTTTTGAATAATTTGATTAATTCCTTTTTCCACCCAACCAACTGGTTCAACTCCCTGTGGAACAGGTTTTAACTTAAACTCTAGAGTGCGTCCTGTAAGGTTAAATTCTCGTAACTTTTTAACAACGTCTTTAACAATAATAAACTTCTCCATCTTTCTGTAAATTTCTACAAGATGTGTCTGTCCGGTTGCCTGTCTAAAGTAGATATGACAAGGTCTTTCTGCAGACGCCTAGTTATAATGTAGGATCTGTCGAGATTGGAGTGGGGGTAGTGAATTGTAGGGGTGGGGGAAAAGAACTTATTGGGTTACTCAAAAATGAAGCTGGAGGGGATAATTAATTCGCGAGATTGAATTAATGAGGTAATGAACTAAAAGTAAATTATACTGGGAGTGTAGGGTCATTGAAGTGATATCTTCTTGGAATCAGCCATACTTGGTTAGAAGGTGATTTTTACCCTAATCTTAGTTTTTGTAGTATTTTTTACTGGACCTAGTTCTTACATGTTATTACTTTTCAGGTGGTTATTTTAAACAGTCACATGTTTAAACATGCAAATTGTTAGTTGAATTGAAATATGTCTTGAATTCATAATTAAAAATGCATAAAATGCAGTGGCCTTATTTAACGCTATAGCAAACTAATGATAGACAAATACTAATACTGTATAATAATAGTAAAATAAAATAATTCAGAAAATCCACTTTTTTGGAATACAAAGAACTCACCATAGTTACAAAATAATAAAAATATCTATACATACTTAAAGTATAAATAGTACAATTTTAATAAAAACAATATACTTTTTTGTAGTTTAAATTAATATTGTCTTAAATAAGCGTATAATGTTTAAGGGCAAACGTTCTCCTTAAACCTTTTATATTTAAAAAACTTTTTGTCTATGCGTTTGCGAGCTCATCATCAGGGTCGTAATGTGAAGAAATTTTGAAAACGATTACAAAGTCAGGCTAACAGGTAAAACGTAAATATCAATCATCACCACTGATCATCAATGATATTTGCCTCGTCAATCAACACATCAAATAAATCCGAAATTAACAAAAGACCACTATACTGCCGTTTTTGTGTCAATATCCGTTATAAAAAAAAAGAAGACAACGGTCCCTAAGAACGTTTGCAGAAAAGGTTAGTCTATTTTTATTTTATAAACACTGTCAACAGCCAATTACTCTGTGTTATCGCAACCAGAACTACAACACTGACATCGAGTGATATTTGAAAAAAAGTGAGTCGTTAATAGCATATGGGTGGAACCCTCGTAGATCGCATACAAAACTATGATAAATCATCGAATCATTGTACACAACAATAATAGGTCCATTTACTAGTAAAATATGCTGATTAGAGTTCAGCGTCCGCATGTGGTTCTTTTTTTATTTATTGAAGAGAAAAAAATCTATGTTGCCTTCGGCCATCCAATAGAAGGTCCACTCTAGGTAAGTGTGAAAATCATTCAATTCGATGAATATAATATAAAGGTTTGTGTATGTTACACTATATATTTCATAAGAATATTTCATTGATATAATAATTATTTTTAAATCAGAACGGTTTAATCCAGATAAAACCACTGCCTTTTTTTAACTAACTACAACTTGATTGGTAAACACATTTTGCGATCAGGTACAAGCAACTGCTATTTAATCTACCTAGACATCTAGGTCGGTTCCCTGTGAAAAACCCTAAAATTATCCCAACTACTTGAATACTTTTCTCGATTTCGTTCCATCCTTTTGATCTAGCTTTATCCTTGACATACACGTATGTTTAACTTAAATATTAAAACGTAAAACCCCCCCTTTTTATGTAACTTGTTTAATGATTTAATGTAAATACAAGGAGATTGTCTAATCCTAAATCTAAAACTATTATTCTACGTAAAATATACCATGTAACATTAACAACATAATATACAATTAAATTAAAATGGTCGTTCTTAATCAAGAGGCTTATGATTATAACACCGATTAATTATACCAATTACTTATAAACAAAGTTTTGTGCCTTAAATTTAATAAATAATTTTAAAATAATAATATTTTTAATCCACACTGCATCAGTCAACAGAGTCCTAAACAGGTTTGTACAGGAACTTTAAAGCATATCTACAATTACTATATCAATTACGCATGTCACAAAAAGGAAAAAAGTACATTATAATGTTTGTGTTGAAATGGATGCCATCATAACGGAATGCGCATGGCTGAATAATGGAAATTTCTCCATAAGAAAATACATGTGTTTTAGGAGATACCGTCTCAAGTAAGGGAATACCTACTTTCATCTTCTGTTTCGGATGTCTGGTATTCTTGTGTCTCTGCAGGTACAAGTGGTTGGTAGAATCACATTTCAGCGTCGCCAACATACTGTCTGGCCAATTCCATGACATTTAATAGCTTATCCTTTTTTAAAGGCAATGGGGCATTATAAACCTTATTTTGTACTTCTGGAAAAATCGGTACACAAGATTTCTTTAGAAGAACCAAATCTTTAGTCACTAAACCATTCACTGACTCTGAGCACGTAACAGTTTCCTTATGTTCATCACTAAATTCGATAACTTTATATTTTGATGGGGTGAACTTTGCACCAGAACTATTCTTAATATTGCTTTTCTTAAACCCTTTAATTTAAAATTTGATTTATTCAAAAATGTACCGTGTATCAATGTACAAAATAACACAGCGTTATGTTAAATGTCATTTGATTCAAATTTTGGCTACTACCATATTTCAACGGGACCTTCATTTTTACCTATAAACCAAATGAATATCACTTCCACTTTTACCGGAAGTTACGTCGATTTTTTTTATTGGCAGCCTGTGTTTTATATTACCCTAACGAATTCCTCTCAAAATTACCTTTTCAACGACATACAACAAAGTAACATTTACTTGAAAAGTGTTGGTTTAGGATCTATTTTACCAAAAACACAATGGCGTCTATACATATCGTAGGCAATTGATACGGAAGAATCTGTTAAATTGGACCCTTTTATAATTCTTTAAGCACCGGAATTAAAATTTTTGTCTTCAGATTTTGAACAAATGTTATTTTTTATATTTAGGAATAATCTTATCATTAACCTTAGTTTACACAATTTTTTCAAATGCTATGACCTACTTTCATTATTTAATATAAACGGCTGAAATATCCTTAATCATTTAAAGCCATTAGGGAAATCGGAATGCGTTTTCTTTAGTTTTAAACAAGAAGAAGAAATTGTTTTTTAATTACTTAATAATTACATTTTTATTAAAACCTATTTATATACCGGCCTAGTTGAATATAGAAAATCCCATGTAAATTTATAGTTAGAGCCGCGGCGATAAAAATGCGTTGGAACTCCCAAACGGATGAGAAACACGTTCTTGTATAATTCGAGTGTCGCTCTCGAAATCCGTGTTGTCGAGTAAGGGGTCTGGCGCTCGGCGGTGAGCGGCTATAATATTTTTTCCAAATTTTGACCAGCGGTTTAAAAAAACATTTCCCAAACGGATGAAAATTACTGGAGGGCATCTAGGCAACCCCCCAATTACCGGAAAAATATTTTCATCCGATTTGATCTTTGCAAAGAGCTCTTCCAGGAGCTAAAAAAAATGGAAAAAGGGGGGGAAAAAATGTGCTCATTTTAACTTGAAATTGGACAGGGAGCTAGAGTTCTGAGAATATGTAAAAAAAATTTTTTTGCTCCATGTGTCGCCATCGCTTTATAACCGTTTTTTAAAATTTAAACGGGCAAAATTTGATAAAGTAATTCCAACATGGATGAAAATTTGCACACAGGTTCTTTGACACCTACAGAACATCGAAAAATTATTTTCATTCAAATTTATTGCGGCCAAGACAAGATCTTCCAGAACATGCATGCAAATTTTTACTTACCATTGAATACTCACTCAACATTTTACCGCCTCTCGGGAGCATTTCATTTTTTTTAATATTTTTAAACCAGAGACAAATAAGTTTACGAAACTTCCATCTAAATCTCGCAGAAAATTTACGGAGAACTCCGGGATCAAGATCACGCGTGCTGGCGAGGTTTTTTGTTATTTGGCATCGTTTAGCCAGGCTCATTTTGGATGAAAACTTTTTTTTTTAATAACATAAATAATAACGATTCATTTTAGTCCGGTTGCATGCATGCCGCTGATTTTTTTTTAAATTTCGGTTTCGGTTTTTCGGTAATTGGGGGGTTGCCTAGATGCCCTCCAGTAATTTTCATCCGTTTGGGAAATGTTTTTTTAAACCGTGGTCAAAATTTGGAAAAAATATTATAGCCGCTCACCGCCGAGCGCCAGACCCCTACTCAACCACACGGATTTCGAGAACGACACTCGAACTATACAAAAACGTGCTTCTCATCCGTTTAAGAGTTCCAAGGCATTTTTGTCATCGCGGCTCTAACTATTACTTTAATGTTACTTACGTTCAAATTTAACAGTAAAACACATATCATATAAGCCGTGGCTCCTCATTTTGGAGGATGTATGCCATATAGTTAAAATACCACTCAGTTAAAACAATGATACAAAAATATTTTTTTATCATGTTAAAAACAAGCTGAACAAAACAATAAAACAGGTACTCACTTTAACTTATCTCCACTCTACTTAGGGCATTCACTAAAGCACAATAAGCTCAAAATTTTTTCATCGAGTAAATTACGCAGAAAAAAATATTTTTTAACAATACTTAGCGCACTGAGGGGCAGCCGAACAGGCACTGACTCGTTACGACGACAGCGTCGATAAGTAGTTATTTCCAGTATAAAGTATCAAATCGCGAGATAAGGAATGTGTGGCGTCTCTCCTTATATGGCGTCTCTCCCACTTTTACCCTATGAAAGTTTCGTAATTTTGCCATTATATTTAATTGAATAAGTTAGGATTACCTTAATAAAATTTATTCAAACTTAGCATATGGATTTATTGTATTGGCCGCTTCAAAAATTATAATACAATTTTTCTCTAAAATGTACAAGGGAACCAATACTTAGCCACCTCAAAATTTACATGGGATTTTCTATGTCCAACTAAGCCATGCATCACCCTGTATTCATTTTACAATCAAGCTAACATTCTACATACGTTTATACTGGGTGGCCGCCGATGTATGCGACATACCTCGTATATGGATTTTATGAATAGCTTTGAGCAAACATGATTCTGTTCGCTTTTCCCGAATTTCTAACGGTTCTTGAAATATCGGGGTTTGAAGTTGAACTAAATTACTAGAGGGCTTAGTGGCTTATTTTATTAAAAGCGTAATGACATTGCAATTATCAAAGCTCCTCAATGTAACCACCGCCTTGTGCAATGCATAACTCAATCCTCTGTCGGAATTTTCGTTCTCAGTTATAAGTTCTCCATATTATTATTCACCTCATAAAACGCTGCATGAATATTCTGGATGAATTTATCCCTGTTATTAGGCTTTTCCATTGTATAGGCAAGTCTCCTCACCTGTCCCCACATGAAAAAGTCTAGTGGCTTGAGATCCGGAGATCGCGGTGGCCAAAACCCCGATATTTCAAGAACCGTTAGTAATTCGGGAAATGTGAATAGAATAATTTTTGCTTAAAATTAGTCATGAAAGTCATCCTGTATATAATTATTAATTATAAATTGAATAATATAATTCTAAACTCCGCCAATGCCTGTAAAATTTTTGAAGATATCATGATGACAAGCACATTTCCACTAATTTAATATTATATACGATTGAAAGAGACAATATAACTATCAAGGCTCATAAGATAATTTGTTGCCCAGAAATTCGCGCTGCATTAGACGTGGGAAGCCAAATTTACCAAAATAAATAATTAATTAATGTTTTTCTTAAATATTATCTTCGCCCCATTAAGAATATAATAAATTGTATTAAACTATTATAATTTAATAAGGGGGAAAATAATCGATATATATGTTACAAGATACAGGGATATACAAACTTATAATTGTTATATGTAATATATTTGAATTACATTCAAATTAATATTTTATGAAAATTAAGGCAGAGTATAACGGCAACAATGTACATTTTTTGTCCACATTCCTTAAATTCCTTTCGCAGCAGAACGGTGTATCTCCATGTAAAGGAAGGAGTTGATTTATACGCAAGTAGGATAAAGGACCTTAATCATAGTAGAGTGATTTAAAAATGTTGAAGTCAAAATATGTTGTAAAAGAAGAATTTTAACATATCAATTCATTCTTTTTTTTTTTTTAATGAATTGATATGTTAAAATTCTTCTTTTACAACATATTTTGACTTCAACATTTTTAAATCACTCTACTATGATTAAGGCCCTTTATCCTACTTGCGTATAAATCAACTCCTTCCTTTACATGGAAATACACCGTTCTTATACTAAACTCCTGTCGATTCCAATGGTTGCATAATCGGCATTAGGTATATTATATTATATTATTGAATCACTTCTCTGCTCCCCCAACTGTTTTAACTTCTTTTCATATTAAAATCTCTCTTAAATGGTTAGTTGCTGAGAATGACTTTCTCTAAAGTCGAAACTAGTACAACACATACGTTAACAAATTTAATTTAATTCATCATCATTTTATGTATTTTCTATAACCCTTATTTTCTACCCTAGAGGGGCAAATAAAGTTATATGGTGGTAAAGACAGACCTTTATTTCTATTTACAATTTCGCCACAGAATATGGACTACTTCTTAAATCTTAAATCGAAAACGTTTTCTAGGGTTCATTTCAAAAATGTTACAAACCAAGTACCTATGTTTTTTGCTCAGTGGGCTTTAGCACGATCGTGCCTATGGATAAATATCTCCTACACGTGGCTTGTGTCAGGCTTGTTAAAATACTTATTTGTAACTTAACGAGGCTCCTATAATACCTCCTAATTTCTATGTCACAACTCCAACTCTTGGGCCCACTCCATTTTGTCAAGAATGATTAACCTTAAACTGCCTCGTACCAACGCTCGTACACATTCAAAATGTTCTAAAAATGCGGCAACACGGATCACGAATTCCCCGACAGCAGTCGGACCAGTCCGAGGAGCTTGAACTTGGAAACGAAGTCCACACTCTCAGGATCATGCGTCCTCGGCTTGCCTTATTCGCGTTCCTGCTGAGGTCGATTTTCTGACTGAGAGAAGTATGCAACGGAGTAGAAACTACATGAACATGTTTTCAGATTATTTGTTTTGCTTAAGCCACAACACCTCATTTGTCAAAATCAATACAAAAGTCTTAATGACTCTCCAGCCAAAACGAGAAAATAGGCCAACACGCCAAGGATTTCCTAATTGCTTTTAACAACCACCAACTATAATAATTTTCACTTGAAACTTTCTAATGAACTTTCAGTAAATTTGTCTTAATCTGTACCGAGCAGTTCAAATAAAATGTCAGTGCATTATATTTGGATTGTTATTTAAATATGTTTGAAAACTTTCAGTTAATTTTAGTTAAACCAGTGTTTTAATTACTAAAATTTATTAATTTTGTCAATTTCGTATATTAAACAAAGAGCTACGTATCTTTAGTTTATTTAAGATTGAAATATGACATGTCATAATAATATGCAATACATTTATATCGGTTAAAGTAAACGTTGACCTCATAGATATGTTCCGATATCTGATTCACTTCAGAGCATCATCAGGTTCAAAGCATAACTTGCTTCAGATTCAATTAGCGCTACATGCTGATGGACACTCTGCAATGGCAACGACAATATAGCTTTGACAAATATGATCTGGCTGATTGATACATAACCATATCGGATATTAACGCAATATACCGATATAGCCTTTACGATTTTGTGTCAATCTATTACTGACAGCGTTTAATTTATATCTAATCTAAAGACTTATAGACAATTAGAAGCACTTTTAAAAACAATAATATTTTTTGTTTATTATTACATTTATAGTACTTAGTTTTATTTTAGGATGGCGTTTTGAACAGTACTTGTGTTTTAGGGGCACATAATCTTGATTGCAATTTCTATTTTATTTTCTAAAAAGTTCTCAACGTACCTCTCTATACTAATACCGTTTTGCACTCGATTTTTAATAAGAACATAAATGTAAATTAAAGCAACATTTGGAAATGTCCCTCACCTTGTTCGATGCCTAAGTTGGCTTGGTTGGCACGCCTCAGAGCCCTCAGACTCTTAAAAGCATTGTGTAGCATTTCTGACGTTATGGTTACATATTCTTCAACAATACTTTTTTCTAGTTCTTACAAATTATGCACACTAGATCTGAAAATTCTACTGGCAATCATAAAACTCCGAAGAAAAGCTATAGTGTCTCGTGTCGTATGTGCATGGTGTTGCACCATCCTGTTGAAAATAGCCATGCTGAAAATAATCTTCGTGTAGTTCTTAAATACCGAGTTAAATACATTCAACGAGAATGTTGTTTCTGTATCAATGTACAAAAAAGCATCCAATTATTCTTCAGCGCGAAACTAAACCAATTTTGTGAGCATGTAGTGCAAATTCATCAACAATTTGCGGATTGTTAGCGTCCCACATTGTCATATTTTGACAAACCATTGACAGTATGCAAGGCGTCTTAGATGGTCTGCCGGCAAAAGGCTTCATATGATTGTATATTTTATGAATGCATGCTCAAGTTCTCCTTTACAATTGTGTGGCAAGGTAAAAATCCAATTTCTTGAACCAGAATTTTCAAAGATTTGCATGCCCTTGTTCCGTACGTTCAATATCACAAAACTAACCTTAACTTGATAGATATATTTCAAAATGCTAAGATATAGGTTTTCCGTTTCATGGCCACCTTTAAGGCGTTCTTGCAGTATTTTGCAAGGTGTGATTTCTATATTATTATTATGATACAAATAATATCCACAGACTCCAAAAATATATTTTAAAATTACTGTTGACAGTACAGATTAAAACGTTCTACACAAATTGTTCACAGTAATTCCAAAGTGAGTCAAAAAAAGCTTAGAACTGTTCTATGCCCTTCGACATTCAGGCTGCCGAAGAGAAATAATAGTGCACGAATTCTTAATAATTATTCGGTTAAAGGGGAAATATCGGGTCTTCGAGCTGGCCATTTACATGTCCTAAATAGTCAATCTACCTTCCAAACCATAATCGATCGTTGTGATTGCTGTTTTTCGAAGAAATACGTCGCCAGACACTTTTATACATTTTTTCCTTTTCTAATAATAACTTTAAGCATCGAATTATCTTCTGTTTATTATTCTATCCAATTTTACTAAATACATGCTGAAATCTGCTAAATAAAATAGGATTAAATAAAAATGCCCTCATTGGGTATGCGCTACGGATTTCCAAGAATGTCACTAGCAGTCGCTTTCCTTCCGAAAAATATTGCCACCATTGGCAATATCGAATATTGCTTGACCCATGTAAATTTTTAACAATAAATTGAAAAGACTGAAATTAAAATATCAAAAGATCATTTTATTTTAATTGAAGTTCGTAAAAAGTGAATGAGAATCAATTAAATCATCTAATTTAGTTTATATTTTTAAATAATCAAACATTAAACTATTTTCTACACGTAAAAAAAATATTTTTCTACTACTAACTCTGGAAACAATCATTATTTGCCATTTATTAGCCTGAGAAATTGTTATTCTGTACCTCTTGCTCCATTATAGACTTAGGTCTCTAATGAAAACAGCTGAACAAATTAATATGTCTGTTAAAGGCAATGAAAACATGAAAGGTACGTAGTTAGGCAACTGCATATTCTCCTTTTGCGTAGACAGTGGTCTACTCATGTAATTACACGTCAGATTTTTAATGTCGGTATTGTCAGTTTCAAAGCACATTAGGTAACTTGATTGATAAGAGAATGACATAAAAATCACTGATAATATTATAATAAAAAGCAAAATATTATATTTACCACGGTTTAAACACCTACACTTTTGGCCCATAATGGTGTCTGTTTAAACTCTGGCTAATAATATACTATAAAATAGGTAATTGACTAGCCATTGAACAGCTTAGCTGTTACAGCTATGAATTTAACATGGCCATTATGCTGTCACTATCTTTAGACAATGCCCGTCAATGTTGTATGATGTGTATGTTCGGTAATAGCTATCAAAAGTAATGAAAACCTGATATATTTGTGTCTAATTTTATTGTTGGACTGAATAAAACGCAAAAAAACGGATGAATACAGTGTTTCCCTCGATTGGGTTCCACAATCTAGTAAACTCTCTTATTTTTCGAGAAAGATCTCTCCTGATAAGGGTCTAATATTAGGTAAGACCCTTTGAATTTTTTAATTTATTTTTTTAACACAAAGCTTATTGTATAGAATAAGTATATTAAAACCAAAAATTAAAATTTCGCCACTTAATCTGTTTACCAATACATTTCAACGCGAACACTCTTCGAAAATGACAAGGTAAACAGTGTTGCCCCATTTAACTAAATTTCATATACGGGGTGGTCTATTAAGTATGCAACATGGACATTTTTTATTACTTGCACAATCGCCAAAAGTTGTTTCATCTCTGCACATCAGGTGCATCTAGAATGACCTAAAGGCAAACAGCATAGGTAGGTACTGGGCCGGTCAAAAAATATGAAAATTGTTCAATAGCAAAGTACCCTTGTTTTGAAACACGTCATTAAGTTTCTAAAATACGCCAGTATTTAATAATTACGATTTTGTTTTCCAAGATATTCTATAGGTCGACACATTTATCGAAATAATGCGGACAAAAAAACCTTTACTAGTTTACGATGTTGCCATACATCATCATCATCATCATCAATCAGCCTATCCGTGTCCACTGCTGGACGTAGGCCTCCCGTAAAGTATTCCACTCATTCCTATCCTGCGCTGCTTGAATCCAGTTAGTTCGAATGCGCTTTATGTCATCGGTCCACCTAGTTGGGGGTCTACCTCTATTTCGGTATGCCTCCTTCCGGGGTCTCCATTCAAGAATCTTCCTTGTCCACCACTTCAAAGTTGCTATCCTTTCAACCGCATCTGATACACCAGTCATTTGCCTTATCACCTCGTTTGGTATCCTATCTCTAAGTGAGATGCCCAACATTGATCTTTCCATAGCACGCTGAGTAATTCGTAGTTGATTTATAGATTTCTTGGTCAGTGTTAGTGTCTCAGCTCCATAAGTCATAACAGGTAAGACGCATTGGTTGAAGACCTTTCTCTTTAGGCAGATCGGGATCCTAGATTTAAGTGTTTCTCCAAGTCTCCCAAATGCTGCCCAGGTTAGGCCTACTCTTCTAGAAATCTCGCATGTTTGATTATCCCGACCCACTCGAATTTCGTGACCCAGATATTTATAGTGGGTTACCTGTTCTATTTGGGCACCTCCTACCGACACAGATCCCCTCACTACTAGGTTGGTCATAAATTGGGTTTTAGCAATATTAATTTTAAGCCCAGCTTCTCCGGATGCCTGATGAAGCCTGTCCAACATCTTGCTAGCTTTGTTTATGCAGTCCGAAATCAGGACGATGTCATCAGCAAATCTCAGGTGGTTAAGGTGTTCTCCGTTTACATTGAGTCCCATATTTTCCCACTCTATCCGTTTGTTCACATATTCAAGCAGCGTCGTGAATAACTTCGGTGAGATGGTATCACCCTGTCGCACTCCACGCTCTATTTTGAATTTATTGGTATCGTCGTGCAGTCTAACACAGGCTGTGGCAGTCTTCTAGATGTTTTCTATAAGTTTGGTATAACGATGATCAATTCTACAGTCCGCTAGAGCTTGCAGCATTTTATGCTGGTCTATAGTTTCAAAGGCCTTTTCATAGTCTACGAAGATCAACACAAGTGGCTTGTTGTATTCCACACATTTTTCTATTAATGTTTTAATAACTTGCAGGTGGTCATTCGTTCCGTATCCTGATCGGAAACCTGCTTGCTCACAAGGTTGGCAATCATCCAATTTACGTGTTAGCCGTTTAGCAATTATTTTGACGAATAGCTTGTACATGTGGGACAACAGGCTAATGGGTCGGTAGTTCTTTAAGTCAGCAATATTGCCCTTTTTATGTATTATGACGATAACAGCGTTATTCCATTGAGAAGGAGTTGTGCCTTTTAACAGGCATGCGTTAAATAGTTTCTGTATTATTTGTATCAGTTTCATACCTCCTTCCTTGATCGATTCGATTATTATAGCGTCATCTCCTGGTGATTTGTTGTTCTTCATTTCTTCTGATCCTACATTTTGGATCTTTGGTAGGTCGTTTTGGTGGGTTAAGTTAGAATCACGCTTGTAGAGTTCTGAATAAAATTCCTCTGCAATATTTAGGATATCGTCCCTGCCTGTCTTAGTTATGCCCTGTGTATTTGTCAGTTTGCAGATGTTTGTTTTTCCTATAGCTAACTTTCTTTGCAGTACTTTTAAGCTCTTGTTTTCGTCTATCACTCTAGATACCTGTTCGGAGTTATATTTTCTAATGTCTTTCCTGATGGCCTTGGAAATGTCTCTGTTTAGTTGTCTCAGAGTAGCATAGTTTGTTGCGTGTTTATCTAGCAGGTCTCTTCTTTTTTTCATGAGATTTTTTGTATTTTTGCTCAACTTACCACCGCCGTCATTACGACTCACATCCTCGTTCTTACACTCGCTTTCGGCTTCCTTAATAGCATCATTTATTTTATCATTCAGGTGGTCTATGTCCAGCTCTTCTTCTGTGAGGTCTTCTAGGCCCTGTAGTTTTAATGATAATGAGTTCTGGTATGCTGTCGCATCGTTAATAGACCTCTCTGTCCTCTGAGTTTTCTCTATCATGTCAGCCCTATCTTTGTTTGTGTTTATCACAATTTTTGCTCTTACCAATCTATGATCGCTGCCCACTGAGAACTTGTTGAGGACAGTGACATCTTGAACTAAGTTCTTCCTTCCAGTGATAATGAAGTCGATCTCGTTCTTTGTAACACCATCGGGGCTTGCCCAGGTCCACTTTCGCTGGTCTCTCTTTTTAAAGAAAGAATTCATTTCATATAATCTGTGTTGCATCAAGAAATCCAAGAACATACTTCCTCTATTGTTCCTCTCTCCATATCCATAGGGCCCAACAGCGTCCTCTACATCGTCGAGTTTGTGGCGAAGTTTGGCATTAAAATCTCCCATCAAAAAGGAATAGTATGTAGGGTCTTGGTGCATTGCTTTGTAGATGTCCTCATAAAAACTCTCCATTTCCTCCTCGCTATGGCTAGTTGTTGGTGCATATACCTGGATAATTTTGACTTTGTATCTTTTGTTTAGCTTTAGTATAGCGTAGATGATCCTTGAAGAGATGCTTTCGATTTTAATTATCTGTTGCTTCAGACTTTTGTGTATAATCAAGCCGACGCCCCCCTGCAGAGCATCGTCATCTCCCCTCCAGTGCAGCAGATGGCCTGACTTGAGGTCTAATTGATTTTCTCCTCTCCTTCGGACTTCGCTGATCCCCAGAATGTCCCATTTGATTTTGCTGAGTTCTTCCTCCAATTCATGCAGCTTTTGGTCCGATGACATTGTTCTTATGTTATAAGTGGCGATATGCAAAGTTCGTCTTCCATGGTAGCCGTGTCTAACCCGGTGATTGTTAGCACCCTCTACCCGTAATCTTGTCTGACTGCTACTGTAGCCAGGGATCACTGGGTCGCCGGGGACTGAGGGCCTTTGTGTGTTTTATGTCATATCATGAGGCTTATGGGGGTTTTAGCCGATTTCACTACCACGCTAGCCAGTGCAGGTTGGTAGAGGGGTTTTTAGGAATTTTATTTCCCAAATTCCTGATCTTACGGTTATACCGCCGTGACTCGGTCGCCAGAGCCTCTTTTGTTGTCTAGCAGGAGGTACCGGAAGGTTGCTCGCAACCTTCACACATACAGGCGAGGTTGGCATTTGGACAGGCCTTTCCCTTTTGCGCCTTCGTCCCTTACCATACACCGTTACCTAATTTAAATTTAATAATTGTTAGCCAAACTGAAACTAGCTCAGTGCGCAAAAAATATGACCTCAGTTTACTATCAATGGTTTACAGATTTGACCTTGAGTTTATTTTTTTAACGAACTATGGAAAATAGCCCTCATCGCTATCAGTACTACTGGTCAAAGTAGTATTTAAAATATACAGATATTTTTCAAAACCTTGTATTTTTTTCCATTTTCATCCAGATTTTGTTGCCGCACGTTCTCCAAGAGCACCTGCGGAACTGTTTGCACTCAGTTCAAGAAATATTGCACCCAATAGTTTACTAGTTTTGCACTCGTATTGCATGCTATTCACTATTACTCAAGTGTGCCGTTGATAAATCGGCGCGTAACTATATGTCTATCTCTCTCTAAATAATTCGATAAAAATTCGCTCCTTTTCTATTTATGTTGGCATAGATTTTGTGTGCCCAGTGCCAGGATATTTTAATATTTAATTTGCTGCCGGTTGTCGGATCGTGCATTTTTGCAAGTGTTGTGTTCACGCATGTGAATTCTTGTTTATTTCGGTGAAAGGTGAAGGAAACGTAAGAAATATCGGAAAAATGGATACAATAGTGGGATCTTAGTCCTCTAAGAATCAATATACGGTTTAAGGGAATCTTTTGGTGGATCACATTTGGATACAAATTCTTAAATAGACGTATATTTAACTAGAATGAATACAACTTTTCAAAACTTCAATTGCTCATATCTTAAAAATGGTTTGAGTTAATATAGGCAAACAAATACTTTTGGAATAAAAAAAGAAAGACCTTTCATAACAATGAAAAATGTGCAGGGTAATCCATTAGCAAAACAACAACCTTTCGCCACAATTCCTTTTTTTTCACCTCTTCGTTCGCTGCCAGGGCCATTTCTGAGAGGACCTAACGTGGATTTCGAACCACGGTTGTCAGTCAAGACAACCATCCCAGCGTGCACCCTGCAAGGGCTATTCACCTCTGGTTTCGTGCGAACTTAAGTCGTCAGTTGTGACCTACCGACTGTGAGTGCGCAACTTCACCCTCTCCCCACGATATATCCTATCTCCTTCGGCCCCTAACCGGCGTGAATGGGGGGTTTTAGATCCCGATACATTTTTCACTCTTCCCTTATTTGGAACGTCATCGAACTGCAACGCCATATCGAACCACTAAAATCCCGTGTCGAACCGTTTTATTGGGCCCGGGGATTGAACCCGCGCTACATTAGTCCCTGATGCTTATCCGAAACAGGCGGCTGAGCTTTAGGGCTACAAGACTCGTCCTAGTTCCTCACAAATGTCAATTCTAGACTCTATGGGAAAACATAAACAAAATGGATATATTGAATTTAATAAAAATACATGGACACTTAACAGTAGGCCCCTGCTTAGTCCTGATTGGATGACCCTAAAACTACACTTATAGATCTGTCAGCATCGCTTTACATTAATATAAGAAACTAAAACACTTTTTGCTTTTTAATGTTTCAAGGTTTTTAATAGAGGGTTGCTCTACATATGCTTCGCCTTATTAGGGCTTTTTCAAGAGTACCTGATTAATACCAAATTTTAAGAAAGATCCTTAAACTATATTATATACCTTCTTTCATTGTCTTAATTATATTATAGTTTTTTTTATTGCTGTTTTGGAAAGTCCAGGGATGTTGATGGAATACATTTGTCAATAATAGGGGTATGGTGGAAATTTTGTTGGTCATTAGTAGTAATAAATGTATTATTTTTCAAAGATTTTTTGATTTCTAATTGTTCCAATAAATCTAATATTTTGCTTTTGTTTTCAGCATGAAATACTTCTATTTTATTTAGATTTATGAAATTATTATTTTCAATACAATGTGTTGACATTCCTGTGTTTTTGACATTGTTTAAGATTGATGTTTATGTTCTTTAAGTCTATTTTTAATGCATCTGCCACTTTGACCAATATATACAGCATTAAAATCTGAACAATGGATTTTATAAACACCTGACTTATCTAGCTTATCTATTTTGTCCTTATGTACAAGTATCTTACCTAAGTTTTGTTTGTTGACGCAAATAGTTTTGCATCCTAAATTATTCAACTTATTGCTAACCTTATTACTGAATTTTGATATGTGATTGACAAATTTTGGTGTATTGATACAATAAAATTATTTCTTAAACAGTTTCTTTTGTTTCTTTTTTAGTAAATTATCTATTAAGTTCTCTTTGTATCCGTTGTTGTCTGCTATCTATTTGATGATACGGAGTTCTTTATTAAAGTTTTCTTTATTTAACGAGAAAGTTACTAATCTATGTATAAGAAAGGAGATGATTTTTCTTTTTTTTTTTATTTGCCATGATTGCTTATACTTATAATGAATTACTGTGTCTGTAGTAGTGGGTTTTCTATAAATATTATAATTATATATACAGGGTTGGGCAAATGTTCCGGAACGGCTTAATTACAAGCGAACGAAAAGTGATATCGAATCGGGGTTTTGGGCAATCTATAGGACAAAAATTTTACTATTTGACTGGTATACCATATGTCAGTAATGTTACCAACTGTCAAGTGTCGACGATATTTTTTTATTTTTTTAAATGGAACACCCTGTATATTATCAGATATTCTAGATCTTCAATAAATTACAAATATTTTTCATATAGCATACCATATGATTAAATTCAACTGTTTCGGAAATACGGGCAAATGAATCTAGAAAGCCCATATTACATTTTGTTTAAAAATCAAGCAACATATTTCTTTTATTATGACATTCCAAATAAAAGTCTTAGTTTCCATGACTCCCAAGTGTCACTCTGACACATTTCCTATTTAATTTTTATTTATTTGTATTAAGTGAGTTGTGCGAGTTTTTTATTTATCGACTAAACCTCTGATATAACTGATAAAACTATGGTTCAGCTAACTGAACAAGAACGGATTACTCTGCTTATGATGATAGGATATGGGGATAGACGGAGATCTTTTCAAGAAGCAACCGACCTTTTCAATCAAAGTTTTCCTGTTCGAGATCCCATTTCTAAATCAACTGCTAATAGAATATTCCATAACTTTGAGCATACGGGTACGGTAAAAAACTTGCCAAAAACAGGTCGTCCGAAAACTGCTACAAATGACGAGAAATCCCTGGATGTTTTGCTTGCCCTGCAAGAAGAACCACAGACGTCAGTTCCAAAGCTTGCTCTTGCACATGAAAACAGCGAAAAATCAATTAGAAGAATCCTCAAAAAAAATAAAATGTTTCCTTATAAAGTCAGCTTGCTTCAAGAACTATCAGAGGACGATCCTGATAGGCGTATGCAATTTTGTCAAGAAATAATGGACTACATAGACCTACAACCTAACTTTGTAAGTCGTATTTTATTTTCTGACGAGGCTACATTCTGTCTTAATGGTTTCGTCAATAGGCACAACTGTCGATACTGGTCAGACCATAATCCCCATTGGATGATTGAGCACCGTACGCAACACCCCCAAAAATTAAATGTGTGGGCAGGTATAATTGGAAACCATATTATTGGGCCTTTCTTCCTTGATGGAAACTTGACATCTATTTACTACTTAGATCTGCTTCGAAATAGAATTATACCAAATTTGATTAATTTATATCATGATCAGGTTAACGATCAAATACTAGCGAATGACATTTGGTTTCAGCAAGATGGGGCGCCAGCTCATTTTGGTATACATGTCAGAAATTATTTAGATCAAACTTTTCCTGGAAGGTGGATAGGTAGGAGAGGGTCCATTGAATGGCCTCCTAGATCTCCAGATTTAACACCTCTAGATTTCTACCTCTGGGGTCATTTAAAGACTGTCGTATATCGTACACAACCTAAGACTTTGGAGGATCTTCAAAACAGAATTTTAGATGCTGTGCATGTTATTTCTCGTGAACATTTGCAAAACGTGCGTTCTGAATTTTCCGACAGGATTGGACACTGTCAGGTGGCTGAAGGACGACATTTTGAACATTTAATTAAATAACCATTATTTTATATTATTGTGTTTTAAAGTTATTACCTTGGTTTTGTTTAAATAAAATGTACTACATTCATTTGCCCGTATTTCCGAAACAGTTGAATTTAATCATATGGTATGCTATATGAAAAATATTTGTAATTTATTGAAGATCTAGAATATCTGATAATATACAGGGTGTTCCATTTAAAAAAATAAAAAAATATCGTCGACACTTGACAGTTGGTGACATTGCTGACATATGGTATACCAGTCAAATAGTAAAATTTTTGTCCTATAGATTGCCCAAAACCCCGATTCGATATCACTTTTCGTTCGCTTGTAATTAAGCCGTTCCGGAACATTTGCCCAACCCTGTATATAATATATATATTAAGTGGTTGTCTACTTTTTTAACAAAAATATCTAAAAAATGTATCTCATTGTTACCTTTTCGCATCTCTATTAAAAACCTTGAAACATAAAAAAGCAAAAAGTGCTTTAGCTTATTATTTTAAAAATGTTTCACAAGGAATCAACTGCCGATTCAATCGAATTTATCGCTTTACACATAAAATTGCTAAATTCTATAAGTGTCGACCAAATAAATCCGAATTCTTTTACATTCTGCTTTTAGGCTAAACTGTCGGAAAAGTCCACAGATACAAGATTGCAAGAGACAGTTAGATGTGCTGTATGTTTATAAAAATATAAATAGTACATATAAAAATTTGTATAGCGCTAAAAAGAAAGAATATGATACTCTCTTAAGAGTCCATCACGGTAACCCCTGACCGGCATGCAACCGACCATATAGCAAATGGGGTTTCTTGCGCTCAGCTGTCAACGAATTTCGAGAAAACTGGTAAATTATTTAGCTTTTGTTAAGAGGATATTGAAAGGCAAGTCTATTTGCTAAATTAACCATGTTGCAGATTTTTCTATTTGGCTTTCGTTTTCGAAATGTAAGCAGCAATATATTTATCGCTGTTAGAATTGCAACTTAACGAATGATTTTCTCCACATGTAAGTAAGTCCTTAATCAAAATCTGCAACATAGTAAATCTAGCAAATAGGGTTGCCTTTCTACATCCTTTTAACTAAAGCTAAATAATTTACCAGTTTTCTCGAAATTCGTTCACAGCTGAGCGCAAGAAACTCGATTTAATTTATATTGCTGTATGGTCGGTTGGTTAACAAGATACCAAAAAAAAACTACGCGGATCGTCTAAGGGTATTAAACAATAATACAAAAGGTGCATGAACAGTAAACGAAATTACAGGAAACGTTAAAACAAAAGACATTAAAGTTAAAGATGATAAAACTCTGATGGCTAATCAGTCTGGTGCTTCAAACAATCTATTACAGCAATTAGAAAATATCTCTTTTACAACAAATATACAAAGTGCCAGGGACGTATATAAGGGGGTTGGGGGGGGGGGGGGGGGGGGGTTAACCGACCATGCTATACATATTACATTATTTATTATTATTATCTTCTTAGAAATTTAAATTAATTAAACGTAGAACGTGGAAAAACTTTTTTTACATGTCGAATACAAAAATGTAGGTAGATACCCAACTCTGTTTTTAGGCGAATTCTTTGCAATATTTGGGCGTGGCCATACCATTTCGATACCGTTAGAAGTAATTAATATTTATTATTGACGAAATGTCGACCTCCCTTATTAAACACATATATTACCCAGCTCATTGTCTATGTTTTTAATAATTTACTCAGCTTTGGCGTATTTCCAGATATATTAAAGATGGCTTCAATAGTTCCGATTTTTAAAAAAGGCGGTGAGTCGAAACTTAGTTTGTTGACATTTCTTAAAGATCCGGGAAAGAGTGATGTTTGACCGCATTATCGAATTCTTGATAGGGCACAGTTTGGGAAAGAGGTTCAACATGCCCATTTAAAAGGTAGGTCAACACAAACGGCCATTTTTCAGTTTACCAAAGAGATATTAAGAGCTCTTAAACGTAAGGAGATCCCCTTAGGTTTATTTGTAGATCAGTCTAAGGCTTACGATACCCTAAACTTTAATATGCTGCTTAAAAAATGAAAACTGTATGGCATACAGTCAAAACGGTGGCTCTTTGCCGGCGCGTCATGGATAAACGATCAAGAGACAACGTGTTATTTATTATAGCCTTCAAAGCGAACAAGAACATAATAGAGCGTGTCCGGGGTTGCGCAATACGTCTTGAATTCAAAGTAACGTGCTAGACAGAGACAGAAGATATTTGGGGAGTTGTTCATTGATGTCAAAGTCGTCGTTTCGATCTGTCAACTGTGACTTGTTTTTAACGTTTTTGTGCCTTGAAATTCAATTTAGTAATATAAACTGTTCTTTTCAGACCCATTTTTGTTGTACTTTCGTATTGGCGGTAAGTAATTATGGATATTAATTTGTTATTATTATTAAGTTCGAACGCTATCCAGGAAAATGTTTGAATCTCGTAATTTTGATTAGATTTATATAGTTTTAGTCACGTGGAAGTAATGACGCACCGGCAAGAAACCACCGCACGTACTGTACAGTCCAAACGGTCGTTACCGTTACCTACAGAAATTAAAAAGTTTATCACACCCTGTTTAATGGGACGTTTCATTTAAAAACACAACATCAATGGCGTTAGTCGTTTGTTTTTGGTTCAAATATTTTTTTGGGGAGATTTTTGAATTCTACTGAAAAAAATACATCGATTGGCTACTTTGGCCTTTTCCAAAAATACAGGGAAAGTCAAAAGTAAGCCCATGTTCACTCCCCGTTGGAATACCCGACACATGTTTATAATGGTAAAATAAAGATAATTATTATTATTATCCGACTTTCTGACAGGTCGCGAGACTTGTCATGCACTTTCTTTGTGGGGAACATTCACTTATCCCAGATATCACCGATATCAAAAGAATTGAGCTCTGTGGGGGCCCTTGTTATTGGGCACGCGAGGTTCTTCTCTGGGGAAATCCCCTCCCCCCTAGAACCTCAGAATTTATAGTAGAAAACTTTACACCCAAAACTAAAAGTCAAGTTTGTTGTGGGTCACCCTCTGATCAGTAAGAAAAGTCCGATCCCATTAAATTTTGTAGTGATTGTTTTCTAAGATCGTCTGTGGTGTAAATCTTAAATATGAGATCTTCTCGTTTTGGACAAGCTGTTGCTTTACCACTAACAGCTGGTGTAGAATCTTGGCCACTGCGTCATGCCTCTCCTTGTATTCTGTCGCAGAAAACATCTGGCATCCTCCTGTGATGTGTTGGATCGTTTCTGCCGTTTGATATTCGTATCTGCATTTATCTGCTTTTACTGAGTCATCTCTAATTATGTATTTCAGGTAGTTTCTAGTTGGTATGACCTGATCTTGTGATCTTGGATTGCCAGTAGAAATCCCTCCGTTTCAGGAAACATCCATCCAGAGATTCCCAAAAACATCAACTTCCGGTTAAACCGGATGTAACTCAAAAGCCGGAAATACCGTACTTCCGGTTTAACCGGAAGCTCATGTTTTTGGGAAGATAATAAAAAGGTAAGATAGGGACATGTAAGCCGTTTTACTCTAAAACGTACCGTTAGAAAGCTAGAAGCTGTCAAAGTTCAAAAATGTCATTTTTCAAAAGTCGATATCTCGGAAACTATTAGGTTTAGACTTATAATGCACTTATTAAAAAATAATTGTTATTTCATGCTAAATAAAAAAATATTCGAAGATATAGGGTGCTCCATTTAAAAAAAGATAACTTTGCTTCTCTATAGTTTTCTGACTCATCCTGTATACTTATTTTTTTTTAATTCTAATACAGCTTAAAAAATCCTAAAACTTTTATCTAAAATATTTTTTGCTAACTGTTATACTTTAAGAAATAATCGACCGTTTCCATACATACCAACGACCCTGTATATGTTATTTTCAGACCTATTAAATTTTCAACAAAAACTAGAACAATATAGTAGGTCTAAAGTTTATTTAATTTAACTATGGGGGGCTTTAGGAAGGAGACCGATCGCAATACATCGATTCCGGTCCAACTTTTGCATTGCTTCAAAAACTGCCGCCAGGGTCGCATTGTTCCATTGCCACTGCAAATTTCATGGGTTCTTATGGGAGAATTAACTGTTTTATCGAAATTAGTTAATTTAAACAGTCTACAGACCGAGATATGTGTGAGAGGCGGGTGCGGGATACTCCCTAGATACATAATTCTAGCATGTAAAAGGGTGTATTGCATTCTAAGACACTGTATTATTATTACCAGGAGGATTAATTTTTTCAAATACTGGCGGTCTTTACTCTTTATAGACACTCAAACAACTTTTTATTTGGAAAGGAAATAATTACACAATCTGCACGTTACTATATACATTTTTTATTTAAATTCAAACTAAAAATAAATTAACATATGTTCATTATAGGTAGTACGTACACCTTTTAACAGACCTGAAAAGAAGAAGATTTTTAACTTATTTATTTCCCAACTAACTTTACAAAAGATTATAAATGGGGATTTTAAAATTAAATTGAAAAGAAACGGAATAAAAATTATAGTATACATATATACTAACAACTAACTATAAACTTTTATTATTCTATCATATATTATATATACAATAGGTAGATATCTATAATTGATTGTTTTCCAAAATTGTAGGTAGGTATAATATAATTAGGCGCGGGGGGCCTTGAATGCATTTTATGGTTTTATTTTGTAATTTTTTAAAGGATTAATATTCGACGAACTAGCAAACTGATATTAGGTAAATATTGAAATTTTGAGTACCTACCTACCTATATTGTAAAGTAAATATTTCTTAAAAGTTTTAAGGGGACGTAAGTAGGTACCTATTATAATATCTTAATTTGTATAAAATACCAATTAAAGGAGAAATATTATTTCTTAAATTATTAATACCTTTTTACAGTTAGTTTAACAGTTCGTAACAATGAATAAACTTTAATTAAATTTTGATTAACATTATCAAAAATATGGTTAATAGAAATACGTCCATTGTCGGATAGTCTATCTTTAATATCTATGATGACCGTCTGAGATGATGACAAAATCAAGGATAGACGACACAGACAGACGAGTAACGAAAGACCACTATTAATAAACAATATTGTGAACCTTTTGTGGTTTTTGCTTACCTTAGGGGCTTGAAAGAGATTAGGATTTTTCTCACCACGATTTTTCCTGAGCTTTCTATCAGACGAATAACCAGTTTTACACCCCGGCACGAAGCAAACGCTACTTGTAAAACATTGTACGCCACTCATTGTTTATATTAATAACGCAAAAAAATGATTCAAAAGCTTATTTTTCAAGATATTCGAAAAAAATACCGCACTCGCCTATCAAAACCTGCAAAAAATATATGGGAAGCGTGCAGTGGCGCCCTCGACGGCCAACCAGCGAAGTAACGAAAAACAGGGACGTAAATTTAAAATTCGGCCATATTCGATCGGCCTCCTTCCTAAAGCCCTCCATAAATTTAACATATTCTCCCGCACTAAAATATTAAATTCAGTTCCCGAGGATTTTTGTGCTATACTTTAATTGTCTTGTGCCTGGTAAAAAAATGGTCCCAGAGACAAGTGTGTGTGTGTTTTAACTTGCTATGCGTTCTGACATCTAAACATTGCGTTGACTTAGTATTTTCATGTTCAGTGTGTTGTTGCACAGTTAATAGTAATAACTATTAATTGAGTGTTTCATTTAGGATTAATATTCCTTAAGTTTAAATACTTTTGTTCAGTGTTCGTGTTTCGTGATTTTGATAATTTGATTTTTTTATTGGAGGACAATGTTTTGACCGTGGGAGAAAAATTCTCATAGGCTTTGGAGGCAATGGAAGGAGAATTATTGTGAACCTGAAGATGTTCTAAACGACCCTGCTGCGAATTTGGTTGAATCCGTTGATTTAGATTTAGGCAAGTAGGAAAAGGAACGTTACAAAAAAAGCGTAAATTATTTTTGAGCTTTCAGGCAAAGGAAATTTGTTTCAATGTGTATAAAACCCTAAAGCAAGACCCTATGCACATAGGATATAACAAATCCAAAGTAGTAAAAAAAATTCCGAGCTAACAGAGGTTCCTTATATTACTATACTACAAAGGAAAAACGATGCGATTTAGGTAAATCTAAAGATTTGGATTTGGCTACAACCACACTATTAAGAAGTTTACTTCATTAAAAATATAAAAATAATTAAGTTCTCAAAATAGTAAAAAAAACTAAAAAAAAAATAATTAAATTCCCATAATAGTAAAAAAAACTTCAAGAGCTCGAAAAACCTTGCTCAAAAAGCACTTTACCACGAGGGCTTAGGGAACTGGGATTCAAATTTAAAATTGTTAATAAGCATGCTGCAATAATGGAAAGTAGCAGAATCGTAAAATGGCGGATAGAATATTTTGAAAAAATAAATGAAATGAAAAAGGGGAAAAGAGACATATTAAATATAAAAAAAAGCTGGACTGATGGCTCTAGCAGATGTCAATTAAAAGATATACCTCCAAGCAAAGGAACTTGTATTGTCATTTTGCATTGTGGATCTACGAATAGTTGTGTTATAAATGTGCTTAAATTGTGCGGTAAAAAGTTGAAAGAATGTAATGTGGATTACCACAAAAACATGGATTCAAATATTTTTGAGGAGCGGTTTGAAGATTCTTTAATTTTAAACTTAAAATCTTACAGTTTCATTTTATTAGATAATGCAGTTTACCGTTCTAGACAAATCCATAAATTACCCAATTTGTCCTCCAAAGAACAGAACATTCAAGAATTTCTTCTTAACCATAACCTATTTTTCGAAGAATCGTATACCAAAAAAGAATTGTCAAATGTACTTCATCTTAAACAATGGGAAAACAGCATGTTATTGACAATATATCCAAAAATTACGGCCTTAATGTTTTAAGGCTACCGCCTTATTTTTGTATTTTTAACACCATTAAACTTATGTGGGCACAATTAAAAATTCGAAGAATATCGAAAATTGCGACAAGTTCTTCTCAGTGGTGATGACAGATTTGTTATCAATCTGGCAGAGGATACAGAAGATTATTTAGACGTATCTTTGGATGAAAGCTCCAGTTGAGACATCTACGGTAAGTTAAAAATCAGAAAAAATATGTTTTCGACCTTAAGCTAAAGTTCTGCTTAAATTGATAATTTTTTGATCTCGTATCTATCTATAACCTAATCACAAATTTCATCAATAATTTAAAAATTAAAAATAATATTGCAAAACTAATGAAACGAATCCGATCCTGGCTACTTATTGAAATCGACACTGCCGGGGTCTTTGTCGGTATTTACGAGTTTTTATCGAGTTTTTTTTTTAACTCACTTATAGTTGGCGAGGAATGTCTATGGGCGAGGACTATAATATAATATATTTTTTATTTATTTAATTTATTTACTATGTTTTACAATCTGTTAGATACCTTAGAATGAGTGACTTCTGAAATTATTAGTCAGAGCAAACCATTAACGCCTGTAGCGATAAAGGTGTTATATAATTAGGGCGGGCTTCTGCTTGCTCAAACTTGCATGTCTATTCGTTGATTAATGTAATATTTAAAGCTCGAAGAAAGCGTTTAATTTAAAATGAAATATGCTGGTAGAAATAAACACGTTATTGGTACTAATTATTAATTAATATCAATAATAAAATCGTTTAGTTTTAAATTATATTCGTTGGCAATTCTACTTTTTAATTGTATTTTAATTAGTGCATACATGATGCACATTTTATTTAGAATATTAGGTAAACGAAGCAAAAATTATTTTCAAATATCCTAAAATCACTAAACTGAACAACAAATGTAACGAAACGAATAAAATTGTATATATCTGTATTGCATTTTCTTTTAGCTTTCTTTCAAATCAACATTAAAATTGCACTTTCTAAATCTATATTGGGTTTTCAATTTCATTCTTCTGTTCAATTTATTGCTTAGTTAGCATCTATTTACTTCTATTTTATGTTATATTTGCCGCTTTGGCATTTTCCCACTGATTTTAAATATTTTGATATTTTACGAAAAACCGCAGCTTGGCTTCGTGAAATAAATAAAATATGGAAACGTAGGCGTTTCAAAAGAACAATATTTTGCTTGATTAGTCGAGATATATATCGATATTTTCACAAATCCGACGCAAAATCGGTGTTACTTATTCAAAACACGCGATGATTGTGTCGGAAGTGACATGCCGCACGACGGAAACACTGTTCAACAAAGATAACGGCCAGATGGATTTAGTTTACTAAATGATGATTTCTATAATATCTGTGAGGCCAAAAGCTTAATTTTTTGGAATCAATTATTTGCAGATTGTTTATTGTTCATAACTGCAACTAACCATAATTTTTTACCTACCATATTATTACCATTTTGATGAGCATTCATCAACGCTGCAATATCGCGGGTCTGGAAAAAGTTATTGTGTCAGTCAGTATACAGGGTGTCTCTAAAAGACCTGCAAGCAATGCTAGCAGACATTGCAAAACACAAAAAATCAAAGGTTTTTCTCTAAAAAAAGGCTTTACTCATGTGGAACCACTAAACGCATCCCAAGAATAAAAGTGGAAAACCAATTATTTATTCTTCTCCATTTGTGTGATAAGGCTTAAAACAAGCGACGTAATGTGCTAATCACAAAATGTGGTAGCGCAAATGCTCTTCTCTTTCTGTCTGACACTGGGAGAATCTAGAATATTCTTAAAATAGAGATCGTCAAAGGTGAATTCCTTTGTCAGTTGCCGCTTGTAACTGGTATGAAATATTGTTGAGATTTTATTTAATTTAGCAGAATATTTTAAACAAGTCGGTGGCGTATATTTTTTTTGTCAATATTATTCGTGAGACTCCCCACTGTGGTCTAAACTGAGTATTTACGGCGATAAAAGTATTTTTAAAGTTTAATAACAATAAACACTTTTTCTCTTGCACTATACTATATTTTTATTGATTAGTATACAATAATAACAAAAAAGAAATTTAAGGTCAACTAATACGTATAGAAAACTACTGTACTTTGTAATGAAAAGGGTACGAAACACACAGTATTTAAAAAAAAAATACATAGTTTTTACGGAACTTTGAAATTATTCTGGGTAAAAATTTTAGGATAGAAATGTATACAGTGTGGCCCAAATTGGGCCTACATGTATATGGATCTTGGAAACTATAGAAGATAGAGAAACGGTTAAATGGGGAAAGTTTTTGACAATTATATTTCTAACTGAAAACCGTTTAGCACGCGGCCCTATCTTTTTTGGTTTTTGAAATATGTTTCATATTTCAAAAACCAAAAAGATGTATTTTCGAAAATATGCTGTAGATTTCTTATTATTCATTATTTTGGCAATCTGTAAAAACATTTTTAAAGCAACTTTTTAAGTAGATTTCAGTTCTGCAATTTAATTTTGAACACGACGTTTCAGTTATTTTGTACCATCATCAGGTTCATTGTTTCTTATGGGCGCCATATTGTATTTTATACTTAAAAGGTAGCTTATAAGGTCCGCTTTTCAACGATGTATTATTTGTTGGAAAATAAATGAAATTGACTTGAAAAATAAAGAAAATTAATTTTCGCAACACGTTAAATTTGACAACTGCACTATAACTCCCTAAATTGAATACCAATTAAAAGGTTTACATTTTGTAGTATTCACAAAACACTGCTTGCATTGTTTCAATCAACAATATTACAATAACCTATGAATCAAAAATAAAATCCAGTAGCCTATGACCTTACAATAACCTATTAATCAAAAATAAAATCCAGTAGCCTATGACCAACCACTACCGTTTGAAAATGAAACAAAAATATTATTTGTCAGAACGAGTAAAAGTATAATAGTTTTTTTCCACTACTAACCTATAACATCGCCATTTTTGACCGATTATTAACGCTAGAAATCGTTTTTCTCTACCTTATAAGTCATTATTGACCATGGTCAATAATAAGCCATTGAAATCCATTATTGACCGATCTTTGACCTTAACCGAATTTTGTTTGAACGCAGGTAACTTGATTTTTTAATTCTACAACATCAATTCATTGTGGTTAGGCAACCAGATAATTATCAATACATATTAGATTACTTGATATTGTAAAATATCGATACAATCAACATTTTTTCTGCTTCCATCCTTAATTCGGGAGGTGTACACATAATATTATCACTAACATTTTCTTCGCTCATTTTTTAAAAAAACGCAAAACTCGTGAAATCTGATGACACAAATGAACACAAATTGACATTGACAAAGCCACCTGACAAAACAACAAAATATTTTGCCAATTCCAAAGCGCAGGCAACTTGATTAAAAAATATACTTATACCTACCTATAATTTTTTATAATTATTAATACTATAAAGATAAATCTCATATAAAAGTTTGTACTAGTGGAAAAAATAATATATTAACCACGGTTTAGACAGCTTATTATAGCCCTCGCGTCTTAAATCCCTCGTCGCTTCGCTCCTCGTGATTTAAACTCGCCGCTCGGGCAATAATGATGGCTGTCTAAACCTTGGTTAATAATATACTATTATTATTATTATCTAATAATAACGATTTATTTGTGTATTCTGAATTTAAAAGAAAATGGCATTGCGTTTTTCTCACGAAGAAAAATTTGATTTGCTAGAATGTTACATTCATTGCAACAGAAATGCAAACCTTGCATTAGAAAGGTATTTTGAAAATTTTCCTGAAAGACCGCAGCCAAGTGTCAGACTTTTTCCAAAAATTGTTGTGAACCTGAGAAACCATGGAAGTTTTGAAAAACCGCGGCACAAGAGTTACGAAAAAGCAGGTAATAACGAGCGTGACGAAAATGTCAGAGCCTATTTTAATGCCGCTCCGATATCATCTACAAGAGCGTCGGCAAGAGACTTACCAACCCCGCGAAGTACCATACAAAGAGTCCTTAAGGAAAATAAATATCGACCATACAAGCCAACTATAGTTCAGGGTTTACGAGAAACGGATTATCCAAAAAGAATGCAGTTTTCAAATTGGTATGTGAATCAATGCGAACAAAATCATGATTTCAGTCGTCTTGTAATTTGGACCGATGAATCACATTTTACCAACTGCGGGGTATTTAATAGACATAACCATCATTTTTGGGCAACAGAAAACCCTCACCAATTGGCTCAACGAAGACTGCAAACCCGATTTGGTTTTAATGTATGGTGTGGTATGTATGGTAAGTAATGTCACCTAGCTTGCTAAATACATAGCAGGTATTAAGTAACCCAGCTTTACTTTTCTCCTTACATTTTAGACAACAGACTTATAGGATCATTCTTTTATAATCATACGTTGAATGGCTAAAGATACTTGGAGCTGTTAGAAGATCAAATATTACCGGCAATTAGAGCAAGAGTTCCTCAAGATCAATTGAATAATATTTGGTTTCAACAAGACGGTTGTCCCGCACATAATGTTCGGGAAGTTCAAACTCTCTTAAGACAGATATTTGATGACAAATTAATTTCAAACGGCGGACCAGTTAATTGGCCTGCTAGATCCCCTGATATAACTCCTCTCGATTTTTATTTATGGGGTTATGTAAAAAATGAAGGATATGAGTTTAAACCCCCGGAATCTGTACAAGAATTAGAAGAGAGAGTGAGGAATGTGTTTACGAGCATAAATGGCAACACGCTTCGCAGGGTCATCAATACTGTGTTAAAAAAGTGTCAAAAATGTATTAATAAAAACGGCCAACATTTCGAATAAGTATAGTAAGTTAGATATTTTTTCTTATTTTCTTTTCAAAACAATAATTATTATTCATTGCGTTTTTAGTTTTCTTTATTTGAAATGTTAATATGAGATTTTTAACCATAAGGAAAAAATAAAATAATGTATTATAATATTATGATATTTTAAACAAATTTAACCCTGCCTAATGTGTTCTTCTCAAATTTGACGTCTTGCGAAAATTAATTTTCTTTATTTTTTAAGTCAATTTCATTTATTTTCCAACAAATAATACATCGTTAAAAAGCTGACGTCATAAGCTACCTTTTAAGTATAAAATACAATATGGCGCCAATAAGACAAAATGAACCTGATGATGGTATAAAATAAATGAAACGTCGTGTTCAAAATTAATTTGCAGAACTGAAATCTACTTAAAAAGTTGCTTTAAAAATGTTTTTACAGATTGCCAAAATAGTGAATAATAAGAAATCTACAGCATATTTTCGAAAATACATCTTTTTGGTTTTTTCAACATATTTTAAAAACCAAAAAAGATAGGGCCGCGTACTAAACGGTTTTTACTTAGAAATATAATTGTCAAAAACTTTCCCCATTTAACCGTTTCTCTATCTTCTATGGTTTCCGAGATCCCCATACATGTAGGCCCAATTTGGGCCACACTGTATACAATTAAATAACACCCAACAAAAATTTACTACACAAGGTCTACATCAGTATCTGATTCTTCCTCATTCGCTAATAAGTCTTCATCATCAGTGCTGAAGCTTAAGTCAGGCAGTTAAATAATTTGAATCACTTCTTGTGACAGTGTACTGGCTTTTCTCTTATCAAGTTTTCTCATGCTTGAGATCAGTGGATCTGAAGACAGTAGCAAAATGTGAAATAGATCTTCCATATTTTTTCTTCTATTAACTTTTCGTGTGTTATGCTCTCGATAATATCGACATTCCTTGTGTCTCGCTTCTAGAGCTTCTTCGCTTAGTTGACCAATCGGTACTAATAACGAATCCATTGTATCTGCTCCGTGGGTGAGTATCTTATGAATGTAGTACCATGGGTATTTTTCCACAAAATGTCTAGCTGTGTCTAAGGCATAAGTTCTGAAAGCATCTGTGTTTAATTTGTAGCCACATGATATAGCTTCCAATATAATTGCAAATCGGTTTATTAGGGATTCATCTATTCCAATAATCCTCGCTGCTTGTGCAGGATCTCTGAAAAAACGTCTGGAAGTATTACCATCATTGGTGCTTCCCTTGCTATGTTTCACAACATCTACCAGTATGCCTGTTTCTTCCCTCAGTTTGGTAATAATTTCATATTTTCTAGCCTTATATTCAGGCCATATTTAAAAAATTTTACATTGCACGGCCTTTTAAGAACATGTTCTATGTTATTCATTTGCTTAAGGGTGGCTTTGCATATGCAACATGTCTGCGAGGAATTGTTGTCAGCTAAGGAATTTGATACTTTTCCGTCTTACATGGTTTGCAATAAAGTATGATGAACTTGAATTTCGTTTCCTTGAAAGTTTATTAAAGTAGGTTTTAGTTATGCAGCCTGGCGTTCTATGTGGTCACCTTGTTTTTTGATTATTTCATGTGATTCTTTTATAAACTGCAGTTTTATTGGAGGGCAATATTTTGTTGAAGAAGTCCTCGGATTTTGCCAAACAATATATTCTGATAAGTCCGTTTTTGCTGTAATTTTCAATGGCACAATAGATGTTAATAATATATCCGAGTCGGTGGCATCTAAATCTTCAACAAATTTTTGTTTATATAACGAGTGGCTGGAGCTTCCGTCAAAACCCCATTTGTAGATTATTTCAAATAAACAGTCGTTTTCTTTGTTTAGAACATCCAAAATAACATCGTTTTGAACATTAGAGAAACGTTCGGTGGTGGTGTCTAATAAATTTTGTAATTTAATTTCTGCCATAGCCTCTGTAACTGTTAAAGACTCTTCGTCAGGGTAGCATCGCTTTTTTGCTTCTAAAATCTTGTTGTAGGCTGAATAAAGGTCAATATTTCTTGCTTTTGCTCCATTCCTAAGCTGAAGGTATTGGTATTTAGTTAATTTACAGTCGATTATTAAAGCCAATGCTTAATCTGCAGTGTATGCCTGTGTGCTTGAAGGTAATGGTTTTTTCTTCATAAATTTAAGTGTGCGTGGGCTGGATGTTGACGCTTTTTTAATAACAGTAGCAACATTCCTTCTTGGCGAAACCCATTTGTGTGGCGAAGGTTAGCTCTTCCGCTGAATGAGACGAAATTAATTTTTTGCTGTATCTTTGCTTTGATCGAGTGCCCAAAGTAGTAAAAATCTTCTTTGGACGCCCATGCGATGTTGGTATGGTAGGAGTAGCAGTAAAAATATGCTTAGCATCACAAACATTTTGCTTAATAACCTTCTTTTTCAGCCATTCTTGATTGCGATTTAAAAAGCTTTTTATGTTTCTACCACTTGCCTTCCACCGATAAAAAATTATTTGACAGAAAAATGATATCTTGGTGATAACTATCTCTTTAGGGCAATCTGGCCATTTAGAAAGCACGTAATCGATTAACTCTCTTTTAGTATATGCAGTGGTAACCTTATTAGCTAGGTTCTTGCTTTTTACATTTATTCAAAAAGCTGCAATCGAGTCAGCGGCATTACTGCGCCTAGAAACAAAATTAACTTTTTTTAGCATTTCCGCAAACCCACGCATATTAAGTTAAGTATCAGAATAAAGAGGAAAGATCATAGATAAAAATAAATAAATTATAGGACGGTAACAAGGGTACCTACATTTTTTTTTGCCCTAACGAATCTGGTATTAAACGAAAATATAGGTTGTATCTGCAACACTTTCTTCTTTAAATCCCACATAAATTAATATAAGTTTAGTGTAAAATATCCTTTTTTACAATATTTACTGACTTGAAGAACCACTTAACATCCTTGTACCAAATAATAATCAATACAAAAGCGCAAATCACGGAAAAATAAACCACCGCATGTAATGGAGTACAAAGTGAAACTGGGTAAGCTCGACTTTCAATCTCGCTACCTGCGTAACAGGTACATGTATGAATACAACCGACCAGCTTTAGCCTAATTGGCTATTTAGGAATAAGAACACACTGTTTTATATGCATTTCTAGAAAATGGATTTTAACCCTTTTGTCGCCGTAAATTACATTTTTGGACCATAGTGTGCCCCCTCCCCCCACCCGGGGCGCCACTGGAACTAATAACTATTATCCAGGCCCGGATTATCCATAAGGCACATTAGGCACTTGCCTAGGGCCTACGAAACGCGAAGGGCCTACGATCATAAAATATAATAAAAATAGACACAAAAAAAGGATCAATACTGTATTCTACAATAAGAAAAAGAGTTCACAGACACAGAGACAACCTACAATGTAATACAAAAAACCTTATAACATATTACATATACATTATATTATATATATTATTTATCCTACGCAATTATTTTCGATGGCAAAAAGTTAGTTTTGTTCAATAAAAAGCTGAAATTTCCAAATTATTTTGAAAGTTTTTTTTTAATTAACAACTTTTGGCCATGCATATATTAAATATAAAACAGCGACGTCAGCGACTTCATCAGGGCATGGGCATCCATTGGGCTCTTCAAACACATAGAAATGTTTAGGAAACCACTTCATTTGTAAATTTTGTTATTTCTTGGTAAAATTAGGGGTGGCACCCAAAAAATTTTCGCCTGCGGCGCATTTTTTTTCGCAACCCGTTACTGATCCTCCCCGAATTAAAGTCTAAAATTCACCACTGGTGCCTAGGGCCTACGAAACCTTTAATCTGGCGCTGCTATTATCTAGTTAGTGCTAATTTAGCGCTTTATCACAACGAATAACACTGCTAAGTTTCATCAAAATCGGCAAAAGGGTCTTTGAAATATTAATAAAAACCCGATTTATTTCTTTAACACCCTGTATCTTGAAAACCAGGCTTTTTAGGACACATGTTTATATGAACTTTTCTACACTGATAAAACTGTGCTCCCTTAATCAAATAATCTGATTTATTTGGTGAATAATTATTGGTAATAAATAAATGTGATTTTAATTAACTAAATTTGATTTAACTGAAATAAATGAGAGTATTTCGTTTTATTTGCAAAGTTATTTGACTGTTGGTTGATTTGTGTCAAATAATAGAACCCTTCAAACAAATATCTTACCAAAAAACCACTAAAATAACAAAATCTAAATAACTAATTATTTAATCGAACTAATTTTTATTTAGGAACTAAATCCCGTTAATCGCTAGTTAAATCACCCAATAGAGAACTATTTAAATGCCTAGGTCATTTAAACAAAATAATTATGTATTTACATTAAATCCTTAATATAAAACAACCAAATATTTACAAATAACTAATTATTTAATCGAAGTACATTTCAAGTTAAGAACTAAATACCTTTAACTTTAATTTAAATCATTCATTGCCGAACTTTTCAAATAATTTGTTCATCCAAACTAATAATTAAGTATTTAAATGAACTCCTCTCGTCTACTTTGGGCTTTGAGTAATTTGATTGGTTATACAAAAGTGGCCTGATCATCGCGTTTTTGGTCATTGGTGTTCGATTTTGTCTTGTAGAAATTTATGAGTGAGAGTGAAATCTTCTTTGTTAGTGGTTCCATCAAAAATTAAAACGAAGATATGGGGAATAAACGTAATATGAATAATTATTTAGAAGATTGGGGTATATCGAGGGGTATATCCCATATGTTAGATACTTTTCAAGGTAGGAAACTATATTTGAATATTTTAGTTACGCAGAAACGAGTTAAAGAAGTAAGATAAGAGGTAAAGAAAAGATACTTGTAATACCTAATTTGAAATTTCGAACACAAAATCTTTTTAGAAAAATGTAGCCAGGTATTTATAAATCATGGCTACCTAGGTTACAAATAAGACAGTTTTCTCAATTTTCACCATAATTCAATACCTATCAAACCTCCTAACGTAAAAAATATAATATAACTAATATAATATTAATAATTATTGTACCTAATATTTGCAAATTTGACTTTACTTAATTTTTTATCAAAGTTATTAACTTCTCTATAATGTTTTATTGACGTATATTTTAAGGGGAACAACAACTAACGGTCGGTTTATACAGCAAGATAACAACATAAAAATAAAATAAGAGTTGAATCTACAGATCTGCCATAAGACGTTTATAGAAACACATAATATAACATAAAAATAAGAAATAAAATAAGAGATGGTTATCTTTTAAATTTTATGTTATTCTTATGTAAAAATCGTTGTGCGCGTGCGCGTAATTTGTCATAACCTTTATTTTCGGCAAAAATGTGTTTTTTCTGTTGGTTTGCCTTATTATTTGAACACTATAAACAATTTGATAAGGTTTGTTTTTATTATGGTATAGGTACTGATTAAACCATATTCAATAGCAACATTTCAATATTTCTTATTTTTATGTGACGTCTGTATAAACACGTACTTGAATAAAATAAGAACTGATTTAAATGAACATTCTGATCTATTGAAAATTAAAAAAAGGTATTTAAACCAAATATATTTATATTTGATCTAAATAAATATAAAAGACAAGTTAAACAATTATGTACTTGAATAAAAAAACAATCACTTTGATGGAAATTACCGGTTTATTTAAATCAAATCACTTAAATTGTTTAATTAAATAACGATGTTGTTACGGCAACGGGCAAATACATGTAAAACAAAAGTAAAATAAATATGTACTTGATAAAATATATATAAATATCAATCAAATAAACATTTTGTTAACTTAACTTTTAACCTATTTACCTTAAGTCATTGAAACGGCTTATTTAAGTTAGGTTGATGTTAAGGAAATAAATATTTGCTTGAATTTTGTATTTAGTGATTAACTCCAAATAAAAAGTAATTTGTATCAAATCAGATGATACTAATTGAGGCAAATAATCCCTTGGTATTTTTCAAATATATATTTGTTTGGCTAATAGGAAACAAATATTTATTTGAGTCAATGGTAAATTTTTTTAACTCAAATAATTAATTTTATCAGTGTACTTGAATTTGTCTCGGGAATGCGCCCTTAGACTTACTGCCTATCATTACGTAACACCCTGCATAATATTACATTTCTTTGGTCATGACCGTTTAGCTTACTTTGGGCAATCTTCCTTCATTATTCAGTAAGGGTATTCGTATGTTTTGGGGACGTAGAAACAAATGATGCAAATCCACTTAAAACAGCGAAAAAAAGTAGGCATTTCTTAATATTTTAACATCTATCTTGCAATAGTAAATTCAGTCTATGTATGTAAATGGGTAAATAATACCTGAGGGGCAATTGTTTTAATACTCGCCTGTAAGCCGTTTAGTTCGCCCGCCATAACTGCAGTACCCTCATAAATTTGACCAACTAATTTATTCGCTATATCAAATTGATTTCATTTTTCTTGTACAGGGTGTTCCATCTAAGGAGGTAATCGGCTATATCTCAGAAAGTAATAACACTAGGACTTTGGGAAAAAATATATATCGATAAAAGCGGCCAAGAGAAATTGCTGGAAATCATTTTCAAGTTCGAAAATTGACCGCTAGGGGACGTAAGAGAACTTTCAAAATAAAAATGCCGATTTTCTCTTGATTTCTCTTAATAACAATGTCTTAAAAATATAAGCATTGTATTCTTCATAAAATTATGCAACTTTATGTTAGGAATCGTGTTTTTCTATTTTCAATAATAAAGTGGTAGGAGAAGGTCAAATGAATAAGGATTTTCTCAAAAAAATCAAATGTTATGATATGACTTTTTCATCATATTTTATTTTAGGCTTATAAAGGCTATTAAATAGTGGAATAAAAAATCCAGGTCCGTATTTAAAATAAAAAAGTTAATGATGGTCGCTCGAATCCGAAACGTCGGATTAAAAAACTAACCCCATCAGCTTATAGAGGAGGAAAAGTTACTATAAGGAACTGAAAATCGCAACGTGATATCTTTTGTTAAACTAGAGATTTAATTGATTAATTAATGTTTTAAAAAATGGCCTATTTTTCCATATTAATTATTATTATCCCTAATTTCTCTAGTTTAACAAAATATATCACGTTGCGGCTTTCAGTTTTTTATAGTAACTTTTCCTCCTCTACAAGCTTATGGGGTTAGTTTTTTAATCCGACGTTTCGGATTCGAGCGACCATCATCAACTTTTTTATTCTAAATACGGACCTGGATTTTTTATTCCACTATTTAATAGCTGTTATAAGCCTAAAATAAAATATTATGAAAAAGTCATATCATAACATTTGATTTTTTTGAGAAAATCCTTATTCATTGAGGAATTACGGAAAATCGCCATCTAGTGGCCACCATCAGAATCAATATGGTATAGTTAATAAATTTACTTGTAGAGAAAAAGACTGGCTTTTTTTCAAGGCCAAGCTGAATAAAATCGGTTTATCTAAAGCAGAGATATCAGCGTTTGAAAGAAAAAAAGTTTGACCTTCTCCCACTACTTTATTATTCAAAATAGAAAAACACGATTCCTAACATAAAGTTGCATAATTTTATGAAGAATACAATGCTTATATTTTTAACATATTTTTATTAAGAAAAATCAAGACAAAATCGGCACTTCTATTTTGAAAGTTCTCTTACGCCCCCTAGCGGTCATTTATCGAACTTGAGAATAATTTCCAGCAATTTCTCTTGGCCGCTTTTATCGATATATATTTTTTCCCAAAGTCCTAGTGTTATTACTTTCTGAGATATAACCGATTATCTCCTTAGGTGGAACACCCGGTACAGTATTAAAAATATATTCGGCTTTGTGGCAACGCGTACATTATAATGATAAACAATTGTGATCAACACGAAATGTGTGTAGTTTCATCAATTTCAATAGAAAAATAACTCGGGCTCCTAATTTCCTTTTCTATGCTTGTACCTAAAGTGTAACAAGACTTTCGATCAATTTACAGTTTTTGACATGCTAAAGATATTTTATTCTAATAAGAATACATTTACGCTCATGTTTTTTGAATAGCTTAATTAAATCCCTCTAGTTGTCTTGGTTTAAAGATTCTTTGGATTCATCGTAACCCCTAAACGCTAAGTCTTGACAACCCAAGAAAGTACGATGTCAATTAATCCGCGCAAAACAGAGTTATTATTTTAACAATTTCGTTGTGTTTAAGCTTTCTAATCGAGCTACATTGTTAAGAGCCATAAATATAAATGTTTTGTTTACCAAATAAATCAAGTTTTAGCTGGCTGTAGGTGTGCTCCTTTGAAATATCATGCTTTGTCGTAGCGAACTTCGCACCACGTATTGACTTTTCTTTTTTGATTTAAAAATAAAAGGCATGGCCAACGAAACAGTTTAATTTTGGTTTTATTCCCCGTAAGCTATACATATTTTTTATTACAATTTGCTGAAAATGCCCTATTCCTCCCCTTGTCTCCCGTGTTCATTAAATTCAACATTTTAGGGGCCTGACAACCATCACTTTATATTTCAATTTATTTATCGATTGAAAGAGACGAATCCACATTTCAAACCTAAAATATATTGAATAAGATCACTTTTTACCTTAGCTTCAACTTGGTTTTCCGTGTCCAAACAGGACTAATTAATAATTTTACACTAATTTAGTTTTTTTCGTCTCTTTGAAGAATTATCACAAAAACTTTAAAAACAACAGATTGATATATAAAATCCTTCCTATCGATAATGAGTATTAGACAACCATAACTTCACTTTAAATTTAGCGACCTACATGCCCAACAGCAAATTCTGCTCGAACTCTGACACATTTTTTGTGTCCGAATTATGTCGACACTTTGTATAATATTTGAGACTGAATGGAGAATGTGCCCATTTTTTATTTTTTTTTACGATTTGTGTCGACCCAGTAGCAACTCATTAAGTCAGAAAAATTCATGTCTCCAAATATCAACATTTTGGAAAAACTTTTTTAAAATGTGTCTTATTTGTGTTAATTTCGAAAAATAAACACAGTTTAGACACAGTTAGGTCGACTCATTGTTTCCAAATTATTCTTTTATCATATATTTCCATTCTGTTTCCAAAATGAGTTAATTGGACCTAATAATTTCCATATGGATATATTTTAAACACATCATTTTCAGTATGTGCCTCTAATGTGTTAGATCACTGGATGTGCTTAAAATGAAGTATTGACGGGTAGCAGATAAATAGCTTATGTAAGGAGCTATTTTTCAAAAGGCAACAAGTCCATTTTCTGAATTTGTGGGTATGGCAAAATAACTGATTTGGCAATATGTGCAAATCGTAGAGAACCGATTTTTATTTTTTTTTATTTAAGAATATGTTATTAACTGAAATTATTCTTTTGTGTAAATCAAAATCGATCCTATAGAATTTTATGGCCACTATTTGAATTGACTTGTTTCCTTTTGAAAGAGAAATTAGGACTAGTTACATTTTGAAAAAAAAAATTATTTCCAATAATACAGTAAAACGGAAAGAACGAATTTAAGATTTCACATTTTTAGGTTTGCAGTTCTGGCTCTTCCTGTGTACAGTCGCAATTCACTTGATCGTCTTGATTAATTTCAGCATCGTTTCGAAAGTCACTGATCAACACTTCAAAGTACCACTGTAAGCTTTCTTCAAGGCGCCAGTTTTCGCAGAAAGCTGCAACTAGAAGATTGTTCACTGCTTTTCCTTTATCAAATCTTATGATTGGCCATTAATGGCCTCAGCAAAACACTCGCTAACGATTTCCCCCTTTTCAAAAGGGTGTTTTCTTTTTTTGACGGATCTTTATTTCTATAAAACACTTGAGAAAGTATTGTTACCTCATTCTGTTTTTTACCACGGTTCCAAGTTTTCTTCAAATTAACAACTTTTTGTTCGCTGATCCCGTCCAATTTCTTAAATATCGTAAGCAGACTCTTCAGATCGTACACTCTCCAGTCCTTCTCCAACTCAAATACATTTCCAAACGTCTTGTAGATATCAGTATAATCTGATGGTAAAATAATTCTGTCGTGTCTGCGTAATTCTTTCTCCACTCGTCCGAAAACTCGATCAGCAGGTAGATAAGAATAACCTCGCACAGGAAAAATTATTTCAATTCCCTTAATATGCTTTTGCGATTCCTTATAAAGCCAGTACATCAGCATGTGCAGGATATGGCTGTTCTTGTTCTGACCCCCGCATCCGTCACAAAAAAAAACGAATTTTCGTCACCGATTCGTTGAACTGAGGGTGTGTAAGAAAATGAAGAAGCGCTGACCCAACCTCGCTGGATCCTCGGCCGCCAACGTTCTCAGTCCAAACATAAAAGTTTGGGGTTTTGGCATCTACATCAACAACACAAAAGCAATAATAAGCTATTTGCAGAGAGTAAAATGTCTCCTGTATGGGAATTTTTGGCAGATTTTGAACTTGTTGAAGGTCAAAACAGTAAGTAACTTCGTTGTCTCGCTTTTCTTTCATTAGTAGGTTAAACTGTTTCGCCTTAACTTGATGAACCTTTAAGTCGCGTTTAGCATCATCATCTGTTGGATTATTTTTTATTCGGAATTTGGTGCGTTCACAATAGCTACATATATCAGTGGCAGGTGATCCGAATTCAAGATTAAACTGAGTCGAAAATAACAATATTTCACTTGAAACTCGGCGTCTGCTTCATCATTATACATCTTCCACATTTTTCTTATGGTTAATGACGAATGCAGATACAGTCTCTGAGATTTACTACGATTGTAATGACTCTCTTGTGCTTTGAATTTACCAATAGATTATTTTACTCTCCCAAATTTAGGCAGTTGTTTTAGCGAACGCCTGTCACCGCCGCTATTATCTCCAACGCTTTCTCCTTTCAGAGTTTTACTTGCAACTAATAAAACTCGTCGAGGCTTAACTTCAAATAGTTTTAAGAAAAAGGCCCTGCAGACCACGTAGTATTTTGTTTTGTCACGGACCTGTAAAACATACCCCGTTATTAATAAAGTATTACAGTGGAAGCGTTAATTGAAGAAGTACTTTCTCATTTTAAATGATAAAACTGTAGCAAAAGTACTGCTCCAACTTTGACACGCTACCGCAATAATTTAATTGATGAAAGAGTATGTATTTATTCGGACCTGTTGCATTTTGAAACAAAATGTGGACATGTTACGCCTTGAAAAATATAATTTGATGGACTTGTTACATTTTGTAAAGTATATACCAAATGGTGTATCTATTTGCAAGGGACTTGTTTCGATTTGAATGCTAAAATGTTTGCTGAGAATTTAGTATAGTCCTAAGGAATGCAGCGCCACCTTTACCTAAAATTCGTAAAAATGGACTTGTTCCCTTTTGAAAAATAGCTCCTCATGTGGTCTTTATTAACTTCTCTCCATGTTTACAATTACTAAGCCGTTTAATACAATTAATTGATAATTGGGCTTTAATATTTTCCACGGTTTTTACAATTTTAATAGCCACTCTTCTTACTAAACCACAAAAAACGACCCGAAACTTTTAAATAAGCATTTTTGAGCTATTTAGGGCTTAAAATGAACTAAATTTAATGTATTAAACTCATAATAAATATGTTTTCATTTAACTTATAATACGGAACAGTTAATGGAGATATTTTCTGAGATCAGGAATAAGAATGCAGTCGGATGGGACGACATCTCTCTGAGGGTATTCCCTGCTCTTCCGGAGGTGGCTTTAATTACATTGGTAGATGCTAAAAATGTGTCCTTTATTTCTGGATTATTTCTACCTTGTTTAAAGATTGCCAGAGTCGTTCCACTTTATAACGGGGGAGATCCCCAAACTCCATCAAGTTTTAGGTCAATATCACTGCTTCCAACACTGTCAAAGATCATTGAGAAGCTTGTTAAAAGACGTATTACCAAAGGGGTCGAAACATATTGAGCAATGCCCAATTTGGGTTTCAGGTTAAGAAAGGCACTAATGATGCCATCTTCTCCTTCCTAAAGGACGTCTACCTTTACCTTAATGATGGAGAGGTTGCCGCTGAGGTGTTCTGTGATCTTACTTAAGTCTTTGATTGTGTGGATAATGGGGTACTGCTCGGCAAGCTTGAAATCTATGGATTCCGAAGCGCATTCTTATCTTAGGTGGGATAATATTTGTCTGATAGGCATCAATCGGTTATTTTTGACAGTCGTGTTTCCTCTTCCCTAAAATTAACATCCGGGGTACCGCAGGGTTCTGTCCTCGGACCATGACCATTGCTGTTTCTTACATATGTCAACGATTTGCCATTTTTAGAAATATCTGGAGCAATTACTATGTTTGCAGGTGATGCCACCACTTTGTGGCACTCTAGGGATGCCGAACAGTTGAAGGATGTTGTTGGTAGCGATTTGATCGAGCTATGGTGCGATGCCAATTTTCTAACCCTCGATACCTCAAAAACTAATATAATGATTTAAGAAGTAGTCCATGTTCTGTGGCCAGATTGTAAATAGAAATAAAGGTCTGTCTTTACCACCAAATAACTTTATTTGCCCCTCTAGGGTAGAAAACAAGGGTTATAGAAAATAAATAAAATGATGAAGAATTAAAATAAATTTCTTAACGTTGTACTAGTTTCGACTTTAGGGAAAGTCATCTTCAGCAACTAATCATTTAAGAAATTTTGTTATGAAAAGTAGTTAAAACAGTTGGGAGAACAATGGATGATTCAACAATAAAATATAATGAAATGCAGATTATGCAACCATTGGAATAGACAGCAGCTTATTATAAGAACGATGTATCTCTATGCAATGGTAGGAGATGATTTAAGCGCAAGTAGGATAAAAGGCCTTAATCATAATATAGTGATAAATATAAATCATGTTTCTTTAAAGGACAATTCAGTGAGTGGTACTGCATTTAATAAGTTTTTGGGTTTCTTTGTGGACGAAAAGTTGAAATTCGGGCAGCACATTCTGCAGTTATCTGCAAAGCTCTCCAGGTGCTGCTATGCTCTGAGGCTAGTTTCTTAAGAATTGAATTTATCCACGGCGAGGGGCGTATATTTTGCTTTAATAGAGTCTCACTTGCGGTACGGTACTTGTTTTTGGGGTGCTACTCCGGGTTACCTGTTAAACAGCATTTTTGTTCTCCAGAAAAGGGGATTACGGTTCATGCTAGGTTTGAAGCGAGGACAATTTTGTAAACTATTATTATTCCATCACAGAATCTTGACTTTATCCTGTATTCTTATATATGAGACGGTCATACTTGTGCACAAAATGTACAAACAAGAAATTCACGCTGCGACGTCATACACCATGCGCAACACCCACACCGTAGCCCTACCAATACCGACTTCGAACATGGGTAAATCTTCCTTTACTTATAATGGCAAAAAGATTTTTAACCACCTTCCACAATCGGCGAGGAAAATAATCTGCGACAAGAAGTTTAAAACGGTAGTGAGGAAATTGCTTCTGGAGAGAGCGTATTATAGTCTCTAAGATTATTTGCAAGACACAATTTAGTAATTTATCTACATGGTTTTAATACTTTAATTTACTTTTTTAAATTTGTCCGTGTGTTTGTTGTTTCTATATATATATATATTATATTTGTTGGTTATTTCATCTTTAGTTGGGTATGGTTGAATGGTTCCCCAATTAAACACTGATGTATTTTTTGTATTTAGTATAGGTTCGTATCTAGTATGTATGATCAGTGTATTTCTGCCTTGTCAATGAAAATTTAGATTTTTTTTTTCTGACAATAAAGCTTATTTAATTTGATTTGATTTGAATTAATTAATGAAATATACTCTCATTGAGGCGCGTTTATTTTATAGAATTATTTTACCAAATATTATCAGTAAAAACAGGTCGGCACAAAAAATTTAAGTCGCTTATACGCAAAATTTCCACCAAATTTAATATCTCATTAGCATTTGACATCGGCATTACATAAAAACTGGAGTAAGCGTCGTGTCCGCCGTATCCCAAATGTTTCTAGTGAATAACAATTTGTACATACTAAGTTTATTCCACGACACAATAAACACCCAAATAATATTTTCGCAACAATTTGGACCAAAAAGTGTCTGTTTGAAAACAATTAATCGGGAATTAAACGAACGAGCAAATTTAGGATTTTTTTAAGAAGCATAATGGTAACAAATTAGAAATAAAATAGAAACAGATTGGCATAATGAAGATTAATTTTAGAAACACATTGGAAACAAACGGCACATTGGGGACACATCTTAGGCAAAAATCAAACACATTTCGGACTCACGTTTGGGTACATTTTCGACTCATTTTAATACACACTTTTGTCACCATTTCGGTCGACTTAAAAATGTGTCAACACATTATACACAGTCGTTAATTGCTCCTTGGGTGGTGTATGTTTGGTTGCCTGGCTTCAAGCCTGGAATTCTTAATCTTTGTTACTGATATTCTTATAGCAGGGTAGGCATGCCGACCTCAGCCCGGGTTACTTGAAAAGTCAAGAATTTATTTTATGGCTGTTGCGAGAATTTACAAATTTAAAAAGTGGAACGGATATTCGCTGCCAGTTTGAGGGTCGTTAAATGCAAATTGATGTAGATAAATAATATAATATAATGTCTGGTATCTATTTGACACTGGGTCGGCGCTGCCGACCCTGTCGCTCCTAAGAAGCCGCCAATGGCATTTTAAAGTGTAGTAATTGCTTAAATACTAAATTATAAGATTTTTTAAAATTTTACAATACCTACTTTTGAAACGATAGGAAACAAGCAACTCGCACGAAAAGCATTTTCAAACCCTTCGAAAATAGTTAAACAATTCGATAAATAATAAAAATCTCAAAAAGTCCTGTACGTACAAAATTCTACTACTCTTCACTTTTCGTCGTAAAATCAAACGGAACGAAGCTCGTCTCGCCACCCTTCACTGCCATTAAAAAATCATGCGCCTCGGAATTAATGCTTTGCAACATTCTAAGAGTCCTGGAGTGTGACGTACCTAGATTTTTCGTGTAACACTCTGACAATCTTATCATGAATACTTTACATTATTTGTTACAGCAAAAAATGTTTTGTTGATGTCAGATTTGGTTTATCATTTTTGAAAATGTGTTGTTCTTAACTGGGGTGCTGAAAAAATTTTTGCGATACAATTAAGAAAACTTCTTAATTGTAACGAATCGACTTTTTACATATCGATAGTGGAACACATGCACGTCCCAAAAAGTAAAGTAATCCCTTCATTAACTTAACCGTCTGTTTCAGATAAAGCGCCTTCAGAAGCTGTCTTTCGTGGGACCGAATTTTTATCGTACGATCTAAGCCAAACGGGGGGCGAACCCATTGTCAGCGCACAAGACACCATTACGTTATATTTCAAGACACGACAGCCAAATGGTCTTCTTTTCTACACGGGTAAGTGATAAGATCTTTAATAATTGCTTTTTATAGAAGAAACTTACGGTAAGCTAAAGGTTGAATTTCTGCAGAGAAGTTTTATGATACGATGCGTGACGAACGCCGATAATTGTGCGTCGATTTGCACATTTTTGTTTTATTTACGTATATGGGTCAAAATACGTTAATGGGTTATTTTACCTTTTTATTATTGAGCTTTATTTTCTGTCAAATTACCGCGCGAAGTAGCTGAACCCCCGCTATCGCATTATTTTATTCTGACTCATATACAGTGGCGTAGCAAGAATAGCACTCGTATGAGTCATGTGCCAGAGGACCATAATATATAGGGTATCGGCTAAGTATAGGCCAATATTTCGCCGGCGTACAGGAGAGGTTAAAAGTGGTTCATATAACCAAATAAAAAATGTCCCCCCTAACCAAGATATCGGGCCGCAAAGACGCACTCGAAAAATTACATTTTCGATTATAATTTTTAAGCCACCCGGTATATTTTAATGAAAAATTTTATAACGTAAAGTAAAACACACAATCTGCTCCAATAGTTTATAAACTAGTGGAGCAGATTGTGTGTTTTACTTTACGTTAAAATATCACTCCACTGAGAGATGGACTTCTTCCATAAAAAAAATTGTATAACTCTATACAGCCCATATTGACTACGAAACTTATCCTACAATTATTCTTGTATACAGAGTGGCAAAAAAGTCGCGCATATTGCCTGTAACTTTTGAATTACCTCGTATACGAAAAAGTGACCTTTATGTTCAGTAACATATTCCCCATATTTATACCTGCATGAATTTTTTCTGTCATCTCTGGTTTGGTTGCCATAGAGACTAACTTATTTTTTTTTTAATGGAACACCCTGCATATGATTGCATATTTGGATTCTACTGCGAAAACTCTGAATATTTTGTATTTCAAATTTTTATTTATTTAAAATTGTAACAAACTTTATAATAACATAATAAATAACCTAGAAAATCGAACAACTTAACATCGGAATAATAAACAAGTGAAACCTTTTCAGTGGATCAGGTGTTCAAAATGACCACCATTTTCTGCTAAGCAGAGCGCTAGTCGATCCCTGAACCCGTCTACAAAGTTTAAAAGGAAGTCCTCTGGAATGGCCCGAATTTCAGCACTAATTCTGACTTTTAAAGATTCTAAGTCATTTGGAGGGTTAACGTAGACTTCGTTCTTTAAGTGTCCCCACAAAAAGAAGTGGAGCGGGGTTAAAAGTCCGGGGATCGCGCTGGCCAGTCAATAACACCTCTTCTGCATATCCAACGTCCTGCATAATGCCGCATAATGCGCAGGTGGTCCATCTTGCTGAAACCATACCTGTTCGTTTATGCCATTATTTACACCCAGTAAAACCATTCTGCAAGAAGGAATTATGTGATTTCTGAGGAGGTCTAGATATTTTTTGCCATTCAAATTACCATCTATGAAAAAAGGTCCCACCACAATATGTCTACCAACTATGCCCGCCCAAACATTAACTTTTTCGGGCCTCTGAGTATGACCTTCCTGGAACCAGTGAGTATTCTCAGCAGATCAATAATGATAATTGTGTCTATTAACAATGCCATTTAAATGAAAAGTAACTTGATCCGAGAAAATTATATTTGTTGCAAAGTTATTATATCGTTATTGCAAATTTTTATTATCAGCTGACAAAATTTAGCTCTTCTATCAAAATCGTCCTCGTTTAACTCGTGCACGAACTCTATCTTGTAGGAATGCAACTTTTCCTGCTTAAACAAATTTTTTACTGACTGATGAGATAAATTAAAATCCATTGCTATTGGCCTAGATAATTGTACTGGATTTTCATGTATTGAGAGCATGATATCCAAAGCTTCATCTTCCCCGGTTGCTGTTTTAGGTCGACCTGATCTAGCGGCTTTCGTAACACTGCCTGTTTCTCGAATTATCTTTACCACTTGACACACCGTTGACTAATTTATTGGCGGCCTATTTGGATATAATTCATTGAAAAGTGATCTTGCGATCTCTTTATATTTCCGTAACCGCTCATTATTAAAATTTCAACTCGTTGTATCTCATTTAGATGAACCATAGTGTAAACAAATTAGAAATCAGGTAACCGAAAGTTAAACAGGAACTCAAAGTTGACACCTCTTAGGTCGCTGTCAAAAAAACACCTTGACTCAACTGGTGGGTATTAGGTAGGAATAATTATAATTAGGAAGTTTTTATTTTTGAGCTGTCATTATCTCGTAAACGCTTGCAGATAGGTAAAAATTTGAAATACAAAAAAAAGGTTCCCAGTAGAATTTAAATATGCAAAAAAACCTTATAGTAGATTACATTCAATTAAAAAAAAATTAAGCTATTATTAATTCATATTATGTCAAAGTTTTATAAGTAAAGTGTAAAAATAAGAAATTATTTCTCCTCGAAGTAATGGGTAGCCATTATTGTATCTACTTGCTTACCCACTTATATTATGTTACAAATAAGTTCTAAAAACACATTCTTTAAATATCACCAGTTTTACCCACTTTTGTAGTTGAGATTAAAATAGAAATAAAATTTTTGGTTTGCTGATAATAATTTTATTTAACTAATGTTGTTAAAACAGAAGTTATAACTTCATAAAATAATGAATGTAGGTTGTAAGTTAATAAATAAATTCGAAATAATCCTTTTTTCTGCCAACTTTAGTAAAATGAATTTGCAGAAAAACTGAGTTTGAGCTGCTTATTTTCTATTATTTGTGTAACTAAAGTCGATTATTTGTATATTATTCAACCTAATATATGGATTTCGAATATCATTGATACTAGATACTGCCTAGAGTTCTTTGTAAAAAAATATATTTCTACCAACTTCAGTGGAATGAAGTCGTCGGAGAATAATGGTTTGGACTACCACCAGATGCCTTTTTATTATTTTATCCAACACTTTCATATAAAGTGAACATTATTAGTTCGATTTTAGGCTAATAAAGTAGCTTATAACTCACACGTGGGTTATAACCATAACTCACTAGTGGGTTATGATTATAACTCACTGGTGAGTTGTGGTAAAATATGCATTCATATAAGGCTTTATCATAACTGTCTTTTGACTTGTGGGGAATAATAAATGAACACGCAAGGTTCGCTTCTTTTTGAATTTCGGCTGAAGTTTCTTCCATATTTTGAAAAACTACCCTCGAGAGTCGCAAAAATAATAATTTTATTTACTCAATTCAAATTTTTATTGTTAATCAATTCCATAGCAACAAAAATTACCTTAGCCTGCTTTTACGTGTCAAATCTGTCATTCAAAAATATGTCAATTATAATGTAATACAGGGTTTTCCAGTTTACATTGAAACAATATATTTTTCTATTTTTTAATAATATGTATCTATCAAGTATTGGATAAAATTTTGTATGGCACTCGTGTGTTAAGTCATATAGTCACTTGGGAATTAGCCCTCTCGGCCTACGGCCTCAAGGGCCAGTGGCGTATTTAGGATTGTGACACGGGGGGGGGGGGGGGTCCAGTTATTCTTTTTAAAAAAATGCGCCTATAGTCACTTGGGAATTAGCCCTCTCGGCCTACGGCCTCAAGGGCCAGTGGCGTATTTAGGATTGTGACACGGGGGGGGGGGGGGGGTCCAGTTATTCTTTTTAAAAAAATGCGCCGCAGGCAAAATTTGTTTAGGTGCCACGCCCTTTTTTGGACTGTCTAAACTTACAAATTTTACGTTTTGATAGTCCGGCTCAAAAAAAACGTAGAAATAAAGCAATTTTTAAATATAAACGCCAATATTTGCATTTGAAGTATTAGTTTTTTGAAGGTATGTATAACGGTATACTATTTTACTCACCTGAATTAGAAAACACGGAACGAAAAATAAAATTCAACAATTATTAAACTAAAAGACTGTGGAAATCCCCAAACATCTGGAAAATTTGAAATAATGTTTCATGTTATTTATTGCAAATAAATGAATGTGAATTTCAGTTTTCTTTACTACTGAGTCCACGGGGGGGGGGGGGTCCAGACCCCCCGGACCCCCCCCCCTAAATACGCCACTGTCAAGGGCTAACCATTTCCCAGCGTGACTTATACACTGCGTCCATTAATTATGGAATAGGTAAAAAAGTACTCAAATTTTAAACATCCATATCTCCATCAAAATTATATCAATCCACTCATTTTTTAATTTATTAGGTAGGCCGTCCCTTGGACTACTTAGCACAAAGTATTTCACCTTACTTTATGTCTTTTTTATACAGGATGATGGCTAAGATACCAAGCCATGTAAAATGTGCTGATTTTAAAATTAATGTTTGGAAAATACGAAGCAATGGAAATTGAATTTTATTAGTGTACTGGTTACAGCTTTATGTTAGGTACTTACTGTACAAATTACAGCGCAGTGCCGTTCGTGTCAATTAAAAAAAAAAATAAAAAAATAAAAAATGGAATAGGTAAAAAAGTACTCGAATTTTAAAATCAATATCTTCATCAATCCATTCAATTTTAAGTTTATTATGTAGGCTGTCCCTTGAACTACTTAGAACAATGTGTTTGACCTCACTTTATGTCTTTTTTATACAGGATCATGGATAAGATACCAAGCCGTGTAAAATGTGCTGATTTTAAAATTAATGTTTGGAAAATACGAAGCAATGAAAATGGAATTTTATTAGTGTACTGGTTACAGCTTTATGTTAGGTACTTACTGTACAAATTACAGCGCAGTGCCGTTCGTGTTAATTAAAAAAAATTAAAAAATCGTGATATAACACTAACTTAACAATAGTAATAACAATTTAAAGAAACAACTTAATTATAAGAATAAAAATTAATAACGCGTATTTCCTCCACGGGCATTAATGACAGCTTGACAACGATTTGGCATACTGAGAATCAGATTTCTTATAAAAACCTGATCCATATTTTCCCATATTCTTTGTAGCGTCAATCTCAGCTGAGCCAAAGTTTCTGGTGGGTTAGCTTCTGCACGAACCTCTCTACCCATTCGATCCCATAAATGCTCTATAGGGTTACGATCTGGGCTTCAAGCTTTCCAATTCATTACGGTAATTCCCGTTTCTGCTAGATATTCCGTTACTATTCTCGCCGTATGTGGACGTGCGTTATCTTGCATAAAAATGAAGTTTTCTCCAATAAAGGGAGCAAAAGGTACAACATGCTCCTGAAGAATTTCCGTAATGTACCTGTCACTAGTTAATCGCTCTACAAATACCAATTCCGTTTTTGCCTCTAGAGATATACTTCCCCAAACCATAATTGATCCACCGCCATAACTAACCCGCTCTTTAAAATTACACTGAGCATAGCGATCACCAGGTCTTCGAAACACTTTTAAACGTCTATCATTGCTGTATGGACAAAAACGGGATTCGTCACTAAATAAAACATTAGCCCATTCATCTTCACCCATACCGTTTTAAAATTTTTGATATAGCCCCTTGCGTTTTATTCATGATTCTGGCAATATCAGACTGAGACCGGCCCTGCTCAAATAGTCCTCTTGCATAGGAACATTCTTCTGGAGATATGAATCGGATATTGGCATTCATTTAAAAAAAGAAACTAAACAAAAGGCCTTGTCAAGAACTGTAAACAAATTTATAATCTTGATAAATTGACAAGGGCAATTGGTTGACTAGCAACGTAAATCCAAATAGAAGTAAAACGTTTTCAGTCAATATAATTTGCAATATACAGATTTTTTAATTAACACGAACGGCACTGCGCTGTAATTTGTACAGTAAGTACCTAACATAAAGCTGTAACCAGTACACTAATAAAATTCCATTTTCATTGCTTCGTATTTTCCAAACATTAATTTTAAAATCAGCACATTTTACACGGCTTGGTATCTTATCCATGATCCTGTATAAAAAAGACATAAAGTGAGGTCAAACACATTCTTCTAAGTAGTTCAAGGGACAGCCTACCTAATAAACTGAAAATCGAATGGATTGATGAAGATATTGATTTTAAAATTCGAGTACTTTTTTACCTATTCCATTTTTTATTTTTTTATTTTTTTTTTAATTGACACGAACGGCACTGCGCTGTAATTTGTACAGTAAGTACCTAACATAAAGCTGTAACCAGTACACTAATAAAATTCAATTTCCATTGCTTCGTATTTTCCAAACATTAATTTTAAAATCAGCACATTTTACACGGCTTGGTATCTTATCCATGATCCTGTATAAAAAAGACATAAAGTGAGGTCAAACACATTGTTCTAAGTAGTTCAAGGGACAGCCTACCTAATAAACTGAAAATTGAATGGATTGATGAAGATATTGATTTTAAAATTCGAGTATTTTTTTACCTATTCCATTTTTTATTTTTTTATTTTTTTTTTAATTGACACGAACGGCACTGCGCTGTAATTTGTACAGTAAGTACCTAACATAAAGCTGTAACCAGTACACTAATAAAATTCCATTTTACATGGCTTGGTATCTTAGCCATCATCCTGTATAAAAAATACATAAAGTAAGGTGAAATACTTTGTGCTAAGTAGTCCAAGGGACGGCCTACCTAATAAATCGAAAAATAATTGGATTGATATAATTTTGATGGAGATATGGATGTTTAAAATTTGAGTACTTTTTTACCTATTCCATAATTAATGGACGCAGTGTATATAACATAACACACTTATACCATAAATAACTATTATTTACTATCATTCATGTAATAATGACATTTCACCTATCTTTGAAAGGTAAAAAGTTGACGTTTTTTGACTTTTACTCTCCACCCGAGTGGAAAGTAAAATTATAATTTTGTTTGTAATTTTATTAAAAATCAATATCTCGACATAATGTACGAACACACCAACATAGACACTATAATACGCTCACACTCATTACACAAATTTAACGACAATAAATGTTTATTTTTTAAATTAATTTTAATGACATTTATAAAAAACAAAAAATTGACATGATTTATGTTGGCGAATTTCTTTGTTTAAAAGGTTTAGTTTATTGAAGCTTAAGGGAGTGTTAGTAAACTTTGAACTTGGCTTTGAAATCAATTTTGCCGTATTAGCTTGAGTAGCGACAGAACTATCTATGTATCCGTCAGCTACTGTGCTAGATTTCCAGCCTCCTAACTGCTTAATTTGCATGAGGTCGTCACCGTTATTTGCGAGCAAAGTAGCCGCTCTTCTTCTGAAGCAGTGGCCAGTAAAACTCAATATTCAGCTTCAGGAAAGCTGTAATATTATTTGGAAACTGACTTAAAGTGTTGTGCACAATATATTATTATTTTACCACCTGCGGTTATTTCAAATTCTAAAATCTGCCTAATTTTTAAATGAAAAAGTCAAAATGACATTTTGCTTTTAATAATAATTTTAATTCAAAATAATAAAAAGTGGATGAAGTGGTTGTAAATAAAATAGCATTGAAACCTCGGTGTAATAGTATATTACGTATTAATTAAGTCTTGTAAAAAGCATATTACGCACGAATGGAAAACTTGTGCACCAGCCGCATAGCGGCGAGTGCGATAATTACATGAGTCCGTAATTGCTGTACCGGGTGTCCCACTAAGAATGGCTGTCGGCCGTATCTCAGAAAGTGTTAGTCGTATGGCTTGCGGCAAAAAAAAAATATATTAGATAAAATGGTCATGAGAAATTGCTAGAAATTATTTTGAAGTTTCTCAGACTGGCGCTAGAGGGCGCAACAGTAACGGTAAATATGAATCACGAAGTTTCCTCAAAAGTCGCCTAGTTAAGGTATCCCGAAAATAACATTTTTGTATATTTCGAAGATTTATTAATAAAATTCACCTATAGAACGTGTTCGTCACTTTTCAAATAAAGTGGTGGGGGAAGGTTAAACATTATTTGTAATAAATGCTGATAACTCCGGTCTGGCTTAACATAATTTAGTAAACTTAGTTTTGTTAAAAAGGGCTTTTCTCACTCTATATATCATCTTATGAACTACGGCAATATGTGTTTTACACTAGGCGCTAGGGGGCGCTGTCTTACAACTTTACAAACATTGCGCGTTTTTTCCATAATTGTAAATATAATAGTATATTCAATTTAACCTGATTACAAGGATGATTAAAAGTCTAAGAAGTCAGCGAAAACCGCAAGTTAATATCTATTTTCAATCCGGAGATATCAACAACAATAATCATAATTACGGAACATTATGATTTTATTTCCAAGTTGCCATTGTAAAGGTTTTTTTAAGAGTCAAATAGGCCTTGGTAAAACAAAATATGAATTGGAACTGTGCACGCGGGTCATATTATGATTACCACTTGCCAAGTAGTATTCTCTTACTATTTATTGTGTTTATAGTACCATACGGTATCTTTCACATCAGATTGCTATAGAAACATCTGGAGAATGGCGCCACCTGTATTGTACTGCCTAGGCAGAACAATATTGTGGCTATAGGGTGTTTTGATTTTCCAATGGTAGGTGTGCTCGCTTGTCATGCTTGGCCTGTACTGACGAGAACCAAAGAGTTCGAAACCGGTCTACAGGTAGCAGCAGCGTAGCAACCTATGATTGGAAATAACGATTCATTCTTTTCTTTCCCGGTAGTTTCTGCAATCTGAGTCTGTATTTTAGTACTAACAGTGTTTGTCAAAATACGCCAAATTGTGCTATTTAATTCAGCGCTCGTTGGGGCATGTAGCCAAGAGAATAGCTGTTTTAGCATAATTGTATTAGGTCTCAGCAAGTGGCTAGAGAACAAAGTTCTCACATATATACATATTTATCGAGAGGGTAGTCGTTGCTGACTAGTTAAGAAATAAACTAGTGAATATTGGGGAGTGCAGCAAATCAAAGAGTACTCTTTAAAGTTATTCCAAGCTTTCGGAAATCATATATTTCATTTCCATCCTCAGGGAGAAACTTTTTTGAGATTGTTCATAAGGATGTTCATAGAATTAATATAGGACATGCGAGAAGAAAACGCGTTGAAACCCAAGTCAATTACAATTAAAATCAAAAATTGGAGACAATACTAAAAACATTGTATATGGACGTAGAAACACACAATTTAAAATAAAATCAAAATTTTGATGTTCACATTTGAAAATTCTATGAATTCTATGAACATCCTTATGAACAATCTCAAAAAAGTTTCTCCCTGAGGATGGAAATGAAATATATGATTTCCGAAAGCTTGGAATAACTTTAAAGAGTATACTCTTTCATTTGCTGCACTCCCCAATATTCACTAGTTTATACATATTTATATGTCATATTATGATTACCACTTGCCAAGTAGTATTCTCTTACTATTTATTGTTAATATAGGAGTAGAAAAAGTTTCATTAGCGTCTTGAGATCTGGTTAACCTAGCCGCTTCGCGCCTCGGTTAACTAACGACTCTCTAGACAGTAATGAAACACTTTCCACCTCGGTACGTAATATACTATTACGTAACTAAAGTCATTCGTATAAAGGAGCTATACTTTTTACTTTTGACAATACACGCACATGAAATGACAAGTTATTACTCTTTTCATGCAATTAACAAGAAAGCCTATTATTTAAAATCTCAAAACCATCAAAAGACGTCATTCCTATTATTTCCTTAATACTTTGGTGTGAAATTTTCTAATCGAATACCACTTAAGTTTGAATTTAGTGGCCTTACAAGTGATACTATTACTATTATGTAAATAATAAACCCACAATTTTGTCAGTAGTAATAACTAATAATTATTGTTGAAACGTGAACATCACCATAAAGGATGGCATAAAGAGTTATTCTGGCAAATGTATTTAAAAATGCATAGAATTACTTTATGGGATTGTTGACTCACTCTGCTGTTCCATAAAAGTAAGTAACCTGAACTAATCGTCGATAATAATTATCGTTCTGTATGAAAACCACGTACTTTTATAAAAATGCATCATTCAGACAGTGAATTTCGTTTAAAAATAAATTGACAGAAACGCCCCATTTTGATAAAAGTTGAAACCGGGAAGAAAAATTCTCTTAAATGGTTATTTCAGCAGGTGGTAATATCTTTTACCGAAAGGTTTTATGTTTGATAAATTGTGACGATATTTCTTTTATATGCCTTTAACAGCTATGATGGTATTTTTTTATTTTTCGAGCCATACGTTTTACAGAGCAATATTTCAGTTACTAGTTCTAATGGCAAAGTGAAATATCTACCTAACTACTTGAGGTACATAAAAGAAGTTCCTACAAAAACTGCAGGAACTAAAAAGGCATAAGTATTATATTTTACAAAAGTTTTGGAATAATGATTTCTAAAAGTAGAAGAATAAAAAATATTTATATGCAATACTATTAAGACCATTAGTTTCCAGTTTATTTGCAATGCTACCAAACAAATTACAAAATTTTATACAAATATAATATATAATTTCTGGTCGGTATTTCTTAACTAGTAAAACTAAAATCCTAAATTCATTATAAACCCTGGGGATAGGAATTTGAGAAATTGTTTTAAATCATACAGTATTTATAATTGTATAATGTAGGTAAAGAGACCAGTGAATGAACATTTAATGCACGGTTTAGATAGTTATTTTTATTAATAGTGAACATTTTGTTTTACTATTGGCGTGCGGTGTTGGTGGGGTAAAAAAGGCTTTTTTTTTTGGATAAGGATATATGGGCTTATTTTAGGTATTTGTTTCTATCAGATTTAGAATCAGCATCCCCAAAAACCGCTTAATTCATATTTTCAAAATCTTAATTACCCTAATTACGATTTAGGTTTCTTCAAAATTCAAGAGACGCGCGCTCTGTTATCGTTGGCATGCTGACTTTTTTGTTTTTAAATAAATTAAGCAAAGAGTACTTTGAAACAAAAAGTTTTTGTTTGACAATAAGTAATTCGTACGAATTGTCAATAAGTGAAGCAGTGTTACTTAACTGTTAATAAGATGACACAAAACCAAAGAGTAGTTCTTACAATTGGAGAAAAAGTAGAAATTATCCGCTTATTTGGTATAATGAAAGATCTACGCGTCAGGCTGCTGGAATTTTCAATGAAAAGCATCAGGATCGAGCACCAATTACTCACGATACCGTTGCCAAAATAAACAGATTGTTCGCAAGGACTGGAGCGGTTTTCAAGACAAGACCAAAGGAGGTACAATTTAATTGAAAAACATTATCCAGACGACGAACGTATCTTAGCAGAAACATCCCAATGGTAGTATAAGGGTGGTTGCGAGGATACTGAATTTAACGAAAAACAAAGTACGGAGGTGTTTGAAACGCAATAGGATTAGGGCATTTAAACCAAAATTTCTACATACTCTGTTAAATGGTGATTTTGAACGGCGGTTGGAATTTTGCTTATGGTCGCAAGGTAAATATCTTAACGACAGACTTTTTCTAAAGAACATTATGTTTACTGACGAGGCAACGTTTACGACAAACGGTGTGGTATCTAGTCAAAATTGTAGGTTTTTTGCATCCGAAAGTCCGAATTGGGTAATTAATTGTAAAAACCAGTACAGTGAAAAAGTGAACGTGTGGTGTGGCATATTTAACGAACGAATTGTTGGCCCTTTTTTCCTGGATAACTTAACCGGACAAAATTTTCTACATTTTTTACTAAATGATTTTTATGATTTTCTCATGGAATTGCCTTTAGCACAGAGACATAACCTAATCTTTCAGTTATATGGTGCCCCCGCACATTATTCTATGATAGTTAGGAACTTTTTAAATGCAACTTTCCCTATGAAGTGGATAAGTAGAAATTATCCTTTAGAACCATGGCCCCCCAGATCGCCGGATATTACCCCTTGTGACTTTTTTCTGTGGGGGGCACTTGAAGAATAAATTGTATGCTACTCGGTCGCGTAATAGAGAGGAACTTTGCATTAGAATTAGGCAAGCGTGTCAGGAAATTTCTTACCAAACTTTAAGAAAAGTGAATGTACGTTTAAGAAGAATTGTTAAAAGTGTATTGTTTTAGAAGGTATAGTTATGTCGAAAACACAAGCATCTAAAATAACGTAATTTTGTTAGCACACTTACAAATAAAGAATTTATTAAAACAAGACTTTTTTTCTGCTAAAATGAGCTCTTAAGATTTTGAAAATATGAATTAAGGGGTTTTTGGGTATGCTGACTCTAAATCTGATAGAAACAGTTATCTAAAATAAGCCCTAATATCCTTTAAAAAAAAAAAGTATTTTTTACTCCACCAACACCGCACGCCAATGGTAAATAAAAATGTTCACTATGTCAAATACTTCATTTTTCCAACATACAATTACCAGTAGAAATATAACTAGTGCATGAAATATTTCCGGAAATTTTAGAAAATTTTGTCTGAAACCACTTTTTTAACAAAAGCATGAGTGCATTGCACCTAAAAAAATCCCGAACCCGCAGGGTGAGGGATTTTTTCTTTGGTGCAATGCACGAATGTTCTTTTTTTTTTTAATTGGCTGAAGACCAAATTTTGAAAAATTTCCATTAGGAAATATTTTAGGCACGTGTTATGTTTTGATCGGAAATTTCCCGAGTTTATAAAAGTTTATTTAGGTAGTTGCTAAAAAGTTGATTTTGATATATTTATTTATTTAAATAATACCATACTTTAATAACAATTAATATTTTTTCTAATGCTAATAGTAACTAATTATTATAGCCTACTACACTAAGTTTATGCTGATTTAAAATTTTGACAGGTCGACTGTTTTGATGTTTTGAAACTATAAATGTCAAAAATGACAATTATCCCCGGGAAATTTCCAGATGTAGTTTTCAAAACGGATGCAATTTCCACTTATCAATTTTTTAAAATTTCCGTGTAAAATTTCCAGTTAAATTGACACTAGGGAGATTTCCACTAAAATTTCAAGAAAATCTCATTATTAATAACTGAGATATTAGGGTGTATTTATGAAAAGCGGGACACACTGTAGATCTAACGATCCCAAATTTTCGAAATATTTAAACAATATCCAGGTATTTCGGTTGTATAACAAACTTGGAAAATATTAGATACAGGGTGCCCCAAAAATACGTCTCGGCTGGCCTTTCCAAAAAAGTACCAAAAATCTCTTTTTTAAAATATTTATTATATTATAAGTATATTATCAAACCAGATGATAGGGCAGATATTTTCCAATATTTCAGTATAGCATGTTCCAATACCTATATTTAATCGTTTTTGACTTTTAAGGATTTCTATTGAGAAGAAATTAATGGCTTTCACTAAAAATAGAAAATTAATTTTCTCAAAAAAATTATTTGGTCTGACGAATATTTTTTCACGTAAGGGTGTATTTAATCGGCGCAACAATCAACAAAAATATCTAGAAATTAAAACGGCAACTGTTTCCAACTTCTTGGATAATTTGCAGCCTAATGTCTCCCAAAGTTCTTGGTGCCAATTCGATGGGGCTCCTGCGCATATGAAGTTAACAGTAAGCTGGATTTAGTGTTTGAAGATGGATTGATAAGACGTAATACCTTATTGGTCCAGGTTGATCACCGCGGTCTCCAGATCTTACTCCCCTGGATTTCTATCTCTGGGGCAAGATTAAAATAGATGTGTATGAGACCTGTGGAAAATCTGCGAAATAGGGTTAGTTAAGGTGCAGAATTGTATCCGGCAGAAATTCAATGAGCTTCATTAAACATCTGATGACTACGATTTATCAGTGTCTACTTTTTAATAGCCAGCACTTCAAACAACTAAGCTATTAGTAGGAGGAAATGTTATTCCTAGGTTGTAATCTAATTTTTTTAGTACCCAGTTCTTGCTTATTTTAGTAATTATACTGTTCTTATGTATAGCTATGTAGGATATAAGTAACTCTAAATTACAGAAATCACTTCTTACTTTGTATATTTTGAATAACTACGGTCATGATGTCATGGCAACCTATTTATATTAATTTTAGATTTTTAGTAGCGAACCTTAATTTCAAAGACGATTGAACATGGGAACATGTTATACTGATACATTGGGAATTTTCTGCCCTATTATCTGATTTAATAATCCATGGGGTGTTTCATTTGAAAAAAGTGACTTTTGGCATTTTTTGGAAAGGTCCATCGAAACATTTTTTTTTTGTATTACAAACAGGTCACCTCACATCTCATCACAATGTTCAAAATGTTCCTGTGATAGAGACTTAGTTGTCGTCCCAGAATTTAAAGAAAGAATAATTAATTAAGACATTCTAAAATCGTACAATGCGAAAGTACTATTATTATCTGGCTCGGGGAAAGTTTTTAGGGAGGTTTATTATCTTTTTGGAAGTTGATTAAAAAATGTTCGAAGATTCCCAATCGAAAACATGAGAAGAGAAATAAACCCCAGTAATTTTACCAAGATTGGAGGAATGACGTAACCCTGAAAAAGACTAATTTTGCAGCTGAAACTAGAAATGAATGAGGAATCAGCTAACGATTCAGTTCTAGCTCTTACGGCAATGCATGATTTAACCCTTAAAAATAATATGATAAATCTTAATAATTGATCCACAGATTCTACTGAAATTATAGTAATCGACGACAACATTTGGCTCAGTTCTGACCAAATAATAACTTATGATGTTCTGCCCAATACAATGGCTTATTAAAGATAAAAGATCATAATAACGAAAATATTGAAAATACATTGAAAAACGAAATCTCAAATGATGTACTGAAAAATGATTTTACACAAAAAACGCCTCTCATTGGTGGAAAATAAAACGGAACAAAAATCTTTAACGGGATTTGAAAGGTCTGGTAAAAGTTCTAAATCACTTGGAAAAGAGAATAAACACGATAATTTCAACAAAACATTCTCTTTTGTATGGATTAAAGCCCACATAAGGATCTCTGAAAACGAGGTTGCAAACAAACTAGCAAAAGATGCAACAAAAATATTACCGCCTATAAACCAATTTAAATTACCATATACTGACATATATAGTAATACAAGTAAAAGGCAGAATGACGCATGGCTGGCAGACACAATACAGTAACTCAAGAAAAAGGTCTATACTATGAAACTTGTTCAACTGTTCACATATATACCATAAAAACCATGGTTCTACATGGTACCAAACAGGAGTCTAATTAGAAGTTTCTTATAACCGAAGCACCTGTACATTGTTTAAATATTTTAAAATTTTGAGATCGTCAGATCCATAGATACCTACTATATTTGATTCTCTGTCATTCCCGTTTTGGCTGCAAGAAGTATCTAAATAATTAATATATAAGGAACAGTGGCACAAGGTCTCTTATATTATTATTAAGTGTTGCCTTAGGAATTCAATACTTCCATGCTGCGGCATTTTGGCTATTCCTACCACATCGAACTTCTTCGATTGCCAACTTTAACTGATCTGTATAACATGTGCATTAAGAAAAATAAATATATAATAATAGAAAATAGATAATGGTATAAAAAAATAGACAATATTATAAATTAGAATTAGTAAAATTATATAAATCGAATACTCGTCTTTTTCTAGGCCAAAAATAAAACTAGTAATTTCCCACTAAGTGGACGTTTCGCATTAATTTAGCTTCATCAGAACATGTTTGTAAGATATTCAAAAAAATTTAATGGAGTGTGTTTGTTTAACCATAATTTTATACAAAATCCATAGTTTACATTATCAAAAGTTTTCTTGGCTAGATCTATGATATAAAATCAACATGCCCTGATGAAGCATTAAAGAAATGCGAAACGTCGACTTAGTTGGAAATTCCTAGTTTTATTTTTGTCATTATAACCGACGAATTATATAAAATTGAACTGACCTGAACTAACCTAAACTAACCCAGTAGAAGAATTATGTAGGAGTGACCAGTGAATGAACATGACCAATACCCCCTGCTTATTTACTGGAAAGGAGCAGTGCGAAATTTAATCGAAATGTTTACTCAGTTGCGAACTTAATTGCTTCAATTGAATATTTACGGCCACATACATCGATATAGTTAACAACTTTTAACTTATGTGTAAAACAAAATTATATCATTCCAGTATTTAGATACATACCTAAGTAGTTTCAGGACGTGTTGCACACAATGAACACGTATGGTAAAATATGGAAACTATATTAAAAATTATTAGTCACATGATAGATCAATAAGAGCACAACTTAGAAAAATACCTATATACTCATTTGCTATAAATAACGGTCATTGCCGCTAGTGTACCGTATTTCTTACAATTGGCTAAAAACTGACACATTGTTCATTTACTGGTGCCTGTTTATTCACTGGTACCTTTTATTGGAGTTTTTAAAAGAAATAAGTAAACTAACCCAATTTCGACGGTGAGTCTTTAATTTCTGGTTTTTCTATTTATTAAGGGAATAAATGACACCATGCACTCTTCTTGCCACATCTAATTACAGAAACTTATGATTAGTGCCCTTTACCTGTGAAGTTTTCTGTTGTATGTTATTTTAATATTGTTACGATATGAAGCCAGCAAATTTCGTTGAAATACCCAAATACCTCCTCATATAAAGAAAGTAATCCTTGGACAAGAATATACTTTAATCATTAAAAAAATTGTTTAAAATTTTAAAAGTAGTCTTGTTCCAGATTTTCAAATAAGAAGTTAAATTTTCTAAATTACGTATTTAAAATCAAAAGCTCAAAGAGTCATATTCTAACCTTTGATAACTGTGATGAATTTGGCAGAATAAGAACAATATCTTTTTTAAGTAATCAACCTAAACCGTAACAATTAATCAACAGAGAATGAAACCAGATAGCTCTATTTCGTGGTGTTGGTAAGAAATACCTTTTCTTAAGCATACCTGTGCCCTCTCTCCTCCGATCCTTGTGACTTTGTAAGAGTCCTTGTCAGAGCGCGCAGGTATGCTTAAGAAAAGGTGATTCTTACCAATACCAAGAGATAAGCCCTCTGGTTTCATTGTCACATCGTTTCTCTGTTTATTATTTTGTCAGATCCTATAGCCTCACTGACGAGCCCTTGGCGCAACGTATCTGGTGATGAATCGGGTAGAAGAAAAAAGCTACCCTTGTACTTTTTGAAAACAATTAAGTTAGGAGTTTTTTTAGCTTACACATCAAGTAATAGAATAAAGTAAAATCATTAAATTGTTCTTTTAAGATGCTCAAAAATACCACCCCGTATTCTAATACATTTTTATGCACGGTTTTAAACTGCATGTGCTTCTGAATTGGCTTTTTTTAATAAACTAACAAAAATAAGTCAAGCGGGGTTAGATCTGGTGACCGACGAGGCCACTGAATAGTGCTTAGGGCCATTTATTTATTCAAATTTATTGATCATAGTACGTAAAATTTGATAAGTTCCTATGTAGCTGTAGGCAGGTGCGCCATCCTGTTAATATATATAAATTTCAATAGCGACATTATTTTTTAGCTTAAAACGAAAATTCATTGTAAGATTGGCTTACCAGTTATTAAAGGATGTGAACAGTTGTTGCAAAATGCAGTGAAAGTTAACAATTGATTTGATTCATAAACGGCTCATCTCAGTGCCACGACATTAAGGTTAGCCAAGCAAAAAAAAAATTGCAGTATTTACCTCGCAGCCGCCCCTTTTTAACCCGCCTGTAATTATTTATTACTCTAATTGTATCTTGTTAATATGCATAAAAGGGTTAGGGCGTGTGAGATGTGTATTTAAGTATCTTAAAATGTTTCGAAAATATTCCAAGAAAACCTTCTTCACGGGACAACTTCTAATACTCTATTGATTGTGATGGGCTACATGCTTGGTGAAATGGATATTCCACGGTAGAGGAAATTAAAGTCGTACTTGTTATATTTCACAATTTAATTCAGTTTCCTGACACGTGTTTCAACCGTTGCGGATCTTTATCAAAGGCATATAAGACAAAACTAAATTCTACATGTCATTAAAATAAAAATTGACGGATGATGGGTTATTTTGGTCCTTAATTTACAGGTATTAACCAAAGGTTCAACTAAATTACAGGTGTTATTATAGAGGTATTTACATCTAAGTAATAAAATGAAGAAAATGATATTGTGTATATAATTATGAGTTTTTTCGTTCGTAATTATTGACAGTGTTTATTGCATATTTATCTTAAGTTATTAGGCTATTAAGTATTAGATTGGCACCTGAAGGTATTTCAAATACAGTTCAATCAGATATACAGGTCACACAAGTCAAAAAATCTCCAAAAAAACTCAAAAACCATAACCTATTAGAAACATTAGCAATCAAAAACGCCTTAAAAAATCGATGTAATGTTGTTAATAATCAAATTGAAATACCTTCAGGTGCCAATCTAATACTTAATAGCCTAATAACTTAAGAGAAATATGCAATAAATACTGTCAATAATTACGAACAAAAAAACCCATAATTATTTACACAATATAATTTTCTTAATTTTATTACTTAGATGTAAATACCTCTATAATCACACCTGTAATTTAGTTGTACCTTTGGCCAATACCTGTAAATTAAGGACCAAAATAATCCATCATCCGTGAATTTTTATTTTAATGACATGTAGAATTTAGTATTGTCTTATATGCCTTTGATAATGATTCCCAAGGGTTGAAACACGTGTCAGGAAACTGAATTAAATTGTGAAATATAACAAGTACGACTTTAATTTCTAATACTCTGTTTAAGATCCAAGCGTTGTAGGCCACATGTTTATACGAAACTTTCTTCATAAAATCCGTAACCATCAGTAACCATTGTTTATTTTCAGGTGAAGGAAGTGACTACCTTAACGTGGCAATTAAAGACGGCTGCCTCAGCTTAACCATGGGCCTGGCGAACGGCAAACAAGAAATGCAGATTAAACCTAACAAAGTTCGGTTCGATGACAATCAATGGCATAAAGTGAGCGTGCACCGGAGGATACAAGAAGTAAGTAAATTGTAATAATAAGAGAAATCTATCTACGAATTATTTGCAGTATGAAGGGGTAAAAGTTCCTTCTTGTAAAAACCTATAAGTTTTCACCTCTCAGACCAACATCAGGGCATCTGTAAGTAAATTTCACTTTTCTTAGTTTACTTAGGGTAAAAGTGGGAGAGACGCCACACATTCCTTATCTCGCGATGTGAAAGAGATAGCCCTATATTTTATACTGGAAATAACTACTTATCGACGCTGTCGTCGTAACGAGTCAGTGCCTGTTCGGCTGCCCTTCAGTGCGCTAAGTATTGTTAAAAAATATTTTTTTCTGCGTAATTTATTCGATAAAAATTTTGAGCACATTGTGAATGCCATAAGTACAGCGGCGATAAGTTAAAGTGAGTACTTATTTTAATGTTTGGTTCAGCTTGTTTTTAACATAATAAAATAGTTACTTTCCTAAGAAGTGCGGACAGTGATAGGTACTTTCCCGCACGCGACTGCAGTTGACCCGAACGACGCGGAGCGGAGTTCTGCCAAGCGGTCAAGGGCGGGAAAGACACTTCACGCATGAGTTAGGAACATTATTTTTTCTACGACCGTATATACAAAAAAGTGTTAAGTGTTAACTGGCAAGTGCATAAAGATGACGTCGATGGGGATGGCATCGGTTGCAGGTCGAATAAAGATGACGTTGATGGTGACGGTAACGGTTGTAAGTCATTTGTAGATGAAGGAATTTTATTTGATATGTTTTTCTTCTGATTTTCGGAGTCCCCCTAAAGAGCCCTCAGAGACAGTAGTAGACTTCCAGCCACCGAGGCGCTTTATGTTGGTTATCCCTTCACCTGAGTCTGTTAGTAACGTCGCCGAAGAACGTCTGAAACTGTATCCTGTATAACGTTCCGGGTTAGGTAGGTGCAAATATGCAGCAACCTCTGCTGGCATCTTACCAAAAGTGTTTACGCCAACGCATTGAACTGAGCATTTTACTTTCTTATAATTAATAAAAAAGCGGCGGTGCGGAGTGGTAGGTGGTCGTGAATTTGCGTACTTTCTGTACAGCATCAAATAGTAGGTTCCATTATTTATTTCTTCAGATAAAACAAGATCTTGACGATTGATTTTTGGAATCAGAAATTTTCACAACAATTAGATTGCCTTTATCTTGAATGTCGTCGACAGTGACGTTCTGCGGAGAGCACCAGCCAGAGCAAAAATGGTACTCACTTTAATCATCAGGTATATATACCTCATCAGGGGCTAGCATAACCTTGGATATATCTTCTTTGGTAAAAACCTGCGCTTTCTGTGCTCGAAAACCAAAATTTTTTTGTTTGAGAAATGACGTTAACTTATGGAAGTTCCCTATATCCAAATTTTGTTTTATTTTTACTAGACTTTTTACCATCGAATAGCGGGACCATAATGTATTAGATTTCAAAACCTTACTTAGGTCTGAAAAATACGCCAGAAATACCTCTTCCTTACAGGTTTTCGCCCCTTTCTCCTTACACCATATAACAAAATGTTCGTATTGCTTTTCATACCTAAGTCTGGATTTGGCAGGTTAGTTCAGCTCGGAATTTACTTTATCTGCAGCCTTCAAAATGGCTTCGGGAAGTTCTTCGTCGGATGAATCCATTAAATATTGCTTTGATTCGGTTTAGATTAGAAGAAGACTGTATACTGTCACTTCGAAGACACTTTGAACAACTTTGACGTTTTAATAACAATGACACGCCTTGGTTAACATAGCACATGATATCAAACCACCCGTCACAGGTTGATTTAACAGTTGTTTTGTGACATGGCTTTAAAGAAATGTACAGGGCTATATAAAAATATCTTCATTATTTTATATTTTCAAAAAATTAAAAATACAACAAGCTAGAAAAGAGGTAGATTTTATTAGATGGACTATTTCGTAAATACTTATTTACCTATTGTAACAATAGTTATACCTTTCAAGGCAAAAAACTATCTAATAAGGTCAAAATTTGCATAATTTTACTTTCCCGCACAAGTACGGGAAAGTGACATCTTCAAAACTAAAATGCGTGCGGGAAAATGGGTTAAAACGCACGGTCGTAGAAAAAAAATTTTTTGTATCATTGTTTATACTAAGTGATATTTTACCTGTATGGCATTTATCCTCCACAATAAGGAGAGAAGCCACGGCTTATATGATATGTGTTTTACTGTTAAATTTGAAGAAGGTATTTACTATTTCAGAATGCCCAGAAAATATGTACTTCCCCCATTGCAATAATTGTGGGAGGGAAATAGTATGTCATGGCATCTCTCCCACATAGTGTGTGAAAAAGGCCATTTTGAAACTTGTGATATTTTAATTTCTAGATTTCTATTTTTTTGAAATAATGTCCTAAATTGTTTTTTGCCACATAGTGTATAAGAGTAACTTTCCTGCAAAAAATATACGATTTGAATATATTGCATTTTTTTTTTATAAAATTTCACACTTGCAAGAACTATGGCGTCTCTCCCACTTTTACCCTACCTCACTTACATATGCCTTGATGATGGCCTGATGGGCTGAAACGCGTAGGATTTACTATTAAACATATTTTTTTAAAGAAGCAAGTTAGAACTTTACTTTTACTTCTTCATACTTGCAAATGTCCGTTCTTGACAGCAGCTATGACTTCGTGAGTTATTTTTATTCAAAGTTGGTAATGGTGCGAATATTCAAGGTAAATGTCCCAGTGATCGACAGGCTATATATGCTAGAATTCAAGTTTTTAATTGAAATATCTTTTTATTTAGACTATAGAGTTTTCCAACTGTATAAAACTATACCAATGTTTATAGTAAGCCATTATCAAAATTTTGTCGTAAGCCACTGGCTTCGTATCGCTTGAAAAAAAAAATATTAAACGTTATACACGCGAAAAGTACGTGAACAATAACGTAAAATAGTACTTTCCGGTCTTGTAACATAGTATACTATTTATTTAATAATGTTACATTACTAAATTAATAGTTTAAAAGACACTAGCGTGCAGCTCCATGGCCTCAAGCTCAAGCTGGATATTTTTTCTTTGCATTGCAGAATGAATCCTTTATGGCGCTCTGTGAGTGGGGCATGTGAGATTATACTCCTTCCAGTGTAATGATGTTCTCCAGATGGAAGAATTTTTAAACAGTGTCGTCGAGGGACACTAAGCTGAACCACTTACGAGTGGGCTGCAGTGGTTTGTCGTGTATTTCTACCATGCAACGCTCTGGGTGGAATCAAGCGGGCAACCTTAGTTGAGCACTTGCACTTAAATATATTTGTAAAATAAACTCGAGTCGTCTAACCTGCCTTCGATGTTCAAGGCTCTCAGGTTGTTTGTCAGATCAGGGTATGTTTAGGAGCAGTGCCCCAAATATGTGAACAGTATTCCAGCAATCATCGATTTTGGGGTTTATAGAGCATCAAAAGTTGTTAGGGTGAGTTCGTTCGGAGAAGTACTTTAGCCACAGCTGCCTTAGCAATGACCGCAACGTGACTATGCAAAGTCATATGGCTTTCCAAATCGACGCCTAATAAATAAATTGTTGAAGCCAAGGGAATCCAGTGTCCCGCCATGACTATAGCCGGTTCTTCAACATTAACTTTTTTAGAAGAAACAGCAGCCTGGGTTTTTTAGCGTTAAATTCTACTTGGTTACTGTCACCCCAAGACAGAATTTCGTCCAGGTCCTTGTTGAGATGTGAAACCTCTTGCTGCCTTTAGAGATATGCATTGGTAGTCGATGTCCGAGCATCCAAAGTAAAAGATGAAGCAAGTGTGCTGCCATCAACAAAGCTATATATAGGATTTTTAGTATTTTCCAAAATATCGTTAATGTACAGGGTGTTTCATTAAGGTCGAAGAGCGGCCATATCTCGGAAACTATTGGGCATAGAAATTCAGGAAAAAAAAATTTATAACTAAAGTGGCCATGGGAAAATCCTGGAAATAATTTTTAAGTTCCGAATTTTGCCGCAAGGGGGCGCAATTGAAAAGTAAATTTTTAAATTTTAGATATCTCCGAAAATTGCACGTTAAGGTATATTTTTGATAACACCATTAAAAAGCTTGGACAATTTTGCATAATTTTGGTCCCATGCTTATTGGCGTACCGACTTTAGTAAGAGTGGGGGAAGCTGTTGAATGTGTAATCATTTAAATCGCTGTAACTTATCAACGACTTATCCGATTTTAGCAAACTAAAACTTGTTTGGAAGAGAAATGTAAGTACTTTTAACTATCGTCTTGAGTGGTCCATGATACTTCTCAATAAAAATACAAGAGGGCGCAATTTGCAATAATAACACATTTCTTAACTTTATTCATTTATTTCAAATCATACGGTATAATTGTGATACCATAATCGAAAAGTAGATGAAATTTGCTACAAAAAATGTCAAAACCGCAGTTCGATATCTCCATCCGTTTCAGAGTTATTGCCAATAGAATAATTTTTAAGACTTTAAATGAAGAAGCGGTTGTTTTCATAGTTTTGTGATCAAGCATTCCATGACAAAAATTATTTTTAAACTTTATGGTTAGGTAGGTTTGTTTCTCATTATTCCAATGTCAAACTCCGTGCCTTCCTTTACACTTTATCTAGGCTTAGGACTAGTCCAAATCATGTAAAATACAAAATTTGGAGCGTGTTTCAAGGCCAACGGGCCATAAAACAGTATTGAAATAATTATCGGAAACTATTGAAGGAAACAATATTCATGGAAAGCTTCTTAGGAAAACAATTGAGAGACTTTATAAATGTTCAAAATGACCTCCGTTGTGCAAAATACAACGATTAATTCTTTTTCTAGAACTAGAGACAGCTGTTTCAATTTCAGCTCGTGAAATCGAATTTAGTGCATTTTCAATTCGCTCAATCATGTTGTCTCGTGTGGTTGGTCGCGTTTTATATACAATGTCTTTTATTCGCCCCCACAAGTAAAAATCTAACACAGTTAAATCCGGGGATCTAGGTGGCCAAGCAAACAAACTACCCCTTCCAATCCAGCGATTTGGGTATCCAATATCTAAAAAATCACGGACCATATGCGAAAAGTGTGCCGGGCATCCATCATGTTGATACCACATGGATGTTCTTAGGCCAATAGGAACATCTTCTAAAAGGATAGGCAAGTCATTTTGTAAAAAGTTTAAATAAGATTCACCATTTAGATAATCATTAAAAATAAACGGTCCGATAATTCTGTGTCCTAATACTCCGCACCACACGTTAACACTCCATCTGTTTTGGTGATCCACTTCGCGCATCCAGTGAGGATTTGTCTGTGACCAATAGTGCATATTGTGTAAATTAACTTTGCCACAGCTACTGAAATTGGCTTCATCAGTCCATAACACGTGGGAGAGGAATTGAGGATTCTCGTTACACATCTCTCTTAGCCAATAGCAATAGTCGAGCCGTCTGTCATAATCACTTTCTGATAGCGCCTGATGTAAAACTATATGATAGGGATGCAGCTTAAAATCCCTTAGAATTCGGAACACTGCAGTACAACTTATACCTAGGTCTAAAGAAATTGCTCTTATGCTTAAATGCGGATCGGCCTCTACGTACGCAAGAACGTTTGTAATGTTGACTTCATTTCTTACTGGACGTCTTCTAAAAGCAACTGAAATGCGTCGTACACTTCCCGTTTGCCTTACGCATATTGCCAGTCGCTGAAATACTGCTCTGCCATAGTGCTTTCGTTCAGGATATCTGAGAGCATATTCGCGTTCCGCTATAGGCGCATTTTGAAAACATTCAAAATATACGGCCAGCATATCGTAAGCTTCGGCATTGGTATAAGCCATTTTTGAAAGGTACGTATCACAATTTTCTATCAAGAAGTTTAAGATGAATTACGGATAAACTTTTGTCAACACCTTTCAAAATGAAACTAGTTGACAACTATTTGCATTATTTGTCTTATCTCCATGGAAACTTTCAGATTTTATTTCACAGCTATCTAGATTTATTTTTTAAAACACATCATATTGTTAGAGTTACGCCTAAATGACACGTTTTCCATGATTGCCATTAATTCTAGAGTGGTTTCTGGGCCATTGGAATAATGAGAAACAAACCTACCTAACCATAAAGTTTAAAAATATTTTTTGTCATGGAATGCTTGATCACAAAACTATGAAAACAACCGCTTCTTCATTTAAAGTTTTAAAAATTATTCTATTGGCAATAACTCTGAAACGGATGGAGATATCGAACTGCGGTTTTGACATTTTTTGTAGCAAATTTTATCTACTTTTCGATTATGGTATCATAATTATACCGTATGATTTGAAATAAATGAATAAAGTTAAGAAATGTGTTATTATTGCAAATTGCGCCCTCTTGTATTTTTATTGAGAAGTATCATGGACCACTCAAGACGACAGTTAAAAGTACTTACATTTCTCTTCCAAACAAGTTTTAGTTTGCTAAAATCGGATAAGTGGTTTATAAGTTACAGCGATTTAAATGATTACACATTCAACAGCTTCCCCCACTCTTACTAAAGTCGGTACGCCAATAAGCATGCGACCAAAATTATGCAAAATTGACCAAGCTTTTTAATGGTGTTATCAAAAATATACCTTAACGTGCAATTTTCGGAGATATCTAAAATTTAAAAATTTACTTTTCAATTGCGCCCCCTTGCGGCAAAATGCGGAACTTAAAAATTATTACCAGGATTTTCTCATGGCCACTTTAGTCATTAATTTTTTTTTCCTGAATTTCTATGCCCAATAGTTTCCGGGATATGGCCGCTCTTCGACCTTAATGAAACACCCTGTATAGTAAAAAGAAGGTGGGCGATAAAATAGAACCTTGAGGGTCTTCGGTATCCGGCATTTTAAATGTCTCTGAAAGAAATCCTTCCATCGCCACTCGCAGAGAATTTTCATTAAGAAAGCTTGACAACCATGAAGAAAATTGAATCGGTATTCTCTATGCTCTCCCTTTAGTTAGGAGCCCCTCATGCCATACTAGGTCAAAGGCCTTGGAAATGTCCAGTGCTACCGCCCACATAAATTTCACGCCACATGCTCGCTCGCTGCAACTTCAATGATTACTTTAGGTTAGGTTAGGTTATGCGTCAATTCTTAGATATTTTTCTAATCAAACGATCGTTCGAGTTGCTGAATTATTGCATAGAAAAATTTTACAAAATTTGTAATTTTAGCGATTACTGGAACATCTACCATAATATTAGGTTTTAAAAAAGATATTGAATACACTTTTACAGTCAGTTGCATAAAGTTTGTTTAAAGATTTAGAAAAATACAAAAGGATGAAGGAAATGATCGTTCGTGGGTTAAATGATGTTAGATATAGAGAGAGATTTTTTTGTGTATCTCTTATCGATCTTCGAAAGTTAAATATTTAATTTAGCTGCAATAGCAAAGATACACTTTTCATTAAGCAACTGGCTCAAGAGTACGTGACTTTGTCTGTTCTATTTGCAGGAAAATAAATATTAACCGTTACAGTAAAGACATGCACATATCAACGAGGCATATGTCACGAATAGCTAAATTATGCAAAATATCTTTAAAAGACGTTTGAAATTTGTATCTAAATAAACCAGTCTGCAGCTTTATAATTGTAACAAACCTAACACGCTATATCCTTTTTTTTTGCGATCTAACTTTAATATTCCGTAACTTAATATTATTTTTGTTTGCAGATTTCAGCAATTACCAGCTTTTGTCGGGTAAGTGATTAACGCTGTGTACCAAAGTAATTGTATTTATTTTTGCTTAAATATATCCCGCGAATTTAGGGTTTAAATAATGTAACGCTGGGTTTAAAATTGTGATGATGTAACATCAACGTCTAAATAGAACGACGAAAAATAAAGATATGTCTGTTTACTTGGCAAAATAAGGAGTTGGAAGCTAAAATATAAAGTGATAATACATAATAATACCTATTATACAGTGAGTCCCAGAAGCAAGGTCTAAATTCATTTAAAATTCAGTGGTGTGTTTTTTGGAACAATGCTTGGACTCGTCGATATTTATTTCTTAATGTGTTTTTTTTTGCGGTAAATTCAGGTATACAGGGTATCCCAAAAATAAATTATGACCAACATCATCATCTATTTTTTATTCCATTTTTGAATTTTGCATCGAATTCTAAGTATGTTTCATGTACCATATCCTATACCTAAACTCAACAGTTATTGGAAAAATTACGATTGAACATATTAATAAGTAAGACAGTATTTTTGAGGATTTATTTGTAAATCGAGCAAAACATTCCATTATGTGTTTGCATTGTTTTTTTTCAATTCTGGTATTTCTAAATGTTGACTTGTCACCGTCTAGTCCCATACTTTATGACAATATTATTTCTAACAAGTAATTGTCAAGTGTAGTTGCAAATTAGGGGTTTTCACAATGGTGAAGTTAACGGAACGAGAAAAAATTGAAATTCTATTCATAGTTGGGTTTGGTGATAGAGTACGTACACAAATAGAAACTGCTCAATTATTTAATGAAATCCATCCTAATGGTCCTTCCTTATGTCAAAAGGCGGTGAGTATCGAAGAGCCTAAATTTAGAGAATTCGGTCATGTTAGAGTTTGCCTAAATGTGGTCATTCTGCTCGAGATGAATATATGAATATGTATATGAAAGTATGTTTGGTGGCTCTATTTCCGAATCCATTTGACCCAGACTCCCCTGACGAAGAACTGATGTTCTAGCAAGACGGTGCTTCTCCGCATTATGCTGCCACCGTGCGTATATTTTTGGATGTTCCCAATCGGTGGATAGGAAAGAGAGGACCTATCGAATGGCCTGCTGGGTCGCCAGACCTAACTCCGCTAGACTTCTTTTTGTGAGGTTACCTCAAATCGAAAGTACTTGTTGACAGGCCAAATAATCCGCAGGAGTTGAAAAGTGGACCCAAAAAGAAGTGCGTGCAATAATTCCGGAAATGGTTGAAAACATGCAAAGCGAGTTTATGGATCGCCTTGGATATTGTCAAGCCGTAAATGGCGCACATTTTCAACATTTAATTTGATTTGTTGTTCTGTTCTTTTTAAATCAACAGGTCTTATTTATTGATATGTTCAATCGTAATTTTTTCGGTAACTGTTGAGTTTAGGTATAGGGCATGGTACATGAAAAATACTTAGAATTCGATGAAAAATTCAAAAATGAAATAAAATATGCATCAAAATGATAAAAAAAACTCAAATGTTGTTATCCAATATTCATTTGTTTTCAATTAATTTTCAATAAAGTTAATCCAACATTAACATTGTTTTAAATAAATCATTGGTTTAGTTAATTGTCAAAAATACCGCCATTGACTTCCAAGCATTTCCTGCTTCGTTTACGAAGGGCGCGCGTGGATCTTCTAATTGATTCGTGCCTTTCTTTAGTATTGAGTACAGCATTTCTAATGCGTCTAATTAATGCATCCCTAGTATCTACTTTTACTTTCTAAACCTCAGTTTTTAACCAACCCCATAAATTGTAGTCTAACGGCGTGAGGCCTGGCGATCTATGAGGCCAACTAATAGGACCACCGCGACCAATCCAAACCCCTGGAAACATTTTTTGGTCTAAATATTGCTTGACCCGACGATCGATATGGGCAGGCGCTCCGTCGTATTGATATTACATTTCAATTCTGATGTTTAAAGGCATCTCCTCTAGTAGTCCTTGCAATTCATTTTGTAAAAAACTTAAGTAGTGATCCCCTGTAAGGCGACTTTCCAAAAGAAAAGGGCCAATTAAATTATTATCGATCATGCCGCACCACACGTCTACTGAAAACCTGTGTTGAAAATTACTTTCGACTATTGCGTGAGGATTTTCGTCCGACCATACATATGAGTTTCGATTAATATTGATGCTGTCACGGGTGTGAATGTAGCTTCGTCAGTAAAAAGTATGTGCGGTAAAAGATGACGATTATTAATTATTCACTCACAAAATTGCATACGCTTGGCGTAGTCTCCATGTTGAAGATTCGTACACGCTGTACATGGTACGGGTATAAGCCTTGCTCGTAAAGCGTATTGATCACTCTTTTTTGGGGAATCCCTAACTGAATTCCAATTCTTCGTGAGCTTGTCGTCGCATCTTCTTCTACTAAAACTAGAATATTTTCTATGTCTTCTAAATGTTGTGTTTAATGTGAATGGCTCGTTCGGATGTTACATTAGCACTTGGAAACGTTCCGGTCTCGCAGAGTTTGTTGAAAACTCTGATAAAGGCCTTTCTGTTCGGTGTTCTTTCATGTGGAAATCGTTCACGATATTCTTCAGCAGCCGCTGTAGCATTCCCATTACACAAACTATAAATAAAAACCATATTGGCGAGATGTGAATAAATGTGTGGCATTTTATAATATGAAAATGATACAAATCCGGAAGTTAACGGTTCATCAATGTAACATATAATACTGACCCTAATAGGATAGTGACAGCACAACAATCAAAAGCAAATAGTAATAACATTTGTTACAGGAAAGCTAAATTGATGCAATATTTTGTTTTTGCGTTATAACTTGAAAACAAATGAATATTGGATAACAACATTTGAGTTTTTTCTTATTATTTTGATGCATAGATTACACTCTTAGAGTTAGGCCCATTGCTCGCGACTCACCCTGTAGATATTTTTATTTGAAAAATTGAAGTTGATGGTCGTAACTTATTTTTGGGCTACCCTGTATACATGGGTTTATTATCAAAAAACCATATTAGGAAATAAAAATCGACGGGACCGAGCGCTTTTTGAAAGAACACACCGCTAAATTTTAAATGAATTTAGATATTACTTCTGGGACTCACTGTATACAGTGCCAGGTATTCTCAACTTTAATTTTTAGAAATGGCGGCGGAAGCCACCTTGAAAAAAATGTTAAATGACAAGTGGAGTCGAGTGCTACCTCATTTGATAGGAATTTTTAATTTGCAAGCCATCCCCAAGTCGCAGGTGATATTTTAGAAATTTGAGAGGTTTTATTTTTGACGTGTTACTCCACTTAATTTCCTAGGTCTTAATTTGGAATTTATTTCAACTATGCCTTTGATCGAAAGCAAGTCTCAGGTACTTGGCTTTTTGAACCCAATTTACCCTTATGCCGCCAACCTTTAGCAAAGGTCTAAAAGAAAATTACCTTCGTCTTGGCCGGATTCAAACAAATCTTCCAGTCCGAAAGCCGCTTTCTAGTGAAATATTGTGCCTTTGCAGGCTAAACACCATTATCCGCGGTGACTTTGCAACAGAAGTAATTGCAGTATCGTCAGCAAATGAAAACATCTCGTTAAATCTGTCTCTCGGAATGATGTACAACATCGGAACTTCCACCCCGTTTTGGATTAGAAATTCCGCCTTCTGACAAGACCACAAAACGTTTGTCCTCCAGAAAGACGATGAGAACCTTAACGATATAATTGGGGGCCTTCAACTTTATTAGTAAATCAGCCCGCAGTGCCAGACCTTATCAAATTGCATTCGAAACGTCGAAGAATATCGCTCCCATGTGAGCTCCTCTATTGAAACCTTGTAAGATTCCTGTTGCCAATCTAGTGGTCTGTCTCACGGTGCAATGTTCTCCCCTAAAACGAAACTGTTCGTCCGGGAGAACATTTTAATTATTACTCTAGAAATGTGAAGAGGAATGAAAAATAGAACTGTGAAGTTCTGAAGCTTTTACTTTTAAGACGCTGAAATACTGTTATCTCCGTAGAACAAAAAGCGAAAGTTACTTTAGTGCGTGCGCGCACTAGGCGATCATGGCCGCGCGTATTACAATGCATTCTTGATATGGCATACGCGCACTAGACGACAGCGACCCGTTGGCCGCGCGGCCAGAGAGATCCAGACTGCAACACGGCGGCTCAGGGGCCGCCGCGGCCAATCAAACACATACAGTGTTTTAAGAGGTAGCACACTTGGCCGCGCGACTGGCGTTTCTTCCGCAGCTTCAGTATGATGTTGTTAAGCAGACATGCAAAATGTCTACAAAAATGGATACCGAATTATTTATTATGGAGATCGAAAAGATACCAGCGATTTGGCAGTTACTTAAGTGACGAATACATCGACATTCGTGTATTAATTAAAAAATTTTTCTTCATATTGTCGAAGATCTTGATAAAATGTACCTATTAAACATCCCCTTTAATCGTCGACAATCCAAAAGAGGATGTACCCCTATTATTTTTTTATTCCTCAATTTTCTTTTTCGCGATAGGTATCAAACAGCAGCTACTTGCACAGCGTCCATTTCTACACTGAGTAAACTTAGCCCCGCGACCGACAAATATTGCCAATTTGCTTATTTTCTGGTCGCGCGGTCATGGTCGCCTAGTGCGCGCACGCACTTAGAAATGGTAGAAGGGTTGATGTCCAGTGAGTTTATTCAACACAGGACGCCATTTAGGATTTTCAAACCAAATTTCCACATATTGTTATGGATTTCGACACATTTTGCCAAGTTTTGACTAGATCTGTAGCTTTGTTTAGAGAAACAAGAAAGTGTGAGTAGGAAGAAAGACTGTGGGGGCCCTAAAATTGGCACTGCACAAAAAGTAGAGAAATTGAGGCCAATTGTTAATAAATACCCACAAACTCCTATTCGGCGTTTAAGACAGCAAGTACCTAAATGTTCCATTATGTTCCAAGAATACAAAATATATTATGGACTGTGCAAACTACTCTTATTATGAATTTTTTTTTTATTTTACTTTTTTACGGTTCGTCGGCGTATCTGAGGCCATCTAGAACCGGTCATCGACCGTACGGTTTTTAATCGTGCAGTCTACCGACTGGAGAGTGTGAAAAGGCACCTTCATCCCACGAGATATCCGATCTCATCCGGCCTGTCCGGCGTGAATAGGATGGTTTTGATGTCGATTCATTTTACACTCTTCCCTAAGACAACAGCACGCGGTGTTTCCCAAGCGTACTAGCCGCTTAACTTCGGTGATCTGACGGGAACCGGTGCTTTAGGTGTCGCTAGGCCCTTGCCCTTATTATGAATTTAAGCATGCAAACTTTGTTCTGATTAACAATTTTTTACAGTCCTATGACTGGCTGTCAATTGCAGATATTAATATTGATGTAATGTTACGTAATTTTTATTATGGGGTATTTAACTGTTTTGTTCGAAATGTTTGTACCTTTAAGGCAGTCTCAATCGGCAATAGAGTCCCAATCTGGTTCTCACATGACCTTAAAAATCTTATATTGAGTAAAAAAATTGCCCATAAAAGACACAAACCATCAAACAGCGAGGCTGATTACAAAAACTTTCATCTCTTACGTGTGCAATGTAAATCACTTTCTAAGGGTTGTTACAGTCGTTACATAACCCATGCAGAAGACACTATAAATAGCAACTCTAATTTCTTTATGGAACTTCATTCACTCTAAATCCAATGAGGGTGCCTTTCCTAAGGAAATGCACCTTGATATGAACACAGCAAGGTATATATATTTTTAAAATAATAAAATTCATTGTGGGTAGCCATAGCTCGACACATTAATTTGTAGCTGCCGAAAGAACGCGAACAAAAAACGTTTAGTGGTTTACGATGTTGCCACATACCGACCCTGGAATTTATATTTATTAAAAATAATTAATAATATATCTAAGATACTAAGATTATTCTGATACAATTTTAACATGCTAAATTTCTTCTTATCCTATTAATTTTTATATTGAAGTGGCATGAAAATATAGAAACATAATGCACTATTAATGTTAACAGGTGGCTATTGTAAATTTAATTCGTTCAAACGAACCGCGTGTCGCTCGTAAAAACAAGCGACCGATATATGTGTGTGTCAGTGGAGTAGTGATACAACCGGCGAAAGTTATTCAGTTTTTACGAATACGTCGGTGCAGTGTCGCACAACGTTAATGCATGTGTCATTGACATTATTACGACCAAGTCTAAAAAATCATTATCACTGAATTAATCATGAACTGTTTCTTTTTTATATTTAAATATAATTTCGTCTTTTAATTGCATTTAAAAACATATCGGTGCAGTGCGCCCAAGGCTACGCCATATTTTAAAGGATTATTGTGTTTTCCCTTATCAATACATGATATTGCCAACCTTTTGCTCAATACTTTTCATCAGTTTTTAATCCCAATAACAGTACAGCGACTAATCCTGTTTCCACTGAGAAGTTCGAGATTATCACTAGTATCAGCTTAGGTGCAGCTAGCATTCAAAATGCCTTAGCTGAGCTTGATGTTAATTAGGCCCGGAGGGCATTCCTATTAGGGTTTTAAAATATTGTATCATATATTTTCAAAATCTTTTAAATCAGGCAATAAAAATGACGTAACTACTGACCAATCAGTATTCTTTCGGCTATACCTAAACTATTTGAGCACTGCATTGAAACTGTTCTAACCAATGCCGTCCAGCAAATAGTGGTGAGTAATCAGCATGGATTTACCTCTGGTCAAAACAAAAATTTGTATCAACGTAGCGTTGATACAAATTTGTTTCTTTTTATTATTCGTATCAATAATGCTTTTGATAAGGTTGCTGAGCCCACGTTATCTATACAGACTTTAGCAAGGCTTTCGACAAGGTGAATCATACCATTCTGCTTTCTAAGCTGTCCAATTACGGGCTAACCGGCATATTACTCTCCTGGCTGCAATCATACCTCTCTGATAGAGAGCAACATGTTAAGATCGACGATTATCTATCGGAGCCATTTAAAGTTACCTTGGGAGTTCCGCAGAGATCTCATCTGGGGCCCCTCTTATTTAATCTTTTTATTAATGACTTGGGTAGTATGTTGACCTCTGACCACTTACTATTTGCCGACGATTTAAAAATTTTCACCCAAGTAACATCTCCTTAAGATGTCATCTCATTGTAGAACGATATTAGCACTGTGTTTTCCTGGTGTCAACTCAATGGCATGTCACTGAATATCGATGAATGTTGCTTTATGAGGTTTAGCAGATCGAGAAAAATGTTTGTTTCCACTACTAACCTATAACATCGCCATTATTGACCGATTATTAACGCTAGAAATCGTTTTTCTCTACCTTATAAGTCATTATTGACCATGGTCAATAATAAGCCATTGAAATCCATTATTGACCGATCTTTGACCTTAACCGAATTTTGTTTGAACGCAGGCAACTTGATTTTTTAATTCTACAACATCAATTCATTGTGGTTAGGCAACTAGATAATTATCAATACATATTAGATTACTTGATATTGTAAAATATCGATACAATCAACATTTTTTCTGCTTCCAGCTTGCCACCTGACAAAACAACAAAATATTTTGCCAATTCCAAAGCGCAGGTAACTTGATTAAAAAATATACTTATACCTACCTATAATTTTTTATAATTATTAATACTATAAAGATAAATGTCATATAAAAGTTTGTAGTAATGGAAAAAATAATATATTAACCACGGTTTAGGCAGCTTATTATAGCCTTCGCGTCTTAAATCCCTCGTCGCTTCGCTCCTCGTGATTTAAACTCGCCGCTCGGGCAATAATGATGGCTGTCTAAACCTTGGTTAATAATATACTATTCCACTACTAACCTATAACATCGCCATTATTGACCGATTATCAACGTTAGAAATCGTTTTTCTCTACCTTATAAGTTATTATTGACCATGGTCAATAATAAGGTATTGAAATCCATTATTGACAGATCTTCAAGAATTTTGAACGCAGGTAACTTGATTTTTTGATTCTACAACATGAATTCATAAACATCATTTCTTGCGGTTAGGCAACCAAATAATTATCAATACATATTAGATTATTAGAGACGCCTGATATTGTAAAATATCGATAGGTACAATCAACATTTTTTCTGCTTCCATCCTTAATTCTGAAGGTGTACACATAATAATATCACTAACATTTTCTTTGCTCATTTAAAAAAAAACGGAAAACTCGTGAAATCTGATGACATAAATAAATAAAAATTGACATTGACAAAGCCACCTGACGAAACAACCAAATATTTTGCCAATTCCAAAGCGCAGGTAACTTGATTAAAAAATATCGTACCTCCTATAATTTTTTATAATTATTAATGCTATAAAGATAAATGTCTTATAAAAGTTTGTAGTAGTGGAAAAAATATTATATTAACCACGGTTTAGACAGCTTATAGCCCTCGCGTCTTAAATCCCTCGTCGCTTCGCTCCTCGTGATTTAAACTTGCCGCTCGGGCAATAATGATGGCTGTCTAAACCTTGGTTAATAATATACTATTCTTCATCAGTATGTCATCAATAATGTTGCTCTAAAAGAGGTGACTGTGGTTAAAGATCTTGGCGTGTACTTGGATACACATGCAGTTAACATTTTCTGAACACGTTGCTAAAATTACGTCTAGAGAGATCGTGTAGGGACTTCAAGAATGTAACAGCTGTAAAAACGTTATATATTTCCTTTGTGCTCAAGCATAGTTTGGTCGCCGTACATTCATATCAATAGGCTGGAAAATATTCAGAAAAAGTTTATCAAGTTTTTCAAACATATTCTTTTTAACTCTGGAATCAACTTAACCGACGACCAGGCTATGACTTATCCAAATCTGACAGCGCTTTTCCGCCGAAAGGAGTACTATGACGTCTGCTTTGCCTTCAAAGTATTGAATAATATTATTAAAAGCCCTGGATGTTTAAAGACTTTTCACACTCATGTTCCTAGTTACCAGACTCGTAATCTTTCCCTCCTGCATGTTCCATTTAGTAGAACGAATTATCTGGCACATACACACAACCAAACTTATATGGAATCACTCAGGATTTGTGACTAAAATATTTTGTAGGGAAAAAACTTGGTACGCTTGTCGAAGATAAAGGTTTTTGCTGTAAAAATAAACATGTTAACAAAAAATAAACGACTGCATATTATAATAATCTTTTAAATTTTGTATTCAGTAGTAAAATCACTTTAATCCGGTAATTTTGTTTCGGTCCAAAGAAGATAATAATGCCTTATGTTGGACTAACAGATGTGCAGAGAGGAAAAATTGTTGCTCTCGTTGAACAAGGAATGCCCCAAAGAGACGTAGCAGAGGTGGTAGGCGTTACCCAGGGTCTTGTATCAAAAACGTATGCAAGGTATCTGGAATTAGGAACTCTCAAGAATAGGCCTAGACAAAGTCGTCCAAGAGTTACAACTGAACAACAGGACCGCTTTGTGTGCCAAATTGCTAGAAGAAATCCAAATGTTTCTCATCCAGAGCTGAAAAGACAACTTCTGGAAGCTACAGGTGTAAATGTTTCAGTTGAAACTATACGAAAAATACTTCGTGCTCGAGGGTTGTACAACAGGAGACAGTTACGGGTTCCAGAGTTGTCCAGGCAAAACAAAACTGACCGGCTAAATTGGTGCCTTCAACATCAAAACTGGACAATTGAAAATTGGCAAAATGTTCTCTTTTCAGATGAGAGCAGAATTGACCTTAGGTCAGATGATCGTCGAATTTGGGTTCTCAGAGCTCCAGGAAGACAAGCTAGACTCCAGACTACCAGATCTATCCCAAAATATAAAGGAGGAACCGTAATGTTTTGGGGAGGTATTATGATGGGAGCAAAAACTCCTTTACTACCACTCGAACAAACTTTAACCGGTCGGAGGTATGTTGATTTGGTGTTAGAGCCGGTAGTTAGGCCTTGGCGAGGTGCAGTTGGGGATAATTTTATCTTTATGCAAGATAATGCACCTCCTCATACTAGCAGAGTGGCTCGAGAAATTCTGGAAACGGAAGGTGTCACAATTTTAGACTGGCCTGCATGTTCACCGGACTTAAATCCAATTGAAAACTTGTGGGACCAGCTTAAAAGAAGGATTAGAGCTCGTTGGGACAATCCAGGAAATATCGGACAGCTCATTCAAGCAGCGTTAGGAGAATGGGAAAACATACCACAAGAAAATGTTGCCAATTTAATCAGAAGCGGATTATTAAAATTAATAATTTTATATTTTTTATCGTTTTTTACTGGTTAATTTTACTATTATTAATTTTCAGAAACCTAAAAAAAACACTTCATGTTTCTTTTGTCAATTATAATTAATTCTTTAATTCGTATGTGAAAATTTTTTGATTAAAATCTTGGGTAAAGAATGACTTTTATTTCTAAATAAATAATTTTCATATATTCCACACATAATAAAAAATATTAGGTGATTCCATATAAGTTTGGTTGTGTGTAGTCCTATAAACAGGATGTCGACAAATGTCAATACATTTTATGGTTCCCTACATTTCTTCAATCAGTCTGATGATAAGTTTAATGTTCTTGCCAAAAGGGCTATCCTAGGTTAGGTTAGTTTATTTAATTTTGTCATTTGTAAATGCTTTTTATATCATGAAAATGTTGTTACGTAAGTAAATAAATAAATGTATCCTAAACGAATTCTGCAATACAATCCTGAAATGTGACATGCATATGCACGCTGATCGTCTATGCTTAGTCCAAGAATTGTTACCAAATGACAATCCGCAGCAAATGCTTAATTTTCAAAAAAACAATAGTTCTCATTGACAAAACAGATACAAATTAGCTTGAAACATAGTAATACAAAATAAATAGCATACACATTGAGTAAATATATATCTCTTTTAATAGATGAATAATCTTAACGTCTGCATGTAAATCATTTTGGTAAAAGCAATGAGTTACAATAAGTCGGATTAGGAACACGAAACTCATAGTACATTAAAAAAAGCATTAACTATGTAAAATGATCCAAATTAAAATGTTCTTCAAAAAATTCTGATATGTCATAATAAGGTCTCACAACCTTTTCAGATTTTATCCGCAATCCCATATTATTTGTTATTTGTCTTAAGGACCACCGTAAAAGATTAAATATCTTTTTACTGCCGAAAAATGTGGAGTTTCTTGTGTGAGTTGAAGTGGAGCGGGTTATAATGAAACTTATACAGACATTCTATTTATATATATCTTGATACTTTCGTTGCATAAAGGCGCGTTCCCATCTATAATAGTGGGTTTTATCGATCGGCAAGGCCCATCGGCCTGTACTGCATAAGTGGTAGCGTCTCGACTGGCACATGTTGATTTGCATAAAATACCGATCGGCCAGGTCCAACAAAAGTCGGTCTGGCTCAAGAAAAGTTTTAGTGGAAATGCAATGTCGATCGGCTTGGTGGGGGTTCAAGTTTTAGTGCAATATTTTATGACAAAAGTTCACAAACATCGGTACAGTCATCGATGCCTTCCATAACTGCCCCGCTAATTTCTCCAAATGTTTTATTAACACCTGCCCCATCATTAGCAATAGCGTTAGCAAATAATAATATTTATATTCCGACGTGTCATAATGACATTATTATGGATTTCATTTTCAGTGTCAAAATGACATACTTTATAGGACTGAGTACTATAATGAAAAATAGATGCAAAAATGAAAAAATTTATTATTTATTTTTTTACCTTTTCGTGTACGATATTGACAACCTTTTTCTGGGAACACCAAGTTTTGTAATTCGCATAAGTTTTTTCATATATGCCTTTAGACTTTTCGGGCAACAAACCAACAACTGCTTTATTGGCCAATTCTTCGATTTCTGATGGCAAATTATCCATATTATATTATATAAACGTTAAAATTAAAAATTCAATTCTGACAATGACAATACACACAAATATTTCTATAGTTACCTGGTTTAATTAAAATCCAGCTATTAGTTTACTGACGAAAACTTAAAATTCATCAAAAAAAACACAAAAATCGTCGGAATATAAAATATTGTATGAAATTCGGATCATAAACAATCATTATGGTACACGCCGTGTTATTAGACTCGGCTGACGCCTCGTCCAATAATACTCACGGCTAGTACCATAATGATCGTTATTATGATCCTTATAACATAAATATCTATTTGTCTATGGTTTTTAGAAAATATGCAATGAATTAAATGCTTTGAATCAAGTCTCGAATAAATTATGTTTTATAATATGTTTAAACAAAAAAAAAGTACCTGTATAAAATTCCTGTTATTTTTTCTACAAGTAGTGCTGTAGATACATCTGGAACACGCTAGAATTATCAGTAAATTTCACTTTCATTTCAAAAGATTAAGAAGTATTTTTCTACCAAGATGATGTACCTCATTGGTTTAAAGGTCATTATAAGTTTGAGTAACATAATATACCTCCTATAAGTTCAGAGTATAACTTTTCCACTACGCCAACTTTTTTTCTATTGCATCATCAACGCCGGAGTCCTTCAAGATTCTATATTGTCGCCCATCCTCTTTTTATTATACATTAACGATCTTTTGGAAAAAACTAAAAATCCTATATATAGCTTCGCTGATGACAGCACACTTGCGGTGCATGGTAGAAATACACGACGAGCCACTGCAGTCCACCAGTACGTGGTTCAGCTTAGTGTCCCTCGAACGACACTGTTTCAAAATTTTTTCATCTGGAGAACGTCATCACTCTGGAACGACCTCCCTGAGATCGTGTTCCCTAACGAATATAATCTCCAAAGATTTAAGACCAACGTGAATCGTTTCCTATGCACACACACCTCTCCCAGAGTGCCATAAAGGATTTATCCTGCAGTGCTGTGCCTTATCATAAAAAAAAATAGTACACTTGTTTCATCTTTTACTTTGGGCGCTTGGACATCTGCTGCCAATGCACATCTCTATAGGCAGCAAGCAGCAAGTGGTCTCACATCTCATCAAAGACCTGGAAGAAATTATCTCTTGGGGTGACAGTAAGTAAGTAGAATTTACCGCTAAAAAAATCCAGGCGGTAGTTTCTCTAAAAAAGTTAATGTTGAAGAACCGGATATAGTCATGGCGGGACACTCGATTCCCTTGGCCTCATCAATTCATTTGTTGGGGGTCAATTTTGCTAGTCATATGTCTTAGCATAGTCAGGTTGCGGCCATTGCTAAGGCAGCTTCGCAGAAGCTGGAAGTACTTTTTCAAACTAAGAACCTCTATACACCCTAACAACTTTTGATGTTCTATAAAGCTCAAATTGGACCATCGCTGGAGTACTGTTCGCATATTTGGGGCTCTGCTCCTAAACATACCTTGAGATTCCATTCAAAGAAGAGCCATTTGCTTGATTGGTGACCATGATCTGACAAACAATCTGGAAAACCTTGAACATCGAAGGCAGGTTGACGACTTGAGTCTATTTACAAATATTTTCATGGCAAGTGCTCAATTGAGGTTGCCCGCTTGATTCCACCCAGAGTGGTGCATGGTAGAAATACACGACAAGCCACTGCAGCCCATCCATACGTGGTTCAGCTTAGTGTCCCTTGAACGAAACTGTTTGAAAACTCTTTCGTCTGGAGAACGTCATCACTCTGGAACGGCCTCCCTTGAGCAGTGTTCCTCAACGAGTATAATCTCCAAGGATTCAAGACTAACGAGGATTTTTACCCGAATATGATGGCTCAAAAAATATTACTTTTTTAAAATTAATTTTAAATACAGTTTTTCTCTACCTTTTCTGTATGAACATAAAAGGACATAATTATATTTAATTATTGTTTAATGAAGAGAAGAGTAGTTTAGATACTGCTGATAATTCTTGCACCATATTAAAATTTTAATACTTATTAAATATTTAATCAAAAAAAAATAAAGTTTCGCCGCTTGGCGACCAGGCTGTCACAGTGAGCTTTTAAAAGGACTACACTGTAATTAATTTTAACAAGATTAGTTCGCTGAGAAGTTTATTTCATTAAAAAATTTATTTGAAACGGAATTTTAGACAGTTTTAACTTGGCGCTCCTTAATAATTAAAACTGTTAGCGAGAAAGGAAATAAAATAGTTTTTATTAAAGTTTATAATTAAACCATTCAGCGCTTTTGTGAAATTCATTTGATGATTGTTGTCCCCGGAAGAGATACCCCTTTCTACACAGAAAAAAGGAATACTTGCACGAAGGCAAAAATACTTAAATTAAGTAAAAATTTGATATGTATATACGCAAAGACATTTTCGCTTCAATTAAGAAGTGTATGTATTTAACATATACACTCATACCAAGGCCGTATTAATTTCTATTAAGTTTTACCTATATTGGTTTAAGAATCATGTGTTTTGATCAAATAGCACGAAAAAGACATTCTAAAATACTTATTGCTTAAAACAAGTATTTAACTTATTAAATCAACCTATTTTTTAGTTTGAAATGTTTGAAATAATATGGTAGTTTTTCTATTCTAAAAATAGGTAATATTGATCCTACTAAAGATAAACTTACTTTGCAATATATTAATAATTTATTATTATGCTTAATTTAAGTATTTCTCTTGCTCTAGTTACCTTTAAAATGTTTTTGGATTTAAAGAATATATCATTTAAATTAAGAAAATTTATGTTGTTTCAAAGTTCAACAATTTTAGGCTTTTTTTAAACAATAAGCTAACAATATAACAGTTACTATAAAAAAGTGCAAATCAAGATTATTTAATGGATGGTGGGTAGTAAAAAGCACATCAGATTATACATATTCTTTACAAATTTTAAAAATTTTCCAAAAACGGTGTACACCAATATAGATTTAAAAATTCAGTTTTTAGTATAACTGTGCTACTACACCATATCAAGAGGAACGCCCACAAGGATTTGCAGTAAACTTTCGTTACAAGTTTTGGAAAAATAATTCAGAAAATATTTTATAGTGTAGTAAAGTACGGCAAGCGTGTTGTAAGTCATCCATTTCATTGGTTTATTTTTAGTTAACACTTACCTACTGAAAATTAAAAATATTATTTGCTCTTTATTTCAATACGTCTTAAAGCAAGTGGTCTTACCAATACAACATCTTCTTTAAGGCTATAGGACGAAGCTGGTCATTCTAAAAATATCTTTAAAAGTTTCAAAGGTTTTTATATTGAAGATTTCTTCTTATATCAAAAGTTTGATTCCACTCCTCCATTACAGTATCCCAAAGTTCTCGATTGATCTGTAACCATCATCTGCCTATAGATCTAATTAAATATTAGAAAACGTATTGCAGCTGTAAATAAGTACTTTATTTTGTTTATGAACTTACTTAAATCGTCACAAAATCTCATCCCTTTTGAAGTATTTTGATTATCGCCATTTGAAATAAAATCTATATATTTCTTACTTGGTGATGTAGTTTACCCCTTTTTGTTAAACCACTAACATTACCACTCCAAACTCCAGTCTTCAATGCTGCCTAAAATGGAAATACCGCAAAGAAGCCGCGTCACGAAGCGCAGTCGCGTCGCGCTATCCAAATATCGGGAACTACGAACAGACAAGTACGGCGATACTTAAAAGAAATAATGACGTTTTCCAAAGCAGCAAAATTTCGCCATCCGTTCTTTGTTCAAGAATATAATAGTATATTAAAGTACATGTTTTATAAAGCATCATCTTATAGCACGCGTCCATGTTAAAAAACGAGCCGCTTGCGGCGAGTTTTTTAACGGGACAAGTGCTCTAACTGCTTTATAAAACACGTACTTTATACTATTTTTTCTATTTTGTATTTTTTTCAATAAGAAAATACATATTTAAAAAGAAAATCAACCCTTCAAATTTTGTAAATTTGTGTGTCTAAATTCTATGTTGGTAATACTCTAAATTTCTTTTTATCATAGTAGCCTTGACAATAAATAATATTTTCTTTGTGTCATTGTCACGAAATTTGTGATTTAATATTTCATAGAGTTATTCATAATTATAATTAAAAAAAATATGGAGCATGATAATCTAAGTTTAACTCCCCCTGAGTTAAGGGATATTGCTAATAAAACGATAAATCAACTTTTACCAGAGAAATCCCGAAAACTTTCTTTTCTCATGGATAACAATAACAGGAAACGTCAGACGTCAACAGAATAAAACATTTAAATATAACCAATGCCAACTTTTAAAAAATAAAATTCGGAGTTCGAAATGGATATATTTCGAACTCGCTAGCGCGTTCGAAATATCTATTTTTCGAGACAAAATTAGAAAATAGTATATTAAAGCACAAGTTTTATAAAGCTCATTTTAGTGCACGCGTCCATTTTAGAGAACGAGTCGATACTGAAAACGATATCGAAACAGCTTTAGCTTTTTATGAAACCAAATTAGAAAAGGGTATTTTGTTGTAAAAACAGAATTATTGATTTTAAGTACCTTATATTATTAAAATAAATATCGTCTGGCTTTATTTCAAAAAACTAAAAACTCCTTCATTTAAGTATAATGTTAGGCTTACTTCGACCACAAAAATACTTAATTTAACTGAAAAAAATAAGTTATATAATTGATATGCGATGGGCTACATGCTTGGTGAAATGGATATTCCATAGTAGAGGAAATTAAAGTCGTACGTGTTATATTTCACAATTTAATTCAGTTTCCTGACACGTGTTTCAACCCTTGCGGATCATTATTAAAGGTATAAGACAATAATAAATTCTACATGTCATTAAAATAAAATGTATATAATTATGGGTTTTTTCGTTCATAATTATTGACAGTGTTTATTGCATATTTATCTTAAGTTTTAGGCTATTAAGTATTAGATTGGCACCTGAAAGTATTTCAATTTGATTGTTAACAACATTACATCGATTTTTTAAGGCTTTTTTGATTGCTAATGTTTCTAATAGGTTGAGTTTTCTACCCTTGTGTTAAGTATATATCGGTTATATTTTGCTGGATATTGAGTGGTTATTTATTATACAGTGGTTCGCTATTCCTGTTTTATTTTGTTTTTTTTTTAAATGGATGTTTTATGTGCTTTAAGCCTAGTTTTAAAGTTTCTACCTGTTTGACCTATATATATTGCATCACAGTCATTACATTGTATTTGGTTCAAAGATTGAAAATAAAGACAAATTAACACATAGCGGTGTCTACCAAATACAAACTTTAAAACTAGGCTTAGAGAACATAAAACATTCATTTTTAAAAAACAAAATAAAACAGGATTAGCGGACCACTGTATAATAAATAACCACTCAATATCCAACAAAATAAAACCGATATATTATACTCAACACAAGGATAGAAAACTCATCCTTTTAGTGTAGGTTAATTTGTTTTTAAATGTCGCGCCAAATGTTAGGTTGGCAATATGTTTGGAGAGAGTTGTCACTTGTCATTCGGTCGAGGGTCTGAAAATGATGGTCGAGGATGAGATTTAATAAAAAGTGTTAGTTGTAAAAAATCGGCTTTTATTTAAGAAATGGAAGGTCATCCTACAACTTCAGAAGTGGAATTTTTCCCAGATGTGAGTATCTAATATTATGGATTAGATATTTCGCCATTTTTGCTCCGATGTTGTGAATTTAGTCTGTTAGATTTGATTTGAGGGTTATGTGATGACAAAAACATGGCTCAGTCGCAAGAAAACGAATTTGATGTTGCAAATGATGCAATTGCGGCAACAGCAACAACAGACTTTGCAAGAAGAAGGGTCCAACATAAAAAATTTTAATATTATGCCTGATTTATCAAAGACGATTGGAAATTTTAGCGGTGAAAAAGAACCAGGCAGAGCCAACGGATGGTTACAGCAGTTCGAAACGACAGCCACACTTCACCAATGGCCCGATGCCTTTATTTTTCAAACAGCCAAGAGCAACCTGGTAGGAGCTGCCAAATTTTGGTACACAGGGCGAAGTAACGAAATTATAGACTGGATAACTTTCAAAACTGCCTTTAAAAAGACATTCATTTTCACTAAAAGTAAAACTGATTTGTGGAAACATATGCAAACTCGTGTACAAGAATCAAGTGAGAACGTCAGTGTGTATTTTCATGCAAAAGTAGGATTATGCAAAGAGTTTGGTCTTACATTTGAAGAAGTTAAGGAGCAGATAGCGATAGGTCTGTGGTCCAAAGAGTTGAGCAATTTTATTGTGTCTAAACAACACAGAGATGAAGACAATCTATATCAAGACATTATTAGTTACGAAAGAATCGTAAGTGCAAGAAGAAATCGAGTGTCTGACAGGAAAGTAGACATTAAGAAGCCTGTTATTAAGCAAGTGGGTATCACACTTAGACTAGACAAGGTGCCTGAACATTCGGAGACTGTACGTTGTTTCAATTGCAATGTTATTGGACACTTTGCTTCCCAGTGTAGAAAACCAACAAGACTGAGAGGTTCCTGTTATGAATGCGGGTCCATGGATCATAAACGTAGTTCGTGTCCAAAGAAACAGAGTGCAGAAGGAGGTACAGCTTTAGTGGTGGAAAATGGTGTTACAGCCAGCTTCATTTTACCCGTGTGTCTTGTTAAGGATTCGACGAAGGTATTTATAGACGGAACTTTAGACTCTGGTAGTGTAGTATCACTTATTAGGAAAAGTGTTTTTGATATTTTTAATTTTGCTTTGTTGAAAGCACCAAATAAAGATTTTGAGGGTGTTAACAAGGCAAGGTTGGAAATTTTAGGTGCATTAACATTTAAGGTCAAGGTTAGTGTTGATATTAAGGTTGATATTCTATTTTATGTAGTACCCGATGAGGCGATTCCAGTAAAGTGTTTGCTAGGAAGAGATTTTATGTCTAGTTCGGATTTCTCTTTAACTTTTGTGGGTAACAAGGTTCAGGTAAATCCTTTAAATTATTTGACAGAAAACGAAAATGTTTTCAATGAAATTTTACATATTGACTATGTTAGTCAGGAGGAATTAGATCTAAATATGAATCCACTTGTAAGTCCAAGTGATCGTAAAAAGTTATCTGATATATTTGTTGATAATTATATAAACACTAAATGGCCTATAGAGCCAGAAACGAAGTATAAAATGGAAATAAGGTTAGAGCCAAATCATTCTCCTTTTTATTTTAAACCTAGAAGATTATCTTTTACTGAAAAAGATATTGTACAAAACTTGACTTCGGAATTGTTAGAAAGTGGTGTTATTCGGGAGAGTAATTCTGAATATGCTTCACCAATTGTTTTAGTTAAAAAGAAAACCAATGATTATAGGATGTGTGTAGATTTTAGGGCTTTAAATAAACACACCTTACGTGACAACTGGCCTATTCCATTAATAGAAGATCAAATTGACCAACTTAAGGGTAAGAAGTATTTTACTTGTTTGGATCTTAAAAGTGCATTTTACCATATTGATATTGAGCAATCTTCTATTAAATACACCTCTTTTGTAACACCAGTTGCTCAGTATGAATTTTTGAAGATGCCCTTTGGTCTAAAGAACTCGCCTAGTGTTTTTATGAGATATGTTTATATGGTTTTCAAAGATCTTATTGAATCCAATAAAGTTCTAATATATATTGATGATACACTAATACCTTCAGTTACAATCCAAGAAAATTTAAATATACTTAAAGAAGTTTTTCAGTTGTTAGTACAGAACAAATTGAATTTGCGGTTAGATAAATGTACGTTTTTGTATACTGAAATAAGACATTTAGGTTATATTATCAGTGAGTCAGAAATACGACCTAGTGATGAGCATCTAAAAGCAATTAAAGACTACCCAATGCCAAAGAATATTAAGCAAGTTCATAGTTTTATAGGCTTGACCTCTTATTTTCGAAAATTTGTTCAAAACTTTTCAATAATTGCTGGTCCTCTATATGATCTTTTGAAAAAAGAAAGTAAATTTTGTTTTGGTCAAAAGCAAATTAATAGTTTTAATGAGTTGAAGGATATATTGGTATCTAAACCAGTACTAGCGTTGTACTCACCGAAGGCTGAAACTCAGTTGCATTGTGATGCGAGCTCTCATGGATATTCGGGTATTTTATTGCAGAAGCAAGATGATTTAAAGTTTCACCCGGTATTTTATTTTAGTCAGAGAACCAACGAAGCAGAATCAAAGCAACACAGTTTTATGCTAGAATTAGCTGCTATAATCAACAGTATATAAAGATTTCACGTTTATTTGCAGGGTGTTCCTTTTATAATCTTTACAGATTGTAATAGTGTCACCTTGGCACTTAAGAAAAAAGATATAAATCCTAAAATAATGAGATGGAGCTTATTATTACAGAATTATGACTATACCCTTGAACATAGAAGTGGAACTTCAATGCGACATGTTGATGCATTAAGTCGATGCTTTCAGAATGTTTTAGTTTTGGAGGAAACTCCGTTTGAGACAAATCTTAGTAT